>OZ023315.1:48652614-49370114 GCA_964007375.1 Ophion obscuratus
AGAGAGAGAGAGAGAGAGAGAGAGAGAGAGAGAGAGAGAGAGAGAGAGAGAGAGAGAGAGGAGAGAGAGAGAGAGAGAGAGAGAAGAGAGAGAGAGAGAGAGAGAGAGAGGGAGGGAGGGAGGGAGAGGGAGAGAGAGAGAGAGAGAGAGAGAGAGAGAGAGAGAGAGAGAGAGAGAGAGAGATTCGACAGCTGACACACATTATCCGAGGAGTTAGTACCGAAAGATTCCCTCCTGGGGGTTTTATATCTACGTACATATATGCGTGTGGATGATGCTTGACGTGTGTTCCTACCAAGGGATGAAGAACACCCAGGAAGGTACACACACGTCTATGCAGGCTCGTCCTGTACATAGGTTTGCCTGAACGGTTCTCGTGAAATAGTAGCACGTACAAGCGCGTATGTGTAGAGACACATGGGTAGAGTGTGTCTACCCATTGGTGCGATATTTCGAGAGTCCTTGGGCCACGAATCTACGTTAGCGCTAAGAGATTGCTCCCCATACCCTTCCGTGCCATTTCTGGCCTCTACCGCCCCCCTCCAGGTTCATTCAACCTCATACCCTTTCCTCTTCCGTTCCATTGTAATCATGGAAACAATCATTCTTCTCTCTCTGTCCCTCTTCCTCCCAGTCTCTGTTACCCTTGGTCGCTCTAGCCTTTCCACCGCCCTCGTTGTTCTATACACGTCTACGTATGTACATTTATGGCGAACCCGACACAGGGTAAGAGAGACAGAGAGGGGGAGAGAGAGGGAGGGCGGTTTACTTCCCTTCTCTATCTACCATCTACTCTTTTCGTTCTTGTCGCTCCAATGACCACCGGATGCGCACTCTTTTCTCTATATCTGCACCCCTGCGCCCTGAGCATCCCTCCACGTTATATACATGTATTTAGCGGGCGGGGGTGCTCAGGGCACGCCTCAGGGGATGTCTACGTCAAAAGGGCATCGAGCGAATGCTTCGTAAGCCCTTATACACCCTTTTGCATCCAAGCCCATCGATCTAACATCGCAAAATCCAAACTCATCGTTTCTAGTCTGGTCTCTCTTGTGTGTGTGTGTGTGTGTGTGTGTGTGTGTGTGTGTGTGCACGTGTTGATACGTACGTGAGGCTGGGTACGCCTGCTCCTGTGGCTATACCCTTTCACTCGCCTCCGCAGCAGCAATCACCGATTTGTCTGAATAAGCCCCGGAGGCAAGTATATGCTCGCGTTTAGCCCCCAGGGAAACGCTTCGGACTCCGGTATCTTTCCCTGGCTTCTCTCTTTCTTCACTTGTCTCTCTTCGTATCCTCATCTTTCTCTTACTCGAATCCCGCATCGCTGCCCAAATCCTGTCGTTCATCGGTGCCTGATGGGGATGATCGAGACGGGGCAGGCGCCAAAAGGGGAGAAAATCGACGGGGAGCGCGGGAGAAAAGTGCCAGATGGAGCGAAAAAGAGCCTTCTAGGCAGGAATCATCGTCGCGACCGTGCCAACGTGTTGTGGACGTATGAAAGTGGAAAGGGAAAAAGTAGAAGCAGTGGAAACGGACGACGCCGGTCAGCCAATGTCCAATGGAAGAGTTGGCGAAAACTCAGATGCTTGGACACACACATACGGTAAGTAAGGACCGATGAAAGTTTCCCTTTTATTATTTTTCCTTATCCTACTATACAGCACACTCGAGCGGTCCCCCATTCACCACTTGTTTTTACAACACGACGTCCAACAAGTTATTATACACCGTACGATCGGCAAAGACCAGTCACTTCGCTCTTCATTCACTGGCTAAACACTTTCACCCTTGGTAAACACTCCGTGTACATCGTCCGAACTCTTCGGTAGAAAAATTAGCACTGTCGGATCCCACTCGCGCTTTGGCTGTCCCTTCATCTTTGCTTGTCTGCATAGGAAGCTTCTCTTTCGTTGAGAGGAAAGAAGGGAGATTCTAATAGGAGTATGAGCAGTATTTTGTCATACCTCGAAAAATTACATTTATCTAAAATGTTTGAATGTTTTTCTGGGTATGGATTTTTTCTACAGGCCAACACTTCTGCAGTTTTTCGAATCGAAAAAATTCGAAAAAATAAAGTTTGTGAAAATGGGTGTGGTAGCTTGGAGGTTAAGGGGGTTTACATTTGCAGTCCTTTCACCCAACAATTTTTATAATTTTTCGAAATATCTGGTCACATTTTTGAACGATGAATAAAGTATCGTACTAGGTATAGTTGGATAACATTGTGCGGAATCAGTGAACAGATTCGGATGATAAAAGATTTAGATTCTCAAGAAATTTTTGCACGGTGTACATAATGTAAAAATGTTTGATACTCGAGAAATTTCTGGCATATCAAAAGGGTATTATAATAGAAATATCACGATTCAATGTCGCGAAAAGGTGGAAGGGTTCAGACTTGAAGGGGTAGAAAATTTCGATAAAATATTTTTGCGATGTAACATTTTTAAACATTGAGATATTTAAGGGAGGTCTTTAGGTGAGGAAAAAATTTGCTGATTTTCATAATTTTCTTCTGAGGGAAAGATTTTTTCACCATTTTTGAGACTTATAGGGTGTGTTTTATTACTACTTTTTGCTATTACATGGTTTTTTAAAATTAATCTTTGAAGAGCGCGGGGTTATGGCGCGGTCTTCTAAAATGAATTTCCAAAACTGGCGTGACGTATAACAAAAAAACTAATGGACCGATTCTAATTAAATTTAGTATAAATCTTCCTGACATTATTGTCTAAAACATGACCTGACATGTTAAAAAAAATTTGAAGTATTTTTTTTATTGTAAAAGGTAGTTATTTTTTCGGAAAATTCAATCGTTTTTTTTCAAAGCGTACCATTTCATCGGTTTTCAACATTTCTCACTTTTTCATGGTTCATATTCTGTGTATGATTGTTAATGAAAGAAAAATCTTCGTTGCCCTTTTTCAGATTAATTCCGCCGAAACTACGTATCACGCCGGCTGACAACATCCGCTGCAATCCGTTTCGAACACCGTGGCACACTTTCGCCATTTTTAAAGATCAATAAAAAAAAACACTCTGATACAACCAAAAGTAGTAATAAAAGATATCCTAAGTCTCAAAATTGGTGAAGAATTCTTTCTTTTAAAACAATCATGAAAATCAGCTATTTTTTCCTCGCTTAAAAGTATCTCGCCCCTTAAATATTTTTTTTCACATAGAGTATTATAGAAAAAAAATTGGTACGAAATTGTTATGGTTACAAATGGCAAGAATTATGGTAAAATTATCTCATATAAAAGAATATTGTTAAATTTTATTATGCACAATAAAATCGTAATAGTTGGATGGCTTCCACAAGTTTAATTCGCTCCCAAAATCGACCATGTGAGCAAATTTTTGTTTTACATGTAGCTCCCTCTATAAGGAAGCCAAAATTTAGATAGTTTCGTCAGTACAACAGTAGTACTCTCCGTATTGATGATGCAAATCCAGACATACTTAGAAGGGCAACTTTAAGGCGGGATATACATTTACAGCGATAAAAAAATCGATTTCTTTTTTGTTCTTCTCTAAAAGATATAACTATATATGTAGAATATTTTCCTAAAGTTTCAAAGCGAAATTCGCAAAACCTCAAACGTTAAGGAGGTACGGTGATGACCACGCTAGTAAACTAAAAGTCTATTTTTCGCCATAATACCGCTACGTTTTAGACATATGTGTGTGGCCTATATTTCGAGAAATATTTTTTAAGTATTGAATTTCAAGCTACTCATTATTTTTATAATATGAAAACAAACGTAATAATCTACTGCTCGACTTCAGTAGTACGCCATATCGTCGACGTTTAGCATCGTTGCATTTTCGATAGCTGTCATCGGTCCCACGCGCTCGGCTTATTATTTTTGGTAGCCGGTAAACATGGAGAATGAAAATAAGTACTGTAGAAGTTTATCAAGAGAGTAGCAGGATTGTATCTGAAGTCCAGTTTAGAGACGAAGGTAGATTCTGTCGGACAAGAATTAGAGAGTGAAAAGATGATATTGCGAATGCAAATGAAAAACGTCGCGTTGACGTTAACCTGAATATCCAATGTCCAATCTGTCCAAAGTCAAAACATATTTCATCGATTGTTGTGTTATTTTTCCCTTTCCTAATTTTCACAATATTGGCAGATATAAAAACGAACGTTCATTTTATATGACGGTTTTTCCATGCTGAATTTACATATAAATGCGCTGTATACATGTCGCCAGAAAGATTGAGATGCCTTAGCTATACATAAAAGAACTTTGAGTAAATATCGACGAAAGGCCATTTATAATCGATTAAAAAACGTACGGCTTCACACAACCATAATTTTAATTCGCGTTGAAAATATCCGATAGAAGAATCAAATTTGCGCGGGTATTCGGCGTTGCCACACTTCGAGCAAGATGGCTGCGGTTACGTCACGAGACGTCTCTCTCGCCAAATACTTCGGTTTTTCGCGACTTTATTTCTAAATTTATTGCTTATTTCTGCGGTGAGCTTTCCAATTCAAGTTGCCTTATTAATCACAAGGAACCAACGAACGCAACCGTTAGTTTTTTTTGGGTGTGTCTTGGCTCCAAGTAGCACAAAAAAATCGATATATGAGAGGACAGGCACATTTTGTCGTCTACGCGTGACTAATTGACCAACTTTAACAATTAATAACTCAGAAACTGTACGGTAAATCTCGTGGAAACTCCGCATACGCATGGACGAAGCTCTCGACAATGTTATTAAAAAAAATCGGGCTTTTATCTTGGACTCGCTCCAATCACCGTACCTCCTTAAAGGCCGTCAACGCTGTGCCTCACCGCTCGGAGGCGGACCGGGCGTGAATATCAAACGCTTTTTTCTCAAAACTGCGTTATCGAAATTGGCGTGCAGCACTACTCAAAAACTATTAAGCTGATTGAGTTGAAATTTGGTAGAAATATTGATAATATTGATACATTCCACTTGACGAGAATTGTTTTTGAAAAATTGAAAAAAAAACTACTTTTTTCATCCACATTTTACAGAAATGTTGCGTGAAATGTTAATTTTTCTGTAAGTGCGTGCCATTTTCTTAAATTTGCATTTTCTTCATTTTAATTACCGTCACATAGCAACTATACATGTTCTAACTGAAAAAATGTTTGAACTTTTTTGCAAATCAATGTCTACGGGAAGCTAGACTGCACGCCGATTCGCAACTCCCGCGGCGACTTTGCTGTAACACTCTGCCACAGCTCCGTCATTTTGATGATGAATTAATTTAAAAAAAATTGTTTTGTATACTTAAATATACTACGAGGGTGGGGTGAAAAGTTTCCGGCCTGACCAAGAGATGGTGCCACTAGGTCTAGTTTTGGAGCGGCGTCCTACAGTACCATTCCTACCGAGCTTGTATGTACGGTTTCAGCCCAATCGCTACGTTAGTTTGCGTTTGAGAGCACATTGCGCGAGACGCTTCCGTTGTTTTCGTGAAAATGGAAAAATTGGAAAAACGTGCTGTCATCAAATACTTCCGTTTGAAAGGTTTTACACCAAAACAAATAAAAGAAGAGATGGATTCAGCACTAGGAGACTCCTCCCCATCATATTCAACTATTAATCAGTGGGTTTCTGAATTTAAAATGGGTCGTGTGAGCACCTCTGACGAGCCTCGCTCAGGACGGCCCGTTGAAGTCACAACTTCAGAGATGATTGAAAAAATCCATAAAATAGTGTTGGAAGACCGCAGGTTGAACGTGCATGAGATAGCTGAGACCTGCAGGAGTTCAGCTGAACGTGTGCGAAATATTTTGCATAACCATTTGAACATGGAAAAGCTGTGTGCAAGGTGGGGGCCGCGTTTGCTAACGCTCGACCAAAAACTGCTTCGAAAAACCATTTCTACCGACAATTTGGCGCTGTATAGGCGTAATCCAAACGAATTTTTGCGTCGATTCATAACTGTTGATGAGACATGGGTCTACCACTACACTCCTGAAAATAAAGAACAGTCAAAACAGTGGGTTGGAAAAGGGGAACCAACCCCAAAGAAGGCAAAAACAATTTTATCGGCAAACAAGGTTATGGCTACTGTTTTTTGGAATGCGAGAGGAATTATATACATTGATTACCTTGAAAAGGGTAAGACTATCACTGGTCAATACTACGCAGAGTTATTGCAACGTTTGAAGCACGAGGTGCAAATTAAACGACCTCATTTGGCGAAGAAAAAAGTTTTGTTTCATCACGATAACGCACCAGCGCATTCGTCGATTGTTGCCATGTCTAAAATCCACGAATTGAAGTTTGAATTGATGCCGCATCCTCCCTACTCTCCAGACTTAGCCCCCAGCGACTATTACCTGTTTCCTAACCTCAAAAAATGGCTTGGCGGAAAAAGATTTAAGAGCAACGAAGAAGTTATCGAAGCTGTAAATCAGTATTTTGAGGAGCTTGACGAATCTACGTTTAAAACTGGTATAACTAAATGAGAACACCGTTATGAGTAATGTATCAGTGTTGATGGAGATTATGTTGAAAAATAAAGCAAAAAAAATTTTAAATCATCGTTTTTCTTGGTCCTAAAGTTTGATAATTGTAGAACAATTGTTTCTGAGTTTGAAAAATCCCTCAATATTGCTTATTTTTTCCTGTCTAAATGGATATCCCGCCTTAAGAAGTAAAAATAAGGAAATAAAAATAAAAAAAGAAATAAGAATTAAAATTAGAAAAAAAAAATTAAAAATAGAAAAAAAAATAAAAATAGACATACAATTAACAAATAAAAAGAAAACAATTACAAATGAAGTTCAAAAATAAAAATAAAAAAGTGACGAAAAAATTGTTCGCATAGTCAGCTTCGGGAGCGAAATGAGCGAATAATGAAGCAACGTACGATTTCCTAGCTTCTTCGATTCTAAACATATCTCGAGTTATTTTGGAACAATTTGCATTGCTTGTATCTACCGCGTACAAGAGCCTGTCACGTAATACACGACATTTATTTTTATCTCTACAATTTCGCCGTATCGGAACCCGGATGGATTTACGTTTTGTCCAATTGTCCCGGCTTTTCTATCTCAAAATTCAAATTTATCTCCGTGGTGTTGCTTTCATACCGTATATACGTATAGGATATTATTATTTTATATACGACGGGACCGCGGGATAGCAGGCAACAACGATCCCTTTATTTCTTTCCTCTCTTCCTTCGAGAACACTCAACGCGATGTCTTTCCTTATGTACCCGTATCATCATTTTCCCGCACTTTGTTCCAACGAGAAATAACACAAGCTGCTCGAGAATACTTTTCCTTCCGGTTTCGCCTTCTCTGCGTATGCGGAGATGGCGAAAATAGAAATAAACGTGCAATCTTCTTGTCTTTTGTGCGCGGGATGGTGAAATGTACACGTAACACTGTCTTATGCCCTTTCCCGTATTGTATGCACGGAATGTAATTTCATCCTGATCTGAGAAAGTTTTGCTGTTCAAAAGGGCCGAGGGATTACTGTAGCATTACCGTTACCATGCGGAATTCCGTCAGATAGATCGCTGGCAGGGTGATTCGAGAGGTAAATGGCTAGTCGTCAGCGAATCAGTAGTTCGTCGAAAAATATCATCAATGAATAATAGAATCAAATCGGCCGATGAATTCACATTTTTTTGCACACAGCATTTTTTTCCAACACCCTCATCTTGGATTTGCTAGAATTTTCTTTTTTTTTCTCGTAAAAGATCCAGGATTTTAGCGCTGATGCGTTAAAAGAAAATGGTTCGAATTAGAAGCTGGCACAACGCTTCCTCATTAGTTGATTTCGCAGACAAAGCGCCCCTATGAGGAAGTCCGTATTTGATTTCGCTCACACAGCTGCCCGTATCAATAAATCCGTTTTTAATTTCGGTTTCCCAGTAGAGGAAGCTTTGCAAGGGAAACAAAATAGTTGAGGAAACATTATGGACCGTTAACATTTTGTTTGTATTACCATTTCTTCATCATTATTGGCTGACAATTTTTAAGAGCGATATAAAGTGAATATGTCAGATATAGCACTCTAGGGACTGACGGGCTAAGAATAACCAAGTAGCCTCCGAGTTAGGGTTTTTTTAAAATGTTTTTTCATAAGTGCTAATTATCGTGCAGCAACCTAATGTTTTTCGAAAGTTTCTCGAGTTGTTTCGATAATCTTTCGAAGTTGGTGGTACTTTTTGATTAGTGAAGGAAGATCTTGTTGGGAAGTTCCCAATCTTGTAATCAGTGCATTCGATTGATGTTGGCACTTTGCATTCTGAACGTGGTTGTAGTGTTTTACAGCGATGTTGATGGGTACGCTAGGAATGTGCGATACTTAACGCTGGAATGCTCACCTGTACTTTCGGCTTCTCCAGGCTAGAGCTTGTGATTCGGCTATCCTTAATTGGCCTCCTGAGGCCTCCTCCTCCTCCTCCGTGCTATTTGTTGAACAAACTCATGAACTCGGGTGGACCCAGTTTTCAAATCACCCTGTTGGAATCGTGACCCAATGTCCCAGTACCAGAACTTAATTTTCAAATGAACAAGGAAAGATTGCGAGGTCAATATTTCCGATTTCTATGAAATTTTGCATGCTTGTAGAATCGGCAAAAATAGGGGACACGTATTTTTTTATATCCGCGGAAACCAGTTTTTAAGGGTTGAAACGCACCCTCGAAAATTGGGGTGTTTTTCGTTTTTCGTCGATAACGATTCAACGGTACGAACTATGAAAAAAGTTCAAATTGCAACAATGTTTATTTTTTTCGTGTACTATACATTGAAGATGAGAACGATGATGTTGTCGACGAAAAACGAAAAGCGCCCCTATTTTCGAAGGTGCGTTTCACCCCGGAAAAGTCGGATTTGGCCGATATAACAAAAATACGTGTCGCCTATTTTTACCCATTCTACAACCATGCCAAATTTCATCGAAATCGGAGAGATCGACCTCGCAAGCTTTCCTTGTCAGTTTGATGTTTTTAATTACGTGGCACATCACTTGGACACTTCTGTTTCGTCTGTCTATCCAAACAAATATTTTGAGGCCGTTTTTCCACGTTTTAATATCTCTATGCTGAATAATATTATATAAGAACACCGTCTAAGTGTCATATCTGAATAGTTTTTCGATACGAAGATATTAATATTTTTACGTGTGGGTTTATACGTCTCAATGATTTTCTTCTTGTACTAGTACAACGGGTCTATCTTTAATCTAGCCTTCCTCATTCCGGGTTTCGGGAGGTTTTGTACGGTCACAATATTACGCGTTGCTCGCTTCCTCGGAAACTTGTGCAAAAACTCCTTGCACTTCGCTTCTGATTCAGCGCGTTTAATCGCTTCGAGCTTCGTTAAAACGAGTTACCATTCCTGTCGATTAAGCCTTTTCACTATATCTTCACTTTCCACATTTCTTACATCCTAAATACCATGTTAATATTCTTATTTTCATTTTGAACATTCAATTAAATGCACAACCATAGAGTAAAAGAGAAAACTACCTCAATAAGATATTTAGCGATTTTTCCGCTCGAGTTACAACTTATATTGCATAAAAAGAAACATTATTTTCTACTTGTACATTAAAAAACACGTAGCCATTAATTCAACCGTACTTTCTTAACATCCTGAATTGTGAACTCATTACTGTCTCCAGGGACTGAGCCCGTTGTTGGAGACGATATTTTATCGCGTTGTTTTTTTTAGTCAGCAAATAATAGAACGACATCGTTGCCACGCTCAATGAAGCCTGTTAGCAAATTTTTAGCTCAACTTTCTCGTCACCCGAAGTAATGCACGTTTTTTTTTCGTTCTGTCGCCGTCCCGGTGTTGCTAACGCTGTTCTGGCCCCGCAACGCGAAGCATGAAGAATTTAGTCTCAAGGGCATTGCTCTCTCGTCTCTCCTAATGGAACTGCAAAGCTTGTTACATATATAGAACATTTTTTTATTTTTTTTACACTGTAGGGTTCTCCGATGGTTTGAGAAACGGAGTGCAGGCAATTATATTCCCTCCCTTCACAAGCAGCTTTTTCTTCAACCCTTCAATCATATTTGTCGCTCTCTGTTAATAAGCTATTTACGTAAGCTTTCCATTTTCAAACTGGCATGAAGCAGCTTTGTATAATGTCAAGAAAATCCGCGTGTCGGTCGAACGATATTTCGTTTTTCGCACTTTGCCGTTTGATAGGGCGTGAACTTTGTTCCAACAGGTAAGCCGTTGGCTTTGCAAAGCTACTTCCGAAACGATCGACAAAATGTTTATGCCCAATTAAGACATGTTGGAAAACGTTTTGGACGAGTAAAATAAAATACCCGTGAATTGATACTGAATGTATACATTTTTGGAGGCCATCAGTGTAAAGTTACTATACCATAAGACCAATAACCATAAGAATAACAACCAAGTTTTTACTAAGTTGACTTCATCGAAACTCCATAAGAGGACTGCACAAGTAATATAGTCGCAAGTTGTTTGAAACCTTGCTAATAAAAAATTTAATAAAGTCCTCCCTCCCCCGCGCACCTCGGGTACTAATAGAGTATTACGATTGCGAATTACTAATGAAAAACGAAATTAGCCTGTAATAAATAATCGTGGTGCAAAATGCACAATAATAATAACTACATATTAGTCAAACATTGATGCTTCAAATGATTGCACAAATAATTACGAAAATATTAACTCCGACAAAGTCGACTGATCAAAAGCAAATAAAGTTAACTTAACCTAAAAAAATCGAGCTGTACCGAAAAGATACAATTACACAAGAAAGCGGCAAATACAGAAGACGACATTGTCCCTATAAAGGAGCCGTGTAAATGTCTTATGTCTAGTAAAAAAACATATCCGAACATCGATATCAAGTCCCTTTTCGGGCACATTAAGATTGGTATGGGGTTTGGCCGTCGGGGGTGAAGTACGAAGGGAGCGCCCTTGCTTATGCACGGAGCCGATTGGCTGTTACCAACTGTTAGCTTTCAAGTAATCGTCATATTAAACGTGCGTTTTCGAACAATTTTTCTACATCTATTTGTAAAAATATGCATTTTTGTACATTCGGTGATTACATTAAGAATTTTCATTTCTTTGTGTAATTATTTTGTATAACTTTTTCTGGCTCAGTTAACGCGAAACGAATTGGCAATGTCGTAAATCGTGGTATATCATAATGCCCAGGTTGGCAGAAGTGTTGCGAATTAAGAGAAATATGTGCCTCGTTCGTAACCTCAATATCGGCCCAAGAAGCTGTCAAAAATGAAAATTGGTCCGAGTAAAAAAAAAATCGCTGGACAGAAAAAGTGTGTACTGAAGCTGTCTATAATCTCGAAGAAATCAAACACATTAATAATTTTCGAGATATTCTAAAAAAAATCCGCGTTATTCGGTCTTTGCCTAGAAATGTCTAGAAATGTATAATTTCTGAACATAGTTATCGAATTAATATTGAGAAATTATTACTAGTTAAGAAAATAAGTACCAATAACATTCGTTGTTAATTATCCTGACCGCGTAGTTTGAGGTTCCCGGGCATAATTACCGAATACCGATAAGATAGGTAGCATTTGTGCCGTCTACGACGTTGCCATGATTGCACCGTCTAATATTTTGTGTGCTTGATTTTGGCGAAAATTCGCTATCAAAAACATTAATAATTTTATAACGGTACTGTGAATCCACATTTTCATGATACCAAGGATTAGTCGGATACCCAGGTCGGATTTGACGATGAAAAAAGGGCTCGCCAAGCTCTGAAACAAGGCTCACATTTTTTAATTCAGGCTCAGCACCAGCCTGATTTCAGGCCTAGCTGAACCTCTGAATGATAACGCGGTTTCAGGCTCTTGCACACAGGCTTGACCAAAGGCTGGTAGAAAAGCCTGTACTGAGCCTGAAAAGACGAAACAACAAGGCCCAAAACAAGCCTTAATGAAGCCTTCACGATCATTTATGACCAGGCTTATCCGAAACTCTTCTCGAGGCTATATGAGGCCTGTTTTTAGTTTTCTATATTCCAGATTGGGGTAAATTTAATAAATTTGTAAAGAATGTTTATTGCGTCAAATTGATTTAGAAAATTAAGATAGAGGACGAAGTAAAAGTCAGTAGCGTAATTTTTTTTTGCAGATACACAATTTCAAAATATTCTCGCATTTATTGCTAAATTTTTTTTTATCATAAAAGTACAGAAAAAATATTATTTGTAACTTTTTTTTTATCACAACCTGAAACAAGCCTGTATCCAGCCTTGATTTTTTAGCCTTAAAATTTACCGGCTGAATAAAGCTTGAAATAACCCTGAGTTTAGGCTAAGCAGCCAGTCTTGGTTCCAGGCTGCTCCAAACGATGCAAAGAAACCTGGCCCAGGTCTGTCTCACTCAGGCTCGGTGAAACAAGGCTCGCACAAGCTTGTTTCCATTGTCAGCCTTTGGATTTCCTACCTGGGTAATTAATCGAACCGTACCTATTTTTTCAGCTCCGGGGCAACATTCACTTAGCAGATATTAATAATGGACTGAAAAATGATCGGAACTTTTCCATAAGCGTAATGTAATTAGCCCACGAAATACGTCAGTAGCCGATTTTTTTCTCTAAAAAACGGTACTGTCGATCGTATTCAAACTGCACAGGATGATTAGCAAAGAGGTTATAAAGGTCCAGACAAAAATTCAGCTCTGTGGTAACATGTTGCCCCCTGACAACCTGAAAGTCAAGTTGATATCGCGGACTATTTCGACCTCTTGCCCTTGGGACAAAAAAATGGTTACCCTTTAGGTTTATTATTCCCATCGTGAAGTCTGGGCACTGTAAAAACGGCGCTAGCCATGCGAGGATGCGAAAAACTACGAAAGGATGCAGCTAAAAGGGTAATTACGAGAAAAATCTCGTGAAGAACGAGGTTTTGATGGACCAAGCTTTAGGGTCATTTTTTTTGTTCAACAACTATAAAAAATTCGTTTCGCAAATGATCTGTCGTTAATGCGAAGCCTGCATAATCCTCTCGGTTTGTCCAACGCGAATAGTTGGGCGGTTATATGCGGTATATCTGTATATCAGGCTGAGAGGTGAGATAAAACGAACGCATCTTCGGCGTATTTTTATTTCTTTCTCTCTCTCTTTCTCCGGGGTCATCTCGTTGAATTTAATTCAGTCGCAAGGTACGCAAAAAGGCGTGAACGTAAAATAAAGTGGTATAAGATCCGGGACCCGTTAAGGGATCGTCTTGCTCCTCAACTACTCTTATATCACTTTAACGCGGAGCCTTTAAAGTCCCTCTCTCTCGCAGGGTTACTTTTGAAATCAGGCAAATGTAGAAATTATCCGCTCGTTAACGTTTTATTCCCGTGAGAATTCCCGTTAAATTAACGCTCTCCGAAAGGCAATAAAACTTTATTGCATACGTCGAGGCCGTTCGCGAATGCGTATATCAAAACGGATTTTCTTATTTTTCATTTCGCGCTGTAACACACACCCGTAGCTCACACCACCGTGGCACGAGTTTTTCCGGACGAAAACTTTCATGCACATTATCGCAGATCACTTTTCGTTCGCGAGGGATATCGGCGGAATGCGAATAATTTCGCAGCTGCGGTTGTTAACCCTATGGTAGCCAGTATTTGGGTCACGTGTAATTTCTCTTACCTTGTAGTTGCCCAATCCCCTAATGGTACACGAGAGAACTGCTTCTCCCCTGCAAGCTGCTGTCACGTTTCCGATCGGTTTAGCGAAGCTCGGAACATCTGTGAGTCATAGATTAGCTGGCTGTTATTGGGATACGCGGTTTAAGCTGGTAACATACAAGATAAACAACAGTTGGTCGGATATAGTGTATCACCAAGTTCATTCATAATAATATCTCCTCCTGGAGAATTACGCCCGTAAGTTCATGATTTTTTTCGTTATTGCAAAACAATGTTCCAAAACAAATTGATAGAAAATTAAAAATACCAATCTGAACGAACTAAGGGAGACTGTCAATTTTCTTACATTGATACCCACTTGCTGGAACGGAAATTCCTATTAGTGGCCTCTTTTCTACATATGTTTAACCCTTCCTTGACACACTGGGTCCTTTCGACCCGGGCGAATTTGAAATAAAATGCTCACTTTCCTAAAACTGAAAGTTTTGAATAATTATTTACAATTCAATGTTATACTTTTCGAATTTCAATTATGCAGAGATATCAAGAAATGTTTAAAGTGTATCCCGTATTTCTTTGAATAAAAACCGAGCGAAGGGTTGTTAAGAGTAGGTGGATGAAGTACTATTCGGGTCAAATTGACCCAGTGTGTCAAAGCCGTGGCCCAATATAAGTGTGTCAAAAAAGGGTTAAGTAATTTTACAAATGTTTTCACCACGGTCTTACATACAGGTCTGGAAACGAAGCCAGATGTCAATGGAGTCGTGAGGCAGCGTTACGAGCTTCATTTTTCATTCCGTTCGCGGCCACCGCCGTCGCTACTATCGGCGGGTACCTCCCACCCACGGTCTTCTGTGATCTCTCCCTTCGCCCTTTGCCCTGTCTTAGATCGTGCCCCGTGCCATTTATTACTTCATTTTTTATTACAACGTTCTCGATAACCTCTGTTTGCGTCAACGAGCATTTGTAGTTTGAAAAATATTCATAAAGCTGGCGAAGGTGGACCGTTGTTTCAGGGCTTTCTAAACTGACGAACCAATAAAGGTATTTGTATATTCAACATTCCATGTGTTGCGTATTTTTTTCCTTTCACCACCGAAAGAAACTCGGAGTAAAATTCGAATAAAAATCCATTTCACTCGAAAAAGGTAAATATCTTTATTAATTTTTATATTGGTCTTCTTCCAGCCATACATAGGATCCTCCCCTTTTTACAAGCTCCACTTCTATTCTCTTCCACAATCCCCCGTCCTTATTCCACAATTCTTTCTCATCTACCTCTACTCCCCCTTCGCCCTCCACGAAAAAGGTAATGTGCATTTCGGATCATCGAGAAGAGTGAGAGAGACGGACGGAACGTACACGCCGATAGCAATGCCACGTAGTGGCGCAAATTGGAAACAAACGTGGGTTCGTTAACAGTGCCCACGGACGTTTCCAGACCTTGTATGTAAGACCGTGGTTTTCACAAAATTTGTAACAAAATTGCCGCGATGGGGCTGGATAAAGCGAGTCACCTTGATCTGATAGTCTCCTGTGGCCGGCAACATTAGGTGGAGAGGGCCCAAAGCGAGCACCCGATCTAAATCGGGCATCCTCCATACGACTAACGTTTTAAAACTCACCGCGGGTTCGCGACGCGGGGACGTTGCCCCCCTCCCGCTCGACCTGCCGCAGTCGTGAAGCTCAACTGCGGCCGACCGCGCGGCTCGTGTGGGAAAACAACAAAAATTCACGGGTTTTGAAAAAAAAAGCCAAGTGTGTATATCGTGTTTTGTCTATTTGTGAGTCAAATAGGTCGATACTAAAATGTGACTACGCCTACTATACTAAAATATGACTATGCCTATACTATACTCAACTAAAATCCTAAACTATGCCTATATATACATATACTAAACTATGCCTATACTATACTATACTAAAATGTGACTATGCCTACTATAAAATAGATCGATACTAAAATGTGACTATGTTTTATGACTATTTCGCTTCGTTTTATTCATATTTGCTTAAATGTATTCCAATCTTTTTTGGTGCGGTTCGATGAAAACCTCAAGCGGCGCAAAATGGCAAAGCGGCCAGGGCAAAGCTAGCACGTGCCCACTATGCTCTGATGACAGATGACTATGTGAAATCAAGATGATAATAGAAGATAGAAGATGACTATGTAACTTTATTTTAATAATTTTCCCATTTATTATTATTTATTTCAACTATGGTTTTTTCCATGTTTGAAAGTGGTATTGTTACCTTCTTATAACGATTTCCACTATTATTTTCAGATGGTAAATAAATATCAAAGAAAGACACAACAAGTTTCTTGGGATAAAAGCCTTAACGGGTTATACGCAGTTAGAAATTTCAAAAAATCTATTTTTTTATTGCATTTTCGGAAAGTCCAAATATGTGAGTATATTTCCTAAAAGTTTTTTATCGATCCAGCGAATATTCTCGGAAATACACACATATTTGTAAGGACGCCGGAGCGCGTCTCAGAGCGTCCGAGAAACTTCAAACGCGTTTTTCTTAAAACTGTGTTTCTAAAGTCGGCAAGCACGATTTCTCAAAAACGGCTCAACCGATCGGTCTGCAATTTTAATACAACCTTGTCAGATATATTCTTCAGGTATTGCTCGAAAGAATAAGATTTCCGATAATTATATCTATTTTTTTTTCAGCGATTTAACGAAAAATATTTGGTCGAAAATCGAAATTGTTTCTTTCCGGAGCCACCATTTCGTAAAAATTAAAAATTTCGACTATTCCTTCGATCAATACCTGGATTCATCTATGCCCTAAAAGAATCTTTTTGGTTTTTTCATTTTAGATAATCCAAACCGGAGATACTTTGCTCACCGCCGGACACTTTTTTTTCGGAGACCTCCAGGAGACTTCCTACAGGAGCAATGTTAATAAATATTTTTGAAAATAAAAAATGCCAATCTAAAGGTAAAAGATGCCACCACACTGCCTAATACTTTTCGTTTTGCCCAAATGAAATCCTTTTCCAGAAAAAATTCGCGAACAAAACGACTTTTTTGGCCTTGCAACTGCGTATAACGCCTTAAGAAGGGTTAGAAAACTAAGGGAAAGCCAAAAAGGTCAAAAAGAAACAAACTACTGACAAGGAAAACTAAGTGTGCATATATGCAACGAACCATATATAGATCCTCTCACCGAAGACTGGATTCAATGCAATGACTGTCATATGTGGGCTCATGATGCATGCACTGCTTACTCTGGTCTTGGATCATTTCATTTTGATAATTGCACAAAAAAATTAAGTTTACTGACTGTTAAGAAGGCGCGTTAAGTTTTTGTTCTTTTATGATAATAATAATGCTTTTTATGATAATAATTGCCCAGAAGCCGTTCCCGCTTAAGGGTACCCCCTTGGGCAAAGCCGGAATTTATTTAAGTTTTTAAATGCGTTTCATTATTTGCATTTTGAAGATTTGCTGGAAATGTGTGAATGTACTATTAAACTACGATAAATATAGCCCTCGATAGCAAAAAAATTGTTTGAATATGTCATATTATAACTGCGTTTTTTTTTAATTTCCCTTAGAGGGCCCACTTTGGGCCCCTCTTCCCTACTTCGCCAATGCACCATCGATTGACATGAATTTTTTTTTGGAACCTTAGAATACAATTTTACGCCAAAGTCCGTCGTTGATTCTTGATATGTTAAAAACTTGTTCCGAAAAAAAATATTCTCCGCGATTCAAGGTGACTTAAACAATTTTGTTTTTAGTTTTAAGGCTTTCACGGCTCTTCATGTAATGAGAAGAGTATGTGGCTTCCGGATGGAGGCCGTGTTTTTTCATACATGCACCATTCTTTGAAAAATCTATATTTTTTATTTCCTTACGTACTCCGAAGATCTTATCTAGAACTAAAACTATTCTGAACTTTCGCTCCCGGTAAAAAATTGGGAGCCGCAAGATACTATCAGACAAAGGTGACTCGCTTCATTCAGTTTCTGCGCCGCCTTTTTGTTATAAAATCTTATAAAGTTTATTTGAGTGATACTTCAAGATATGTAGAATAAAGGCCACTAAACGGAACTTTCATTCGATAAACTGGGTATCCATAAAAAATTGTCAAAATTCATCTTTTTTCCTGGACTGGTAGTCTCCAAGGTAGGGGGAAATATGCAATCTCTAAGTTTTCCCATATTATTCACACGCGCGTGTTACACAAAGGCGCTACGTTTTCCACATTGGTTGGTTTATTTGCGATATTGTAACGGATCGTAAGGCTGAGAGAGCGAGAGCGAGAGAGGGTAAGAGGTGGAAGGTTGAAATTGGCCACAAACTTTTCGAGAGTCCAGGATTTTGCCGAGACCCCGTGTGTTGCACCCGAATCAGTAGAGGGACACTTGTATATGTGTGTATATCCAACATACAGCAGGCACCCCTAGCAACGAGATGGGCTCATAGCTTGTTGTTAAGCCAGACACGTGCGCTCCACGAAACATTCGCCCTTAAACCACCGGAACTACTGTCTCTGGTAGCATGTATCCTTCAAGTATATCTATAATACTTCATCTATATATGACTATCGATATATACATGTATAGATGACCGATGGACCAGGACTCTCAGCGTACCTTAGTTACAACTTATTCAAAGGTGCGTATCGAATCCCCGATCACGTTTCGCAATAACTGTCAAAACACGAGTATATTGTGTCTTTAAACCTGTGCACATAGCCATATATATTTGTATAAATTCGATTACTAACATTGCAATGTGAGACGCGTGGTTTTTATATAATTCTGTAATACTGGCGCTTCTACTGTACGCGAACAACTAATAGACGTCTTTGGAGGCGTCTGCACAAGCTTGAAATTTAAAAAATACGATTTTTGGGTTCAGTTTCATAATACAGGCTCTTAACAACAATTTGCAACGAATATTTCGTAAAAAATCGAATAAATGCGATTTACGTTTTCTTTTGCGTTTTTGTCGAAACTACATTTTATGAAACGGTGCAAGTCGTATCTCAAAACTTATTCATCCGATTCACTTCAATCTCGGACGGAGCATAGTTGATAACATTTTCTATCGTATGATTGTATGATTTTTTTTATATGTCCATTCATTTGTAAACAACGAATGATTAAAGTTGTTTATTTCGGTCGAAAAATGAGCTTTTTTTTTACACCTTGCCATTTCCGTAATTTTCAATCCATCGAAACAGTATCGCGTCACACGAAAGTTTTATTAAGGGGAGGTACCTGAGTAAACGGCAAGAAAAACAGGTAAACTTCGGGAATGTTTATCTCAAAAACTAATGTTTCGATTGGATCCGGATTTTTTTATTGGAAAATATGTACATTAGGTATGAATGTATTTGTTATATATCTATATAACTAAAATATATCAATAATGTGTTTCTTTTTTTTTCACTGTGGCGTACCAAACGGATCATTTTGAAAAAATTATATAATCTAATAAGGTGCCCAAAGATTATATGAAAAAATTTTCGCTATTGTACCCCAAGTGGATTATAGTAAAAAATAATAAGACAAGGAACATTATTTTTTTTCAAACCGTAATCTTTTGCAAGATGTTCTATAATTTTATTTCGTAACACGTTTGATCGGAACAAGTACCAAAAAAAAAATCAAATCGATCCACTGAAGCGTTTCCGGAATTGTTATTATTTTTTATTAAACAAAAAAATTCATTTTTCCAAAACCATTGCGTTGACGGGGATGAAATTTTCAGAATTTTTTTTTTATACCTCAGAAGATACTCCTAATTTCGCTGGAGAAAATGCGGGGGCAATTTTTCCATACTTACCCGGTTATGGCTTTTGGATACAATATTCTTCGATAGTTTTTCTCGTTCGCCACGTAGGGGTTTTTCATTTGATTGAACTATTGCTTTTTTATGCAATGTGTATGCAAATAAAAAACGTCGGTAATTGCGAACGAAAAATGGATGTTAAGGGGAGATATACACCTAGGAGCCGGAAAAAGGTCATTTTTGTGAATTTTTTCAAGGAAAACTATTTGAAATTTCGGATGGAGTTTCAATTATTTAAAAGTATATACATTAAAAAATATGTTTAATTTTCTTTATTTAAAAATATCAAAAATATACAAGGATATTGCATGATCCTTGGAGCGTCGTAAAAAATCTGCGTGTACGGTACCCACTGGTGTTTCTTCGAAAATCATCTAAAAAAAAACCAAAAAGATTATTAAATTAGATACTATAATCTAGTACTTGTCATAGCCGATTTTGAAAATATCGATTTATGACAAAATGGCGGACGTTTGAACATAAATAGTAATTTTTGGGACAAAAATTAGTTATTATTTTGCCTATAAAACAAAAACTAAGTAACGGAAAAAAAATCCTATGACAAGTACTAGATAATGGTGTATAGAATAACCACAAAAAACCTCAAGGCAATCGGTTCATTGGTTTTCGAGAAATTTTGGGTACCGATTTGAAAAACGTGGTTTTGAGAAAAACGCGTTTGAAAATTTGGGAATGAATAAATCATGAAATTTGTCAACTTACATGGAATCATCGATACCAGGCCCATAGTGTAGGTCTTCTACGGTCGACGGAATGTTCGTAGCTTGTAAATCTTCGACCTCGACCATCTAGGGGTATATCTCCCCTTAAATTTAAACGGTCGAAATTCCGTCAAAAATGAAAATTTCAAAAAAATCCTACGTGGGGAACGAGAAAAACTATCGCATAGTATTGTATTCAAATTTGGACGAAATCGGACAAGCCGTTTTCGAGATACATCTGGCACCGACTTTGAAAACTATGTTTCGAGATAATCGCGTTTAAATCGTTTTCAGTCAACGAATTTATTTTTTAAAATTCCTACACATACCTGAATGTACATATTTTCCAATAAAAAAAAACCCGCATCCAATCGAAACATTAGTTTTTGAGATAAAAATTCCCGAAGTTTACCTGTTTATTCCGCCGTTTACTCAGGTAACTCCCTTTAAATATTTTCCTGCATGTACACTTTTTATTTTTCATTTTAGATCACCCTAGTTGTCAGAACCACGTACACTGACTGGCAATGCAGCAACGGCGACTCTTTGTTCAAACATTAATAACTTGGTAGTTTACTAATATTTTTGAGTGAAAAAAAATCAAATTCGGCCAGACTATATGCAGCAAGTGTGTACCAAATTCCGACCTCGTCATCAATACTATCATTTAAAAAAAATATTGAAAATCAACCTGTTTTTTGAGCTTTAAGTCTACGCGAACCCGTCAATTTACTGAATGACCGGCTTTGGGCAAATTCTGAAGCATGTTCAGGTGTAGTTGTAGACACTGCGCGGTTAGGCAGCACCCGTACGATACTCTCGTTAGAGTCCAACGTTGGATAATTCGCCTACATCTCCAGAGATTTCAAAAATATGTACTTGAATTAATATGCACTTAGGATCCGGAACGCTTGCCGCACGGAACTTCTTAATTATTGATCATTGTTGCAGCACATAAGCATCGTGATCGTATGCACAGTGTATATAAGGTTTGCAAGTCATTCCCATGAGGTTTGCATATTCTATATCGAATCCCTTCGCTTTATCGGTGCCTCTCCATTCTACTCATTCTTGTTAGCACTGGCTCTTGGATCTACGGTTTAGCACGAACTTTAGGTTTAAATAAGTTTGTCGCATCTCTTCTTCTTCTTCCAAAGTCTCGCTTCCGTATATCGCGGGAGATCGAAAAGCTCCAGCTAGGACGAGTCTTTGGGGAGAGGCGATCTTTCACGATCCCGATAGAAAGGCAGTGAAGAAGGAGTTGAGGATTCCCAGGCGAATGTTGCCGTGTTTGGGATCGATGGAACTTAAACTTTCGTAGCGTTGGATGAGACGCAACGCACTTGGGCTTTGTTTCTTTTTCGGAAACTGCAAACTTATGTGGACGTAAAAAGAAAGAGAGAGAGGGAGAGGGAGGGAGAGAGAGAGGGGCAAGAAAACTCACCACTTTTGTTCGCAGAAGGAAAGCGAAAAACCACTAGTCAATCACTGCAGATTGTCAAGTATTTTTAATGTATTTCAAACCCAACATTTTTTCTGAAATTCAAATATTTTTTAGAGTTCCGTAGTCAAACGAGACACCCTTGTACCTTCGTCATGTTTGTTCATCCATCACAGCCTCACAGTTTCTACAGTTTAAAACCTTTATGCATAATATTTTTCAAGTGCATGTTTCAGACGGGTATCTAAATTAATGTGTGACGGAATCTTGAAGAATTATTTTAATTTTCCTTCTCACATTTATTCATCGAGTGGGGGTTGATTGGGTAGGTCTTTCAAATGAAATTAAGGTTACATTTACCATTTTTCATTTTCGAGCCCCAGATGCGCAATATCAAGCTTTGAACTTATGAGCAACCCCTGCCTCGAACTTTTCAACCGTTGATTTGAAAAATTGGAAAAAAATCTGGATACTAGCAGTTGATTGCAACTGTTGATCAAAATTGTTTCGGTTACGTTGCATCAACAAGTTCAGGAGATATGGACAACCAAGTTATTGCTGAGTTGACTTCATGGAAACTTCATGAGCGGGCTGTGCACATGCAACTTTGTCGCATATTGTTTGAAGCTTCGTTAATAAAAAATCAAACAAAGGCCGTGCCCTCTGCACCCTTTACCAATAGAGTATTACGATTGCGGATTATCAAATGAAATCGATAGTAGCATGTATACATGATCGTGATGCAACATATGCAATAGTAATAATTACATATTAGTCAAACATTGATGCTTCAAACGATTGCACATGGAACCCTACTTTGTGCGTGTTCCGCCAGGTACTTGGCAGATTTTTTTGTTTCATACAGGCCACCCACCCACTCTGAGAGTTTAAGAAATACAGGCTGGAAAAGGATAAAAATAATATCTACATAGAAATGATAATTTCAACAAAGCCGAATAAGCGAAACCAAATAAACCTTAACTAACCCAAATAAGTCGATACAAACCGATTGAGCTGCATTGATAATATAGAATTACAAAACAAACCGGTAAACCGCGAAGACAGCATTGTCCCGATAAAACTACCGCACAATGCCAGACAGCAGTTGTAGGGGAAGTAGGAGCAAGATGATAGCGCTAAGGGCAGGTTCAAATAAAACAATACATATATCAGTCAGTCAAATTTAATTATTCTTTTAAACTAATAAAAATTGATTAATCTTTCAATTTTGGAAGCAAAGAAATCAGTCTTTCTGATTGTTACCATACAGTATATATTTTAAATTAAACTTTCATTTTTCCTATCTTACCCCGTATGCGGGGCAAGATGAAACAGCGCTGGGAGAATGATGGGGCACGAATTATTGGCATCTTTCGCATATAAAAGTGGTTTCATTCTTAATACCAGCAATTCGATAAGCCAATCGTCTAAGTTCTGTAGTATTTAGTCCGAGTAATCTTGCTTCCAAGTTATTTTGATCATTTGTAAGTTGTGTTTTTTTCCTCTGGTAGAAACACCGGTTAAAGAGGAACCAAATGCTTTACTAGTTTCATTTCACCCTTTCTAACGTAAATAGTGGTACGTTGTGAAATATTTCGGCTTTGCGATAGCTTGTATTCATCTTGCCCCATTAGACGGTTAACGGATTAACGAAAAATCACGCAGTAACCTTAAAAATTTCTGACAAACCGTTTTTATGATATTCATAATTAGTACGTTCATTGTGTTTACCTACCTGTCTCGAATCAATATCAGAAACTCAAATGAACTGAAACGACGATAAACTTTACCAAAAATTATATCGTTTTCTCAAACAAAAAAAACGATATTGTTTTCTAACTCGAGAGGCGTGCTCCGCCACAGTTGATACTTTCACACTCATTCACCTAATAAGCACCATTCCAATAAGCACAAACGGGAGCACTGTGCTCGCACACACTCTTTAGCAGCTAGGCTTATGATTCATCTTCCCCGCTTATTCGTCTTGCCCCGAGTTCCCCTAGCAATCAAATATTTTTGCGCGAATCTATAAAAATCTCTATAAAAATCAGGCTAATCGAAAATTCGTCCTCGCACCCGTCGATTTTTTACGAACGCGTCTTAACGTCACGTACGTGACGGTATTAACAACTTCACAATACAATAGGAATCATTTAACGCACTGATTGTCACAAATATCACCGACTTGCCGCATTGGCCACGCTCCACGCGTCCTTCCAATCAACGCAGAATTCTCGTAAAGAAGCCTACAGCGAAATTCAAGAAGATTACACTCATGAAAATATCTCGATATTTTTTCAAAAGTATTTCCCCATAGCGCGGACGTAAAAAGAGAGGTCGCAATGTTGAGTCGAGTCGCAGGAAAAGTAAAGTTTTCGTACGTTCTCGGGCAAAGATGAAAGCGCTCTTGGGCACAAGCAGAAAGCATAATTTGTCACTGGGGATCCGGACGTGTAATATACAATGAAATTCCACTCCTGCGTTTTACTTCTAAATTATTATAGACGGAGGGAGAGAACAAACCCTAAAGACACGTATACACACGTGTACTAAATTCACACCGACACACACACTCATATTTATAGGTGCAGAGAGATAGGCACGCAAGATGTTGGATACCTTCAAGTGGTGTGCACACAAAATACCTCAAAGCTAAACGTAGCACTGTATAGGTGTCCCCGGATATAAAAATATATTTGAAAGTTGTTCCCTGCTGTGAAACGAAAGGGCATTACTTTGCCTGCCAAATCCTACGTGTACTGCCCTTTTCTTGGCTAGAATTTAATATGCGTATGTACGAGTATTATGATAAGATATTCACTGACACTAACAGCCGTGCCGGGAGAAAAAGAGAGCGAGAGAGAGAGAGAGAGAGAGAGAGAGAGAGAGAGAGAGAGAGAGAGAGGAGAGAGAGAGAGAAGAGGAAACGGAACTTTCAGCTCTTCCCATATTCTCGAATGCAATATGAGGGGATACTTCGCTAGCGTGCGGGCGGAAAAGGGAGAGAGGCCGTGGTTTCGCGGCCGGATGTGCCAGTTGTGGCGGATTCGGCAGATGAGAGAGAAGGACGACAAAGCGTGCAATATTTGAGTCCGAAAATATCTCGGTTTTCCGAGAGCTGGTGAAAGAGAGAAAGAGGAAGGATTGCCCGATGTGTGCAAAAGAAGTATGAAAAGGACAAGGAAACTGGCGACCGGAGGCAGCACCCGTTGGCTCCTACACTCTTGCAGAATTCCAGGCTACCGATCCTCGAACCCATCGTGGTTATAACAGACCAGGCACCGTTTCGCCTTCTCTTTCTCGTATACTCAAAACGCCTGCATGTAATATACATTTGTAATTTATACGCGTATGGGGACAGCAAATCTTTTCGTTTTCCAAGCCAATGATAACGAAATTTATATGTAAAAAAAAATTTTAAACAAGATATTATTTGATGCACTAAAAAGAAAATTTAACTAAAAAAACATTTTTTCACCAAGTCACCTATATGTGACTATAAATAAAAGCTTGGGGCGCTCAACTTTTTAAATGTTTAATAAATGTTATCAATTCAGTTTCATTAACCGTATTTAATTTGGCACAGTATTAATTAGAGAAACTATTATCATACGTTTATACTCCATTTCAGGATTTTTATTTAAGAAATCGAAGGTTATTTTACAGTAAATTAAATACAGTTGATATGTTAACGGATTTATGCGAATTGAAGATTATATGTCTAAATTTTCAGCGCCCTAAGCTTTTATTTGTAGTAACGTATATGTGACTTGGTAAAAAAAATAATGTCTTCCTTTTAGTACATCAAATAAAAGCTTGTTTTTTTAAATATTTTTTCTACATACATATTATTTTCTACTTTTTAGTCTTTAATTGATTCTACTAGAGCTTTGAAATGTTTGCAGAGAGGAATTAATCCTTTATTTTGACGTTAGTGTTACTAAAAGTGTTAATAACATCGTTATATAGGTCCATTAAAGATTTTTTATGATGGATATTTTTTACCTCTTAGATGCATGTTTGAAAAATTTCAGAGCCCTAAGTAGTCGGGAAATCGGTAAAATCGGTGAAATATCGATTCTCCGTTTTGCATCTCACAGAAAGTCCAATTATATTTTTTTAAATTTATTTATTAACATTTTTTTTATTTTTAACGTTGAATCAACCATTGTCACCTCTTAGATGCATGTTTGCATAATTTAAGAGGTCTAAGCGGTCGGGGAGTGAGTGAAATATCGATTTTTCGTTTTAAATGGAAGCTTCTAAAAATAAGAATGGCAGTAAAAAATGACAATAAAATATGATGATCCAAAGTGATAATAAAAAATGTTAACTCATTGATAATGAAAAATAAGGTATGAGAATATTGCAATTGGGGAGTTTTGCTTCCTCCCACAGGAAGCTTCGTATTCGACGTATCTTTTTTCGAGATTTTAATGGGCAACGTCGGAAAATGACAGTGACATTTCCGCAGAGATGTCCATACCTCGATACTTTTGTATCGAGATACAAAAAAGATACTCGCTACATTTGTATCGAGTAGCGAAAAAAATTTCGCTACTCGATACATTTGTAGCGAGTAGCGAAAAAAATTGTGCTACATTTGTATCGAGTAGCGAAATTTTTTCGCTACTCGCTACATTTTGATCGAGTAGCGAATTTTTTTTCCACTACTCGCTACATTTGTATCGAGTATCAAATTTTTTTTCGCTCCTCGCTACATTTGTATCGAGAAGCGAGATTTTTTCGCTACTCGATACAAGTGTAGCGAGTAGCGAATCTTTTTCGCTACTCGCTACATTTGGATCGAGTAGCGAAATCTTTTTCGCTACTTGCTACAAATGTATCGAGTAGCGAAATTTTTTTCGCTACTCGCTACAAATGTATCGAGTAGCGAATTTTTTTTCGCTGCTTGCTACAAATGTATCGAGTAGCGAATTTTTTTTCGCTACTCGCTACATTTGTATCGAGTAGCGAATTTTTTTTGGCTACTCGCTACATTTGTATGGAGTAGCGAAATTTGTTTCGCTACTCGCTACATTTTTATCGAGTAGCGAATTTTTTCCCGCTACTCGCTACATTTGTATCGAGTAGCGAATTTTTTTCGCTACTCGCTACATTTGTATCGAGTAGCGAATCTTTTTCGCTACTCGCTACAAATGTATCGAGTAGCGAAATTTTTTTCGCTGCTTGCTACAAATGTATCGAGTAGCGAAATTTTTTTCGCTACTCGCTACATTTGTATCGAGTAGCGAATTTTTTTGGCTACTCGCTACATTTGTATCGAGTAGCGACATTTTTTTCGCTACTCACTACATTTGTATCGAGTAGCGAAATTTTGTTTCGTTACTAGCAAAATTTTGTCCGAAAAATCGGTATACCGATATAGCACTGCAGTGACGAACACAGACACTTTTCGGCTTCTTCTTCTCTCTATCCCGTGAAAAACGACGCAACCGACCCAACCTCGAGCCAGCGTCACGCCAATCACTGTCTACCATTGGCCGATGAACGGCAGCACTACCGGTTTAGTGTTGCGCCACGGTAGGAGTGATCTCTTCGGCCCAACGCTGGGATGTACGGTTGGTCAATAGTAGGCTTACCGGAAATCCTAACAGTTGGCCGGGTATTGGCCCAACGTTGGGCGAAAAACGACGCAACCGACCCAACCTCGAGCCAGCGTCACGCCAATCATATTCTACCATTGGCCGATGAACGGCAGCACTACCGGTTTAGTGTTGCGCCACGGTAGGAGCGATCTCTCCGGCCCAACGCTGGGATGTACGGTTGGCCAATGGTAGGCTTACCGGAAATCTTAACAGTTGGCCGGGTATTGGCCCAACATTGGGCTAAAGAGATCACGATCATTGGCTGACGGTTGGCGTGATCACCGGCCCATAGTAGGGCTAAGGTCGGCTTCATATTGTTGGCGCAATATTCGGGCTAGCCTTGGCCCAGTGTAGGGTTGTCAAAATAACCTCAATTTTTCTTTCAGAGACAATGCATCGGTCCTTATTCCCGCACATGGATTAGATTCAGAAGTTTCTGTACCCGATGATTGCTCATCGGGAGAGTTATTAGATTCACTAAACTCGTTATGCACAATCACTTCGTGGAATGTTTCCAAATTTGTTTCACTATTTATTACTTGTCCTTTTGTTTCGTTGCCTCTGATCCTAACCTGCTTTAAAGAGTCTTCTAATTTTTGTCGTCGTTTTAACACTCGGCGTTTCTTAATACTGTCATAATACCTCGGCATTTTTTTAATACACCACAAAACTAGTATAAATCAATTTTATTTTTAATAAACTGAATTTCAGATAAGAGTAATGAGTTTTTATTATCACAGGACGTAGAAAATTGCGTGCAGCGATAATAAAAATATATATAATATCCCAACGAACACCCAACCTTGGGCCAAATATCGATTACCAACTGTCAGCCAACCATCGGGTCCCAGTGTTGGCCCCGAACATGGGCCAATCGGTTGATCATGGGTTTGCCAGTCTACAATTGAAGCTCGGCACACCATCGAAGAGCCAACGCTGGGCCAGTACTAATTAATGACCATCGGCCAATCGTCGGGGCGAGCGCAGGCCCTGAGTCTGAGCCAATCGTTTGACGGTGGTTTTGCCAATGCTTTTTTGCGTATCTACGTTTATACCTAAAAAAATTCTTGTATAGTCCACACACACACACACACACACACACACACACACGCGCGCGCGCGCGCGCACGCACGCATGCACGCACGCACGCACGCACACACGCACACACACACACACAGACACACACACACACACATATATTACGTATATACGTATACACGTAAAAAAGCATTCTTGTATATATGTATGGAATATACCGTTCAAAGCCAGTGTTGGGCCAGGATTGGCAATTCGTCAGTTTGCCATGCTTAAAATAAGCGTTGGCAAAACCACGGTCAAACGATTGGTTCAGACTCAGGGCCTGCGCACGCCCCGACAATTGGCCGACGGTCATTAATTAGTGCTGGCCCAGCGTTGGCTCTTCGATGGTGTGCCGAGCTTCAATTCGAGACTGGCAAACCCACGATCAACCGATTGGCCCATGTTCGGGGCCAACACTGGGACCCGATAGTTGGCTGACAGTTGGTAATCGATATTTGGCCCAAGGCTGGGTGTTCGTTGGCTTGCCATGCTTCAAATGAGCACTGGCAGAATCATGGCCAAACCATTGGCCCGTATAAAGGGCCAACACTGGGTATTGGTGGTTGGTGCTGAATATCGTACCAAGTGTCGGCCGCATGTTAAGCGCCGGCAAATTTTTCACGGGATGTATAACCGACGGTTAATCATAGGCAACACAACGGCACGTGAAATAAAAAAAAAATCAAGACCGATGCTCATCTTATATAGGGGAGACCGGGGAAAAACGGGATGTGCAAACAAATCACGGATTTGTTTTTTTTCAAATTTTTTTTTTTTTTTTAATTCGTTTCCATTTCGAAAAATTACTTTTAATTCAATAACTTCTTAGGATAAATTCGTACAATTTTTGTTCAAATGGGAACGTTGTAGCCCTTGAAAATACGCGTCGATCGAATATTTTATCATTACTCTTCAATAATGTCTTCACCCTCAAAAAATTATTGAAATAAAAAAAAAAAATTGTTTATTGAATAACTCAAAAACAATAGATTTTTCGGGTATGGTTTAAGTGTACGAATAGTAGAAAATAATTTTCTCTATATTTTCGTTTCTATGGACCACTCTTGAAATTTGCTTTTTACAACCCCTCTCGGGGGTTGAAAATAAAAAATGAAATTCTGGGAAAACTATTGACCGCACGAATTCGCCGCCGTGGACAATTTCTAGCTTCAACGATCAGCTACATTTTTGTCCACATCGCCAAACTCGTATCTCTTTATTTTCGGTCAATAGTTTTCCCAGAATTTCATTTTGAATGTTCAACCCCTGGGAGGGGTGGGAAAAAGCAACATTAAAGGGAGAAAAATATTCTTTATATTTCGTACATTAAAACCATCCCCGAAAAATCTATTGTTTTTGAGTTATTCAATAAACCATTTTTTTATAAATATTTCAACCATTTTTTTGGCGGCGAAGATATTATCGGAGAGGGGTGATCAAAGACTCAATCGACGCGTCGTTTCAAGGGCTACGATGTTCCCGTTTGAACAAAAATGATGTGAATTTTTCCTAAAGAGTTATCGAATTAAGACTGATATTTCAAAATTTTACCCCACTTTTTCACCCTCAAAATGAACTTCCACGACTCCGGCGCTGCGGACAAAAATAAAGCTCGGATTTTTCTGAACATTTTGTCTCTCGGCGCCGACCTTGTAGCGGTTGTACTTTGGCATTAATCCACCCCCATCCCCCTTCATCCCCTTAAAAAAAACCCCTACACCCCGATTTTTGGGCGAACTTGGATTTAGCACCCCCGGCACTTCCAAAATCACCTGTCAAAACACTAGCTTTATTCTAATTTTTTTCGATTCCAATATACAGCACGACTGTACTAATATGCAATTATCGGTTAGCGATGTATTCGCCCGATGGATTTTTACTTTTTCCATTTAATTAAATTTCAATATCTCATAGAGTTTCTCCAAAACCTATATTTAATTTATGTGGAAGCGTGTACTTTTCATTAAAAGCTTCGAGTACCGACTGTTAACTCATTTATAATTTCGTTGAGATATCGCCACTTCTGTAAACCACTATGTAAATATTAAGATAATATCTGAAAAATCTTAACTTTCTCTTATTATTTAATTATATTAATGATATTAATTATTATTTATTTAATTATCAATGCCTATGCGTTATTTTTATTCCTTCAATTATACCTTTCCTGATTCCACTCATCGCTACTACTGCCATTGAGTAATTTTGGTTTTGGTATCGAAAAAAATTTCAATACAAATGCACCGAGTAGTGAAGAAATGTTGCTACTCGATCCAAATGTAGCGAGTAGCGAAAAAAATGTTTGCTACTCTATACAAATGTAGCGAGTAGCGAAAACAAATTCGCTACTCGATCCAAATGTAGCGAGTAGCCAAAGAACTTTCGCTACTCGATACAAATGTAGCGAGTAACGAAAAAAATTCGCTACTCGGTCCAAATGTAGCGAGTAGCGAAAAAAATTTCGCTACTCGATGCAAATGTAGCGAGCAGCGAAAAAAATGTCGCTACTCGATCCAAATGTAGCAAGTAGCAAAAAAAAATTGCTACTCGATACAAATGTAGCGAGTATCGGTCGATACAAATTTTGGACATCTCTGCATTTCCGGAAGTGCGGAAGTATGTATCTACATGTGTGTTTTTTACTTGGTGCATTTTTGAAAATGTGCAGTCACGTGAAACGTGAGTCGAAATATGGCTTTGTGAAAATCTGTAGACGGATTTAGATTTTGAGGGAGTATGATATTGTAGAAAAATATTTCTTTGCCCTGTAAATGTCGTTATGTTTTATCTATGAAAATAAATGTTGCTACAGTAAGAGAGCACTATATAAGATACATTCGAATAAAATTCGCAAAACTTGGGGAAAGGGTTCAGATTTTAAGGAGGTTTTAATATTCGGAATAATGTCTTTCGGTGAAAAAAGTTTCGTAACTTTCTTTTCTAGATATCTGGCTAGTTGGCATACAAGAATTGAGTAACATGCATGATGTGTTGCGACGAAATTCTTCCTAAGTCAGTGGGAGCACTTACATTTGAAATTTTCAATGAAACATTTCCACGCCGTCACTTTCTCAAAATCCTGACATTTCTCCTGATCCTGATTCTCCTGAAAATCCTGAGATACTTGAAGAGTGTTTTTCAGATGAGATTTTTTTACACGAAGAAGAAATGTAGTGATTTTGTTTAGTGGGAGTGGGTAAGAAAGTTACTGTTCCAATTGCTTTCGAATTTTTCAAGTAATTTGAAATTAAAAAGAAAAGTTAAAGGAAAAATCATTTCCCATACACAAAATATGATTAATTTTTATTTAACGCGGTTCAGCGACGTTGGTACTCTGAGTCAAGCAGCATTGTACATGGCCAATACTTGGAGCGGTGACCGCTTAGCCGTGCTAAGCGTAACTGGCTGGCGCCTCAAGCATCGAGCGAAAGGCCAATACTTCTGATACCTTGCTCTAGATACTTGAGTTAAAGTCTGTGCACCAGAGAATCAGAAGAATATACAGCCGTGTATATCGGTACGGGTTTTCCACAGTTTTCCCGTGCCCTTGGGAAATGCGGTATAGTGTAGCTTAAGACAACCGTGGACACGAGGGAAGTTAGGTTAGAGTAGCGAAGTGCGGGTAGGGAGTGATAGGAAAGGGTTTAATTGAGAAGGGTAATACGTAGAAACCCACAAGAGGATACGTTTGAACTCTGGAATTAATTGAGACCACGGTATTAAATTTATTTACTAATATTATAATAATTAATATCACAATATTACGTTTTATTTATTATTATAATATTTAAATTCGATTTCATTCAATATGTTTAAATAATCGCTTTTATTTAATAATATTCGATACTGGAAGTCTGAAATCATATGAGAGTTTTTTCATGAAAAAGAAATGGAGTGAATTAGTTTAGCGGAAATCGGCAAAAAGTTACTATCCCAATAACTTTCGAATTAATCAAATAATGTAAAATTAAAAAGGAAGAGTACATGTGAAAGCATTTTATATAATCGCAATATTATTAAATTTTATTTAATGTTCGATATTATTAATTTGATCTATTTTCGCATTCTATTTAACAATTCTATATACTGGAAACAAAAGTTACATAAGCGTTTCTTCACGAATAAGAAATGTAGTCCTTTAGTCTAGCGAAAATGGGCACGAAAGTTACTATCCTACTTGTACTCAAATTTTCTGAATAAATTAAAATTAAAAAGAAACAATAAAGACGGAATCGTTTAATAAAAATAACGATACCCAATGTTGTGTTATAAAATAAAATCGCGCAAGCTGAAAACCCGCACATTGCTTCCTCATTAATTAATTTCGCGTCTGAAGCCGACCATACAAGTAAGTTTGTTTCTTTCCTGCGAGAGCCAAAATTGAAAGACGTGCCAAAGACTCGCTGACCTTTCGGACTAACTCATAGGGGTGTGTGTAGAAAAAAAAAACTTGCCCATATGGTCAGCATTGGGAATCGAAATAAATCAATGAGGAAGGAATGTGCAAGTTTCGAACTTTTTTGTTGGCTGCCGAATTGAGAAGTCTTTACGCAACTTTTGTTCAGAGAACCCGTCGAACCGCTCTGAAAAAGCGACTCGCTCGAAACTCCGAGAACCTTCCGCGAGAAAACCCATATACCAAGGTATACTGGTTGTATATATATATATATATATATATATATATATATATATATATATATATATATATACGATGAGGTTTATTTCATAGCAGAATTATACCGAGGGGAAAATAATTCAATCTCCTCTCGCTTGTACGCCGGGGGTTACAGTGCGGTCTCTTCTAAGAGGGCCGAAGGCGAAGAACGAGAGTGAGATAGATAGAAGATGTATAAGGGCGAGTTTCGAGCACAAGCCGGCGACTTATTTTCACCCTTTCCTCGTTTCGCCCCGGTGGCTCCTTTTTCTCCACTCCTCGCCACTTTCTTATATCGGACTGTATTCTAACTACGAGCGCAAACACCCAGACACACACGCACACACAGAAAACCCTCACCCCCCACACACACACACACACTCGCGCAGAAACGAAAAAGTTTTAGTAACTTCTGTACGAGGTACACAGTAAAGTCATGGGAAAAGAATTTGTTTGGGACTTTTCTCATATGGAACTAGCTCTGCACTTATCTGTGTAGAGCGTGTTCGCATTGTTGTACTAGGTGAACTTGCAGAGTTGGGCAGCGTGTGGGATTCGCGTATTTCAAATGGATTTTAGCGTTGAACGTTATAATTGACGAAAACCACGGGATCGTTAGGAGAAAGTCCCCGAGGTCTGTAGGAAGAGAGAGAGAGAGAGAGAGAGAGAGAGAGAGAGAGAGAGAGAGAGAGAGAGAGAGAGAGAGAGAGAGAGCTGAGTGTGAGCTAACAGTTGAAAGCTGACAAGGAAGTACTCCCTTCTGCGGTCGTAGCTCGTGACTCAAGGGGAATCTTTCATACATATACAGGTTGATTAAAAAACGGTGATGTCACGCGACTCGATCGCCAATCACCCCACTAGGACTCGACGACATATGCCTCTTATTGTATACTTCCGTTGGTTCTCACTCACACAGCGCCGCATTCTACTTCTGGATACTGCTTTGCTGCTACTAGGTGTGAGTAGCCAACACACACGCATTTCCTTACAGTTATCAATAATTTCACCATAGTTTTCACACCATAGTTTTCACACCTCCGTTTTAACACCATAGTTTTCACACCATCGTTTTTACACCATAGTTTCCACACCATAGTTTTCACACCATAGTTTTTACACCATAACTTTCACACCATAGTTTTCGGAATAATTCTCGGAAATTTTTTGAAAGAATGTAGTGATTCTAGTGTCCAAATGGACGTTTTTGTCGTGGTCGCGTTGCACACCGATTGCCGATTGGCACAACCGTGAGTTAATTACGAAAAACATTTGGTTGCAGTTTCTGCGGGTAAAATGTTTTTTTTTTATAGATTAGAATATTTGGAAAGTATAGGCGGTTGACCTGGTATCCAGACTTTGATCTGGTAACCAGATGTAAATTTCAAGTCGTTTGGTCGACCCATGGTACAGTAATGTCAAAGTACGAGAGCGATAGGTAAAAGTCCTTTTCTCCTTGTCACCGAGATGACATTTCGGAAGAAAGAAACGTCTAGCCGTGCAAAAGGGGCGAAACATGGGAATATCCTTTTTTTTCGAAAATCTCAATCGTGTGGGAGGAAAGTGACCTGCGGGTTTCTTACCGACTGAGCAACCTTCAGGAAGCCCCAAGGAAAGGTTCGCCCTTAGTACCCCAAAGTCTATTTCGTTCAAATAAGTCGACAATCGAAAATGATCAAAAATTGTGATTTTTAACTGGAAACAATATTTCTGGATCTGCACGGTAATAGCTAAAAAATATGTAAGGAATTTAAAAAATATTGTTATCAATGAGTCAAGTATTTAGAAAAATTTAAATTTCCGAGAAAAAAAATTGCGATGAATTTTTTATAAGATGAAGAGTTTCCAACAAATCAAGAAATTCCGAGGTTTTTTTTAGGAAGAATATAATTTATAAGACTGTCGAAATTCGACGTGAATCGGATAAAATTGTTTCAGGTTGTGATGTAGGTCATTTTGCAAAACGTTGTTTTGAAAAACGTGCCTATAAAGTTTTTTGTTACATTGATTGAGAATCGAGTAATTAAAATAGCAACTATTTGTTATAGAACTAATCACGTTTTGCCTCGAAAACCTGAAGTATGATTTGAGGTATTCCTTTCGCGGAGGGCCGTATTTTGTGGGGGCATGGACCCTTTCTGGGCCCTTCTGGATCATTGGTAAATTACCGAAGCCCTTCTGGATTATTGATAAATTACCGAAGGCCCTTCTGGATGAATTGTAAATTACCGAAGTGCTTAATAAAAATAAGTCACGATCAATCACCATACCCAACGTCAATCTGGAAGAAAACATTTCTCACAAGTTTAGCAGATTCAGAAATTTTTACATTTTTTCTGAAAAGTCGCGGCTACGTAAATTCTTCTGCTCGTCTTATTTTTCTAAGTTTTATTATTAATATTTTCTTCAAACATTCGGTGACCGTCTGTTCTTATTTTCGTTATGGAATCTTGAGATTTTTTCACACGCGTTAAGCAGTCTATATCGGGCATCTAAAGTTACTTAGTGTAAAAATTATTAGATAGAAATGTGCCCACCGTGTCATCTCCATAAAGTTCCGTATAAAAACGACGATTTTTAGTGTCGTCAATTTTCATTAAATGTTCGGCAACTTGGCTTGAAATTTCTTAAGCCAAGTTGCGATGTATTTTTACTTCATTGTAGACAAAAATCAGCTAATTGTTAAATATTCGGGTTCGTGAAAGGAATACCTTAAGGGGTCTTCTCACTTTAAACGTTAAAAAGGCTATTTTCATGATGTTTTTTCATAGGTTTATATTATCGATATTGATATAAAAGTTGTTACACTTAATAAATACACTTTTAAAATAAGTTTAAAAAATGTATGTATTTATTTAACCCAAACAAAATTTAAACGCGTTTTTCTCGAAACAACGTTTTTTGACGGCATGTTGATAAAATCTTCGAAACTACTGAACCGATCCTTATGAAATTTTAACCACATATTTTTTTACACTATAGCTATACCGCATATCAAGGATTCTTTTCAATTATGAGATTTACTTTTTTTGCCAAAAACGGTGAATAAAACATGTTTCTTGTTGTTTTTTTTTCGAAAAATGACCGCCATTTTGTTTTTTTTGCGTATATAAAAAATCGTATGATATGCGCTATAGCCATTAACATACTGAATCTAAAACCGTTTGATTTTTTTTGTTTCGGATGATCCATCTAAGAGATTTCATCAACAGCGCAGACATACCATTTTTTAGGACGTTTTTTTACGTACTATTTTCGTCTATAAATAGTGACTTAAATAAAGAAATAATTTTTTTCAATGTATTTCGAAAGTGTATTTATTAACTGGGAATATACCTTTGTGAGGGCAAAGCAAGGGTCATTTTTGACAATTTATTTAAGAAAAACATAACAATATTTTTGAATTCGGTTTTTTATACATGTTAGTACAAGTCTTAAAGTAAAAGAATTTTTGTTTAAATTATTTTGCAACAAAATAGCGGTGCAGTTGTCGATGAAAGAAAACTCTTTTTTTTCATAGTCCTCTACGGGCACATGCGCACAGGTCATAATTTTCAAGCTAGAACAAACAACGAAAAATATTTTGAAAGTAGATATAAAAAACGAGTCCAGTACGTAGGAGTTTTTCAAAATGTCGATTTTAAAAAATGACGTTAATGAGAAAAAAATATATATTTTTTTTCGTAAAAAAATCGGTCGAATATCGATCACAACATTTTTAAATTTCAACTTATCGAAAAAATCAGACGTACTGGACTAGAAAATATTGTCAAGAAGCTACAGTTAATATTTCGAGTCAATCGAGGAGTTACGCATACGCTCGTGTCTAAAAACACAGTTTCGTGAAAAACGCCTTTAAAATTTTAAGTACTGTAAAATCATAAACAAATCTTGTTTACCTTTAATCGCGTGATGTCTGGACTGTACAATTGTCCTTCTAATTCAACATTCTCTTGCTCTTCTTCTTTTCTGTAAGATGTGGGAAAAAAATTAAAAAAAAAAATTACCGGGGTATTTTCCCCCTTAAGTGTAACAACTTTTATATCAAAATCCATAATATAAACTTATCAAACAAATTCACGAACATAGCCTTCTTTAGCTTCTAATGAGAAGACCCCATGGAACAAAAAAAATCATTCAAACAAAAAAACATGTTTTAATTTCCCACTCTCCGGATTTAAGTCAGCGCCTAATATTGTTTTTGATCGCGATCCAATGTTATGGCGATAAAAAACCTCCTTTTCCATTGATGGTCTCGTGATAATGCGTTTTAAATCTTAGCAGTTGTTTTTTTTTGTGAATCGGCCTGTATGTACCCCTGCTTTGGGTACATGCTTTGGGGAAGAAACTTGTGTCGCTTGGTCTCTTCGTAGGCGTTGATGTACAGCCGTTAAATCCGAGTTTCGGAGAGGTTTAATGTTGAAATGGAGGGATAATCGTCGGGCACGTACGCACGCGTCGCGTATCCAACGTATTGCGGGCGTATATCTACTACGGTACATATCCATGCAGCTATGCACAAAGGGACATGATTGCATACGAATACAAGCTTTCGAGCCCGGGGTCTTCGCGCAAAATCTCCTGGCTGCCGAGTCGCGCATATATTAAGCGAATTTTTTCAACGTCCATGCATACATTATCATAAACAAAGCGTATAAACTTGTATAAATAGCTCGACATTATGGTCCAAGATCGGCATAAATCCGGCAAATTTATAGTTCACAATCCTACAACGTGTGCTATTTTTTCCTAAGATCTTATCACCGCAATCCGATTACTTCTGCAGAGTGAGCCTGGTGAACTTCGAACACACCGTAATGATTGGAAAACGTGGAGCTTTTATTTGCTAATGTATTGAATTAAAGCTGCAGGATTCTAGTGAAAACAATTAATCTTCATTCATTGTTCAAAAAGTTGAATTGGTCTACGATTTGCTTATGGATTTTTTTTTCTTCGTTGGCTCACCGATTACTGCGATTTTATTTGTTTCAAACATATATTTTTATTTGTTTCAAGTATTTCTCGATGTAGACAGTTTAATTAATACGTATTTCATCAAAATACATTGTTGATTTGCACGCTTGAGGGATATTTGAATTAGAAATACAGTAGAACCTCGATTATCCGAACCAATTGGGATCGAGACTAGTTCGGATAATCAAAAGTTCGGATAATCGAATCGTGGGTTTTTTGGGACGAGACATATATATTAAAATTTGACATTATATATCTCTGTGTGTGTGCGTGCGTGCGTGCGTGTTTGTGTGTGTGTGTGTGTGTGTGTGTGTGTGTGTGTGTGTGTGTGTGTGTGTGTGTGTGTGTGTGTATTTTAAACACCTGAAAAGAGTCGAATGCTTTTTCAAATATTTTTGTTATAAAATCGTCCATTTTTAATTGAGGAACGGCTGTAACGCATTTTTAAATGGCGAAGTCTCGCAGCCGTTTGTGAAGGAGAAGTTGCGTTGGGTTGCTCATTGTTGCTCACGGCGGTGACAGCGAGCAACAAAGCGTCTTCCGCGCCAAAATTCGGATAATTGACCATTCGGATAAACTAAGTCATCGTTCGGATAATTGAGGGTTCGGATGATCGAGGTTCGGATAATCGAGGTTCTACTGTATCTTTATTGTGCAGTGGCATTCAGTAAATGTGTTTTGTAATCGAATGCATTGTTATATCGAACGAATAAAAATTGTATTTGCATTACCAGTATTTCGATCAATTAGAGAATTTACCATATTTTCTCATATGTAATCGATATTTTTTAATTCCCTTAGTTTGTTTGGGTCTTGGGAAGGGTAATACGTAAATACCGTTGCGGGTTTTTACGTATAACTCATTCTCCAATGTCGGTTCAGGTACAGAACATATGTATGCGTGTTGCATGCTTACTTGATTTGATTTAATAGTCCGCAGTCATAATACTCTATTGGTACCGGCGGGGCGCTGAGGGGGGAGGGCTTTGTTAACTTTTTATCAACGGGCCTTCAAACAACATGCGACAAAGTTATGTGTACAGTCCTTTTATGGAATTTTCATGAAGGCAACGTAGCGATAACTCGGTTGTCCATATCTTTTGAATTTCGGGCTTTTAATTAATTAAATGAATCAACCTCTAGTTAATTATTTTTCTTAATTAAATTTAAATTTATTAATTCAGTCAATTTAATTCCTGTAACTTGATTGAAATAATTTTGATCGAAATTTCTAATCAAATGCTACTACCTAGAATTCATTGAGAATTTTCAAATAAACAGTTGGGAAATTAAGGAGAGGGTGGTAGGAAAAGTGGTAAATAGAACTTCAATATCATATTGGAAAATCGATAGGTCTTCTGGATACTATGGATTTCCGGGGCCGGGTTGAAATTGCGAACTATGAATGATAAGAACTATCAAAATTGCGAAAAAATACTACCCTGAAAGATAAAAACTCCGAAAGAATTTTACACGAAAGACCAAAACCCCGATAATCTGAACACCGATGAAATAATTCAGCTATGAAAGTTTACAAATTTTCAATAAATCGACAAATTATTTAAAGACTTTTTTTTATTAAGAAGTGATTTTGCGTCAATTTTGGAATTTGTCTAGACAATGTTATACGTTCTACATAATTAACAGTCAACCGATTAGATATAGTGTAGATGTAGAATGTATAACATTGTCTAGACAAATTTAAAAATTGACGTAAAATCACTTCTTAATAAAGAAATTTCTTGAAGTAATTCGACAATTTATTGAAAATTTTGAAACTTTAAAAACTTCCATAGCCGAATTAATTTGATGGTGTTCAAATTTTTGTAGTTTTGGTCTTTCGTGTAGAATTCTTTCGGAGCTTTGATCTTTTGGGGTAGTATTCTTTCGGAGTTTTGAGCGTTCTGATCATTCAAAGTTCGGAATTTCAACCCGGCCCCGTTAAGATTTTCAGAGTTTTGGTCTTTCGGGTAAAATTCGGAGTTTTGATCTTTCGGGGTAGTATTCTTTCGGAGTTTTGAGCGTTCTGATTATTCAAAGTTTGGAATTTCAACCCGGCCGTGGATTTCTACTCCAAGCCCCGATAATCAAAAAAGAAAAACTGACAAGGCAATATTTAGAGGTGGTTGCCAGATCTCTCCTTTTTCGAGAACCAATTGAGAGTTATAACAAATTTTAGTGAAGGCTGGAAGATGTCTTTTTTGCTTTTTTTCCGAAGAGAAATGATTCCCAAATTCAAACAGTTTGCTGTTTCCACTTGCATTTTCAGTAATAGAAAAACAATAATGAAAAATTTTTTACTTTCTAATTTTATAGAAAGTTAAAATTATTATTATTAAATTATAATAATCAATTAATTATTAAATAATTTATTATTATTAAAAATAAATAAACTATAATAATAATAAATAATAATAACAATAAACCATAATTATTATTAAATTATTATTATATAAAATGTTTTATTATTTTAACCTTACCATTTTTCAAGCTATGTGACTAAGAGTAGATACAATTTATAGTTAACGAGAAATTATTAAACCATGAGAAAGATTGAATGTTTTTATCTACTTGACGTATTTTCCGACTGCGTCTCGGTTTGAGTCCCATACGATCGAGGACGAGGAAAAAGGACTAACAAAAAGAAACCATCAACTCGACGATTCTCTATATCTTTTGGTAATTCGAAGTGCCAATCCCTCACTAAAATCCGAATAAGATGAAGTCCGTCACGAAAAATTTGTCCAACAGTGCGCGAAAAAGCACTGGTGCGCATTAAAATCACCCCTGTGTGTGTGTGCTCATTTTTTTATCTCTTTAATTACTCGACGTCCGTACTGCGGCGACGTCCCTTGATCTATTTCGAATCCGTTCGCCTCTGCGATGAGCAAATGTGATAAAGGGTACGTGATTCCGCGATCAAAGAATCGTTTCCATGGCGGCGAGAGTCATTTAGACTCATTTCAAATAGTCTGAAACCCAGGGCCGAATTTGAAGATATAGAGGCCCTGGGGCAACAAAAAAGTGAGAGTTATTTTTCAAACGATCCCGAATTATTTTTGAAACAAGATAAAACCTTTTTCTATAGTATTGAAATAATTTATTGCGAAAAAACAAGACCCTTTTAAACAACATACGTTTTTTAATGTTAAAGAAAGAGACATTTTCTGACATCAGGTAAATTCGATTACAATTATAATGCTTGCCCATTTCTGTTCGTGTTAATAAATTAATTTTCTTAGTGTGCAGTTATATACTTTAGAGTGTAATATAGTGTAATTATATATTACACACAACGCATCAGTTGGACCTACCATTTCCATAGTTTTTTTCCCTTTCATCTATACTATTTTGAAGTAAACTATTTTTAGATAAATAGGAAATACTGGCTAGTCTAAGCATCTGGTGCTAAGTACTAAAACTTTCATACGCTTGCTTTAGCATTTGTAAAAAAAAACAATATGGGTAAAGAAATATTTCATTTTGTCGGATACACGGTAGAATTTTAATAAATGAATGGTTGGCTCAATCCACTCGACATTTTCCAACCTACAATCCATTAAATATATTCTTTCACAGAGAATTGATCGTGTTTGGTGTTTTTTTCATAACGTTTTACAAGAAAACGATTTGAAATGTTATTAAAAAAAGTGCTGCACACAAGTGTCACAATTTTGTTTCTCTGTCAGATCTCTGACGTGCTTTGCTTCCCCTATGTGTTTACATACCAGCAAGCTTTACACAAAAGTGTACATTGTCGAGGCCCCGCTCGTGTGGAGGCCCCGGAGCTTCAGCCCCTGTTGCCTCCTAAATGCGGCCCAGCTTCAACCAGTGCTCAATGCACACACCGTAAAAAAGTAGCTGAAAAAAAGACGAAGAAAAAGTGCTGACATGCATAAAGCTCTCGGTATAGAGCAACGATGCGTAAATATGGACTGGAAGTAATATCGCTCATCCGTATATTCATCCTTTCCAAGTCTCACATCATTTGACGATTTCAACCAAATGTCACACACACACACACACACACACACACACACACACACACACACACACACACACACACACACACACACACACACACACACACACACACACACACACACACACACACACACACACACACACACACACACACACACACACACACACACACACACACACACACACACACACACACACACACACACACACACACACACACACACACACACACACACACACACACACACACACACATGAGCGCGCGCGCGCACACGCACACACGCACACGAACACGCACACGCACACCCACCCGCACACACGCACACGCACACACGCACACACACGCGCGCGCACATACACGTACATAATATGGGACACAGGGTGTCCCAGAAGTGAATGCGTTCCCTGCAATAGGAGATTGGGGGTAAAATTCTGAGTCGCATGTGTGGGTCTCAGATCAACCCCTGAATTATTATTAATTTTTAAAGGCGGGCCAATGAGATGCGCTCGATGAGCCGGCGTACGTCGGCAAGCGATACGCGCGTGTAGTGGTCCCGGCGGGAGCACCGCACCTACCGGCATGGCATCACTGCACGCGCATATCGCTGACCGACGTACGCTGGCTCATTGGACCTCATTGGCCCGCCTTTAAAAATTAATAATAATTCAGGGGTTGATCTGAGACCCACACATGCTTATATAAATCGACTCAGAATTTCACCACCATCCCCCGATTTCAGAAAACGCATTCAATTCTGGGACACCCTGTACACACACACACACACACACACACACACACGCGCGCGCGCGCGCGCGAATAGTTGACGGTAGGAGTTACATATGGAACATGAAATTCGCGAAAGGGCGTTACCGCCCCTGTTACCGTACTCGTACCCCCCTGAAAGTCCCGTTCGTTATCGCGTTTGTCACACAACTCCCACTGACGAATGTCCTACCATCCTCGAAGCCGGGCAAGCAATACTGGCATGACGTTCCACATACCGAACGTATGTTAAAACTTTGTCCGATGAAACACGATCGCGCCGTCGCTCGGACATTGAGGAACCGACGTTTTTTTTTATCTTTTCAATAATTTTTTCCCTTTATTCTCTTTTAATTAGAAAACATCAATTTTATCGTACTATGGTTGTCGAAATCGCGCACTCGGAAATGTTGTTGCTGCACGATAAGGGAGAGGGGCGGAGGGACTCGTGCGGTTCCGTTGAAAACGTAATATCGGTTCGGGTAAGGCGAGCCCGTGAAGTTCGGGCAACCACGGCAGCTTGGAATGGAATTTTTTCGACGATGAAAAAAAAAATCGTAAAACAGGATAAACGAGCGGTGACCAAGCGTCGTACGAGCTACGCGATACGTGATTCAGTGGTCGGTAGCTTCGGCCTGTGAAGAATATACCAACATTTTTCATATCCACATTCTGAATCCGGGGCAGAAATTTACCACGAATTACTCGGATTCACCGTGATGGAATGGCGCAAAATCTAAGTGGAGCACATTCCCGGTGATCCTGAGAGTCCTTGAAAGAAGAAAAAATAAATTTGCTCTTCCCGCTGTATTATTCTTTATTACCCGAGTTCCAACGCATACCCTCGCGGGTTTTTACGTATTGCCCCCTCCCAATAAAAGCCTTTCCTAGCACTCCCTACCCGCACTTCGCTAGTCTAACCTAACTTCCATTGCGTCCACAGCCATCTTAAGGTTTTTGCTTAATAACATTGTGCCGAATAGATATCAATGAAAATTTTACTAGTCGTTATGGTATTGGGAGTACAGATAAGTCTCCGCCGTTTGACAACAGATGGCGGCACCAGGAGGTTATGGTTGAAATTGTCAGATGTAAAATGTCATATTGTAAGGTTTGACATCTGGCAAGACTTTAAACTTTAAACTTAACACTTTATAACTCGTCTTTGCTTCTTTAATTTGAAGAAATCTGCAGCTGAGCCGCATCGATTACTTGTAGCAGCATATGGTGAGGCTGCTTTAAGTGAGAGGAGTTGTCGTGAGTGGTTTCAAAAGTTTAAGGAAAGGTTCTGCCAATATTGTAAAGGTTCTGCCTTGTTGGGCCAAAAAATGTTCGATTTTTCACTAATTCCTTATGCGAGAAGTATTAAATATAGAACGTTGATATTTGGTATGTTGACTAAGCCGTCTTTACTGAATATCAAAATATTTTTTAAAGTTTGACAAAGTATGGTGGTGGGAGTAGGAGGAGCCACGTATATCGGTGCGCGGGCGATGACATTCTTCGCTTGCGGAAGTCCTAAGTCCCGGACATGTAGTGTGAAGCAAAAAAACCAAACACATTTTTACTATGTACAATATTGTGTATAAGTTGACCTAGAAAACAGAAGAAAAATTGAAAAATAAAAAAAATAGTGACCCCAAAAATTGCGAAAGTTTTTCGGAAAAAAACAAACTTACACTATTTTTTATCTTTATTTTTATTCTAGGTCAACTTATACACAATATTGTACAAAGTAAAAATCTGTTTGCTTTTTTGCTTCAGATCATCTGTCCGGGACTTAGGACCTCCGCAAACGAAGAATGTCATCACCCGTGCACCGCCACACGTGGCTCCTCTCACTCCCACCATCATGTTTTGTCAAACTTTGAAAAATATTTTGATGTTCAATAAAGACCGCTTAGTCAACATACCAAACATCAACATTTTATATTTAATATTTGTCGCATAAAAAATTTGTGAAAAATCCAACATTTCTTGGCCCAACAAGGCAGAACCTTCCCTCAAGAACGGTGAGTGTGACGTCGAAGACAAAGAACGTAGCGGCTGGCTGAAACGAAGGCATGGAATTGGAAGCATTATTGGAGGGAGATTCGTGCCGCACGCAAGAGTTCCCGCAAATGATGCTTATTCGGCTCAAAACTCGACATTTTCGCACGAAAAAATTATGTGATGCTGATACAGAATCGCTAATATTTCAAGGTTATGGTCTTGCCAGATGTTCAACCTTACGATATGACATTTTACATGTGACAATTTCAACCACAACCTCCTGGTGGGGCCATCTTTTGTCAAACGGCGGAGACTTATTTGTACTCCCAATATATTTTCTGAATATATTGACAAAAGGAGAACGGCGGTTTCCGCACTCGGTTATTAAACAGTAAATTTTAAAGTTTACGTAAATGTCCGTCTGATCGCATCGATTATATGGGGCAACGTCGTTACCATTTAAGTTTCTCGCGTATAGCGTGCGCATTTGTGAAGAAAGTAACCCAAAAAACGAATATTGTGTGCAGGATAGTGGACAGAACAATATTAAGGAAAAAAATACAGGTTGGCGATGTAATTGATGACAATGTGTGAAAAATATGCGTCCAGCTTACGGAAAAGCGAGGTTCGTTGAGACGTACCGTAAAACCGGGCTACTTTGACATTCATGGTAACTTTGAGAGTTTTTGGGGCTACTTTAACAGAGCGCCAAAATACTTTTAAATGTGTACGCAGCGAGCCCGCTTGACCTTCTGTGGCGGGCGGTGAGTGCGGGGAATGAACATGAACAACAATTTTTTGTTCAAGTTTTTTATGATGTTGCTAAACTTGATTGTAATATTGCTCAAGTTGATTTTGATCTCAATGACAATTATAGGCCTCCGAAGTAACTCTAGTGGCGCAGCCCTTGCGGCAAGTTTTGGCAAAACTTGGATTGGTTTTCGTCTGCTAGAGCAGTATGCCGGTCGCCATTTAAATCAGGTATTTGCGTGAATGACAGCACCGCGTGTGATGTTTACGTTGTAAAAACAGCGTTTCACGTCATATTTGACGTGACGCGTCAACAAACAGTTGACGCGTGTTTGAGGAAGAACTTTCCCCATCACAGTTCTTTTCTCACCAGCAACAATTTCGCGAACTTCCGATACATGATGACTATCGAAAGTTTTCTGCCTATATTACAACATCCTTTATATAAATTTCCGATGCAAACAATAATTTAAACAGAAATTTTGTTGTACGGCAGAAAAAAATTTGTGTGGAGCCAATGTACGCAATTTCATTAACATTCTCTTCGTCACATACCTATAGATATGCTTTTAGGGCGAAAGGAAGTCATGAGGATACATTGAAATCCGCAAGTAATCGTTATTAGTTCCATCGCACTATTTTATTTTCTTTACAAGCACATTCCATTCACAATGCGAGATCTACAATCGACGATGCTTGCTCAAGCCTAGGCTCTTTCGTATTTGTGCCGGTTTGACTTAACCGCCATGCGCCAATCCAAGTTTTGCCACCGGCAGCCCTAGCGCGGCGCCACCACGAAAGTTACTTCGGAGGCCTATACGACTCGTTAAGTGCCTATAATAGCACCCCAGGTGCTTGATATGCTTATGTAAAATGTTTCCTTAAGGGAGGGCACCACTGTAACTACCCATTTTCGACTGTTTTCTTTGGATTTGTTTAAAAGAAAGGATTAAAATACATGATCAAAAGAGCTTCCAGGTGTTATAAGGTATATATTGAAGTATGTAGAAAAAAAATTATCTGTCCGAAGTATACAAAATAGAGGCGTACGAGTCACCATAGCACTACTGTTTTTCAGCCAATCCTCTCTGCGGCACAAAGTAGAACTGTTGTAAATTTAGTCCCGGAACTAGGAGTGAAAGATTTTTGTTAATTATATTATTTTTAGCAGTCAAGTACGGGGGGAATTAAAAAATAATTAAAAGAAAAATAGAGACGCGTTTGAAAAAAAGTTCATTTTTTCGACCATAGTTTTAATCTCAAAAGTGATATATTTTTTTACAATTTTCGTTTCCTCGCAGAAAGCGCTCGTACTTTACTGTTAAAGCAATCTAAGAAGCTACAGCTAAAATTTCAAATCAATTGGACGAAAATTATTCGAGTTCTACTGCCTCAATTTGGTCATAAAAAATGTTTGCTCTTTATTTAATTCCACGTATAATGCATAAAATATTACATTTTTTATCAAAATGATTCCAAAGTAACCCTTAATCTTTGACATAAGTTGCATTTCGATGCCCTGTCGAAGAAGCCCCACACTCGGGGCTACTTTGACATTTAACAAAATGTATATATCAAATTGCGAGGGCGTGGTGGAGCTTGACTTTCTTATACATTTGATAGCCAAAGTACACACTGTTTTATTTTAGCAAGAAAAGTTGGTATCTAGGATGTTAAAAAAAAGTTACCTACAAAAAACTTCCAAAACCTAATCAAAGTAGCTCCGTTTTACGGTATGTTTTAAAATGTGGCAACGTAGGAACCAGGGAGACTAGAGTAAAGGAGTGGACACTCCGTAGGAGATAAGCAGCGAAAGGCGGCCCCAAAATCCCGACTTTTAAGTGACCGCAAGGGGCGTTGCGATCGCAATTCCCCGGTGTATAGTAATACTTGTAGCTAAAGGTTCTAGGCATGCGCATCAGAGGAAAGTTGTCAAAATCGAGGTTTGCGTCTTTTTGGCCATTTTCCTTTTACCTTGGCGTGACTTGAATGATGCTGGGTTTCTTGAGAGTGAAAAGTTTTCAAAAAGTGTGTGTCTCGAAAAAAGTTTTCATTTTTACGGAAGGAGATAGGTGATTGAAGGAGGTATGTTTTTATTATTAATTAATTTATCTATTAAAGAACATTAAACATCACCGACGAAATTCTAACCCCACAAGAGCAAGTAGGACCAATTTGTGTCAATGCACGTTGAATTCTTTTGCAGTGACAAGTTTGAAAGAGAATATTCCTGTGAGATCGAAGTTTCTTCGGTGATTTTTCAAGTATGGAAAAAAACTTTCGAAACATTTTTTTCAGTTCATTGTTTAAATAATCCATCTACTTTTTAGTATCAAGAGACTATGCTCAGTCCCTGGATGTCAGAGCGGTCGATCAACGATGAAGCGAGAAAAAGAACGATGGGAATGCGAACAACATCCATTTTTGCAGTGCCTAAGGTAATATATGTTGAAGCTCAACTAGGGTAGGTTCACCAATTTTTACCAGTTACATTTGTAGCTTTAAAACAATTTTTTGAATCAGTGCAACACGCGACTCCAGGAATGGAGCAAGGCCCTTGGTTTCGCAATGAAAAAACGCACTTGTTTTATGAGCTTCACTTCGCAGACAAATATATTAAAAAGAGTGATGATTTTGATAATCAATGGAACAAAGGAATCGATATCACGAGATCACTGGACGCTCTTGGACGACGCTGTCGTATCGTCGACCGTTCTTTCCAGCCCTTCGGCGTCGAGGTGCTTGATGATGCGGATGACTTCGCCCTCTGTGAAACTCAACTCGTTCGGAAACTGACCCTTCTACGGATACAGCAACGCTTCCATGATGTCCTCCTCATTTTGTCATCATCGTTTTTTTTTGTATTGCATGATATTTGCAAACCTGTACTATACTAACATTTAGTTTTCTTTTCTTTTCGCTAGCGTTCAGTCATATTTTTCGTTTATTATAAAACACAAAAAACGATACGTGTTCCGTAGTTGACGGAGCTAATGTGCGGAACACTGGTTATAGAAAGTGAGATAATGAGAATAAAAAATGTAAGATTGTTGCATCGCTCAAAAAATGCACAGAGTTAGATTGAGCTTCAATGCATGACGTACTGCAGGATTTGCAATGTTTTCCATTTTTATTGTTACAATAATGTTAAGAACGCTGTTGGAAGCGTTCACGCGTGCGATTAACAACGGCAGACAGAAATGTTACAATGAAAAGTAATCAATACAATTTTGAATAATAAATTGAAATATGGTTGACTGCGAATGAATTAAATAAACAATCTGTACTGTTATCAAGGGGCATTTTGCTGTACATTATGTCTGTGTAATAATAAATGGCTCTCACAATAAGTAATAATAATGACAAATATTCTATTGTACAAGCGTAATTTTTTGAATAATAAATTATCACAATTACACCAATTGTTACTTTGTCTATGTAAAAATCTTCTATCAAATTTGAAAACGATTCACCGAACGGTTCAATAAATATTTCGTTCTCAATTTATACACATTTAACATTGCCTCTTATAAAACATTAATAACTATATGCAAAACTCATTTAAAATATGAGTTTTTATTTATAATTTTTTTACACATCATATAATTCTTTATTTTCGAGCACGGATTCAATCCACAGACAACCATGTAGCCGACGGAAAGCTAAGCGAGATAGTATATCTATATATAAGGGAAAGCTGATTGCAACGCCACCTACAACTCTTATTTTCCTTGATTTTGGAGCCACATCGCCAGCACACAGTGTCCACTCCTTTACTCTAGTCACCCTGGTAGGAACTATGGGAATAGCAGAACCAATCGAAGACCTAGCGCGCCCATTTCAAATACGTTGAAGCTAAATGCGAGTAAGGGGAACTTATTCATTTATCTATTATGATGTATTCTCTTTTTCCTTGCTTCGGTGCGCATAATACACGATGCTTTTGGACACGAGCATTCGTCGTCTTTTCCATCGGAAACTTTGCGGCGCACTATCCTTTTTTTCGGAATCATTCGTTGCCTCCTCTTGCTCTGACATAACCTCTGAAAACGCCGACCGGCACGAAACGCGCAGATCACAGCTGCGACTTGTGACAGTCACTGCAGTTAACCTAAGAGCCTCGATTACGAGAGAACCGTGCGACGTTGCCAAAGCTCTTGCCTATTTCAATAGAATTTTTAAACATCGAGAATTAACACGTATGTAAATAATAATGACGATAATCTACCGTTTTCTAAAGTTTTAAACATCGTGAAAATCTAAAGTTTTCACAATATTCAATCGTCCACGTCTTTAATATTTTGCTACGATAAGTTTGCACTGATGATGTCATACGATGTATGAGCTTAGGAACTTCGTTTCCCTACCCTCGCTTTGAAAAAATGTTTTAGCGACAACCTTAATCGTACAGGTACAACCCCATGTTCTTCTGATTCTCTAGTGCACTGACTTCTTACTTGAGAATCTACATCAAGGTCTGACAAGGAAAGGTTGCGAGGTCGATCTCTCCGATTTCCATTAAATTTAGCATGGTTGTAGAATGGATAAAAATAGGGGACACGTATTTTTTAATATCTGCGGAAACCGATTTTGAAGGGTTGAACGCACCCTCGAAAATTGGGGTGCGTTTCGTTTTTCGTCGATAACGTTTAAAAGGTACGAGATATGCAAAAAAATCAAATGGCAATAATGTTTATTTTTTCGTGTACTATACATTGGAGATGAGAACGATAACGTTATCGATGAAAAACACCCCTATTTTCGAGGCTACGTATCACCCCTTAAAGGGCTATACGAGGTGTGACCCTTTCAAAAAAACGTTTTTTTGCCTTTTCGAAAGTTTATACTTTGTAAAAATCGATAGTTAAATCTTTAAACGCTCTTTTTTCGAAATAAGATTTTTTAAATTTGCTGACATTGTAACTCAACGAGCAATTATCCGTTTGACTTGAAATTTGAACTGAGTACTCTTGAATATATTTACTCTACAATAACGTAGGATATTTTTGATTGGATGAAAATTGACGATTGGTATTGAAAAAGACGATCATTTTATACGCGAGAAAACAGACGTTTTTTTTCATAACTACGCCATTTTGTTAGATTTTGATATTTTTCGAAAATTCCACGTCATTGTACAGGAAAAATATTCCAGTTTAACGACATTTTTTTCTTTGTCGGTTTCATCTACTCGTTCGGCCAGAATCATGTCAGCAATGGAGGAACTTTTTTTGCGCCTCCGAAGGCAACGCATAAGTCGCTAGGGTCTCAATATTTTTCTATAAAAAAATTATGTAATATAGGTCAAATATAGCCAAATATATTCTTAATATTCCGAAACATTTAATTGAGTACTTTTCTTCCAAAAAATTCCCGAAAATCACCCAAATTTTCAGCGTTCACACTGGTATAGCCCCTTAAAAATCAGGTTCCGCAAATATATTTTTAAAAAATACGTATCGCCTATTTTTACCCATTCGACAAGCATGCCAAATTTAATTGAAATCGGAGAAATCAACCTCGCAATCTTTCCTTGTCAGTAGTATTGACCTTCCGCTTGCCGGTTGATGCGCCAGCCAGTGCACAGTTGAGCGGTCACCGCTCCGAGTAGCGGCCATGCACAAGGACCGCTGGAGCCGAACCCCGACTGCCCATCTACCACTGTTTTCCCGGCTGTATTTTTTCGAAAAATATTCAAAATCGGGTATTCCAGGAGCGTGACCTCTTTCCGTGCAAATTTACTCCCCAAAAGGATTTTTCTTTTGGTAGCCACAGGTTTCTTTTTTTCTCTCAAATTCGGACAAGGGATACGCTTAATATTCGCGGTCCAGTTGCCTCCTCATGTATAGTGTAAAGCAATAAAAAAATAGACTTGATCCGCATCCCATTCCCCCTCCGCTCTCGTTCGCTTTTTTCCCCCTTTTTTGGTCTGTAGGAGAAAACGAGGTGCGTGCTCTTTCCTGTAGAAATGCAGCTCGTTATCAGCTACGTGTTCGGCGAAACCCCACGTGCATTATGCGCGTGGCCCTCAGGTGGATATATCTGCATGCATGTATGTATGTATAAGTTCTCATGTAATATTACTATATCCACACACATGCGGGGTTATATATGGTATTCAAATGTCAGATCTGTTTCCTCTGCTTACACTGCTCTCTGCGCCCCTTATTTCCCGCCGAGTACCGTCATTTACATACTTATTATTATATTATGCAGTTGCCGAAAATAATTCTTGCCATCCGGAGATGCGGGAGATATCGCGATGAAGTTTATTGTTGGAGAACAAAAAGTTCGAACGCGTTCGAACGATCTTTGCAACGGTAAGAAATAAATAAAAAGACATCCGGTAAACTGGGGGTCTTGGTATCGCACATCTCGGGATCACACAAATCCGGAAGTCCTCGCAAATGAGGAGGGACTTATCTCCTGGGCCGATGATACGGATGAATTGTAATATTTTTTAAATATCGTTTTATATTAATTCAATGTCGACTGAACCTCAATGTGGGCTTTGTGAATTTAGCATCGTACAGTTCATCGTGATGTTGTTTATGTTCAGTATGGCGTTGCCCGCGTAGAAATTTTCATAGGGCCCAAATCAGGGCCAGATCAGGTTGCCTGACTGCCCTGGTAGGGCACTAATAAGGCAGCTTGAAAGGGCCCTACTAGGAAATGTAACGTTGTGTCACATATGGAGCTGACCTAGTTGCCTGATCAGAAAGAAATGCATATAATATTTCAAAAATCCAAAATGGAATGAACCACTTAATTTAGAGTTCCACTACAAAGATTGTGTATCATAATTCGTCATTCCCTGGCCTGCTAAAATGTGGTTGTTCGAAGAAAATATTTCGCTTATATGGAAATCGAACCTCGTACCTACCTATGCTGAGTGCTTGTAACATCTTGGTCCCCATATGGCAACAGAGACCAAATGAATTCCTATAATTATTTGTTGTATCACATAAAGTATATCAATTAATTATTATGATTGTGATAATTGAAGAGGTTGATCGAATAACATGCTATAGAATTTTCAAACTTAACCTTATATATAATCCTTCTCTCTCTCTCTTCGCCTTACAAAGCTGCCGAAATATTCTAACACGGCCTGAAAAAATCAAGGCCTGACCAGGGTAAATTATCAAGGCCTGATTAGGGTGAAAAATCAAGGCCTGATCAGTGTAAAAGATCAAGGCCTGATCAGCGTAAAAAATTAAGGCCTGATAAGAGCTTAATTTTTCCCGGCTTGATCAAAGTGAAAAATCATATGATTTTTCACGGCTCAGGATGACCGATTTATTCCTGAAATAAGAAATACAACGCATACACAAAAGAGAAAAAGGCACGACTTTATAAATAACGCTGATCGTTTATTTTTAATCTTAATATAAAATCTATCACATATATTTTTCACATATATCTATGTGGAAAACAAACATCATTCTTCTTGTATTTGTAATAGAACAAAAACTCGAAATAAACTAAGGTATATCACTGTATAATATTCCACTTATCATCCCGAAATAAACTAATATATTTTTTAAACAAAAACTTAAGAAACTTCGTGAATAAAGTAAACAGAGCTCAACGTTTTTATGACCAGACGTTTCTAGGAAACGTTACATTGGGCGTTCTGTTCGTTTTTTTCCGCGACGCTCGAAACTTGTCCCAGTCTTTTGCTGAATTAATCACGCCTTGATACCGCTCGAACGGCTTGTCCAATTTGCTTCGAAAGAACTTCTATTCCGTGTTCCTTATATTTCGAAATGACAGCCACTGAAAAATATGAAAATGTGTATCCCACTTAGAAGTCAATGTCTACATATATATCTATATAAGGTCTGCACATTATTTTATTAGGGTGGCCCAAATTTGAGCTCCATTTTTTTTCCCTTTTTCTCACCATACAATTATCTACTTTAAAGAAGAAAAAATATTTTTGCAAAAGCTGCGAGCGGTCATTTTTTAATGAAAATTAGAATCGAAGCAGGAGAGCCCGTACAGCCAAGACCAACCGAGTAATGGTAAGTTGACAGCGTAGAGCAGTTCAGTGAATGCAATGTCCATCCGAAGTGCATTTCTTATGGGCTAACTTGCACAGATGGACTTACTTTCACTTAACTGAAATACGCAGTCAACTTATCACTATTCGGTTAGCCTATGCTGTCCGGGCCCGTACAGCAAAGGCCAACGAAATAATGGTAAGTTGACAGCGTAGTTAGTTCAGTAAATGTAATATCCATCCGAAGTGCATTTCTTATGGGCTAACTTGGACCGATGGAATTACTTTCACTTAACTGAACTACGCAGTCAACGTATCATTATTCGATTAGCCTACGCTGTCCAGGCCCGTACAGCGAAGGCTAACCAAATAATGGTAAGTTGACAGCGTAGTGCAGTTCAGTGTATGTAATGTCCATCCGAAGTGCATTTCTTATGGGCTAACTTGCACAGATGGACTTACTTTCACTTAACTGAACTACGCAGTCAACTTATCATTATTCGGTTAGCCTATGCTGTCCGGGCCCGTACAGCGAAGGCCAACGAAATAATGGTAAGTTGACAGCGTAGTCAGTTCAGTAAATGTAATATCCATCCCAAGTGCATTTCTTATGGGCTAACTTGCACTGATGGAATTACTTTCACTTAACTGAGCTATGCAGTTAACTTATCATTATTTGGTTAGCCTACGCCGTCTGGGCTAATCAGCACCGATGGCAAAACATTTACCAGATTGAACTACGCTGTCAGCTTACCATTATTTGGTTGGCCTACGCTGTCTCTTTTTCTCCTCTGACAAAGTAAAGGAAAATAAAAGCGACACATAAAAACAAATATAAATCTACTTACATAATGATAGCGCTAACACATGCCAATCCTCAGGAATTTCGAGTTGTTCCTCGCTGAGAGGATCTGTTCCGGATCTGTCAAATGTATCATAATAAATATTTCAACCAATGCATATATAATTTGGCGTATGGTTAATTTATAATCAGGTTTAATCCAATTTATATTTATAGATTTAAGAATTGTAAGTCTTTGAAAAAAATTAATTGTTATACTAACCTGCTCCTGTATTATTTTTTCGTATTTCCCTTATTTAGAGCTCGCTATTCACGCAGACGCAGTCGTTGCGCAATTTTCTTCCGATTGTGTTTGTCCATCTTATTCACAACGTACACGTTATATATAAAAATGTATAAAGTGATTAATAATATGTCTCGTGCTTCTCTCGTGTCTGTGTATCATTTGACAAGATGAGGTTAGACACGTTTTTAGCGCCAAACTGTAGAAGTCCAGTTCACGGTCTTACATACAGGTCTTGCAACTGAATCAAATATTGGTGGTGGGGGTGGTCGTCTTACTGTCGGCTCGTTAATTTCCTTGACCGCCGCTCGCATCGCTTCAATCAAATCATAGTCGAAACAGCGGAAGACGCATGTGGCAACACAACCTCACTTAATCGGCTACTATAAAGTTTTACATAACCGTTATTAAAAAAATCACGTGTTTTTTATGACGGTGATATCGTGCGGATTTTTACATAATAATGACGACTAATCCGTGTGCGGTTCCAACGTGTGATACTGGACGTCAGTTAGTAAAGGAAAAACGTTCGGTGTTTTGGGTTCCGTCGAATATCGAACGTCGTCAAAAATGGATCACTGCAATTCCAGGAATTTCTCAGCTCATGCCTTCGCAATTCGTGTGTGAGAAACATTTTCTCCAACGATACATTCTAAGAAAGTGGGTAAAACATGACTTAAACGGTCGAGTTATCGCAGAGGTAAGTTGATTTTATCTTTTTTTATTTATGTCTATTTACTTGTCTAGCCGCTATAACAAGTTCGCAGCGCCGCTCTTGTGGCTATAAGCCAAAGCTTATTGCCGACATTAAGCGTACCACCCCCACCACCTTCGTTGCAAGACCTGTATGTAAGACCGTGGTCCAGTTACATGATGATTGCTTGAAGTTAGCTGGATCAGGCGAATTGAAGTAAGCCGTAAGTCCAGTTGCTTGACATCGCCTGAAGCTAGCCGGGTCAGGCGAATTGAAGTAAGCCGTAAGTCCGGTTGCTCGACCACCGCCTGACCCCAACTTGATCAGGCAAATTAAGGCAAACTTAAGTAAGGCCTTCGTACTATAAGGTGATCAGGCGCAGATCAAATATCCGGCCAGCCTGACAATATTTCTACTCGGGCCTTAGTTCAATCTTATTAGAGACGGCCTTAGTAGGGCCATTTTAGTACAGCCTGATTTAGGGCCTAAATACTTCGGGCCCGATCGGGGCCGGATCAGGATGTCCGTAATAGGTGTTACCCGTATCACACCCCGATCGGGGCCTGATCCTGGTCAGGCTAACCCTAAGAATTTTCTACTCGGGTGATCGACAATTTGATGAGATGATAAATCGTGAGGGAGCTGGCCTAAGCATTTACAGTTTTCTGAGTTATTTCACGTTTTCAAATATTTTTTATTTCGGATTTAGAAGAATTTTCTTTCTTTTCGTAATAAAATGAAATAATGTTTTGCTTTGTATGCGTAATGGTTGCATTGTATCTTCCCTTTTCAATTCTAAATCATGCAAAAAACTCAAGAGGGTGTCTCGCAAGTCGGAAAAGTTGCGGCCCAAGAAGCCACTTTTCTAAACATTACGTTAGAAATTACAATTAGTAAGAAAATAAATTACAATTAGAAAATAAATAAAAATTACAAATTACAATTAAAACTTAACGTTACATTACTGTATGTAATGTAATAAAATAGTATATATAATATATAAAATAAATAAAATTGGTAAGAAGGAAAAATTGTGCGCTAGAACTTGCAAGCTATGAGCTCGAAAACACGATTTCTTTTATTCCTGGATTTTTCTGACGGGTCATCCATTACGCTATAGTGAGCCGCCTCGCTGCGATTTACCTACCCTCTTCTCTTTCGAATTTTTGCCGAAACTATGTTTTATAAAACGGTGTCAAACGTATCTCAAAATCTATGCGTTCAAATCACTTCAAATTTGGACACAGCAAAGTTTATAACATTCTCTTTCGTACGAGGGGATGATTTTTTTGAATATGGTCATCCATTTCTCAACAACAAATAATTAATGTGGGTTTTTCTGGTCGAAGATCGATTTTTTTTCTACAGCTTGCTGTTTTTGTAATTTTCTAAAGTCATAAAAGTATTCGGCCAAACGAAAAATATTATTATTTCTCATTTTAGATCACACGAGTAGCTAGGACCACCTACACCGTTTAGCCATGCAGCCACGGCGGCACTTTGTTTAAATAATTATGCCTTCATTGTTTAGCAATATTTTTCAATTAAAAAACGCAAATTTGTCAACACAACCAATCAACTGTATGTTAAAACCCCCTTCGTCATCTCAATACTCTCGTTAGAAAAAAAAAATGGAAAACCGACCTGTTTTTTGGGTCCCAAGCTTACACAGATTCGTTAAGACTGCCTCAAAATCGAAAGCGCTTTACCGATTTTCACGAAATTTATTTGGAAAAATTTCCCCGGATGTACCATTGGTGTGCGAAAATCGAGGGGTATTACTTTCTGGAAACTTCAAAAAATCGTTTTTTCGCATATTGTTATAGTGTGAACCTCCAAGAATATTTAAGACCAACCGGAGCCTGAAATACTAAAAATTGACATAGTTACACCTATTTTAGTGGAACAGTGTGCGTCGGGTTTACCGCGATCCGCCGAGTTTGAACGCGATTATCTCGAAACTACATATCTTGACACGGTGTCAAACAGTAGTCATTTTCGGTTCACGATCACATTTTTTAATTGAATGAACCATTTTTTCATAACAATGACTTCAGCATGCTGTTTATCAAGAGAAAAACGTTTTTCCTATTTTTCGAAATTTCGAAAAGTGGATCGTGAACCCATAGCCAATTGGATATATTTGAAGAAAACATTTATTGTTTTCGTTTCAAATTACACTTGAGCCTGGTAGAGATCCCGTTTCGGGTCTCGCCGCTGGAAGACTGAAACGCCAACTACAGCACCACGATTACTTTGCAAGATTTTTCTCCACAAAAATTATATTGTAACCACAAACATGTGTACAACACGTTGTGAAAAAATTAATGTATTCGAACCCATGTGTTACTTTAAAAAATTGATCATTCTGACCCTTCAAATTGAGCTTCCAGAGAGAGATACCTCTCTCAATCCAGTTGTCCAAAAATCTGTAGAAGTTTGCGACTGTACAAAAAATCCACGCAAAGCCACATATTTTTTCAAATCTCATTTTCGTACTTTTCGGGACAATCTGACCACCTGTCCATTGAAACCCTCGGAAAAAAGGTTTTTACGAAAAATAAGTCCCTTTGCAAAAAAATGAAACGATGTTCCTATGCTATCAAAAGGACTCGGCGAGTTTTCGAAAATATTCCGGACAGTCCGAGCAGCAGGGCATTTTTTTCATCGTATATGGTGAAAAAATGAGTCTCGACTTTGTCGCAACGAGCTCGTTGCGTGAATTGAGGCGGATGAATGTACCGTCAAACGCTCGCTCTAATTGTCGATCGAGAGCATTGGGAGGCCGAAGAGAGATCGAGCGGGTGGACGAGAGAGGGTTTCGTATATAATACATGTACACGCAGAAAGGAGCGAGAACGGGTGCATTCGTTGTGGTAAGCGATGCCTCTCTCGGTAAAATGTTACTCGCGCGTGCATACGTTTATCAATGAAACACGGCCGCACGAATTCCGTGCTGGTCCGGAACGACCATGGATGTAGGCATGCAAGCACAAGCTAATTTCAACTTACAAAGAGAGTGTGGGAGGCCTGTAGTGAGGGAGAGAGAGAGAGGGGTGGAGCGGGGGGGGGGGGGAGACAAACAGATGAAGGGATGAAAAGATAAAGAGCGAAATGGAGGGTGTAGGGATGTTCTTCTCGCAGGACCATCCTCGCATACAACCCCCGTCGCTACCTCTCTCTCTCTCACTCTCATTCCACCACTTGCAGATTAATACACGATGTATATTATCGCACCCACGAATTACGGCGTAATCTCATGTGTAATGGAGGATTCTCGTAAATGGCGGGAATGAAGGAATTACCGAATTGCTGACCGGAGAAAGAGCGGGCGCGAGGGAGAGCGAGGGAGGACGAGAGCTATTGTACCATGCTGCAATGGTCGTTGCCATTATAGTTGCACCGGGTGAGATTCGTACTTAAAATTCTTAAGAGACTTCTAGGCATGAATCTCCGAGCAGCCGGGCTGAACAATTTATCAGTGGAAACGCAACTTTTTTTTCTTGCCGAAACGCTGTTTCCACTGGATATATATATATACACCATTATATTATTATATATATATCATACCATTATATATATATGTGTGTATATATATATATATATATATATATATATATATATATATACCATCTATAAACCATTAAATATCATATTTATCTCGATGGCAATATTTCGCGCCAGACCTCTAAAAAACATAGGCCATAAAAGATGACAATTATAAAGTGGCCCATGTTTTTTAGAGGCGCGAAAATGTTGCCATCGAGATAAATGTGATATTCAATGGTTTTTCAAATTCTCTTCGAATAAAAAAATAGCATTTTTTTGTGATGGCTAGGCTCGGCAGAAAAACTCGAGGATCCTGGGGAACAAAATTGAAATTCCATTTTGCGTTCAGCTGAATTAAGATAAATCAATTGCGAAAACGAAACATTCCAAACAACTTTTTTTTAATGTGGTTTGATTGCATTCATCCACGTTGAAATGCATCTTTAAATATTTGTTCTCGATGACCGGATACACACAAACAGTTTTTCAGAAGTTTTTTGGTTGGAATTCAATTTTCTTCATTTTGCTATACGCGAAATGGAATTTCGAATTTGTTTTCAGAATGCTTAACTTTTTTTTTGCCAATTACTACTTATCCCGAAAATACGCTATATTTTCTTTTTCGAAGAGAGCTTGAAAAAACATAAGAGATTATATTTTTCTCGGTCGCAAAATCTCCGCGTAAGCCCCTTAAAATATACATAGTCACGTACAATTGTCATCCTGTATATATATATATATATATATATATATATATGGATAGCACATTGCCCTGTTTCCTTATCAAGATGGATAAACGCCGTATAAACCAGATATAGAAATCCCACATATTCTGCACCTTACTCATATACAGTATGTATATACAGGATGATTCAGAACTGGTGGTTGCCCTTTGGCAAAGTTTTTCCCATCGCGCCATATGTAACCGAGAAATACACACTCGTTCGGTTTTATTCGCTTTTTTTTCCACGACGGTAATCGATAAATGTTATTGAATAGACAAGACAACGTGCAAATTTTAGGACGTAAGTTCCAGTGTATCCTTTTTTCCTGTGTGACGAAATAGCGTACACTGATAAAAAAAGATTTATTGAAATCAACAAAATGCGCTTGTATGATCCTTTTTTAAATTAAAGTTAACAATCTTTTTTTGTAAAATCAAGGCTTTTTTATTCGATTCTATTAGTTCAGAGATTTACAGCAAATATGTGTTTTTTAAAGTCAATATTTGCTTAACACTGCTGAGTAATACAAAATTATATGATTCTAATCATTTTGGTATTTACTAAAAAATATATTGAGTCAAACAGCCAAAATAGTTCGATCTAGATTTTTTAATTTAAATTAACTAGCACATTCATAGATGTCGTAGTGCGCTTTTTGGCCGGAGTGTGGCGCAGGCCCCGAGGCTTCTCCCATGAGCCATTAGCACTCTGAGCGAGCATATAACAGAGTCGGCGAAACGTATCAACTTACTACAAATTTTACGCATTGACGCTCGTGGTCGGCCAAGTGTATTCCAAAAGGCATGGGATATACCCTTCTTGTGATACCCACATACAAGAAATATCCTCTCGTCTCGACCAAAATAGTGATAATATATAATATTGTTTACAATTTTTCACCGCTGAGGATTGTTAACAACATGGATAAATATTGTATATGCGAAAAATAGGGTAAATTGGCTGCTTGTAAATCGAACTGCCAGTAATTTAAATACAATTTATATTTGTTCGAAATAACAATACATTTGAATTCAAGACACATTTGTTGCATTCGAATAAATATATCTTTTATACAAATATATGTCTTATTCGTCCATATCAACAACGTATTTTGATAAGATACGTATTCATTGTATTATCTACAAGGAAACAAATATAAAAACTGACTTGAAACAAATATAAAAATATATTTGCAACAAATAGAGTCATGGTAGGCCTCGAGGCAACGAAAAAATGTATTTTTGAAGTATAAGTATGTATAAGATAAAAATGTAATTTTTGAAGTATAAGTATCTCAGAATATGTCCTGAAAATTTCAAGTCGATCCGAACAAAATTGACTGAGATATGAGCGTTGAAAGAGAAGAATCCGTTGTGTAAACGACCGGCTCATTGAAACTTTGAACGCGTTTTTCTCAAAATGGCATTTCTGAAGTCGGTGACCAAGATTACTCGAACACTAATGAACCGATCTTCTTGAAATTTTGCAGGCTTATTTAATACATAAAAATGTAGTCTTTAATCGTTCGATTTTTTTTCGAAAAACATGGCCGTTTTATAGCCAAAAAACGGCCGTTTTTTTCGTTAAAATCGAACCATTAACTTTGACTGATCGCCATTTTGTGAAAAATGAATATTTTTTAAAATCCTTCGATTAAAGACTAGTTTATACTTATATTTGACTAAACCCATCCGCATTTTTTTTTCAGATGATCCACTTCGCCGCAATGTTGGTCACCGCAAACCGTGTATATAAAAACATTATTTCATTGACGGCCATTTGCCACTGAACAATGTAATATTTTTCAATTAAAAAAATTACTGAAAGTTCTTCAAGATGTGTTCTTTAAGATGGTATATTGATCGATTAAAAAACTTTGTAGTTGTCTTTTAAAAAAATCATGAAAAAGGCCTTTTTTTTTGCGCTACAAGTGGGGTAAGGCCTTAAGTCAAATAAACTTTTTGGATAGTGCAATTTTTGAAGTTTGCAAAAAAGGCCATTTCGGCATTCTGAATCGCTCGGTACACATAATCGGCGAATACATATATAGTATTCCATGCCGAACTTCGCAAGCTGTTACCCTCGACTCCGCAATAATACGATTTTCACGAATGGTCGACTTCGAACTCTAATTAATCTGATTTGCCGAGGGACTGGGTACCGGTATGCCTTAGCTTTTGGCTCACGTAATATACAATATATACATCTATACGTATCATACATATGTGTTGGCAATTACCGCTTGTTTAATCCCAAGCATTAGTACGCTACTGGGTCAGCCGAAGAAGCATCCAAAAGTTACAGTATCTTGGCTGGACTTCCTACATACAAATGCGGACGCATATATATTCATATATCAAGAGACGCGGCAGCGTCTTGACACCAAAAAATAAAATAAAAGTTCGACACCACTGAGAAATATATTTACCCGGACATATCCATAAATGTCTTTATGCTTAGGTAATACATTTCGTCAATGGCGATAAAAGAGTACCCAGGATTTAAGCAAGGAAGGGGGGGGGGGCAACATAATAGACTTAATTTTTTCTTCTAGGGGTGGGGGTCAGCAGCTCCCCTTGCCTTTCGCTCAGTGCACCCTTGAAGGGAGAATATTAATCTAGAGGTCGGAAATGGAGGTGGATTTCGACAATTGTTTCGTGTGGGTCGCGACCCCCAAGGCGGTCGCAAAGTCTTGCTCAGGGGGTCGTGGTCGGAAGCCAGGTAAAAGTAAAAAGCAAGGGTTGTTACTTACACTACAATAAAAATACAACCATTTCAGTGAGAAGGTTGTGCCTGTTTATTTTTTAATAAGTTGTCGAGTGGTGGTCCTATTTTTGAGACGCACATAACCAAATCATTTTCTAGTTGGAGATTATTTCTCTTCTTAGTTTTTATGTTCACTATTGAAGAGAACGTTATAGTTCAGTAAAAGAGGCGAACACCCAGCACTTTTAGCGTAGAAATAGAATTTTTGACTAAAGCTAGATGGCTGTATACTGAAAGTATGCCCAATGAAATGTTGCCCGTCAACTCGCCCCAACCATAAGGAATAGGGGTTGAAAACTTTAAAGTCCCCGTATCTCGATAACTAATAGCCCGATCAAAAAAAATTTCAAACAAAAGTTGTTGAGGGGGGGGGGGGGGGGGGTCGCCAGAATTCTTTTTACTTGTAAAGGGTTTCAAGATTCAAGACGGTTGAAAAATACTGGTTTATGGATACCCAGTTCATAGACTGAAAATTCCGTTTAGTGACTTTTGTTCTACATATCTTCATATATCTCTTGCCATTTTGTTTACACAAGATTGTGTAACAAAATGCCTAAAATGGCATAAATGCCAACAAATGTCTAAATGGTGAAAACTTTCTACGATTTTTTTTTCTTCATATAGTGCATGTTTTAAAATAAGAAATCATTTTCGTTAAAAAAAAACGCTGAACGTATATTTTCAAATGGGCTATGCCTAGTTGTAATAGTCGAAAACAGTTCATTTTTCGGATTTATGTTTAGGTAATCGTAATGAATAAATTTCTACAAAAAATCGGTATCTGAAAAGGTATAATTTGAAGAACACTCTGTAATTTTTTTGTGTTAAAAAATTTAATTATAATCGATTGACAGCCGATATCCGGAAAGCACCTCTCACAAACGTCTTATGTGGTGAGCAATGCCCTCCTGAACTAGATTATCTAATATAAAAAATCAAACAGATTTCGTTAGTATATGAGTTTATCCGATGATTAATCAAAGAATTTTCCGAAATATCAAATAAAAGTATGACGCGTATTCAAAGTGAGAGACGTGATTTTTTAGAAAAAAATTGGCAATTTTTCCAATTCACAAAATTGGAAGTATGCATCAGAACAAAAATCATCCGATCACATCCTATATTTGTACATCTAGGAAAAGGCCTAAAAACGTAAAAAAAAACGATGCAGTAGTCTTTGAGATATTTTGCTCACTGACTTTAAAAACGTACTTTCGAGAGAAAAGCGTTTAAAGTTTCGAACGACGTTCCGAGCGTGCCAACGGGTGTCAACATAACGGCTGATAAATCTATCAATTTTGATCCGATCACCTTGAAGTTTTCAGGGAACATTTATGAGATCATATACTGTCAAAATACATTGGTTTTAAAAAAAGGATCTTTTGACTTTTACAACTAGGCATAACCCTTTAATCGACAGACGATATTTTTCGATTTCCTTACGTACTTCGAAGGTAAATCTCATCTAGATAATTATGTTGAAGTTTCCTTCCAGGTAATAAATTGTCGTTTAACACCTGCCGGCCGCAGGACACTATCAGACAGAGGGCACCCGCTTTATCCAGCTTCGACGCAGGCATTTCGTTACAAAATCCTGTGAAAAAAATTAATAAAGATACTCGACGATACGTAGAGTGAAGTTCACTAAACCGAATATTCCTTCTATCAACTGGGTATCCATAAAAAGATCCCGAAATTCAGCTCTTTCTCCGGGCTCTGGCTTGGCAGTCTCCCTTGAAGGCGTATGCCGAGAGTTGCAATATAATTAAGCGGTAACCCGCGGCGTCTGTACTCGTATAATCTACGATATTGCTCCGCTTGGTGACCGCGCTATGTCGCCCGCGTCTAGTGTGTAGTCTCGTGTAATCGGATTTCTCTCGACGGAGGACACGAACAAGTGTCCAACCGGGATGAAAATCCGAGGGTGGTTGTTCCAAATTGGTCACCGACTCATTTCTCCCCGTCGTGCGCTGAGCGTAATTCACGTATGGATATATGGAAATACCTGAGAGAGAGGGAAACCACGAGGTGGAGAAACCGAGATAGGGTGAGTATAGGGAGTACACGGTAAACTTGTAAGTGGCAAAATAGAGTTTGTCTCTCCCTGCTGGCTGTGACAGTTTAATTAATATCTTTCATCGCCAAAGGAGAAAAAAAAAGTTGGTAAACTCCTGCGCTCCGTGCTCTTGCTCTCTCACATTTCCGTGGGGACGAAAACGTGCCGAGTCACCATTGCGCACTTGAACTCTACTCTTCTTATCCCTCTATCTTTTACTCCCAACACTCACTTTGCCCTTTCTCGCTCTCACTTTGAGCCTGCGAGAGTTTGAGAGTCCCCGTTCTCTTTGCGCACTTTTCTCTCGATATGGCAGGGGAGAGAGAGAGCAGAAAAACCTGCGACACCCTTTTTCTTCCCTCGACCTTTGCACAGATGTGCAATCGTCGCGGTTCCGCAATCTCGCTGACTTTTCCGCACTTTTCGCGTTACTCTCGTAGACTTTCATCGCGTTCTTTACCTTCATTTCGAGGCCTCCCTCTCTCTCACTTTCCCTCTCTCTCTCTCTCTCTCTCTCTCTCTCTCTCTCTCTCTCTCTCTCTCTCTCTCTCTCTCTCTCTCTCGTCCTGTCTCTTTCTCTCTTCTCCTGTGTGGTTTGTTATTGTATATGTATACATACAGGGATATATACGGTGCTTAATGAAAGCGCGATGCGTCTCCCCCCTGCGCTACGCGGAGTTTGGCCGACACGACACGGACTTTTACCACTGCAAGAGTGAGGGGAGCGAGAGAGACGGCAATAGTTTTTCGTGGCCGACCAAACCGCGACTTCCGCCACTGTTATATTTTACGCGTATAGATGTAGAGGGCTTTTGGAAACGCGTCGGGCTTGACAATTAGCTGAGCTGTGTACTCGCCCACCTCGTTGACAACCACCCGCGAAGATATAGTTATATCCTCGAAATGCCACTTGCGGAAACACCCTCTTTCTGATTCACTATAGCAAACGAGCGAGAGAGAGAGAGAGAGGGGGGGTAGTAAAAACCTACTTGGATGATACTTCAAGACAGCGAGGGAAGAACGACTAAGGGGATATCATTTTGCACGCTCCTTAACACCACTAATGATATTAAAACAATAATCCCCTTAATTAACAGAATTGGGGAATTCAATTTTTTTCCGCCTTCTCGTTTCAGTCTTCGTGTTCTCACAAAGGAAACATTATATTTTCTCGGCGAGGAATTTGTCGATCTTCAAGTTCAACACTTTATTACGCGAAGTTGAAAGTCCGATCGAAGCAAACTGCAGCTTGGATTTCTCGCTGCGGAAGCTCCCTGTCGTCTCAAATTTCTTTCAAACGTTTTCCACTATGTCAATTTACACTGCGCGTCAGATCAGCGCTTTTTTGCCGGGACTCGACGAAAGTTTTATAACGAGCTTCGATCACGATGGTGCGGAGTGTCGCAACTTTTTTTTGTTATCAATATAGCTTACGTGCCCAAATCGTACGTGCGTCTGAATCTTACTGCGATTTTGCATATCCTGCGACTCACAGCACCACTGACAGATGCGAATGAAACTTCTAGGTGAGTATGTTGAGCGAGGAGAATAGAAAAATTCGCTGTGGCTGCTTCTCACCATATTGTGAAAGTTTATATTTTTTTTTTTTTTTTCACTAATGCGGGGAAATTGATGCTCTGTTATATTCAATGTTAGTGTGATCTTACTTAGTGATGTGAAATCTTACTGTTATCGTATTTGGCCAATCACGTGGCGCATGATATTACTGATAGATGTAAATCAAGTACTCGTAGCGCACCCATGGTGGGTGGGAAAAATCATACAAAATTGCAGCCACTTCCTACAGTATGAAAAAAGGAGCTATCTTATCATTTGCTACCAATATGTTTCTGTCACATCAGTGAGGCTTTGTTATGTTGCACAATTGTATTCTCGAGTGGTACGTACAGGTAGTTTGAGAGAAACTTCAATTGAAAAAATTGCATAAATTTTGATAACCACGAAAACCGATTTTTCGTTTGGTGTCGTGATACTTTGCGTCCGGATGTTGCGCCTGATTCGTGACGGTAGTGTTGTCTTCAATCGTAGGGGTATGGCTTAAGAATAATTTTACGGTATATTTTAGGTGCACCTTATTTCGTCCAAGTACATCAACATTGTATGAGGATATTATAAAATTGATGTTTAACCTTTCGAGTGCACACCTCCGCCGCCAACCTATAAGTGCATCTTGGGTCAATCTGATCCAAGGCGTTTTTCAAGTCGTTGTATTCCGATAAATATGCATTTTTTTTTTTTTGTAGAGACGTTTTTCGTAGTAGATTATCCATATTTCATGACCCTGAATTTATATTTTGACGAAAACGAAAATTAAATGCCAAAACATTCGTTCAAAGTGGGGCATACGTTGAAAAATACTAGGGGTGTGCGGGTAGCAGAATTGGTCGGGTCGGGTCGGGCCGGGTAATTAGACTATGGCCCGATCGGGTACCCGAGTTTTTCGGGTACCCGATTCGGGTGCGCGACGCACGCGCACGCGCACGCGCACGCGCACGCGCACGCACACACACACACACACACACACACACACACACACACACACACACACACACACACACACGCACGCACACGCACGCACGCACACACACACACACACACACACACACACACAGAATAGAAAAGTGAGACGAAAAAAGATTTTTTACACTATTATCATTTATTCGTTTTATCGCATTCTTCGAGTTTACGTTTTCTCCCATTATTTGGTCGATACAACGAAATAAAAAATTAAAATAAATATAAATAATAGATACGGATCTCCGAGTCGTTTACGAATATTCAAAGTTTAAGAGTTCTCGACGTTTATGAGTACCCGATTACCACATTCGGGTACCCGATAGTGGCGGGTAATGCAAAACAAAACCCGTCGGGTACCCGGCCCGACCCGAACATCGGGTACCCGAGTGAATCCGGTTCCCGCACACCCCTAAAAAATACGTACTTACATGAAAAAAATCACTGGGTCAAAACGACTCAGTGTGCACTCGAAGGGTTAAAACAAGATGAAAATAGGCGAGTTTAGCAGTTTTTACGCAAGATCGCTCTGGAAAGTACATACCAGCGGTGTTGGTCCATCACCCTACCGTTACGATTTAAGAATAATTCTATATTTATGTTAAGAAGAAAAGAAGAAAATTTCATTTTACGTTCGCGATTTTTGTGCCGCAGTCAACAGATCATAAATCACGCAAGTCACAATTCTATACCATCGCGAATACTCCATCAACTTTGGACGTGACAAGTACGATTTCAAATTAGCCACATATATGATTAAGGAACGCACTCTAAATTGTGCACGATGTACGTGTGCCACTACAAGTTCATTTTGCCTTCGCGTTGGACGAGAAAATAAACTTCAATTAAACAACTCCGTTTTTTGTCGACGCCTAAAATAATAAACGACTGACGGTAAAAGTCTGCAGTGTTTATGGATTAAGGGAGGGATATATTTAGGGGAGGGAAAAATTTGACGATTTTTTAAAAAAGAAAATATGTCTCCGCTCTTTTAGAGACTTAGGCTAAATTTTATCACTACTTTTGGTTATTACATGGTATTTTTAAAAAGTAAACTGCATTTTAGAAACTGACGTGACGTATAGCTAAAAAACTAATCTATCGATTTTGATGAAATTTGGTATAAATATTTCTAACTTCATTGTCTAAGACATGGCCCAATTTTTTTTTCTTCGAAATAAAAAAAAAATTTATTTGCAAAATGTAACCATGTTTTTTGAAAAATTCAATCTTTTTGTTTCAAAGCGTACCATTTCATCGATTTTCAACATTTCTCACGTGAGTCAAGAAACATCTTGATTCATATTCTGCGTATAAGTTTTAAGGCCTTAGGCCACTCTAGAGGCCAAATAGTGCATATCTCGTGATTTTTTTTTTCAGCAGAACCATAAAAGAAATCGAAATTACGAAATAGGGGTTTTATTATATACGTAATTGACTGTACAAAATTATTTTTTCACAGCGAGACATGTCAAAATGGCGACTGTGCAGCATTTTTCCGATGACGCTTTTATTTCTGGAAGGTCAACGGCCGGACCAACAGCTCCTATAATTTTTGCGTTATGATGAGACACTAAAGTTTTTTCGATTGTATATAAGAATACTTATAGAAGTACGTAGGATTTTTTTGACACATTGTTTTTTGTAAAAATGGCGAATTTCTAAAACAAAAAGTATAAAATGCCATGAGAAAATCGTCAGAAAATTGTTTTAAAAAAAGGAACTATGCAATATAATTAAAAAGACTCCAACACTGAGAGAAAGGTATGGTACTGCTTATTGATATTTTAGCAGTTGCATGAATTATGCACATATGTTAACCGCAACCACCAATCTTACAAACATACGTTTATTGTCCAATGCCATACAATATAGTAGGTTTTCATAAAATGGATATTCCCTGATACTATGAGAAATTTACTTCCCCAAGATTCTAATAGTAAACTGAAGCATATATATTTAATGATACATTTATTAAAAATGTTGCCTGTGATTTGCGACGATGTTTATAGTGATTTGTACCATATTATAAGATACAACCTGCTATATGCGTGTTTGGTGTGTTATTCAAGTGTTGATACAAGGCATTAATGCCCGTCTACTAAATGCATAGAATATTTCATAAATCCACAATAAAATAAAATACGCAACTGAGAGTTCTACCTCCATGATTTTTTATTATAATTCGCCACTCCCTGACATCCTGCATTGATTTATTACGAAGAAAATATTTCGCCCAATCGGAATCGAACCTAGAACCTAACTGCGTACCTTCTGACTGTCCTAAGCACGCTGCCACTACACCACCGAGTACTTTTGGCATCTTGAGCACAGATATGGAATAAGAGACAAAAGTAATTTCGGCTGTACTTCCGAATAGCTGGTACCTGCGATTTAGGTGAAATTTTGCGCAGATCTTTCATTTAATAATACAAGTCACTGCTTAAATGGATTTGTGGCGCTTCACAATAGTTTTGTACCATATAATAATGATTTATAAGATACGAGGGTGGGGTGAAAAGTTTTCGGCCTGACCAAGAAAAACGATGTTTAAAAATTTTTTTTTCTTTATTTTTCAATTTTCACTATATTTTTTTCGTATAGTCACTTTTCAAATGGTCTTCTAATAAATTATACTCGATAAACGTTAATGTTAACCATATGAATTGTACAAACTTGAAAAGAATAGTAGAAGTTTGACTGAACAAAACCCAACGTACAGGATACAACATTAGTATTTGTACGCCGATTTTGTTATAGCACTGAATTAATCATATCTACATTGTCAAGCCTTTTACAATAGTGAATAATAATTTCGGGAATAATAGATCGTCAAACACGCCACTCAAATCGCATGTTTAGGTATACTTTTCGCTTATAGTCGTGTTAACCATATTATGATTGCGGTGTCAATAAACTATAGCGAATTTTACTATCCCTTCCTTTACTACGGGCATTTGTTGTAAATACCATGGATTTTTCTCTCAGTGTACGCAGTGCCTTAGAAAATGTAATTTTAACTACACAGTTAAAATTTCAAGTGAACCGGTTCAAATTTGTTTGAGTTTTTAGTTTGGCCTACTTGAAAAAAGTAGTTTTGAGATAAACGCGTTTGAAGTTAGTAGAAAGTCACGAAATGAATGTTTTCAATACCTTTAATCTGCGCCAGAATTCGAAAATCGAGTACTATAGATTTTTCACACCCATGATCTTTTGGAATATCATTTTATAGGTACGGGCATAGTACCTATACATTTTATAGTACCTATAAAATGATATTCCAAAAGATCATGGATGTGAAAAATCTATAGTACTCGATTTTCGAATTCTGGCGCAGATTAAAGGTATTGAAAACATTCATTTCGTGACTTTCTACTAACTTCAAACGCGTTTATCTCAAAACTACTTTTTTCAAGTAGGCCAAACTAAAAACTCAAAGAAATTTGAACCGGTTCACTTGAAATTTTAACTGTGTAGTTAAAATAAAATTTTCTAAGGTACTGCGTACACTGAGAGAAAAATCCATGGTATTTACAACAAATGCCCGTACCTTTTTGCCAAAAAAATCGATTTTTGGAAAATCCTAGAGTGGCCTAAGGCCTTAATGAAAGAAACATTTTCGTTGGTGACTTTTCAGATCGATCTCGCTGACGCTACGTGTCCCATCATCTAACATCTACCGCAACCTGTTTAGGAGACCGTGCCATACCTTCGCCACTTTTAAAGATGAATAAAATTTTTACAAAAACCACGTAACAGCCAAAAGTAGTAATAAAACATACCCGAAGTTTCAAAAATGATGATGAGATTGTGGCTTAAAAAAAAATCATGTAAATCAGCATTTTTTCCGCGCCTAAAGGTATCGCCCGCCTTCGGGCAACCTACTGGCTGTTGGAAAATGATCCATAAATTTCGTGCCTCCAGACGGATCTGGCGACGAAAATGATCAAACTGGCAATCTCCACAGCAAGTCCCATATTAAACCCGTCCGACATTCATAGTTGTATCGCGTCATTCGATCATACGGCTCAACGAAAGAAAAAAAAATGTTATCATAGCATCCATCACTCGTGCCATGCCACGGGAACGCTTTTTTTCCCGCTCTTCCCCTCGATCTTCCGCCGTACCAATGGGAGCACGGGGTTGCAGGGTAATGGAAGGGTATATATACGAGAAGAAGAGATTACAGGCATAACGATTCGTTTTCGACTGTACCGAATGGAGTTCGGAAATGTTATAACACGGCCCTTGGTATGGGTGAACGATCGTATAGGTAGGAAAATGGCTGAGGATACCTATACATCAACGTATGGGGGATGTAACACGCTTGGTTCTCTCGTTCTACCGTGTCGCGTGCGAGGATAAATCAATTAACGCCAAAGTAATTGCCGCGTCGCGCGCGAACGCTCGTATATACGACCAATCCCCATGCGTATGTGACATATATGTGTTTTATACACGTACGAGTGTGCAACTTCACTAAAGATACATCTGTGATGGATAGCAATTGAGGAATGCTTACTATTGTCCTCCAAAGTGAGATCCCGTTGCACAACCTCGCTCGTACCCGTAACGACGTTTCCCGCGCTCCTCCCGCCGTTACTTCCGGTGCCACGGACGTTTCTGCTGCTAATTGCCGCGCTGAGATTCGTACTATAGTCTTCGAGAAGTACGTAGCACAGTAATAGCCGTGCCACACTCATTCTTGAACACACAAAGAAACACAAGACACCTTTTTATTGGAATATTGACGGCGTTCGTTTTGACACGATGTATGGGATGATCCCATTCGAAGCAGGTTTTTGCCTTTTTTAGGTTGAATCCGAACTTCATTGGGTTTGCCGGGTTTCGAGCTTAGAGAGCCCACGGCGAATGAATTGGTGTTTGGAAAATTCGGGATCGAGTTTGAGTAGAAATTGTTTGATTTGTACTCATAGTTGAGGGCTTCGTGAAATTTTCAACTACAAAAAGTGATTTTTGTCGCGAAAATCAACTTTTTCAAGACTGCGGAACGCAAAAGTTGAACAATTTTATTGAGACTCGGGATTGAAATATTTACACAACTCATCTTCGTGAAGCAGTGTTTTTTAACGTGTAGGTCGTGGCCCCCAGGGAGTCGCAAAGTCTTGCTCAAGGGGTCGCGGTTGCAAGCCAGGTAAGAGTAAAAAGCAAGGGTGGAGGCCTTACACTACAATAAAAATATAACAATTTCAGTGAGAAGACTGTGACTGCTTATTTTTTAATAAGTTGTCCAGTCGTGGTTCTATTTTTGAGACGCAAATATCCAAATTATTTTCTAGTTGGAGATTATTTCTCTTCTTAGTTTTTATGTTCACCATTGAAGAGAACGTTATAGTTCAGTAAGAGACGAAAATCCAGCACTTTTAGCGTAGAATTAGAATTTTTGACTGAAGCTAGATGGTGGCATACTGAAAGTAACCCCAATGAAATGTTGCCCCTCGACTCGCCCCAACCCTAAGGAATAGGGGTTGAAAATTAAAAAAATCGCCGATTCTCGATAATTAACAGCCCGATCAAAAAATATTTCAAACAAAAGTTTGGAATAATAAAATACGTATAAAGTTGTCTGACGTCCATGCCTTATTTGTGAAAAAAGCAGCACAAAAACGCAAGAGCACCACTGACCCATACAAGGACGCAGCGATATGTCTACTCCGCTTGCACACGCATCAACCCCCATTTTTCAAATCGTTTTTGTGCCGCTATTTTCAAAGATAGGGGGTTGAGCGTTAGATAACTTTATACGTATTTTATTATTCCAAACAACTTTTGTTTAAAACGTTTGTTTGTTTGGCTATTAATTATCGAGATACGGCGATTTTTGGGTTTTCAACCCCTATTTCTTAGGATTGGGGCGAGTTGAGGGGCAAAACTACATTGGGGTTACTTTCAGTATGCAACCATCTAGCTTCAGTCAAAAATTTTAATTCCAAGCTAAAAGTGCTGGGTTTTCATCTCTTTTACTGGACTATTAGTTCACATGGGTAGGAAGTGGCGAATGGCACTAATAATTTCAAAGCTTTCCTTGCCAGTTCTGGGGGCGGGGGCGTCGCCAGAATTGTTTTACTTGTAAAGGGGTCGCGTATTCAATAAGGTTGAAAAACACTGTTGTACAGCAAGCTGCAAGTATAATTATTAGTTGAAAAAATATTTTTTACAAACAAATAATTATTCAATATTCGTTGAAATTTTAAATTCTGTCGAATGATCACCATCAACACAAAAGCCTCATACAGAATTACGATTGTAGCTTACTTTATGCGGAAACTTGTACTGATTCGAAAACTCATTGATCTTGGGCTTGTAATAATTTCCAGAGCGTCGAGGATGTCCACAGCGCAGCTTTCATCGGCGTAATGTGAGTATAGCAACTATCGCCACCCCTCCCAACCTACCGTGTGAGTGATAATTTTTATCATGTAGAAGAATTTTTTGCCGAATCACAATAATACATTGACAAGTGTACAAAATTTAATTGATTCATTTACTATAGTTTTTTTTTAATTAAAAAAAGCATCCGACCATACGAAATTATATTAAAAATACAGTTTTTCATTTCTCATTTCAGAGTACCTTAGTTGCAAGAACCACCTACACCTATTGGCCATGGAGCAACGATGGCACCTTGTTCAAATAACAATGAATGTATTGTTTATCAATATTTTTCAATTAAAAAACTTAAACTTGGCAAGATTCTGTATTAATTGTGTGTAAAATCTTGACCTCGTCAGCCCCGTACGGCGATAAGAAAAGAATATTGAAAATCGATCTGCTTTCTGGGCTCCAAGCTTATGCAGGCCCGTTTAGGAGTCTTCTCACTTTAGACGCTAAACACGGCTATTTTAATGATTTTTTAAAATATGTTTATATTATAGATATTGATATAAAAGTTGTTACACTTAATTAATACACTTCCGAAATACATTTAAAATAATATTATTTATTTAAGTCTTTATTTATAGACGAAAATGGTAGTTAAAAAAATGTCCTAAAAAATGTAGATCTGCGCTGTTGATGAAATGTCGGAGATGGATTATCCAAAACAAAAAAATTTAATGGTTTTAGATTCAGTATGTTAATAGCTATGGCGCATATTATACGATTTTTTATACATGCAAAAATAACAAAATGGCGGACATTTTTCGAAAAAAGTGTTTTTTCACCGTTTTTGGCAAAAAATAGTCAATATCAAAAATTAAAAAAATCTTTGATATGCGCTATAGCTATAGTTGTAAAGAATATGTGGTTAAAATTTCATAAGGATCCATTCAGTAGTTTCGAAGATTTTATTAACAAGCTGTCGAAAAACGTTGTTTCGAGAAAAACGCGTTTAAAGTTTGTTTGGGTTACATAAATATATATTTTTTTTTAATTTGATGTATGTCAAAAGTGTATTTATTAAGTGTAGCAACTTTTATATCAAAATCCATGATATAAATCTATCAAAAAAATGATGAAAATAGCCTTTTTTAGCGTCTGAAGTGCCAAGACCCCTTAATGTTCTAGGATTTTCTATCTCCGAATGATTGGTTCACTGTTTTTGAGGGTTCTATACCTCAAAGGATAAGCCCCATGATGAAAAAGATCCCCGTGATGAGACTTTTTTTCTCTATTTAAGATATTTTTGGATTAAATTTTACGAAAATCTGCCTGTGGGTTCAGATTTAAGGGGGTATAAGTTTTTTTTTTTTGATACGACTGTCTTTCTGTCATTAACTTTGAAGTTAAAGTACTCGAATTACCCGGAAGTATGGGAAATACTTCGTTCACTGTAATTCGCTCGCATTCTACTATCATTGCAATGAATAGGTCTCTGAAACATTTTCCAGACTGATGTGCGATACGACATATGTCAGGGTGCAATTTTCATCAATTCTTGGCAAGAATTTGGTTGCAAGGGAATTTGCATTTTCAGGAAAACGTCTTATTCTTCTCCTACAACTATTAGAGTACAAATTATTAGTTGGCGATTTCTGTCATCGCGTTATTAAATTAGGTCCTTAGAAAAAAAGTCGTGCTAGTTTCTAATTTGCACGACTTTTTTTTCCTTGCCTCATGATTTTATTTCGCTCACAAAGTTTCCTCTACGAGGAGCCCACAATCTTGAAAAACCGTCTTGCTTGTGAAACATGCATGGTGAGCGAAATTAAATGATGGGAAAGCAACGTTCAAGTTGTTACACTTATTTTTAACTCCCTCTCGGTTTTAGACCAACGTTTGCAGTTTTGAAAAGGTGAATATTTTTAGTACATCTCTTTAAACCCTTTTTCGAATATTTATTCATATTTTCGCGAACATATTTTCTTGAGAACGTATTTTCGAAATATTTATTTACTTTTTTTGAGAATGTATTTTTTAATATTCATTTACTACTTTGAGAACGTATTTCTTTATATTTATCTACTTTTCTGAGAGCTTATTTTTTGTTATTCATTTACTTTTGTCAGAACGTATTTTATAATATTTTTTTTACTTTCTTGAGAACGTATTTTTTTATATTCACTTCTCACATTTTTTCGCGAGGCTTCGCGGTACACAAATAGTGAGAATAAAATGTATTAAGATTGCTTCGAAGATTTGCATTAAGGGGTCTTCTCACTTTAGGCGCTCTTAAAAGGCTATTTTCATGCATTTGTTTGATATGTTTAAAGTATAGGCATTGATATAAACGTTTTTACACTTAATAAATACACTTTCGAAATACATTTAAAAAAAATTTATGTATTTATGTCATCCAAACAAACTTTAAACGCGTTTTTCTTGAAATAACGCTTTTCGACGGCGTGTTGATAAAATCTTCGAAATTACTGAACCGATCCTTATGAAATTTTAACCACATATTCTTTACAACTATAGCTATATCGCATACCAAGGATTTTTTTAAATTTCATATTTTCATTTTTTGCCAAATACGGTCGAAAACACGTTTTTTTTTGTTTCTTCAAAAAATGTCCGCCATTTTGTTATTTTTGCATATATAAAAAATCGTATGATATGCGCTATAGCCATTAACATACTGAATCTAAAACCGTTTGATTTTTTGTTTTGGATGATCCATCTCCGAGATTTTATCAACAGCGCATAGCTACAATTTTTTTGACTTTTTTTTATCTACCATTTTCGTCTATAAATAGTGACTTAAATAAATATTTAAAAGAATGTATTTCGAAAGTATATTTATTAAGTGTAACAACTTTTATATCAATATCTATAATATAAACTTATAAAAAAAATGCATGAAAATAGCCTTTTTTTAGCGTCTAAAGTGAGAAGACTCCTCAACGACAGAATAATTAGATTTCTGTCTGGAAACAGTCAGGAGTTGTAGCTCGTCGCTTTTCCATAAAGTACTGGAAAGAACGGAGAAATGTTATCCCAGAAGAGTCAGTACGCCGCCGATTCCACCTGGAACGTCTCATGCTTACTGCATGTACGCGACACTCTACCATAACACTTATTGCCGTGTGCAAACGATAAATCGTCGACGCGGGCCTGGAGATTCTTTACTTCTAGAATATCGCGAGGACTCTCGCTCTCTCTTTCTTCGGATCATGCCATAGCTGATAGACGGCGTACCGTCTATCACGAGGAATTCGATCTTCGAATATCGTCTCCTCTCACTTTTTTACTCCCTAGATTTTACACAGATATATGTTTGCCTAAAATCCCCCTTTAAATCATGCTTTCCTTCTTTATTCCTCCCGTGGACAAAAATGTGATATTCGAATGAGTCTCGATGTGTTACGATATTTCTTCGGCTAGATGATGAATGACGATTTCTCAACTGGTTAAAGTTACGACGTTATCAATTTGATGCTTCATTTTTTTCAAAACATAGTCCTTCGAGAAGATTACAACGGGTTGGTACGAAAAACGCGATGAAAATACGAGATAGGGGCGGTCCATAAATTACGTCATTTTAAAATAGGGGGGGGTCTGATTGTTGGATGACGGTAACGATAATTGGATTATGATGATAGGAAGGATAGGATGATTTCGGAGGGGGGGGGGGGGGGGTTAAAAATCAGCCAAAATCGATGACATAGTATATGGACGGCTCCATAGCTAGATATATTTTTAAATATATATAAAATACGAAATAGCTTCGATATATTGAGGCCGGGTTGAAATTCCGAACTTTGAATGATCAGAACGCTCAAAACTCCGGAAGAAAACTACCCCAAAACATCAAAGCTCCGAAAGAATTTTACCCGAAAGACCAAAAGTCCGAAAATCTCAAAAACCGTGAACATACTTCGGCTATGGAAGTTTACAGAGTTTCCAAATTTTCAATAAATCGACGAATTATTTCAAGAATTTTTTATTTATTAAGAAATGATTTTACGTAAATTTTGAAATTTATCTACACAATGTTATACGTTCTGCATCATTTACAGTCAACTGTGTAGACTTTCCCTGGCATGATCTTAACGAACCTTGTCATTTTGAACCATTAAAATGAAGAATTGTAAACTGCGTATTTAAAGTTCGGAATTTCAACCCGGCCCCCATGTCAAGATCATGCCAGGCGAAAGTTTACACTATTGACTGTAAATTATGTAGAAGTATAACATTGTCTGGAGAAATTGAAAAATTGACGCAAAATTACTTCTCAATAAAAAAATTCTCGAAGGAATTCGTCGTTGTGTTGAAAATTTGGAAACTTCTAAAACTTCCATAGCCGAATTATTTTGACGGTGTTCGGATTCTCGGAGTTTTGGTCTTTCGTGTAAAATTCTATCGGAGTGATGTTTCGGGGTAGTATTCTTTCAGAGTTTTGAGCGTTCTGATCATTCAAAGTTCGGAATTTCAACACGGAATTTCAATCTTGAATTTTGTAATATTAAAATTCGGAATTTCAAACCGTCGGAGCATCCAAAGTTCGGAATTTCAACCCGGCCCCGATATATTTTTATCGAATTAGCATCGGTGGATTTTCCCAAAAACGCAATGAACAAAAATGGCAGCTCGAAAGTTTCACGAAAGTTTTGTGAAAGTTTGAAAATTTTAAAAGGTGCCAAACAAACTACGAGGCGAGAATTTGTTCGATACATTGATCGACCCAGAACGTGTAACCCGAAATAAATTTCTCTACGAGAAAAGAATCTTACGAAAAAGCGAAAGGTTAACGTTTTTTTATTGCTCTTCACCTCCGAGTGAAGACTTGTTCTTTATTTTTCTCTCGAGTTTTCATATCCTCGTAAACTTCCGGCATTTCCATTGCTAATTTCGAGAAATAGCTCTAACAACATTTTTTTTCCAGCCAACATTTTCTTCATTTTTTTTCCTGGAAATTGTTCCTGCCGTATATTAAAAAATGCCGATAATAATAGATGTTTGTAAAAAGATAGAAGCTCTGAGACATACCCGTACATTCGTCACGAATTTACCTATCTCCCGCATCAAAGAGTCTCATAAGGGGGTTTGAGCGTTAGCTACAATTGAATACTAATTTTGAAAAAAAAAAAAATTTTATTGTCTAGACTATAACTGAGTCTTTACTAATTTTTTTCGAAAGTTTTTCACCACAAAACAAGAGACATAAAAAATAGTTTAATCTATGTAATTTTACGTGCGGTTAAATGACAAGACGTTCACGCTATGGGTGATGTAATATTTTTGGCTATTTAGCACCAAGAGAAACCATTTCTCATAACGAATTACCGCAAACGCAACCTATGTAAACATTTAGAAAAAAATCCAATCTTACCCATGGTAAATCATGTATATTCAATATTGAACACAATATAAATGACTCCAAATTTCATTCTGAGCAGTATAAAACATCCGCTGCCGTAGTTTTTTTCATCATAATCACCGACAATGTTATACTTTTTCACGTTCGTAGTAACGAAAAAGTTTTTCTTATTTACGTAATAAAAATATAAAAATGCACAATTTTGCTCTTTAATTATATATTTTATAAAAAATTAGCATCTCCAGAATAAATCTATGACTCGTATGCATTTTTTCAGGTTCATTGAAAAAAAAATCATAAACCGTCATTTGACTCATCTGGATCGCTCCAACCTCCTTAATAATCCATAATAGCCCTTTTATGGGCACACGCAGTACAAAGCAAAGGGATCAAGAGACCGGTTTCAGTTCGGAAATGTTTGCTTCCCTATTTTCACCAAAATGCGATCCAGGAAGGGATGTTCGAGATCCTGGCAGGATTTATACGAGCTTGCAAAAGTACTAAGTACGTTTACCCATTGGTGGAAGTTGAGCACACAGGGTATATGTCTACAACAAATATTCCCGCGCGTTCGCCCCCTTCCCCCTCCACATTCACCCTCAAATATACGAGAGAACGTCCAGAACGTAGCAGCAATTTTTATGCCGCTGGCTTTAAATCCTCTTCCCGAGCCTGGAAAATCACCACGTCGAGCTTGCTCGCACACACATGCACATTCATACAAGCATATATGGGATGTCCGTAAAAAGAGGGCTCGAATGATAATAGCTCAGAAGCTGGACTACTATGAGCACTTATCGTCGTCGCAAACGAACCTGGTAGATTAAACAGCATCGGATAGCATTTATGTCTTCTACGTATGGAGAGTTCCAACCTGGCTAAGGCACTTAAATTTTGAAGAAATCTTTTTATCCAAACCATGTCGAGGTTCACGCATTGTTTGGGTATTTCTATAATCGTTTGCTCATAAACCGCCTTTTTGGGTAAGGTTCCGACTCCCCCACCCCTCCGATCGAGCTGACATTTTGCACAAACTTCCCTTTTAGTATTCTAAGACAACCCCTTAAGGCGGGATATACATTTAGACAGGAAAAAAATAAGCAATATTGAGGGATCTGTTAAACTAAGAAATAATTATTCTACAATTATCAACATTTAGGTATACTTTAATAGTTTATTTAAGTATACAAAACAATTTTTTAAGAGGGAATGATACCTCATCGCGGTCGGTATGGTAGAACAATTATAGATTCCCAAAAATCTCGAAAACGGCTTTTCAGGTCCCGTCGAAACTTTGCCAAACGACGTCAAATAGATAGACGAACAGCTGTCTTCCCCTCAAATTTTCTGAATTTGAGAAAAAAAACTAGATTTGCTTATGATAAGCCAATCTACATTTTTTTTCTCAAATTCAGAAAATTTGAGGGAAAGACAGCTGTTCGTCTATCCATTTGACGTCATTTGGCAAAGTTTCGACGGGATCTGAAGAGCCGTTTTCGAGATTTTTGGGAATCTATAATTGTTCTACCATACCGACCGCGATGAGGTATCATTCCCTCTTAAAATTAATTCATCATCAAAATGACGGAGCTGCGGCAGAGTGTTACAACAAGGCGTGCAGTCTAGCTTCCCGGAGACTTTGGTTTCCAAAAAAGTTCAAACATTTTTTCAGTTGGAACATGCATAGTTGCTATGTGACGGTAATTAAAATGAAGAAAATGCAAATTTAAGAAAATGGCACGCATTTACAAAAAAAAATCACCATTTCACGCAACATTTCTGTAAAATGTGGATTGAAAAAGTAGTTTTTTTTGTAATTTTTCAAAAACATTTCTCGTCAAGTAGAAGGTACCAATATTATCAATATTTCTACCAAGTTTCAACTCAATCGGCTTAAGGAGGGAGGTCTAGTTAGAATTTTCAAAAAATCGTTTTTTTTAAATTTTCTAAAAGTATAATATCTTACGAGTATTTTCCGACGAATTGAATGTAAATCAGACCATTATTCGCCGAAATACATAACTTTGAAGGACGCCGTGGACGCTGCATGCAAATCGTACTCAAAATTTTTAACTCGTTTTTCTCAAAAAATTATAATGTTTATATTAAATATATATAATATCTTTTAAACGGAAGAACTTTTGTTGTAAATTATTTTATCGTTTCGCCGAAAAAAATCGGAAAAAGGCCTTTTTTTAACGTTCCAACTAGACCTCACTCCTTAATAGTTTTTGAGTAATCCTGCACGCCAATTGGGATAATGCAGTTTTGAGAAAAACGCGTTGGAAGTTCACGCCCGCTCCGGATCCGAGCGGTGAGGCTGTAAACAGCGTTGACGGGCTGTAAAGTTTAAAATTTTTCGAATTTCGCTTTGAAACTTTAGGAAAATATTCTACATATATAGTTCTATCGTTTAAAGAAGAAAAAAGAAGTCGATTTTTTTATCGTTGTAAATGTATATCTCGCCTCAAGGGATTTTTGTCGATTCGCAATGGTTTTCGAGATATTGAATTTATAACTTTTTTTTAAAGGTAAGGTGCCGAACACTCATCCCCCTCTGATCGAGCTAAAATTTTGCACAAATCGTCCTTTTAATATCTTAAGACAATCCCTGAAGGTATTTGTAGTGACTCGCAATACTTTTTAAAATATAGGATTCATATTTTTTTAACGCGCGCCCGCTATATATGGTGTCCCTCTTATCTCTGTACCCGAAATACCTCGATAATTATCGCCGTAACAAAAATATGTTCCGAACAAAAGTTGTACGGCATGAAGGGGGCCATCAAAGGCAACCAATTTTTGTTAATTTCGGTGAAGGCGCTGACGCACAATGAAGGTCACGTCCACTTTTTAAAATGGAATGGTACATTTTTTTCAACCATCTTGTGGAGCACCTCAAGCCGCATAAAAAACCTTAGGGGGTCAACGTCGTTCAAGGTCATTCAGTATCGATGATAAAAATCTAAATATCTCGGATCACTACCAAATATTTGGTAGTGATCCGAGATGTTTAGAATTGTATTTCATTTGAATAGGTGTTTGAAATGACCTTGAACGACTTTGACGCCCTAATGTTTTTGATGCGGCTTGAGGTACTTCACAAGATGGTTGAAAAAAATGTACCATTCCATTGAAAAAAGTGGAGATGGTCACCTCCACTTTTGGGCGTCAGCGCCTCCACCGAAATAAAAAATAATGGTCGCATTAGATGGCCCCCTTCACACCGTACAACATTTGTCTGGAACATGTTTTTGTGACGTCGTTAATTACCGAGTTATTTCGGGTGGCAGAGATAAGAGGGCACCCTGTATATCTGCTATGTCGCCGTTCATACCTATATATGTTGTCGCGCTCGCAGTTTTGTCCAAACAAAAATACCCAAACAAACAAACCGAAACCCAACAACTATTGCGCGTCGCCAAAAATCCCTTTGAGGGTTGTAATATTAAAAGGAAGGTTTGTGCAAAATTTCAGCCCAATCGGAGGGAAAGTTTCGGAACCATACCCGACTTTTTGATTGACAAGTGAACTCTCAATTATTCAATTGCGTCGAAGAAATATAAAAAATAAATTTCAAGAAAAACGAATTTTATAGCTATATCATTCCTCGTCAAGACTTTGCCGGAATTGTGGATTTTCCATTTTCTCTTAAGAAGCCCAAGGTATGTTCTGGCAAGATCTATTTGGTCTTAACGTGACCATGTACGAAAGTATCGGAAGGAACCGTGAGAACTTTCATCGCAAAAAAGGCTCATATACATCTTCCCCGAGGTCTGGTCTGCTTCGATAAAGTCGCGAAGTGGAAAAAGGAAGGCGCGAGCGATTCGCGAATTGGGTCGAATAGCGATTTCGATTCGACATACAACTCGATATATCAGCGAAGGATAACTTGAAAATGGGAATTTTCGATAATCAATAATTAACCCTCATTGACAGGCTACGATTAATTGTTAAGCCTCATAAATAACGTTTAAAAATAAAATAGAAATAAAAAAGTAGGAGGCCTAAAATGTCATAGACGTATCCCATTTTTCCAATGTTTTAAAATCTTATCGAAAAAAAAATCATAAAAATAAATGCAGCAATAATCGTAACGTAGAGACTCACCTCACAAAAACACTTTTGCATTATATTTTAGTGATATAAGATGAGATTGGATTTAAACTGTTTCAACTTTATAAATAAAATTAAAAAAAAATACCAAGTCCAAAACGTCATGGAAGTATTCCAATTTCTTCCCACCTTTTTCATATCTCATCGAAAAAAAAAACACAAATAAATGCAGCAATAAACGTAACGTGAAAACTCACCTCATGAAAACACTTTTGCATTATATTTCAATGACATAAGATGAGATTGGATTTAAACTGTTGCACTCGAAAAACTTCTGTTATCTTATGATTACGATTATAATTATTATTGATATAACTATAAGTATAACAACAGTGATACTTTGGGATATGTTTAATCGTTCGTGGATTTTTTTCTATCCTTTATGATATTTATTTTCTCGTACAAATAATTATGAATGTTACTACACTTTCGTCAGTCGGCACAGGACACAGCGAGATCTTATCCTTGGACTCAGAGTCGCGGACGCGTCCCCGGGCGTCGAGACGCGTGTACTGGAGTGTCAGGTTTCGCGGGATTGCACGACGTCGAGGGAGCTTCGAGGATCCGCTCACTTGCGCCCTCCCGCACACCAATGGCGCTATTATCAAACGCGCAGGTCCAGGATTTCGTCGGATTTTTTCCTGTTTATAACACCTTTGTTTCAGCCTCCCGCTCTCTCCCTATTCTCTCTCTCTCTCTCTCTCTCTCTCTCTCTCTCTCTCTCTCTCTCTCTCTCCTTCTCCCTTTCTCTCTCCGTATTACTCTTTCCCTCATGGATCCTTTATTCTCCCTTTTTCTGTACTTCCCCGCGAGGCCGAATAATTCGATTCCTTGTGAATGGCGTGTAATGTCCAATTCATTACGCAAACTCTCTATTGCCTGCCCCGCGGCACTTCATTGTGCCCTTATTGTGCGATTGCGCTCGCGTGCACGCGCGGCCGTAGATAGGCATATCTATCAATATTCCACGCTACTAACTGACCCAAGTGCGTGAACTCGATCAGCTATCGACGGACATGTACAAAGTGTGTATTGCGGTGTTGCAAAAAAGAGGATTTTTATTTTCGTTGCTGTAGCGTGGGACGTTAGTGTATGAGAAGTAAGAACTGAGCGCAAATCGAAGGCTTTAAGGGGGTATCCCTCTCTGGAAATTAAAAAAAACGTTTTTTGCGCATTGTTATAGTGTGAACTTTCGACAATATTTTTAGACCAACCGAACCTTGAAATTCTAAAAATTGACGAACTTACACCTATTTCAGTGGAACAGTGCGCGTCGGGTTTACCGCAATCCGTCGAGTTTGAACGCTATTATATCGAAACTGCATATCTTGACACGGCGGGATTGATATCTTGAGTAACTTTCACACTATTGACTCGAATTTGCACAGTTAACGTTCAAACAGTACTTATTTTCGGCTTACGATCGCATTTTTTTATTGGATTAACCATTTGTTAATAATAATGTCTTCAGCATGCTGTTTTTCAAGAGGAAAATGAAGTTCTCTTTGGAGAAGCTGTCATTTTTCGTATTTTTCGAAATTTCGAAAAGTGTATCGTGAACCCATAGCCAGTTGGATACATTTGAAGAATTTTGTTTTGTTTTCGTTTCAGATTGCATTTGAGTCTGGTAGAGATCCCGCTGTTTCGGGCATTAGTACAGCCGTGCTGTATATTGGAATCGGAAAAAATTAGAAGGCTAGTTTTTTGACAGGTGATCGTGTAGGTGCCGCGGGTGTTAAATCCAAGTTTGCCTAAAAATCGGAATATAGGGTTTATTTAGGGGATGGAAGGGGATGGGGGTGGATTAATGGCAAACTACAACCCCCACGAGGTCGATGATTGGAGACAAAATGTAGTGAAAAATCCGGGCTTTATTTTTGTCCACAGCGCCGAAGTTGTGGAAGTTCATTTTGGAGGTGAAAAAGTGGGGTGAAATAAAAAAAAATCAGTTTTCATTTGATAACTCTTTAGGAAAAATTCATACATTTATTGTTCAAATGGGAACGTTGTAACCCTTGAAACGACGCATCGATCGTGTATTTGATCATCCCTCTCCGATAATATCTTCACCCCCGATAGAATTGTTGAAGTATAAACAAAAAAATTGTTTCTTGAATAACTAAAAAATAATCGATTTTTCAGGGATGGTTTAAGGGGAGATATACACCTAGGAGCCGGAACAAACAGTCATTTTTGTGAATTTTTTCAAGGAAACCTATTTGAAATTTCGGATTGGGGTTTTAATTATCTAAAAGTATATACATTCAAAAATATGTTTAATTTTCTTTATTCAAAAATAACAAAAATATACAAGGATATTGTATGTTCCTTGGCGCGTCGTAAAAAAAATCTCCGTATACGGTACCCACTGGAGTTTTTTCGAAAATCATCTGAAAAAAAAACCAAAAAGTTTATTAAATTTCACACTGTAATCTACCCGCGTAGAAATTTCTTAGGGTTAGCCTTATCAGAATCAGGCCCCGATCGGGGTGTGATACGGGTAACACCTATTACGGACATCCTGATCCGGCCCCGACCGGGCCGGACGTATCCTAGGCCCTAAATCAGGCAATACTTAAATGGCCCTACTAAGGCTTTCCCCGATAGATCCCTACCAAGGCTAGCCCTGATAGGCCCAACTGAGGCTTTCCATGATGAGGCCATACTAGGCTTTCCCTAACGAGTCCTTCCTAAGGCTTTCCATGATAGGGCCATACAAGGCTTTCCCTGATTAGGCCATAAATGGGCTTGCCCTATAACTGCCTCAGTAGTCGATAGATGCACATAACCTCTTATTTTCCACATGGAAACTTCGATTTGACAGATTTTAATTATCACAATGATAATCAACTAATTCATATACTTTTTCATTCGTTTGTTCTCTTATGCCATATCCGCGACCAAGATGTTACAAGCATTCAGTAGCATAGGGGCAGCGTGCGTAGCTATAGGTAGGAAGGTACTAGGTTCAATACCCATATAGACGAAATATTTTCCTCGAACAAAATCATTTCAGCAGGCTAGGGTATGAGGAATTATGATACAAAATCCATTGTAGTAGAACCCTAAATTAAGTGGTTCATTTCATTTTGGATTTTTGAAATATTTTATGCATATAGGATATTTGGATTTACAGTATATATTGTAAGCAAATAAAGATTTATTCTAATCGAATCTTTATTTATTCAATTTGAATATATTTAATGTTCAAAAACAATAGCTGAAACGAATAAGATCATTTTAGGCCGTGAGACATGGAAAAAACATATTGGCTTTAAAAAGGTTCTATTTAAATTGAATATTTCTTTTTGATCAGGCAACCTAATAGGGGCCTCATGAGGCACCCAGGTCAAGCCCATATGTGACCCAACGTTACATTTCCTAGTAGGGCCCTTTCAGGCTGCCTTATTAGTGCCCTACCAGGGCAGTCAGGCAACCTGAACGGGCCCTGATCTGGGCCCCATCAAAATTTATACGCGGGTAGTACTTGTCATAGCCGATTTTGAAAATATCGATTTATGACAAAATGGCGTTTGAACATAAATAGTGATTTTTGAGCCAAAAATTAGTTATTACTTTGCTTATAAAACGAAAACTAAGTAACGGAAAAAAATCCTATGACACGTACTAGATAATGGTGTATAGAATAACCCCAAAAAACCTCAAGGCAATCGGTTCATTGGTTTTCAAGAAATTTTGGGCACCGATTTGAAAAACGTGGTTTTGAGAAAAACGCGTTTGAACATTTGAGAATAAATAAATCATGAAATTTGTCAACTTACATAGAATCATCGATACCAGGCCCTCTAGGTCTTCTACGGTCGACGGAATATTCATAGCTTCTAAATCCTCGACCTCGACCATCTAGGTGCATGTTTCCCGTTGAATGTACGATATGTAGAGAATAATTTTCTCTCTTTTTTCGTTCTATGGATCACTCTTGAATTTTGCTTTTTCGAACCCCTCTGAAGGGTTGATAATTAAAAATGAAATTCTGGGAAAACTATTGACTGAAAATAAAGAGATACGAGTTTGGCGCCAAGAGGGGTTGGAAAATAAAAATTCAAGGGAGGTCCATAGAAATGAAAATAAAGAGAAAAATATTCTCTACATTTCGTACATTCGAACCATACCCGAAAAATCGATTCTTTCTTACATATCTTATCTTATATACCTAATTGTTTATTGATCTTTCTTAGATCAATAAACAATTTTTTTTGTATTTTAACCATTTTGTCGGGGGTGAAGATATTATCGGAGAGTGATGATCAAATACTCGATCCACGCGTCTTTTCCAGGGCTACAACGTTCCCATTTAAACAAGATCTGTACGATTTTTTTCTAAAGAGTTATGGAATTAAAACTGATTTTTCAAAATTTCACCCCACTTTTTCACCCCCAAAATGAACGTCCACGACTTCGGCGCTCTGGACAAAACTAAAGCCCGGATTTTTCTGCACATTTTGTCTCACGGCGCGGACCTCGTAGGGGTTGTAGTTTGGAATTAATCCATCCCCATCTCCTTTCATCCCCTAAAAAAACCCTACACCACGATTTTTAGGCAAACTTGGATTTAGCACGCGCGGCACCTACGAAATCACCTGTCAAAAACTAGCCTCCTTCTAATTTTTTCCGATTACGGGGTTTTTCAGCGACAGCACGACTGTACTACATCGCCGCTGGAGGACTGCCACTCCAACTGCGGCACCACGAACACTTTGAAAGATTTTCTTCCGAAAAAAAACACATTGTAACCACGACCATGTATTACCACAACATGCTGGGAAAAAAAATAATTTATTCCAATCAATGTGTTACTAGAAAAAAAAATTATCATTCTGACCCTTCAAATTGGGCTTCCAGTGAGGGATACCCCGTTAAGGTATTCTTTTACAAACCCGAATATTCAACAATTAACTGATTTCCGTCTATAATTAAGTAAAAATACATCCCAGTATACTGGTCAAATTTCAGGCCAAGTTACCGAACTTTTAACGAAAAATTACGACTCTATAAATCGTCTCATTTATACGGCACTTTATGTATGGAGATGACACGCTGACCCCATTTTCATCTAATAGTTTATGCACTAAACACCTCTGCGTGCCTGTTATAAACTGATCAACGCGTCCAAAAAATTCTAAAGATTCCGTAACGACGATGAAAACAGGTGATCACCGAATGTTTAAAGAAAACATTAATGATAAAACATGGAAAAAATGTGACTAGCAGAAGAATTTTCGTAGCCGCGACTTTTCAGAGAAAATGTAAAAATGTCTAAATCTATTAAATTTGCGTGACATTTTTTATTCCAGTTTATCGTTGGGTATAATATTTTATTGTGACTTATTTTCATTAAGGGACCATTCAAGTGTCAAATTGTTTGAAAATGTTTTTTTTGTGTTATCCAAAAATATGGACTTTCATAAACATGCTGTTCAATTTTGGTCGCCAAATTCGAATTATTCCGGTCGCTACAGCCTTTCTTAAAGAAAAGGATTCGACCATCTGCGTGAGACCTGGCGCGGATGGTGCGCCTTTTCTTGAAACGTCGTTTTTTGAAACCGTAGAAGATTTCAAACGAACCGTTTTCAAGCTATCCCTCTCAAATTTGGCCACATCATTTTTCGCGCCATACCTTCACGTCGTACGAAAGCGTTTTTCTTTACTTAGGAAATTGCACATTTTTTTTAACGAAAAACTCGAAAAAGACCCCATTTGACACTTAATTTTGAAACGGCCGCAATTTTGTTAAATTTCGTCGAAACAAAAAAAAACCTCCGTTCGTCTCTGCAGTTTTTTATATTGATTAATAATCTTTTCAGTTTTTTTCCTTCCAGACAATTTGTGGAGAAGTACGACTTTTCACCGTCGGGCGCCATTTTTGTTAGGTATCATGTTGCAGTGGCCAAAAAAATTATATAAAAAATAAAACTAAAACATTAAAAAATATTTTCATGTACAACATAAGCCATTTGAGTAAACAAAAAAAATCGGACTGAATATCGAAATTTATTTTACAAAAAAACAATCATGAAAATTAGGTATGTTCAAGCCAGTCACACTTGAATGGCCCTTAAGCGCCACTGCAATTTACGATTACTGCAATTTACTGTTCTTAGGTTGCTTCCACATTGTTTTAGATCATGATTTTTCGTCTGTTTAATAACAAAGAATATCTACAAAATGCTTGAAAAATGTTGGTAGTTTATGATTTTCTGATGAAAATCATATTTGTTGACCATTGAGCACTATTGTGGCTTTAATTCGACGAGGCTACGTACGACAGGGCGTCTTTTAATATTTTTTTCTGATGAGAGTAGATTTTTCTCATTATAAAAAGATGAAAGTCGACCTGACAATATCGATATTTGATCAAATGGTGCACGTTTGAAAAAACGAAATTTTTTTCATAAAAAAATGGTTGAAAATTGTTCTTTTTCGGAGAAGTTGTGAACGTATAAAAAATTGGCTACATACTTCGATGTTAAATGTTAGAATTTTCAAAAAAGGGCATGTCAATTGGTGAAGAATTGACCGTGTAATGTTGCCGGCCGCAAGACGCTATAAGACAAAGGTAACTTCATCCAGCGCCATACAAAATCTTGTAAAAAAATGTGTAAAGGTCCTATAGCACAGTTGTGCTGTAGTTTTTTGATAAATGATTTTTCTAGGTACCGCGGGTGCTAAATCCTAGTCTGCCTAAAAATCGAGGTGCAGGTTTTTTGAGGGGATGAAAGGGGATGGGGATGGATTAATGCTAAAGTACAACCCCTACGAGGTCGGCGCCAGGAGCAAAAAGGTTCAGCAAAATCCGGGCTTTATTTTTGTACACAGCGCCGAAGTCGTGGAAGTTCATTTTGGGCGTGAAAAAATGGGGTGAATTTGTGAAAAATCATTTTTAATCCGATAATTCTTTAGGAAAAATGTATACAATTTTTCTTCAAATGGGAACGTTGTAGCCCTTCAAAAGACGCGTCGATCGAGTATTTTATCATCCCTCTCCGAAAATATCTTTAACGCCAGAAAAATGTTGAAATTCCAACAAAAAATTGTTTATCGAAAAACTCAAAAACAAACGATTTTTCGGTGATGATTTATATGTACGAAATGTAGAAAATAATTTTCTTTCATTTTCGTTTCTATGGACCACTCTTGAATTTTGCTTCTTCCAACCCCTCTTGGAGGTTGAAAATTCAAAATGAAATTCTGAGAAAACTATTGACTTTTTAGGCAAACTTGGATTCAGCACCCACAGCACCTACAGAATCACTTGTCAAAAAACTGGCCTTCTTCTGTTTTTTTTTTCAATTACGGGGTTTTTCAGCGACAGCACGATTCTACTACTAGAAGATATGTAGAATACAGGCCACTGAGAGCAATTTTCATTCTATCAACCGGGTATTCATAAAAAAATGGTCGAAAAATGAAGCACAATTTTCATTCTATCAACCGGGTATCCATAAAAAAATGGTCGATATTCATCTTTTTCTGGGCTATCTACTCTGAAAAACGGTCTTCTCTAAAAAAAATGGAAGTGTTTTTCTTCCACTAGTTTTCCGTGTTCCTGTTCCTTAGATTCACGACAGAGAACGATTACTCGTATTCGTTCGAATGAGGCACAATTCATTGCTTGATTTCGAGCACAAAGGTGAATGTTAATTGCCAAACGTCTGTGATTTACTCAACGATAGATCAGATAATGCATTTCGGTGATGAAGTAGTGCTAGATTACTCGTATGAACCTATAACGTCTTGACGTATAACGTTTGTATACGTCAAAGAGAAAAATAGTGCCCCCTCCCCCTGAACGAGTACAAACAAAAGATCGATCCCTCGAACAAAAAGCTGTTCATATGACGCGGGGAGTTTATTGTTTTCCATCATTACGCAAAATTAGGATTTCGATCGGAAAATTTCGCGTCAATACGAATGGACGGTGATTGATTTTATAACACAAAGGGCTCGCGTAATAACGCTCAGCGGTCTCGTTCGATTGTAGGACTGAACGATGGAAATCATTTATGTCATTCTGAGTGTGTTACAACGTCAATCGGATTCCATTCGATAATAAAGGTTCTCGTGTGGGGCGTGAATGTGTGGCCATTTGAAACTCACGCTTCCTCATTCTTTCTGACGGTCCGTCCGTTCCGTTCGCCAACTGTTTCGCTCGTAAAATGTTCATTTCGACCCTACAATGAACAGTGCACAATCAATTGCAAAACGATACTTTATCCTTTTGCAATTGTTTTTGGGCTGCACACCTTTTGCACATACCAACACATGGTATTTTTTTCGACGTTTACTAGAAAGTCATTATCAGATAGTAATGCGAGAAAAAGGAGAGGGAAAGGACGGGAGGAGAATAATGAAGCAAAGAGGAAAGGGGGAGACCGCAATAGGAATACAATGCGATTATGGAGCTATGTGAGTGGAAACAGAGATATAAGTACCGAGATCGTATGTAAAGTATTAAGGGTTATTCACACTTCGGACGCTAAAAAAGGCTATTTGCATGCATTTTTTTGGTAGGTTTATATTATAGATATCGATATAAAAGTTGTTACAGTTAATAAATACACTTTCGAAATACATTAACGAATTATTTTTTAATGTATTTATGTCACTCGAACAAACCTTAAATGCGTTTTCTCGAAACAACGTTTTTCGATGGCTCGTTGATAAAATCTTCGAAACTACTGAGCCGATCCTTATGAAATTTTAACCACATATTCTTTACTACTAGAGCTATAGCGCATATCAAGGATTCTTTAAAATTTGATATTTACTATTTTTTTTTAAACTAGTGAAAAAAACACGTTTTTCTTGTTTTTTTTTTTCGAAAAATGGTCGCAATTTTTTTATTTTTGCATATATGAAAAATCGTATGATATGCGCTATAGCCATTAACATACTGAATCTAAAACCGTTTGATTTTCTTGTTTCGGATGATCCATGTGCGAGATTTGATCAACGGCGCAGACCTACAATTTTTTTAGGACATTTTTTTAACTTCCATTGTCGTCCATAAATAGTGACTTAAATAAATTAATTTTTTTAAAGTTATTTCAAAAGTGTATTTATTAGGTGTAACAACTTTTATGTCAATATCTATAATACCAGGTGTGTAAGTATGAAACCGGAATTTTTGTACAGAAAAAACACGTTTATTGTAATGATATGATACAAAGTATCATATCATTACCGTAGGTACATCCGCCAGCTGTTGTTGTGTTTGAGCGTCGTCTTCGTCCAACAAGGCTTGCAGGTCAGCGTCTTCAAACTTTTTCGGTGGTCTTCCACGTTCTTCGTTCCTCACGTCAAAATCGCCACTTTTGAACCGTTTGAACCACTCGAAACACTGTGTTTTACCGAGAGCATGCTCACCAAACGCCTCCACAAGCATTCGATGCGATTCGGCTGCGGTTTTCTTCAGATGAAAACAGAAAAGTAGTGCTGTCGGCAAATCGTAATTTGATGGCACAAAACTCGACATGTTTATCTCTAATAAACTAATGCTACTGAATGAAACTCGTGTTATTGTGAGTTGGAAATCTTTGTCGGATATCAATACAATAACAAGACACCGCTGACGTGATGTGTCGGTAACTGCATCGACATCTAGCGCCACCTATGGGCAAATTCCGGTTTCATACTTACACACCTGGTATAAACGTATAAAAAAAAATCACGAAAATAACCTTTTTTAGCGTCTAAAGTGAGAAGCCCTCTTAAGAAAACGATATTTTATGTTTTACTAGGGATATATAGATGTATTTTTTTTTCTTCTCGACTGCTACTAGTTCGTTATGAGTATACAATTTTCTGTTAATTTAATGTAAAGATCTACCGATAAAAAAATATATGAAGGAAGGAGAGAAATGTAAAAACCCGCGGGGTTATACATGGAATAAATGTACGATTACTTATCAGACAATAATTATTAAATAAAAAATAATTAATAACTACATTGACTATGTAGTTATTTAATATTTTTTATTTAATAATTATTGTCTAATAAGTAATCGTACATTTATTCCATGTGTACCCCCGCGGGTTTTTACATTTCTCTGATAACTTCAAATGATCAAAGAATAACTAAATGAAATAATCATTAAAAATATAACTATGCCTAGAAAATAAGCATCTTTTACGAGAGTAATATTAAATAATATTGTGAGACAAATCGTTGTACATAGCTTTTCGTTGAGTGCAAAGACAAATTACTGTCATTTTCATAATTGATTGCATATCTCTATATGCAAAAAATGATGAACACGAATGATGATCAGGGCTGTATCCGATAAATTCCATTTAACGTGTTCCGAAAGCAAAACAATCATCATGGTACTTCACGTACGCTAGAGTGAAGAGCTCTCAATACTTCATTGTATTAAATCCGAAAAAGCTCTCTATGATCCAGCCGAACATAATATTTATGAAAAATGCGATATAAACGAGTATCCTACAGTTATGATAACCACCAGCCATTGTCTGAAACGGACGAAATTTAATATTTAGGCATGTACCTAACAGAAGCCTAAATATGCAAGAACATAAAAACGAAAAAAGAGCTTGATATAAAAGTTATGTAAATGGGGTATTAATTAAATGATGATTGAACATTAATAAAAATGGGTATCCAGAAAAAATCTCAGCTATGGAGAATTCCTATACAAAGTATTACTCACAATCAAACCAGTCAGGGCATACGGTATCCAATTATGGGGAACGACCAGTGAATTCAACGTAGGAATACTACGAATATTGCAACCAACAATTTTAAGAATAATGACAAGCGCCCCTTGGTACGTTAGCAACAAAATAATGCACAAGGATCGACAAGTTGCCTTCATGAAAAGACATTCAAGAATTTAGGAAGAACCACGTGGAAAGGCCTCAGACCCGTCCCAATATGCTGGTCTGTTAAGTCACTATTTATAGACGAAAATGATGTACGTGAGTAAATGTCCTGAAAAATTGTAGGTCCGCGCTGTTGATGAAATCTCGGAAATGGATCAGCCGAAACAAAAAAAATCAAACGGTTTTACACTGCCAAAAAAATATTTAATTTAAATAGCATCTATTCAAATCAAATAGGTTTTTTCCTTGGCTCACGGCCTACTACGATCTTATTTGACTTAAAGATATTTTTTTTTATTTGTTTCAGCTATTCTTTAAAAATATTGAATATGTGTAAATTGAATAAATAAAGATTTGGTTCAACTAAATCTCTATTTGCTTACAATGTACACTGTAAATCTAAGTGTACTATATGCATCAAATATTTCATTAATCCAAAATAAAATGAAATACTTAATTGAGTTTTACGACAACGATTTTGTATCGTAATTCGTCATTCCCTGGCCTTTTGAGATGATTCCTATCGAAGAAAATATTTCACCTATATAGGAAGCGAACCCAGAACCTACCTACTCATAGCTACGCACGCTGCCCCTCTGCTACCGCCCATGCAGAAATTTTTTGGGGACTCCCCAGATCCTACCAGATCTCTATGGGGATTTGATAGGGACGCCCCAAGTAAGGAGTCCACACTGGAATCCAAATAGATTTGTTGGGGATTCCCCAGGTTCTACCAGATCCTTATGGGGATTTGATATGGACACCCCAGGTAGGGAGACCACATTGGAATCCAAATGGATCCTGGGCTGTTTCCAGATTAACGTGGTTTGAGAATTTTTTACTAGAAATTATATAAAATAGGATTTCGCGACGCTCTGTAAAAAATTATTCTTTGATGGTCCCGTGCACAGATTTGCTTAGGAGTTTCAAGATGCACCAACGTGTTTCTAGGAATTTATTAGGATATCGAATAATACAATATATAATTATATTCCTTAGTAACTTCTTTACTTTAGTGCTTACCCATATTGTATATTTATAGTTTGTTATGGGCTAGTATTTTTTATACGAATAAAAAAGCTTGTTATAAATTTTAATATGCACACTTTTTGAATTTTTAATACTTGTGCGCATAAAAATTTGTTTTGGACGTGACGGCAATCGGGTTACGATTGCGTCTGCGGTTTATCGCTGTGGGTGTGGATTTTTGTTAGAGCGGCTTAAATGAGGTTTTAAAAGAAAATTAAATGTAAGTATGAAATCATATTTTTATAAACATGATATCTATTACACATTCGCTTAAGTTTGTAGCCCGTAACATCAATTTCCACCCGACCCGGTGGATTTCTCATCGGGATCCAATAGGGATTCCCCATCGGGATCTAACAGGGATTCCTTGTCGGGAGCCAATAGGAATTCCCTATCGGGATCCAAAAAGGATTCAGAAAATCGCTTCCGACAAAAGAAACCCAGGTAGAAATTGTGTTTGGAATCCTATAGGATTCCCCTACTTCTCCCTACTTCCTGATAGGGATCCAACGGGACACCCCATTGGATCCCTATCAGGAAACGTCACGCTCGTACATTGGATTCCAAGAGGGACTCCCCATCGGGATCCAAAAGGGATTCCCATCGGGATCCAAAAGGGATTCCCATCGGGATCCAAAAGGGATTCCCTATTAGGATCCAATAGGGATTTCCCATCGGAATCCAATGTAAGAATCTTAAAGCTTCCCCACAGTATTGAACGGAATCCGATACGATGCTTGATCGATCATATCGCATTCTGTAAGCCCAAAATGCTACAAAAAATAAAAGCATCGATACACTAAAGAGATCAATTTATTGTTTACAAAGGAGTACATATCGAATACCACAATATACTTGTTTGTTTTTTTTTTTAAATTGTTTACCCATACTGAATATTTATAGTGCTTTGTATAGTATTCTTCGAATACTTATATCTCATATCTATATCTTCGAGTACTTTTTATACTTTATGAACTTTTTAAAAATACTTTAAATACTTCTTATGCTGTAACGTAGTTTTTATACACTTTTTATACTATTATTAAGCAAAAATACTTGTGCAGTTATGGGCGGGATATTCTTTGAATACTTTTCATATTATATAACATTTAAACACTTTAATAAGGTTGATGCTTGCATCATTGGAATGTAACAAACATTAATGCGTGTTTGGAGTAAATAAATTTTACGATCGCGATTGCGCAGTAACTCGATCGTCGCGCGCTTTTCAACGACGACACGAATATATATGTACCCTGCGCCGCTTATGTTCTATCGCCCGACGTCTTCCCATGCAGAAATTTTTTGGGGACTCCCCAGATCCTACCAGATCTCTATGGGGATTTGATAGGGACGCCCCAAGTAAGGAGTCCACACTGGAATCCAAATAGATTTGTTGGGGATTCCCCAGGTTCTACCAGATCCTTATGGGGATTTGATATGGACACCCCAGGTAGGGAGACCACATTGGAATCCAAATGGATCCTGGGCTGTTTCCAGATTAACGTGGTTTGAGAATTTTTTACTAGAAATTATATAAAATAGGATTTCGCGACGCTCTGTAAAAAATTATTCTTTGATGGTCCCGTGCACAGATTTGCTTAGGAGTTTCAAGATGCACCAACGTGTTTCTAGGAATTTATTAGGATATCGAATAATACAATATATAATTATATTCCTTAGTAACTTCTTTACTTTAGTGCTTACCCATATTGTATATTTATAGTTTGTTATGGGCTAGTATTTTTTATACGAATAAAAAAGCTTGTTATAAATTTTAATATGCACACTTTTTGAATTTTTAATACTTGTGCGCATAAAAATTTGTTTTGGACGTGACGGCAATCGGGTTACGATTGCGTCTGCGGTTTATCGCTGTGGGTGTGGATTTTTGTTAGAGCGGCTTAAATGAGGTTTTAAAAGAAAATTAAATGTAAGTATGAAATCATATTTTTATAAACATGATATCTATTACACATTCGCTTAAGTTTGTAGCCCGTAACATCAATTTCCACCCGACCCGGTGGATTTCTCATCGGGATCCAATAGGGATTCCCCATCGGGATCTAACAGGGATTCCTTGTCGGGAGCCAATAGGAATTCCCTATCGGGATCCAAAAAGGATTCAGAAAATCGCTTCCGACAAAAGAAAGACGTCGGGCGATAGAACATAAGCGGCGCAGGGTACATATATATTCGTGTCGTCGTTGAAAAGCGCGCGACGATCGAGTTACTGCGCAATCGCGATCGTAAAATTTATTTACTCCAAACACGCATTAATGTTTGTTACATTCCAATGATGCAAGCATCAACCTTATTAAAGTGTTTAAATGTTATATAATATGAAAAGTATTCAAAGAATATCCCGCCCATAACTGCACAAGTATTTTTGCTTAATAATAGTATAAAAAGTGTATAAAAACTACGTTACAGCATAAGAAGTATTTAAAGTATTTTTAAAAAGTTCATAAAGTATAAAAAGTACTCGAAGATATAGATATGAGATATAAGTATTCGAAGAATACTATACAAAGCACTATAAATATTCAGTATGGGTAAACAATTTAAAAAAAAAACAAACAAGTATATTGTGGTATTCGATATGTACTCCTTTGTAAACAATAAATTGATCTCTTTAGTGTATCGATGCTTTTATTTTTTGTAGCATTTTGGGCTTACAGAATGCGATATGATCGATCAAGCATCGTATCGGATTCCGTTCAATACTGTGGGGAAGCTTTAAGATTCTTACATTGGATTCCGATGGGAAATCCCTATTGGATCCTAATAGGGAATCCCTTTTGGATCCCGATGGGAATCCCTTTTGGATCCCGATGGGAATCCCTTTTGGATCCCGATGGGGAGTCCCTCTTGGAATCCAATGTACGAGCGTGACGTTTCCTGATAGGGATCCAATGGGGTGTCCCGTTGGATCCCTATCAGGAAGTAGGGAGAAGTAGGGGAATCCTATAGGATTCCAAACACAATTTCTACCTGGGCGAGTGCTTGTATCATTTTAGTCGCAGATATGGGTAAGAGACTAAATGAATTCCTATAATTATTTGCTATATCGCATAAACTATATCAATTAGTTAATATCATTGTGATAATTAGAGAGTTTTATCGAATAACATGCTATATATTTTTCTAACATAACCTGTGTGTGTGTGTGCGTGCGTGCGTGCGTGCGTGCGTGTGTCTGTGTGTGTGTGTGTGTGTGTGTGTGTTTATATAATTCCTCTCTCCCATCCCTTCTACCCCCACACCTCATTGATACGTGTGTTGCAATAAAAACATACCATTTAATCAAATAGAACAATGGTTGACTCTACGAAAATTCGATTTAATTTAAATAAAAAAAATCACGTAGATCCGTTCTCTGGATTCAATTAAATTGTTTTTTGAGCAGATGAAACCGAATCACAGATTTATTAGGATTAAATCAAATATTTAGTTATTGGACGATATTGAATATATTTTGATTTGAACAAATTTATATATTTAGAGTAAATAATTTCAATAATGGAATGCAATAGGAAAAATTTGATGCCACGAAAAATCTGGTTAATTCAAACGAACAAAAATCAAATAGCCGCGATTAGTTCATATCAATAGAATTTTTCTGTCAGTGTATATTCAGTATGTTAATGGCTATAGCGTATTTCATACGATTTTTTATATACGCAAAAATAACAAAATGGTGGACATTTTTCGGAAAAACAAAAAAAAACGTATTTTTTCACCGTTTGTGGTAAATAAAATAGAAAATATTAAAATAAAAAAATAAAATCCTTGATATCCGCTATAGCTATAGTTGTAAAGAATATGGGGTTAAAATTTCATAAGGATCGATTCAGTAGTTTCGAAGATTTGATCAACAAGCTGTCGAAAAACGGTGTTTCGAGAAAAACGCGTTTAAAGTTTGTTTGGGTTACATCAATACATTTAAATTAAAAAAAATGTATTTCGAAAGTGTATTTATTAAGTGTAACAAATTTTATTTCAATATCTATAATATAAACCTATCAGAAAAATTCATGAAAATAACCCTTTTTAGTGGCTAAAGTGAGAAGACCCCCTGCTGAAGATCGCCGAAACACAATGAAAAGACTCAAGTCTGTAAAACTTCTCGACTTGACAAATTGCGAAAATGTTTTGAAATCCCTAGAAGCTGGCCATCCCCTCTGTGATGCGCAAAAATCAATCGACGTTAATAACAAAATGATTTAATGTCTCTTCACTGCAGGGTATACTTTTTTAAAATGATTAAAAAAATTATCGTCCTACATCAGGTTCCCATTTGTAGACGCGACTCCCCAAATAAAATCAAATTGATTATCAGAAAAAACCAATCCACTCTACGAAATAATTGTTTTTCCATATGATCTAGTCAATTCAGCGAATCATCGAACCATGAACGTAAAACGTGTCAGAGCAAAGAAATAATCTTGTCCAACGGCAAGCAGCAATATTCTAATATTTCCTCCTTACTGTTTTTTTTTTGCTTCAACACAAAATTCCACCGGAATGCCAACGTACTCAGAGCGCACAAAATCAATGGATAAGCAGCAATTAAAAAATTCCAATCCAACCGCGACACCGTTGGTCCAACTTCGGCACGGAAATTCACCGTACTTTTATTTTATTTTTATTTTCAATTACCACATAATAATTTGTTCGGTTATTTCAGGAATGATAACTGATAACCTTCCAGCCCGATAAATCGAAATGACTTTGCTAGTTCTATTATACCTTCGCTCAAAAATGTGGTTTGCTGGACTTTGATTGTCAAACTTCGAATGAATTGAAATATCTCTCTGTATATTTTCGGATCGGACGAAACAAAGTTGCATACACGTCGTCCGAGAATTGTTCGATCAAATATTGCGCATGTGTACATATATATGTCCGTAAACGAGCTGTAACTGCTAATGTTACCGTTATTCAGCGTTGTAACGATAATTGTGGAAATCGAAGATCCTCGCTGAGCTGTAAAATGAGGAAAGTTGTACGTCTCGTTGTTCGGTATTCTCGCTGGTATAAACTTGTTCCTCTCGATACTCCCATAGTTACGGATACACATCATTATTGAGGTAGGTATATTACATGTATGTATACCCACACGCGCATATACATGTATATGTATATATAATGTATATATGTAAGCGAAAATGTGGATGCAGCGAAGAGAAAACTATTCTCGATCTGCATGAAAGGATTGCTGTACTCTAGCGTCTATTGGTCGCCACTACCGATCACCATCCCTCAACTCCAGCACTCTTTTTGTAGGTACAACTTTTCGTGCTATCGTCCATAGACAATAGCGAGTCTCCATCGTTCAGCGAATGAAAACAATAATACTCGATTGCGAGAAATGAAATTCTTGTGCAAATACAGTATCGCTCATCGAAAATGGCGAATGTGGAAAAAAATGTAAATTTACATGTACACGATGACGAGATGAAGAGGGTCAGAGTGGGAACAGTGGCTTATTTTTTTCAGAGGTCTATAGCTGCCTAACCGTTTACATAATCTCAATGAAACCATGACTAAACGTGAGGTGTGTTCAATAGCTTCATTTTGTTGAAAGACACAGAATGGTCTGACCCAATAGATATTGGGTTAGGCCGTACAGATGTGTTAATTGAAAAAAAAGGAACCATTTTTTAAAAAATGGCATTTAATCCACTGTTTAAGGTGTATACAGTGAAACATGCCTAATTTCACAATCAAACAAAATTTTTAAATCAAGCAAAATTTGAAGAATATTATCCTGGTCCACTGTACACTTGTAGGTAATGGAGTGTTTCTCTCTATACAATTATATTCTCTATAAAATCCTCTATAAAATTAATTTAAAAAAAGACAGCATATTATGAGATCAGTCACAATCATTTATTGAATATTAATCAACAATGAGTACCTACCTAATGGGGTAGTACCAGTACCTATCTAAATCACAACGCGAAAATATTCATATTATGACTTACCTCTGTGTACCTCGAAAAATTTAGCCACTGTGTACCGACCCGCTCTTTTTTTTCTAAAGCGGATACTGACAAGTTTCTATTTTTGTTAGGTTAACAAACACAATGTTCAAATACCCCCATATAGCTGTATATTGCGGGAGAACAATGACTTCGCACATAACTGCGATAGGCAACGAAGCAAAAAACATACAAATTCAGTTGGTTTTTCAACTTTTGACACCAAAAACAATATAAAATTACCTCTCACAACCGAATTGCGCGGAAGCGACTCACATACAGGTCCAAACCTATTGGCATTCGAGGGGGGTTCTAATGGGAAAAAGACGCACGTATATACATGTCCACTTCTGAGAAACAGAAAAGGTTCAGTGTACCCACTGTTGCGACTGTTCCCACTTTGACCTTACTGTTTAGAATGAGTAGCACGAAAGTTATGCGAGAAAGTTGTTGAATTTTCAATAATTGTAAATTTAAGAAAGAATATAAAAATATAAATATTTGCATACGTTTGAAAAAATTTGAAGCAATCAAGAATATCCAGATAGACATAGGTAGCTCATATTGGCATCATGTGTAGATCTTCTATGAGGCATAGAAAATCACACAGCTATGTGTCGCTTATGAGCGCTCCCCTTCAAGTCATATTTGCATCACATGATGGTTCACAATAACCCATCCGAATGAAGCAAAGTTTCTCTCACGCGAGTGTGGATGCAGTGAATTCATCAGCACTAGTAAAATCGGCTCATGAATATCCGACATTAAGGGGAGATAGACACCCAGGAGCCGGGAAACAGGTCATTTTTGTGAATTTTTTCCAGGAAAAAACTATTTGAAATTTCGGATTGGGGTTTTAATTATCTAAAAGTATATACATTCAAAAATATCAAAAATATACAAGGATATTGTATGATGCTTGGAGCGTCGTAAAAAAATCTGCGTATACGGTACCCACTGGCGTTTCTTCAAAAATCATCTGAAAAAAAAAAACGAAAAAGATTGTGAAATTAGATACTATAATCTAGTACTTGTCATAGCCGATTTTAAAAATATCGAATTATGACAAAATGGCGGACGTTTGAACATAAATAGTGATTTTTGGGCCAAAATTTAGTTAATATTTTGCCGATAAAACAAAAACTAAGTAACGGAAAAAAAAATCCTATGACAAGTACTAGATAATGGTGTAAAGAATAATCACAAAAAATCTCAAGGCAATCGGTTCATTGGTTTTCGAAAAATTTTGGGTACCGATTTGAAAAACGTGGTTTTGAGAAAACGCGTTTGAAAATTTGGGAATGAATAAATCATGAAATTTGTCAACTTACATGGAATCATCGATACCAGGCCCATAGTGTAGGTCTTCTACGGTCGACGGAATGTTCATAGCTTCTAAATCCTCGACCTCGACCATCTAGGTGTATATCTCCCCTTAAGTGAGCGCATATGGGGCTTATATAGGTATCACGGCGTGAAGAAATTGGTAGTGATCCTATGGAGCTCATACACTGAGAAAAAAATTCAGTTGGTTTAACAAAATGTATCTTTAAATACGTTCAACTTGATTTTTGATTGGCATAACAAACATTTTGTTAATCTAACGATAGTTTTAGTGGTGTGAACTGTAGCTTATTTAGCTACAGTTCACACCACTAAAACTATCGTTAGATTAACAAAATGTTTGTTATGCCAATCAAAAATCAAGTTGAACGTATTTAAAGATACATTTTGTTAAACCAACTGAATTTTTTTCTCAGTGTATTGGCGGTACCCCGATTAGAAATTTTGATCCGACAGCCTGAAGACTGATCAGGCCGCTATCAAGCTGTGGTCCGTAATAGCGTAGTAAGGCACGTCTGATAAGTGCCAGAAGTCCCCCGAACCAGTGGGAACTTAGTCCGGGCGCGAGAAAGCACCCTGAACAGGGTAAAGTACCTGTGTAGCCTGGGTAGCCTGTATGTCGCCGTAATATGGCGTCCATAGACGCCGTGTTACGGCACGCCTGATCTGTACCGGATGTTGGCCGGATCAGTGCAGCCGTTCTTGGCGAATCAAGATTTTGAGGTTAAGTTTCCGTGACGTCTGCGATGTAAACCGCGTGAATTCGAATAATCTACACTCTGCGAGCAGGTAATAAACATGGACTAATTGTTTATATACATACGAACTAAAGCGATATTATTTAATAATACATCATTGAAACATACATATTCTTAACGGCGGAACTTAAAATGACTGATTAATTATTAATTATGACTGATTAATATATCTATAAATGTATATAGTATATAAATAAGAATAAAAGTGAATTTACTATTTTTGTCGAAATTACATGCGTGTGAGTTGTTTTCACAACCTGAGGGCCTTTGCACACGGCGTATTTTCTACGCGCAGACGACGCGATACACACATGATCCACACGCTTTTTGGACTGAAAAACGCATATAGATCAAGTGTGTATAGCGTTTGTATCGCGTTTGTATCGCGTGGGCAGCGCGTAGAAAATACGCCGTGTGCAAAGGCCCTAAATGGGCAAAAAAAATCAGCGGTAAAAACATAATTATTGTTGCATTGCAATGATGCAACCTTCAACATCATAAATACAATTATTGGCATTCTTTAGAATAGAATTAGACTGATAAAGATGGGAAATAAAATAAGAAAGTTTACACAAGTGTTAGGATGGCCAAATAGGTAGCGCGCTGAGCTCTAGAATAAGAAGGCATAGACCAACCCTCGGTTCAATCCCGAGGGTAGGTAAAAACTGTAACGAGGCAGAATACGTTTTTAATTCAATTATCATATAGGCAGGAACATAAATAAGGTATATGGGAACACAAAATACGAACAGCATTTTTTTATTCATAATTTTTGGATTGTTTTTATTTGTCATATCAGGCATAGATACGGCAGTCGGATCAGAGCCTGCAAAGGTATACTGATCAGGTCCGTAACCGGCATCCGCATCAGGGCCGGATGCAAAAAGCGCGTCACGCCTGTTAAAGCCCTGATACGGCGGCCTGTAAAGTGCCGTGGTGCGGATTACGGCATGCCGGGTACGGCTCTAGTCTGCCCCGTAGAAAAATTTCTAGTCGGGACGGCGTGACGTAACGATGTTGTGCTCAAATGGAGCTCATATGGGTATCACGACGTGAATAATTTGTAGTGCTCATATGAAGCTCATCCGGACTAAACATTTTGTTACGGGGAAGACTACGGCCGGATCCGTCATGCCGTATTCCGTACCACGGCATAGTACAGGCCGCCGGATCGGGGCTTTAACGGGCCTCAAACGCTTTTTTACATCCGCTCCTGACGCGGATGCCGGTTACGGAGCTGATCAGTATACCTTTTCAGGCCCTGATCCGGCTGCCGTATCTATGCCTGAAAAGAAAAATAAAAAAAAACAAATATTTCGAATAAAAAAATCTGGTGGTAGTTTTTGTTTCCATTTGCTTTATTTAGGTTTGTGCCTACAAGATAATTGGATCAAAACGTATTATGCCTCGTTAAATCGTTTACCTACCCTCGAGATTTGACCTTACGTCTTCTAATTCTAGAGCTGAGCGCCCTACATACTTAGCCATTCTAACACTTGTGTAAACTTTCTTTTTTTCTTTGCTTATTTTTATCATTCTTCATTTTTATCAATATGTATGTCGCCGTCATATTGCCCTCATGGGATGTATCACTGAGAAACATGCACGTCGCCGTCATGTTGCTTGCATGACACGTCTACTACTAGTTCTAACCCAGTGAATACACCAACAAAAACCATTGGATTACTTCCATATGATGTCAATCTGCAAATATTCATTGTGAAATTCAAATTTGCTGCGTTATGAGGTCACCTTGTAGTCAACAGATGATGCATTTTGAAACGACATATTTAAGTCACGCTGTATCTCAAATTCATGATACTGAATGAGCTCATGAAATGTCTTCATAAACGTCAACGAAATTGCGTTCATGTTAAGTACAATTCATGAGAACAATTAATGCTACTATAGTGAATACACGCCAAAATGTCTATACATGACTTCAATATGACGTAAAATTTGCGGATATTAATTGCGGACAATTGAGCACGGCGATATGAGTTCAACGTGCTCTAAACGTACGATGCATTTGTAAACGACGTATTGAGATCGAAATGTTTTGTACATTCATGATACGGAATTAGTTCATGGCTTCGCATCACATGTAGTCAATATGCTGTAAAATTTGCGTCATCAATTGTATGCACGGCGTGATAGTCATGACTGCCTATATGGGTAATGAATTATGTAGTACGAAAGACTTTTCAACCAATGTAAAGAGTAATTAATCATTGTAAATTTGTGAAAAATATAAGAATATAGGTATTCGCAAACATTGTAAAAAATTTCGATAATTAATGAAAATGAATTTTCGTAGTCCGCAAGAATTATCAACTATTGTGAATTTGAAAAAAAAAACAGCGGAATACAAGTATTTGAATACATAGGAAAAATTTTGACAAAATGAATACAAATAAATTGTTGTAGTACGAAAGAATTATCCAGTAGTGTAAATTGAAGGAAGAATTTCGGAATACGAATATTTGCATGTATTGAAAGAAACTTGAAAAAAAATTCATTATTAAATACGCTAAAACTATCAACCATTGTACATTCCAGAACAAATATAAGAATACATACATGTATTCGCATGCATTAGAAGAAGAAATAATTTAAGGTTGTTATGCGGTCTATCGGTCGGGGGTGAAGTACGAGGGGAGCGCCCTATGCTTTTGCACGGAGCTGATTGACTGTCGCCAACTGTTAGCTTTGAAATAATCGTCATATTGACCTTACGTTTTGGAACTATTGTTCTGCATCTATTTGTAAACATATGAATTTTTGAACATTCGGCGATTACATTAAGTGATTTCATTACTTTGTATAATTATTTTCTATAACTTTTTTTCGCTCAATTCACGTAAAACGAATTGGCAACGTCGTAAGTCGTGGTAAGGTAAATGTCCCAATTATTGAACAGCTAAGGATCTGGGGGATTGAATTCGGTGAGAAAAAAATATAAAATCAAGAAAAAAACCATCGCTTTCAGGTTCAAATGATACTTTGATATTTTTACTTTCGAAAAATCACCCTTTAAATTATTTTTAAATGATTTCAAATGAAAAAAAAGAATAATAATGTGAAGCATGCAAATGTCCCAATTATTGAACACTGGAAGTGCCTATGTCCCTAATATTGAACAGGCATGTCCCAGTTATTGAACACTCTCGAGAATTCTTTTTCCGTTTTAAAAATATTATTTTGGGTAAAATATTAAGAAATAAAAGCAAAATCAAACACTTAAATCATCTTTTATTAATCATGTAAAAATACAAAAATATATATTTAGTCTCTTTTGTCAGGTTTTTGGTTCATTCGCATTTAGTTTATTTTTGCTTGTCAACTCGAACTTTATTTTATTTTTCCTTTCAGCTTCTTCGTTTTTATTTTTCGTTTACATTCTTGGCTCCCTGAAATATCGGAGAGCAAAAAATATTGAACAGTACAATCGTATTTTTAGGTTACATTTAGGTTATATTCTCTTTTTACTTTCCTTTTTATGTTTATTGCACGAAAATACAAATGAAAAATATATTTGACGATCTTAGAGTTATTATTAAAAGAATAAAGGTAAGTTTATTCATTACAGTTAGTTTATATTACAGTTTTCGTTTGAATAAATCCGATTCACACGATCTGTCACACGTTAACTGTCTCGATGTTTTGATGGGTTTAATGACGCCATCTTGGAGAATTCGAGTGTTCAATAATTGGGACACACTGCATTTTCTATGTCCCAATGATCGAACACCGTATTTTTTAACAAATAATTGAATAACATTTTTTCATAAAAATTGTTATTTGTAAGAAATTATCTGAGGAACCTGAAACGCCTTTACTTTTCGAGATACGACAGTTTTTGAATTTTTTATGCCCTTACGCGGGAAGCGGCGCGTCTTAGCAAAAACGATAAGCAGTTACCACGAGACGTTAAATCGGGTCACCGTTGCTGATTAAATAATTTTTTGCTCTATTATTTAAAGCTTTGTTGCACAAGTATGGTAACATTTCGATAGCTAAAAGTTCGCTATATGTAATGCAATTTTTATAAATAAGTAAATGCATGCAGATGAATGAGAAATAATAAAAATACAAGATAGTGTTCAATAATTGGGACATTTACCTTATATTCATAATGCCCAAGTTGGCAGAAGTGTTGCGAAGTTAGAGACATATGCGCCGCGTTCGTAACCTCAATATTGGCTAGGAGCTGTCAAAAATAAATATCGGTCCGAGTAAAATAAAATACGCAGGAAAAAAGTGCGTACTAAAGCTGTCTATAATCTCGAAGAAATAAAAAACTTAAATAATTTTCCGATATTCTAAAAAAATGTATGTATGAAAAAAATCCGCGTTATTTTATCTTTGCCTAGAAATGTATAATTTCTGAACATAGTTATCTAATTAATATTGAGTAAATTATTACTAATTAAGAGAATAAGTACCAAAAATATTCGTTGTTAATTATCCTGACCGAGTAGTTTGAGGGTCCTGGGCATAATTACCGAATACCTATAAGATAGGTAGCATTTGTGCCGTCTACGGCAGTGCCATGCTTGCACGATATAATGTTTTGTGCGCTTGATTTTCGCACAAATTCGCTATCAAAAACTTTAAAAAATTTATAACGGCACTGTGAATCCTCATTTTCGCGGTATCAAGGATTAATTCGATGATTAGTGGAACTGTACCGATTTTTTCAGCTCCGTGGTAACATTCACTTAGCAGATGTTAATAATGTACAGAAAAATTGACGGGAGCTTTTCATAAGCGTAATGAAATTAGCCTACGAAATAATTGTAGTAAGTATTGTGTAAAAATGAACAATTGTAGTACGAAGGAATGATCAACCATTGTAAATTCGAGAAAAAATATAGGAATACCAATATTTGCATACACTGGAAAAAGTTTAAATGAAAAAATGAAAATAAGTTCAACAATTGTAAGTTCGTGAAAAAAATATAGAAATACAAAGATTCACGTACTCTGGCAGAAGTTTAAAAAAACCAAATAATGAATTATGTAGTACAAGTGCACGAATCTTGTGAGATTCGCAGTACTTCCCTCGTTCAGTTCGGATATGTAGATTCATTGTCACAGGCAAATGTACGTATTTATCTGAGGTGCTTGAGTATTTTTGGATCGCCGTCCGTTTGTCATCACCGCGTCCTAGCTATCGTTCGATAATGCTATCGGATTTTTTTTGCATATGGATTTGAAGTACGAGCCCGCACGTACATAGATATATACACCCACATATGTACGAATATTTCATAAAATACGTGACTGCGCTTATTTTCGCGAGCTTATCGTTGGTCCACACGTGTTACTTGGCCGACCGTTTTGCCAGCAATTGAGTCAGTCTGGCGTATTGGCAGTATACCTCCAACCTATCGAGGCACATAACATTTCAAACGAAACCCACTATTGCGAACTCGGAATCTCTCACCATTGTGTATATGCACACGTACACAATAATATACGTACATACGTATATATATTTATACCATGCAAATTTGCATGCATACATATGTATATACACATACATATGTGTGTGTGTGTGTGTGTGTGTGTGTGTGTGCGTGTGTGTGCGTGTTAGTGGGTGTGAGGTTAAAAAAACAGCAACGCAAAAGGCACACAAGTCACAAAACTCCCTGTGCTATAATACATAAGTTACGCCCTTATATTATGTGACAATCGATACAAAAACAGACAAGTCTTCCCTGGAGGCTGAATTCCCCCGGAATTTCGAAATACTGGAAACACGAGTCCTATCACCTGTTAACTGGAACCTTTTTCGAACACATTTGGCTAGCGGATAGGGAGAAGCTGGAAACTGAAGTGCGAGTATCCAATATTTTTATCGATGCACATGGAAAGGTTCAGATCGGAAGAGGGCGCGAGAAGAAGGGAGGGATCAGAAAAAATATATAAACAATGGCAAACATTGTGCATAATTTCGTTTTCGATTAACAGTACCTACATTAGTGTCACGGTAATAAAATAAGTAGGAGTCTATATGAATTCAGTCTATATGTTTTTTTATAGTGTGTCTCGGATTTTTTCCTTTGCATTCTTTATAAGTTACGAATATTTACATTGGAGATATAGAGTGCGAAATGATAAACTCGAAAACTTTCCTTTTTGTATTATCCGAATATTCATAATGTTGATAGATATAACAGAAGAATAAAACCGAGACACATTTTTAACCTTTATACATATATAGGTCCTATTCCGGTACATCAACTTTACCAGAGAATTAATGACGTTCTATTTTATATTTTTTTATTTCCTGAGTGTCAACGTACACCTTTGCGGGGTTTTACGTATGACCCTTCCCAATAGAAGCCTTTCCTATCACTCCCTACCCTCTATTCGCTAATCTAAGCTGATTTTTGTTGCTTTCACAGCCGTATTAAGGTGGGAGCCTGAATTAGAAGGTCCAAAACGCATTTTTCGGGACTTTTTTTCGAAGGGGAAAAACAAGTGAGCCCAGTAAACATTGAGGTATCTTTTCACGTATATTTGAAATGTATAAAAAAAAAGTTCAACATGGAACAATAAATGACTGCAGATTCATCAGCCTATTCCATGTACGTCTTGCCACTGCAGCCTCCAATCGGCGGGAAAAATGCAGCTCGTAATTCTTGACTGAAAAATAGCCAATAAAATGTTCAATTGTCATATATTTTTCTTCTCGATGAATTATGAAAAAGCTGAAAAAATCGTGAAATTATAACTTTTCTCCGGTGTGAAAAAAATGTGTGTTAAAAAAACACTTTAACGTACTGTAAACATGATTTTCGAAAGCTTTTTCAACAACTTTTTTATGCACTTAGAAAATATTTTCATACTGAAGAAAATAAACTTTGGTTTGATTCAATAGGTCGTTTAGTTTTTTTGCTATCACGCCCGCCAATTTGGAAAAATCGTGAAAATGAAAACTGGAGATAACGCGCTTCAAAGTTTTCAATACGAGGAAATATCAATATCAAATATCAATCGCTTCTCTGCTTTTGGCCTTTTGTTGGATAGTTTAAATACCGATTTAAGGAATCTAAAAATAAACGTTTTTTCGGACCTTCTAGTTCAGGCTCCGGCCTTAAGTTATACGATATCGCATTTGCCAAGGGTACGGGGAAATTGCGGAAAACCCGTACCGATATAGACGCCCTAACCCCCATATTATTCTGATTCGCAGCAACGTTTTACTCGAGTATCACCACGAAAGTCTAAACAGTTTGGCCTGTCGCTGATTAGATGATGCGCCAGACCGACTATGGGCCATGCACAACGCTGCTTAACTCGAAGGTCCGCCGAAGCCGAAACCCGACCGCCCATCCACCTGTGTCGGTGCTCACACACACACACACACACACACACACACACACACACACACACACACACACACACACACACACACACACACACACACACACACACACACACACACACACACACACACACACACACACACACACACACACACACACACACACGCACGCACACACACGCACGCACGCACGCACGCACGCACGCACGCACGCACACACGCACGCACACACACACACACACACACGCGCGCGCGCGCACGCACACGCCCACACACGCACACGCACACACATACACACACACACACATACACACACACACACATATGCCTAAGCGCATTGGCGTAGCCAGCCTCTTTTTATGGGGGGCTAGGAGAGGCCGGCCTGACAAAAGAGCTGCTTTTGTTTACAATAATTTTTCTGCAAACAGATTTTGCAAAATAATCGATAATCGCGTAACACACGTAAAATATGAAACTTGCTTTAATGATACGTTAATGTTATCATTAATATTGAGAATCTTGGAATACCTTTAAAAAAATTAAATAATTTTGATTGCCTTTTTTTCTGACAATATTTTTTGAATATTTATAGTTGTTAATATTTTTTTTATTCTACGAATTATTCCAACAATGCGGGAGGGAAAATATTCGAGTCCATCGTCACTTCGTACAAAATAGTTCGCTAAATATCTGTCGCAGTTAGATGTACATGTATGCACATGTTTATTAATATATATGTGTGCGTAAGTTTGCCACGATAGATGGCAATCAATAAATCGGAAGAGGGAAGTGATTGGCATGCTATTTTTATCCCCCAGTGGCGAACGCATATTCCACATGACATAATGATGTTCCACGCCGTATTTGTACCGTTTTGCTCACACGTCAATCATCTTCTGACACTTTTCACCCATCAATGGGACGTATAATATAAAAAAAAATAGTGTAATACGAGATTCGATTTTACTGCCCTTTTGGAGTAAGCGATGCGTGTTGTCCGTGCTCGCTGTGAACTTTAACATTTCCATGCTCGATCGTTGCAGCTCGATTGCACCGGTACTCGACCCGTGTCCACTAGTTTCGATGCTCGATGTATGCGAATATTTTACGCCGGAATGTATTCATACTTGAGGTATTCGAAGCTTAATCGACACGTGGATCCGCACCTCTTGTTGGGCGATAAAAAAAAAGTATTTTCAAAAGCACTCGTTTCCAGTTTGGGCTTCGCCGTTGAGAAGTGATTGAAATAGGAGCGATTAGCTGAAATCACCAGCGTTGTCGATCGAGATTCTAGATTTTTGGGTATGAATAAGGAAATATTGTGTCGTTTAGTTATTTTTTTTAATGAAAAAAACACGTTTGCAGCGAGCCACGGACGAAACTGGTACCATAAAACGAGAGATGCAGTACATATTATAAATAATAATTGATGGCCTTCGTTCGTCCTGTAAAAGTAGGTCGTGTACGAGAGCAGCTCGTGAAACATCCTCTCGCTCTCTATATCCATCTGCGATATAACGAGAAAATATTCCTCGTCTGCAAACGCGTCTATCGCGTTTACTCATCTCTCTCTCTCTCTCTCTCCCTCCCTCTCCCTCTCCCTCTCCCTCTCTCTCTCTCTCCCTCTCTCTCTCCCTCTCCCTCTCCCTCTCTCTCTCTCTCTCTCTCTCTCTCTCTCTCTCTCTCTCTCTCTCTCTCTCTCTCTCTCTCGCCTTTCTACTAAAATACTATTCCGGGACAAGCTATCGTGCGGACGCATCACACATGATATTACAAATATTAAACTGAGGAAAATTCATCAACGGCTCTGTTAACAAACACGCTTGCCTCTATTCATATGTCGTTTATGAGCAATCAGCCTTCCTTTGACATCGTGTTCTCATGCACATTCGTATACTTTTTTTCACCACTTCCAGGTAGAGCCGGTCCACGACAAAAATGAGTCAATAAGCAGGAATAACATTTTTTTCAAATTACCGAATAATTATATTCGACCTGAATTTACTGAAAAAGTGATTATTTCGGAGATAAAAAAATCCTCGAACGCAAACTCAAATTTAAATGTACCTGTAATTTGTTGTTGCTCCTTGTAATAATAAACTTTTCGGAAAATGTAAATTACGGGTAATGGCGAATCTATTCGTATTTGTGTGTTTTTTTTTCAGTAGGGGATTTTCCGTCCCGCCGTCGAAAAGTCAATGAGATAACGATAAATTCCCCAATTATCAACACTACAGGGGGTTGCTTGTAAAACAGTCGTGAGAAACGAGGGAGAATAGACAAAGGATGTGAGAGGAGAGAAAGATAGTGAGAGGGAGAACGGAAGGGCGGGGGAGAAAGCCCCGGTGTCTCGATAAGTCCCGAGAGTCTCGTGGGACGATAAGGAATTCGGACCACGACTCTTGCCAGGCATTGACGTAGATCCGTTGGGGATTTCCCTAGACGTATACACGGAAAAAGAGGCGAGCTTCAAGAGTGGGAAAGCTTCTCCCCCCCCCCCCCTCCTCTCTCTCTCTCTCTCTGTCTTTGTTTTCACCTTAGCACGTCGGGCATGCCAAAGAAGCTTGGGATGCAACCAGAGCGAGGAACAGAGAGAGAGAGAGAGAGAGAGAGAGAGAGAGAGAGAGAGAGAGAGAGAGAGAGAGAGAGAGAGAGAGAGAGAGAGAGAGAGAGAGAGAGAGAGAGACAGAGCAAGAGTCACCATCTTGACTTAGGGAAAAAAGAAGAAAAAAAGCGATCGCGCGTGTCTTGAGGATCGACGTGAAAGATTAGAGAAGAGTAGAACGGGATTCCGCTCGAAAATCATTTCCCTTACGCTTTCATCAAACTCACTTGTGTATTTCAAAGCGGAAATGCAATTATGAAAGAGTAATAAGAGAATTAGTTATAATAATGACTATTGATATTGTTATTGTTATCGTCATTAAATTATTCTTATTATGTTTCTTATTATTATTATTATTATTATTATTATCGAAGTATTATTTCTAAATTATTATTATCTTTGTATTATTATTATCTTTTTGCCTTTCTAATTATTATTCGCATGATTATCATTATTGCTGATATGACCACATAAGAATGCACCATAAAATCTATTCGTCCAATTCGCTTGAAATTCGGCCAGAGCATAGCTGATAACATTTTCGATCTTATGACCGGATGATGTTTTTAAATGTTTATCCATTTGTTAACAATAAATGACGAAAGGTGTTTTTTTTGTCGAAAATCGAACTTTTGTACTAGAGCTTGACATTTTCGTAATTTTTTAATTTTCAACAAAGGTTCTCGTTACATGAGAGTTTGTTTATAATACTGAAAGTACGTCTTTTATTTTTTATTTGAGATCACTCTAGTTACCAGAACCACCTACACCGATTGGCCATGCAGTACTTCGTTTAAATAATAATTTCATTGTTTATGAATATTATTCAATTTAAAAAACTACCAATTTCGTAAGGCTACGTATTGATTGTGTGTACAATTGAGACTTCGCAATCCCAATACTCTCACCGGAAAAAAATATTAGAAGTCGACCTGTCTTTCGGGCCCCATTCGTATGCAGACCCGTAATCACGTTAACACAGTTACCATAAAACTGTGTTAACGGCGGGGTAAAGTTAATTCGGCGAAAAAAGGCATGTTTTTAAGATTTTTTTTTTGGCGTAACGAATAGTGTTCGTTTATTGAAAAATGTACATATAATAAAGAAACATTTGAACAACATTCTCCTAAATTTGCATTGCAAAATATTCAAATTTGAGCGAGTGAAAATTAAACCCCGGAGGCGCGTCGAAAAAAAGTTGGTTTGCGGTGTGCACCATAACTCGCAACAGAATCATTTGAAACAAAAAAATCAAAATGCATTTGTTAAAGGAGATGTTTCTCGAGGTAATGACGGGAGGATTTTTTTTTTCGATTTTTCGATTTTTCGTAGCACTTGGAAGCCAAAAACCCGATTTTCGCTAAAAAAAATCGGCTAATTTGTTGTTGAAAAATTAGTAATTATTTTAAAAAAACAAAAAAGCTCTCGACAATACCTGGTGAATTATGTGAAGAAGTACTGTGCAAAACTTCAAAGCGATTGGTCCAGTAGATTTTGAGTTATCGTGCACACGGACTTCAAATATGACAAGTCTCAGAAAAACGGTTTGAAAAACGCAGAAGAGAAGAGAACGGCATGGAGCAATAGACGCTCAAATACTCATAACTTCGTCAATTTTACTCCGATCGACTTGAAATTTTAACACAATATTCTTGATATATTATGCATTCATTTAAAAAATGAAAAAAAATTAAATACTTTAACCCGCCCTTAAGGAAGTTTAAGCGATCCAGTCGATTCAAATGACGGTTTATGATTTCTTTTTCCATGAATCTCAAAAAATGTATTCGAGGTATAGATTTATTCTGTAGATGCTAATTTTCATATGTTCATTATTACCATCTATTAATATTAAGTGTTGCCGAAATACCGCATCTTCGCGAACATTAAGGTTGGCAGCCATGCTCTTAATTCGCCAGCCAAGAATCGTAATCTTTTATCAAACCTTGATGGTGCAATATTGAATATATATGGTTTACGATGGGCAAGATGGGGCTTTTTTCGAAATGTTTACAAAGGTTTAGTTTACGTTAATCCGTCATTAGAAATGGTTTATCTTGGTGCTAAATAGCCAAAAAATTACACCCCCTATAGCGTTATATATGCAAGGTGCGGTTACATGCATTCGACTATTTTTTATTTCTGGTGTTGTGTGGTGAAAAAAAAATCGTAAAGACTCAGTATAGTCTAGACAATAAGAAATATATTTTTTTTAATTTTATTCTTGGATCGTGGCTAACGTTCCAACCCCCTTAACGGGGTATCCTTCTCTGGAAGCCAAATTCGAAGGGCCAGAATGATGATTTTTTTTCTAGTAACACATGGGTTGAAATAAATTAATTTTTTCCCAGCATATTGTACACATGTTTCTGGTTGTTATGTGATTTTTTCGGAAGAAAATCTGTCAAAATGCTCGTGGTGCTGCAGTTGGTGTTGCAGTCCTCCAGCGGCGAGGCTCGAAACGGCGGGATCTCTACCAGGCTCAAATGTAAGCTGAAACGAAAACAAAAAAAATTCTTCAAATATATTCAACTGGCTATGGGTTCACGATCCACTTTTCGAAATTTCGAAAAATGACAGCTTCTTCAAAGAAAACCTCATTTTTCTCTTGTAAAACAGCATGCTGAAGGCATTGTTATTAACAAATGGTTCATGCAATAAAAAAATGCGATCGTGAACCGAAGATGACTACTGTTTGGACGCTAACTGTGCAAATTCAAGTCAATAGTGTGAAAGTTACTCAAAATTTTAATCCCGCCGTGTCAAGATATGTAGTTTCAAAATAATCGCGTTCGAACTCGACGGATCGCGGTAAACCCGACGCACACTGTTCCACTAAAATGGGTGTAACTTCGTCAATTTTTAGAAGTTCAGGGTCCGGTTGGTCCTTAAATATTCTTGAAAGTTCACATTACAACAAAATGCGAAAAAAAAAGATTTTTCCAAGTTTTGAGAGAGAGGGATACCCCCTTAAATAATGAAAGCCGCTTCTACGACAAAATATTGCAGGCTTTGCAACGCCTCGGAGCACGTGTGTGGATGAATCCACACCCTGGCAATGTAAGTCAACCCTACAATGCCCTGATCAGGCACTTTCGCTATACAGAAGCGACAAGACAATCGGATCAAAGTTGAACCAGAAGCGGGCAATATTTTAAGAGAGCGCAGAGGACGATCGGTAACAAGGCAAGAATAAACGAAGAGAGGAGGGACTTCGCCAACAATAGGATCGCGATTTGAGGACAAATGACAGACGATGTCAAAGCTACCGTCACAATCAGTGGACATGAGTGCTATCGGTGGGTTTGAAAATGCTCAAACGCTTCGTCCAGGCGTATACGATGCAGCGATCGCTATAGACATATCGCAGAGCGGAGATTTACGCGTGAATCGAACATCGTTAAATCGAGTTTGCATCCTGTCGTGAAAAAGAGCAGGGTCGTTAACCTCGAGATCTACCGATACGGTGGATTGAAAATCGTATTGAAATGTTTGAAATTCTGTCGTCAACTTCCATACAATGATAGTTTTACTACGAGCTAGTGGAAGTCAAATCGAACGTGCACAACCTCAGGCACACTTATACAAGTTTGTAGTGGTTCTATGAATATAGTAACAAAGTGTGTGTGGGTATGTATATTCAAGGCGATTCACCACTGTAAGGGTTCCCTTGGTCAGCCTGCAAGGTGTGTTATTGCGAACAAGTCGATTTTTTTTTTAATTCCGCGCGGCAAAAATTGGCCGAGATATTCGCGTTCAAAGCTCAACGCTGAGTTGACAATCGCGTGGTAGTTTCTTGGGCGCTCATTTTATTTCTTCAAGCATTAAATAACAACCGAAAATTCTGAGTCGTATTGTCGGTTTGCAAAGCGAGTATCCGGGTACATTATTTATGGAGGAAAAAAAATTAGTGACAAAAATAATGCACTAGTCTAAACGTTCTAGCCCGCGCTCGATTCCGCGCTCATGTTTTGCGCGAGAGCAACTGTGCCATTCTTTACTACTCGGACTTTGAACGTGAATATTTCCGACAGTTTTTGTCGGGGCAGATTTAATTAAAAAAACGTTTTACTCGCAATGACACATCCTATACGCTTACAGAGGGAACCCTGATAGTTGGGAATCACTCCGTTAACATATATACACTGATGGCGAAAAGTTCGAGTACACTAGTCGAAATTTCTTACCGCACTAAAAGTTAGATAACGGACTCAAAAATAAAGATAATTGAATTTCCCAAGAGGCGGTTCAAAGAGGACAAATTTACCTTTATTTTGCTTATTTTTGAAAATTCTCCACGATTTTTTTTCGCCCTGGTACGCACTTGTGAACGTGGCCATTTTGGCTATTTTTAAAATTGACTGCAAAGTTTGTGGAAAAAAATGTTCTCGGTTTTTCCATGGTAAACTTAAAAAGGATATAAAAAACGACATTTTCGTTTTTTAGGAAGTCGCGGACGATTTTTTCGCCCCAGTAGTGCACTTTTAGCTAAAAAGACATGTTTTAGGGGGAAAAAACGTCATCGAAGAACTATACGGTTTCGAAAGAAATGTCAGGAGAGTAAAAAGTTGCACCAATTCACACTGGAGTGGCAAGGATTTTTTCAGAATTTTGTTCGGACATTTTTTTCACCATTTTTGTTTGGAACTTTGATGAGTGGAGAGGCTCCACTTGGGAATTATGAGGTCTGGGACAATATACTAAGAAAATACATTTGTTTATATTTTTATTTTTAATTAACTACAATTTTTAAGATTTTTTTCTAATTTTTTCGGTGGAACTCGGAGAATCTTTTTTCGATGAAAAACTCGTATAGAGGAGGTAAGAGACTTGATTGACTATTTTTTGGCGTTAAGAAGCAAGTCCAAAAGTTTAGAGTTGTGCGGTGCTGGATTTGTGATAAAGGGTAAAAAAAGCACCTCGTTATTTGGTTAAAAAATCACGGTACAAAAGTTTGGAAAAAGAAATCTGAAAAAAAAACCCTAGAGAAATGTGACCGGGCATTCCCTACTTTGTGTTCGGCCGTGACCAGACTAGCCTTGTCTGCTTTATCTGACCGGGCCCTCTCATGGAACAAACCGGGATGATCGCAAAATCGTTTTTTAAGGCTTACCCTCTATGTTTGGGAATTACAATTTTCTGGGCTACATTGCAAGTAAGTACATCTTCACGTAATGTCTACCCGGCCAGAACATTGACATGTTCTGAAAAGTAGAGCCTGTCTTTAAGCAATAAAGAAAAGCTACTTTGCTTTTCACCTCATTAAAGATATTTATAATTGATTGGAATGAAACTAATACATCTGTTGTTATTCTATTCATCATTAAAAGCATTCATTTCATTAATGATAATCGACGAGGATAACGATGCTTATTGTAAATACCGAGATTACGATAACTGATCATTTGAGCATAAAGAATAGCCAAATTTTTTGACGAGGCAAAAAAGTAATGCAGGTTATTCGTGATTTTTGAACGTCTTGTCGCCATTTTGGGAAATATCAACGTTCTGGCCGGGAAGACATTACCTGAATGTATTTCGTCAACAATCCGCCAGGTGGCTACGAGCGAAGCGTTTCGCATAAGCAAGGTACCATCGTACGAGGATAAAAGTTCGTCCTGTGAGATGTACCATGTACAGACGTGTTATGCTTACAGCGTGCATTTACGCTTATGGTTTTGCGATATTTGCGAAATAACCCTATGCACTCTAGGCCTTTTTCGCTCGGTTAGTATTCTGTATACGTTTTTCTGTCTCTTTGCCTATCAGAAAATGTGAGCAAGCGTAAGTATACACTCGTATACTACCTTAGCAAGTAAATAAACCAACAAACAATAGGCTGTCGAAATACTAAATTGAATACACTCCCGATTTTGCCCCCTAAAGGATTCCAAAAACGCTGAAACGTCACTTTCAATTTCCTCGTTTGTTGCTGGTAATTTCCCGACCTATTCCCTATAACGTTCCTGGTCATTTACCGCTTTGTCTCCGGCCCGTTCCTGATTAGTTCCCCAGAAAGGGAACGGCAGATCGGGACCTAGCCCCGTTACATTGCGAAACTGTTCCAAGGTGGAAGGTCCCACCAGAGCCTGATATTATGTAGGGAAGGCAGATCAGGGGCAATACTTTTTCCCGGCTCAAATTTCTGCACAGGAATGTCAGCAAATCTAAAATGAAAAGTTACAGCTTTTTTCTTTTTAATATTTTATCTTAAACCCGATAGTTCTCGAGGAACAACAATCAACTGGAGGTGATTCTCTGAGTTCCACCGGAAATGTTTAAAATATATTGTCCTAGACCCTATAACTCCCAAGTGGAGCCTCTCGACTCATCAAAGTTCCAACTAAAAATGGCGAGAAAAATGTAAAAAAAAAAAATTCTGAAAAAATTCTAGCCACTCCACTGTGAACCCCTGTAATTTTTTACCCTCTTGAAATTTCCTCTGAAACCCTATTGTTCTTCGATGACGCCTTTTTTCTAAAACATGTACACTTTAGCTAAAAACGCAATACCGGGGCGAACAAAAATCGTACGAGACTTTCTAAAAAACAAAAAATTCGGTTTTAATATTCTTCTTTGAGTTCACCATGAACAAAAACCGAGGGCATTTTTTTCACAAACTTTGCAGTTCATTTTCGACGGCCAATGATAGCCGAAAAATGGCCACGATCAAAAGTGCGTCGCGGGGCGAAATAAAATCGTAGATAATTTTCTAAAAAAGCAAAAGAGAGGTAAATTTATGCTCTTCAGAACGCGGCTTGGGAAATTCAATTATCTTAATTTTTGAGTCCGCTATCTAACTTTTAGTGCGGTAAGAAATTTCGACTAGTGTACGCCAACTTTCGACCGGCAGTACGCATACGCTTGGGTAGTAGAAAGACTTTTTTGTCCAGCGCAGAGCAGTGCACCGAGCGATAAATACTCTGCCACCGAAAAAAAGCTTTTCCGAAACGCACGAATGATGTCAACCGTAGAACTCCGTTTGTATATTTATATGTACGTGTGTTGTATATTGCGTGTTGCAGGACAGTATAAAAAGGATGGAAGTTTTTCGATATCGCTGCAGTTGCAGTTTCGTTTGAAAATGCGGTTTCTTTCGAAACTCGTATATTTTGCGCTTTGATATCTCTTTCGCTTTCTCGTTCTCTGTTTTTCTGGCCCTCCCCCCTCCCCCCACTCTCGCGCACTTCGGCTGCATAAGGATTGCAATCGAGCTGCCGGGTATCGTTTTTTTTTCTTTTTTTTCATATCAGCCTATCGATTTTTCAATCCACCCGACGAGTCGATCACACACAATATACCTTTTGATTATTGTCCTTTACGCCGACTCAAATTGGTTTTCTATGGATATACATCGGGCGTATGGAGGGCATTGAATGTCAAATCGACGTGACATTGAGTTATCGTTACACATTTGAACAATACGTTTCGAAATAATAGAAGAGGAAGGTCGCTCTTGAAAAAAAAAAAAAAAAAAAAAAAAAAAAAAAAAACAATGCGGTATGAATATTCGCTCAATTGAGGATTCCTCAAAAGTTGTTTCGCCGGGAAGGTAACAAATTGCACAAAAAGATTCAGCGAATGGTAAAGCATGTTCGCGCTTTGTTTTCTTTATTAAACAAGCACAGCTTGTTTTAATAAACAAAAGTCGACTACAATTTATTTAAACAAACATAGCTTGTTTTAACAATCCAAATTTTATGAATATTTGTTTATACAAGCACAGTTGTGTAGTGTAACAATATGTAGTTTCGAGATGATCGCGTTCAAACTCGACGGATCGCGATAAAGCCAACGCATACTGTTCCACTAAAATAGGTCTTACTTCGTCAATTTTTAGAATTTCAGAGTCCGGTTGGTCTTAAAATATTCTTGAAAGTTCACACTATAACAATATGCAAAAAAAAGGATTTCTTGTAGTTTCCATAGAGGGATACCCTTAAGTTAAAAACAAAGCCTTACGTGCTTTATTTTTTATTTTCTCAATAGATAGACACTTCCCTCGAATCCATCGGGTGTGGCGATGGCAAATTTATCCTTTCGCTCTCTCGGTCTGTCTGACTCTCTCTTTGTATGTATGTATATATATATATATACACACACACACACACACACACACACACACACACACACACACACACACACACACAAAGAGAGAGAGAGAGTCAGACAGACCGAGAGAGCGAAAGGATAAATTTGTCATCATATATATATATCGATCCTCCTTCTCTCTCCTCCGAGCGATTATACCGACGGAGCTCGGAAGCCCTCTCGTTAACGCAGCGAAATATCCCTAGAATATCTTGTTTGATTGAAAAACTAATTGGAGGCGAATGTGTACGAAAATAAACGAAGGAAGGGCACGCGGGAAGCCAGCAAAAGATTGAGTAGCCAAAAAATCGAAAGGAAAGAGGAAAGACCGAAACAAAGAAAAACAGGACGAAGATCACGAGCTGTTAAATCGTACAATCCGTAAATCCGTCGTTATCGCCTGTATCCGGTGATCCTTCTAGAGTGCGCCCTTTGCCTCTCGTTCCCCTGTCTGAATCCTCGCAAAAGTGTCTGGCTCGTCGTTAGGACGTTCTGGAACGAAGCAACGACGTTCCGAGGGGGACGGAGAAAGAGAAGGACGAAGGGAGAGAGAGGGGGGAGAGAGAGAGAGAGAGAGAGAGAAAGAGAGAGAGAGAGAGAGAGAGAGAGAGAGAGAGAGAGAGAGAGAGAGAGAGAGAGAGAGAGAGTGATAGAGTGGGACAGAAAGGGATTCCGAATGCAGGGACGGAAGACAGATGTGGAATAGTGGTTAAGGGATGAGCAACGACAATCGGGTCCACCTCGCACTTAACTTCTCGCGCTGGTGTCGGCAGTGTCGATGTCCCTTCACCCTTTAAGCCCCTGAAGCCACTTGCCTCGACACCTTCACGCTCCCCTCCCCCTACCCCCTCCCCATCACGCAGACATCCACGCTCTCTTTCACTCGCCCCTATCCCGATAATTGCACGTTAGTTAGTTGCACTTCCGCGACATGATGCGCTCCTGCAATAACGTGTCTTTCTCATATGCCTCCATGGGCGCCCACCTATATACGCACCTATCGAGATGATGCATGGTGCACCCGCTTGTGCTTACAAGCGGGAAGAAGTAGACGCGGAGACGTTGCGGTTGCGAGGAGGAGCGCGAGGGTGCTAATGCGAAATGGTCCCAAAGGAGCGGGGGTGGTTGGGGGCGAAATTTGGAAGAGCGACACACTCGACGCATCGGGAACACGCGTACGTGCATACATGTGCATACGAATACCGGAAGCATTAGAGGACACGGGTAGACGAAGCTCGCGGTAGACGATAGGGAAGGGGGTAATAGTGGTATATCTGGGTACGTATAGTTAAGAGAACGAAAAGCTATGCGAGGACGTTTCTTGCAAGAATAAGAGAACAGGATCGCTGGGGATGTCCCGGGATTCTGTCCTCTATCGATCTCCACGGGTACATATAGACACTAACTTGTGCCCTCAGCACACAGCCCGCGTACCCACTACTCCCTCTTGCTCCTCTCTATCGCTCTGTCGCTCTTCCTCTCACGGGCTTGGCTCTGGTTCTATGTATATCAGAAGAGTCCTCCTCGTACACACAAATATTCTGCACACCTATAGGCACATCCCTCTTGGTACATGTACACACAAAACGAGAAGCGAGGAAGTCTTCTCCCTCTTCCTTTCGCCCTACCGGGAGAAAGGGACGGGGCATTGCATGTATAGATAAATATATGTATAATTCGGCCCTGCTATGCCGGCGCACACCCGGGTTTCCTGGCTGAAAATCCCGACTCTCTCCCTCTTTCGACCCGGCTTCGCACCACGTTCGCGCCGCGGAGGGGACACCCCCCTGGCGGTGGCGTGGGTGAAGCTCAGAGGTTATGTATACAGTACACGTACATAGATCGGGGTAAATAGTTAGTATACCGGTTGTCTCATCCTCTTGCACTCTCGCTCCCTTGCAGGCCCTTTCTCTCTCTCTCTCTCTCTCTCTCTCTCTCTCTCTCTCTCTCTCTCTCTGTATTTTAGCGCGGTGAAATTGACTGACTTACTACAATGTTCTCTCGTGGAGATTTCGGGGGACGTGGGCACATTCCGACCGGTTTAGGAAAAACAATACGTGCAAGCGATATCCACGTGTGTATAGAGTAGATTTAAAATCGAGTCTACTGTGGACTTCCGGTGTCGCTTTCCCTTAAAGGTCAACGAAAACGATTAGTTGTGCCGGGTAATGTTTCATTTACTGCAAATATGAGGTTGAGTGAATCTGTGAACGGCGCAGGCGTACTCTGTGCACGTTGTTGAGAAATATTCAAAACGTAGAATTGAGGAAGAGTTTGCCTTGAGGAGAGCACCCCCTATAGAGGCATAAAAAAATCATTTTTTTTATCGTTTAAATTTATAGTTCGAAACCTGTAGAATACGATGCGGTTGTAGGTTTTGGTCAATTTTCAAAAATGACGTCCCGAGAGCCCTTGAGCGTGGCTCGCCTCGGCTCCGTTTGGAGCCCTGCGCGCAGATGTAGGCATCATGTGGATAGGCGAGTCGTCTATTCAATAATACATGTTTAAAACGCTTCTGTACCCATAGAAATATTGAGCTGAAGGACTTTAATATGGTGCTGGAATAGCTGACTAGTCGGTAAGTTGCAGAATTATACGTTTTTCCCTTGCCGAAACTTTGAACGCGATTGTCTTGAAACTTGTTTTTTTTTCTTCAATGTGTTGAAAATCGGTGTACACGATTACTCAAAAACGATTTGACCGATCAAGCTCATTTTCGACAGACGTTTTTATGATACGTATGTCCAATTGATGAATCGAAGAACGATTGAAAATTATCAAAGTAAACATGATTTTGGCTGGGTCAAAGTATGATTTTTTTCCGAAAAAATCAACTTTTTTGTTCCGAGGTGCATAAATACTAGTATTAAATATTTATTATAATATTTATAGCATTATTGGTGGATAAAGTGACCGAATGTATATACTAAGAAATTTGTTTGCGCAGACTGTTTCAGGTAATCCTACGAGGTGCTGGAGTGTACACCGCATTCGGCCTCCCTCCCGGAAAGCTTCGCGGCTACAAAAGTCGTTTTAAAAACTAGAATCATGTGATAAAAAGTACCTATGACCCTGAAAAGATATATACATTACTTACCCTCCAAAACCATGAAAATCGACTAAGATTTGGCGTTTTATAAGGAGTGCCCCGTTTAAGGCGGAATATACATTTACAACGAACAAATAATCGATCTCTTTTTTTCTTTAAACGATAGAAATATGTATGTGGAATATTTTTCCAGAGTTTCAAAGCAAAATACGAAAAACTCAAACGTTACAGCCCGTCAACATTGTGCTTCACCGCTCGGATTCGGAGCGGGCGTGAAATTCAAACGCGTTTTTCTCAAAACTGCATTTTCAATAATTGGCGTGCAGAATTACTCAGAAACTATTGAGCCGATTGAATTGAAACTTGGTAGAAATATTGATAAAATTGCCACCTTCTACTTAACGAGAATGGTTTTTTGAAAAATTAGAAAAAAAAACTACTTTTTTATACAAATTTTGCGTGAAATGATGTTTTTTTTTTGTAAATGCCATTCTCGTGTTTTTTTTTGTAATTGCCATTTCGTGAATTTGCATTGTTTTAGATTCAATAGAAACTGTACATTTTTAAATAAAAAAAATTGAATTATTTTGCTTATTAAAGTCTACGGGAAGCTAGACTACGCCATTACTCAGAATCGAAGATTACTCAGAAACTATTGTGTCGATTGAATTGAAACTTTGCAGAAATACTGATAATATCGCTACCTTCTACTTAATTGTTTTTGAAAAATTAGAAAAAAAACTACGTTTTGAATCCAAATGTTACAGAAATTATGCGTGTAATGTTAATTTTTTTTGTAGATTCGTGCCATTCCCTTGAATTTGCATTTTCTTAATTTTAATTACGGTAGAATAGAAACTATACATGTTCTAACTGAAAAGAAAATTGAATTTTTTTGCAAATAAAAAGTCTACCGGAAGCTAGACTGTACGCCGATTCGCAACTCCCACGACAACCTTGCTGTAACACTTTGCCACCGTTCCGCAATTTTGATGATAAATCAATTTAAAAAATTCTTTTGTATACTTAAATATCATATTCAAATATACCTACAGTTTGATAAATGTAGAATAATTATTTCTCCGTTTGAAAAATCCCTCAAAATTGCTTAATTTTTTCCCGTCTAAATCTCCATACCGCCTTAATCGTTTCAGGCTTTTCTCATCGTACTTGTCACAGCAGGAGCTGGAGTATTCACGACGGCGCGGAATTGTCACTTGTGTAATTTAAGTTCGGCTTGTTGACGGGAGCGTGAAGTTCGTGAATGCAAAACGATATTTTCTTCTGAAGACTGATACAATTTTTAAATCGTAACGATAGGGTTACGGAACAAAGCTAGTAGTATATAGTTTACAGAGCGTTTCTTCGTTGAAACTGCCAAACTCGTTCATTGTTATCTTGTTTTACACATCAATTTTCTGATATTTTTATACAATCTTGATGTACTTGGACAAAAAAAGGTGCGCCTAAAATATACCGTACAATTATCCTTGAATACTATAGCAGTGAGATTATAGATCGTGAAATAAGATCGCACTAACATTGAATGATCGCACTAACATTGAATGACACTCATAAAATTAATTACACATCTATTTAGTACAAATATCAAGCTGTTAGAAAATATATATGTTTTTTTTCTCGATATGCAAAAAGGGACGACTACTAACATTTTCTTTAGTTATCTTATTTTAAGCTCTCCGCGGCGTGACATTAAGCATCCACAATTTTTTACCTAGAACAAAAAACAAAAATTCTCGTCAGTCTACATTAGAATACCTAGAGAAGTACGTACGGAATTTAGAAAATATTGTTTTATTCAAAAGTTGTACGTATTTGAATTGAGTTGTAGGTATTTGAATGAATTTTCAGTGAAAAATTTCGTATAAAACTGCTCATAAAATGAATAGTTTTCGATTAAGGCAGTAGTCTGATCTAGAAATTTGACAAAATCGATTTATTTTTTTTTTTCATTTTATTATTCCTTAGACCTTTCTTAATACGCTCGTGAAAACCAATGATTGATATTTAAAAAATTAGCAGAGTAATAGAAATTATAAGCAAGCCGCGCGCAAACCTCATCTAACGATATCAAAGCATTTAACGCGTTTATCTCAGAACTATGTTTTTCAAATCGGCGCCCACCATATCTCGATACCTAATGGACCGATCGAGCTCAAATTTTGCACATACCTTCGGTAGCCTCTTTCTGAGGACTGGTAGCACAATTGAGTCGAACAATAATTCTGCCACATTTTACAACTCGTCAAATACGCGAAAATGTATGAAATATCGTTAATCAAATTTTTTTAAAGCACTAATTGTGCTACTAGTGCTCAGAATACTCATACAGATTGAGAATATATATATATATTTTTTTGTTCAGATGCATACAACATCACCCAGAGTGGGTGCCGATTGAGGCGGTTTTTAGCGGACCATGTTGTAAAAAAAACACTACATGAAAATACTAAAAATAATATTTTTTTAAATGTAGATATATTCTCAAAGGAATAATAAATACATATGTAAAATTTCATGAAGACAACTTCAGTGGTTTAAAAGTTATTCCAACCCAAAATTGACGTAAAAAAGCTCGCTCTAGACCAGACTGCCTCAATCAGAAATTCCGTACGAAATGCAATTAGGAAAGTAAATTTTAAATTTGAAGTAAATCGAGTGAAAATTGTTGAAGTTCATTGCCGGGCGAATTGGAAAAAGCTGTTTCGAGAAAATCGCGTTTAAAGTTTTAGGTACTCTACGACCATACCAGAGGTGGGCTTACTTTATACGCTCAAAGTCGGTGAAAAAAATGTCTTGTTATAAATCGAATAATAACTTATTCTTATGATGATAAAGCACCGTTTTAGCGAGAAAAAAAACAATCGATTTTTTGAAAATTCTACTGTGGCCTTACCCCTCAAGATAGGAGGGGTGACACCAAGTCGCGTGGCCTATACTTAAGAAAAGTATAAATCCGGCACTGTGTCACACACGATGTGCCCTAATAACGATCGTGGTACGATTCGAGCAAGCCTACCCTACGTAGCTTGCAAACCCGAGCGCAAGAAACACAGAGAGGAAAATGCGAATGAACCAACAGTTTCATCGGAAGTCGAACTTTGTACATACATACAAATGACATATGTACAGACACAGGTGCAAATGCTTATGTGCACGAGTATGCATATGATTCAATGTACCTCGACAAACGTCGGTAAATATATGCCTGTATACACACACGTCCACACTCACGAGTACCTACATACGTCACGTTTCTTCATGACCGAACGTTTCGTACTTACGTATTTATGCGAAAATCTACGTCTGTTGTGGCAAACTGTTACCTTCCGGTAGGTTAATCCAGCGTACATACATTTGTATACACCCACCCACGCACACACATAGATAAATATATGTGTACGCGAGTACCTATACAGTGAAGTACGACGTACTTCGAAGCCACCCTGATAACCCTTGACAATCTGTGTGCCGGAAGTCTTTGTGTTTATCACGCGTTATCGAGGGGTATACATAGAGTCGAGTGAAGGAGAGAGACGGCGCGAGGATGAAGGAGGCAGCCCATCGCTTCCAGAGCTTCATCGGATATCAGTCCCGGACTGGGATACAATGGACATATATATATATATATATATGGCAGGAGAATACCCGCAGCTGAATCTCGACGAGAGAAGGCGAAACGTAACCGCGTGCAGAGGGGGAGAATCGGACGAAGATCGAGGCACTCGTAAAAACAAATGTTGAATCAATGACATCACCGTACGATTCAATTTATCCACCTACCTATATAGTCATTTTTATAGCGAATCTTTCGGTTGGCCGGATGACACTTCGTTTTATGAGGAGCAACAGGCACCTGTGAGCGTTAAATACCCAACTCGCTTCTCGTAGGTTTCTCAGGTGACGAACAAAAGATCGTGCCAGAAAAGTTCTAGGAGATCGTCAAACTATGATTTCATATAGAAATATCGCGGAAGCGTTATTGCCGGGGAATGTAGGTCTAAAGATAAGTGGAAGGAAAATGAAGACCTTGAAATATTCTGGATGCAATCTTTCGTTGCTGTTATTTTTAGGCTGCACTTCGCATATTACGGATTGTTCGGCGTGGATGATTTTATGGAATACTCCGATGTGGACTTGGACTATCAGTTTTTTCTGTTGCCGGTATTATTTCGATATCAATATGTTGCAATTTCGGAATACCGGTATTTCGATATTTTCCGACATTTATGGGAAACCTTGATTAGGGGATAACACCACTCTAGGATTTTGGAAAAATCGTTTTTTCTTTGCTTAAAAAGTACTTTGGGTCATAAGAACAATATGCAATTGGTCCTGTAACGATTTTTTTTACAGGTCCAGTTATCGATTTTGCCGCAGCGCCTCGGACTTCTTTCAGGCGGCTTGTACAACTTTAAACGTTTTTCTCCAAACGACTTTTTTTTTAACTATGAGGACGCATTACTCGAACACCTTTGCATGGATCGATTTTAAATTCTGGTAGTAGCTTCACAATTACATTCTCTATGGGAGTACGTAGCCGTTTGTGATTAAATGTAAACATCTTTTTTTTATAAACAATGTACTGCTCATTCTTTGGGGAAAAAATCGATTTATTTCGTTCAAAGTGCGCCATTTTTTCAAAATTTGATAAAAAAAATCTTTGATAAAAAAATATATAGATTATGATTTTTTTGTTTTGGTTTTGTTCCAAATCTTATACTTTACGAGAAAACCATCTTCCCGTGAAGCTATTTGTAAAAAACACGTTTTTCAAGGTGCGCTCTGTCGCCGCCGTTTTGTATGAAAATGATAATAACATTTTTTAAAATATTTTTATAGGTGTTAAATAAAACCTCTCAAAAGAAATCCTATTCCTTTTTTCATAAACCCAAAATAAATTGTCAAAGTTAGGCCTTATTTTCTGCCGCTAGAGTGGTGTTATCCCTTAAAAACGTTAGAAGCTTGAAAGTGAAGACCGAATTTGTACAAATAATAGTGTATCTTTTATTGAGATCATTATTTATTAGAAATAATTAGAAATAATTGGAAAAATAATTAGAAATAATTAGAAATTAGAAATTATTAGAAATAATAAGAATTGTAATGATACTTTAATGTTTTCAACTCTTATATCGAAATATCAGTATTATTCGAGTCCGGTATCGGTTTTTCAACATCGATTTTCAACATTTTTGGTCCGATTGTTCGGCCAATTGCGATTAACTTTGATGTGTAAATTTGACATTGTTGCAGAAAGAGCTTGCCGGTCGACATTTTGATGAAATCTGAATAAAAAATTACAGTTTGTAGTTACCATAGGATAAATTATGAATTACTAACTGACGCATCAATTTATGGACATTTCAAGAAAGTTGGGCTCTCGACAGTAAAAAAACGCATTTTGAGCTCTGTTTCGACTGATTTCGTGATAAAATGACAGAGAAAATGGTATTTAGAGTTTTTTTTACATCAAAGTAGCAAAATTGTACCAAGGAAGCTTCAATTATTACAAGGAAGTATTAATTATTACTATTATCCACAATTCTGAAAATGTAGTGCATCAGGACTGCGAAACGTAGTAAAAAAACAAATCAAAGTAAGTTAAATAGAAATAATAAAAATTGTAATGATATTTTAATGTTTTAAACTCTGATATCGAAATATCGGTAATATTCGAATCCAATATCAGACTTTTGGTCCAATATTTCGTGTTTTTTCGATATTATCGAAAACCGGTATTCATGCCTTATTCCCATGGATAGGCTGATGTATCACGACTATCAGCAAGCTTTCAGTTTATCAACGATTGGCTAGAAGCTCAACCATCGTTCGAATTTTTATCGACGACTCACTCAGTTTACCGAGCGTTGTTATTTATTTTATTAATGGAATACGAACGACTGCGATCGATCCGCTGATATGCTACGACCAGGGAGCATTTCATTTATTAATTTTTAGCTCGACGTACGAATGAGTTTCTATGCGTTATCTCAGTTCCAAAACATTATGTACTGTTAAAAAAGCTTATTTGATTTGACTGGGGACTACTTTTTAAATATTTTTTATATTTTCTGAGTTCCAACGTATACCCTTGCGGCTTTTCACGTATTAGCATTCTCAATTGAACCCTTTCCTATCAGCCCCTACCCGCGTTTCGCTAATCTAACCTAACTTCCGTTCACTGGTTGATGCGCCAGCCGATGCACGGCTAAGCGGTCACCCCTCCGAGTATCGACCATGCACAACGCTGTTCAACTCGAAGGACCGCCCAAGCCGAACCCCGACCACCCATCCAGCAGCTTCGGTTGATTTAACTAGGATCTATTGACGTAAATTTTGTTCGTTGTCTCATGACCTACTACAATTTTATTGGTTTCCGATAATTTTTTTAAAATGCTGCAAGCATTCCTTGATGTAGGCAATTAAATACATACGAATTTGATCAAAATACGTGGTTGATTTTAACGTATAAGGGATATATTTGAACAAAAAATATCTTTATTTGGATGCAATAGATGTGTCTTGAATTCCAATATATTGTTATATCGGATGAATAAAAATTGTATTTGAATTAATAGGATTTTGGTTTGCAGCCAGCAAATTGACCATATTTTATCATATGAATGCCCCTTGTAGATATTGTCGTGGGTTTCCAAATGGATTTGCATACTTGTCACCACTTCCTGGTAGAGACTCAATGGGTCATCGCATTGATCACTATTTTAAAACTCACAGTCGTACATTGAATTGTAATGGAGATTCCCCATTGGAATCCAGTGGACGAATCCAATATGAATCCCAAAGGATTCCTACATCACCGAACAGAATCCTAACGATTCTTGATGGGTCCCAGCACATTCGGTACGTTACATTTTCTAAACAAAACATATAGATATGCAAAATACGTCGGTCTTAGAAAAGTATAAATCTCATGTTCAAAAGTATAGATCTTATGTTTTAAAAAGGATAAATCGTTTGAAAGCATACCTGAAAACTCAATTTGAATCATATCACTGGAAGCCAACTGTAATTATCCTTTACACATAATGTACTGACAATACTGACATAATATCACTACACACGTACACGCTCAAGAAGCGTACAGGTTACTTTTCTTAACAGCGTTAAAACACACCAAGCCTGTTCCCGTGACTTTTGACCTATTTTCGATTCGAACGTGGTATGATTTCTTAATCGGCGTTCATTGGGCAACGGTACTGAATCCAATTGGGCCCCAACGAGGACTCTCTATGTGCGGTGTCCCCAACAAAACCCTTTAGAAATGTGGATGCATCTTGGGACTCCCCAACGAATTTTTCGCACGGGATTATGAAAGGATATTTTTTTGGAAATCTAACAATTTCTGGTTGCGAATTTCAAATAAAAATTCTCAAACGACGTCAATCCGGAAATAGCGCGGAATCCACTCGGACTTCAATGGGAACTCCCTACGTGCGGCGTCCTTATCAAATCCATATAGGGACGTAGTAGGATGTGAGAACTCCCCAACAAATTTCTGCACGGGACAAGGTTATCCATGTTGTTAGAGTTCCTCAATTTTGAAAAATCGTATGAAATATTTTGTATTTTTTCCGTTTTGGTATAACCACGAGTGGGTGTTCCTCTTGCGTGGAGATCGCAAGATGAGTAATTTCCCCGAGCGAGCATATTCTTTTAGAATATGCTCGCTCAGAGTACAAATGGCTTGCGGGAGAAGCTTCGGGGCCTGCGCCACACTCCGGCGACAGAGCGTACTACTACGCCTACGAATTTGCTAGTTAGTTCAAACAATAAAAATTAAACCCATTCAGTCTTTGCGAATAAATTGTTCTTTTCCATAAATGATACCAAATACCAAAAGTATCATAAGCATATTATTTTTTTACTCAGCGGTGTTAAGTAGATCTTAATAATTAAAATGAATAAATATATTTGGAACAAACGTCTGGAATTGTAGAATAAATAAACATTGATTTTGGAAACAGTTCAGTCAATGAAAGTGAAAAAAAGAATCAACTAATCGTATTTCGTTGATTTGAGTAAATCTTTTTTATCAGTGTGCCGAATCTTTAATATTTAGACACAACTTCCGCTTGAGCCACGGTATTCTCGGCTCACTTTCCAAATTTTTTGCCCAAGGTTTACAAACTGGAAAGTGACTCGTGAATATCGAGCGGTAAACTTCGCCCTGCCACTTGGTGCGGAGAGATCAAACGGAGAGATAAGTATCAATGATTCCGAGAAAAATCTGGTCTAAGAAAGGAGGGAATACAGTGATTCGTTCATAAAATAGTATCGTCTAAGGTGGCCTGAGAGAAATTCTCCTCAACCGTAGACAGAGGATGCGGCTGGGTTCTCAAAGCGAGACGAGTGCAGGCAAGTATGTGTACATAGTATAGTTAGTTTATACAGAGCCTGTGTGCGGTTGCACTCGATGTATCATCGAAACGTCGTTTGCAGTTACCCAACGAGGTTCGCGGAGGATCCAGAAGGAGTTTGTGTACGGGAAGTTTGGTATAACGTATAAGTAGTACACATATATACATATGTATATAAATATAGGCAGCCGGTGGGAAGAGAGCACAACTTGTGGGGGATTCCTTCTTCGATTTTGTTCCTGTGATCCCACTTGTATCGTTGAAAAGCTCCAAACGCTTAGCGATCTTCAAGATCCCTTCACCGGGCGTATATAAACGGTCGGGGATATCGCGTTTTCCAGGGCGAAGCGATGTATCCTTGATCCTCACAGTCGTAGATTTCTTTTACCTCGCTTTATTTCGCTTTCCGAAAACCCAAAGGGCTCACGAATGTGCTTCAAGCTTTCCTCTGCCCGATGATTCAAAAAATTGCAACCACGCCACGAATCAAAGATTCCTAGGATTATGTATTAGGAGTACAACTTTGCAGTGACCGTTTTACTTAGAGAGCCACTGCGGCCGAAGTAGTGGCCCTAGCTCAATAAAAAAAGTGGATTTTTAAACTAGAGGCTCTGCCAATGTAAACAATTTAAAAAAGCTAACGGATACGTGTATGCATTATAAAGTTATTGGCACTCAAACATGGCAACCTACGAGCCGAATTCTCAGCATTTGCGGGAACTGCTCCAAAGACAACAAAGGAAGGGATTTTTGCACCGAATTGTGACTGGAGATGAAAAGTGGGTTTACTACGATAATCCTAAACGCCGAAAATCATGGGGACTGCCTGGTCATATTCCGTCATCGACGCCCAAACCGAATATTCACGGATCCAAAGTGATGCTGTGTATCTGGTGGGACCAGCTGGGCGTTGTGTACTATGAGCTGCTCAAACCATTCGAAACCATCACAGGGGAACTCTACCGACGTCAGTTGATGCGCTTGAGTAAGGCACTCAAAGAGAAACGGCCACAATTCAACGAAAGACATGACAAGGTGATACTGCAGCATGACAATGTCCGACCCCATGTTGCAAATGTCGTGAAAAAGTACTTGGAAACGCTGAAATGGGAGGTTTTATCCCACCCGCCGTACTCTCCAGACATTGCCCCTTCCGACTATCACTTGTTCCGGTCAATGGCACACGATTTGGCTGACCAGCACTTCGGTACTTACGAAGAAGTCAAAAATTGGGTCGATTCCTGGATTGCCTCCAAGGACCAAAACTTTTATCGACGCGAGATTCGAATGCTACCTGAAAGATGGGCCGAGGTCGTAGCTAGCGACGGGCAGTACTTCGATTAAAAAATAAGTAGCCACTTTTTTATAATAAAGCCTTAAACTTTTGAAAAAAACGGTCACTGCAAAGTTGTACTCCCAATACTTGAAAAGAAAGGTATTCGTAAGATGAGCCCATGATGTCCGTCTGTCTGTCTAGACTTTGACAGCACTACAAAAACAAATGTGTTGTTTTTACGCACTTCAGGTGTGTAAATGGCTGTAGACACTTTTTACACCATTTAACGTGTGTGAAAAACAACAGTGTAAAAATACCACGGATAGATGCGTTCAAGCAGGACACTTGCGTGTGTTGATTTCTTACATGCGTTAAAACGTGTAAAAAGTGTCTAGAGCCCTTTACACACTCAAAGTGTGTGAAATCAACACACTTATTTTTGCAGTACTGTATATACATGGGATGCGTCAGAATAACAAATTAAATAACAAAAGCTTTTTATCGTCAAAATATATGCATTTATTGAACTGAACTCAACAGTACTTATATATTACTCTGCAGTATGTATGGGAGGTATGACTGGTTTTCTTGTCTTCGCAGGCTAGGTTCCATACAGCTTCACGATGACAGCCGCTTCCCGTGCAGAAATGTGACCGGGCATTCCCTACTTTGTGTCCGGCTCCGACCAGACTTGTCTTGTCTGATTTACCTGACCAGGCCCTCCCATGAAACAAACCGGGAAGATCGAAAAATCGTTTTTTACAACTTACCCTCTATGTTTGAAAATTAAAATCTTCATTCACACGGCCGCACACATCCTTGATTCATTTTAAATCGATTAGCTATAAACAGACATAATGACCTTCTTCAGCGAGATACTACAACTCTTCGGATATTTCACCTTAGCAGCGTTCAAGAATTGGAAACACGACACGGCCACGAAGACTCGCTTAAAACAACAACTTCGGTTTTTACTTAAATGTGTAAAACACTTAAATATTCAAATTTCCTGTAACAAAGGTAAAATAAAACTCAATAGAATATCACACAAATTCCACAAATCATTACTAAACATAGAAATGGATGATCTCACCTTTCGAATAAAAATACTGAACCAAAAAATAGAAAAGAACGCAGAATCAATCAACAAGACCCAAAACAATATTAAAGAAAGATTGTTCACTTTAGAACAAATAAAACTACACAAACTGTCAAAACTCTCATATGAAAAACAGCAAAAAAACTTCAAAATCTTAGATTTTAACGAACCAAGAACATACTCATCACATTTTCAACTATGAAGAATTTTTAAGAACAATATCATCACAAACACATATGGACCAAAGCAACATACATCACCTAAATTATCAAAACATAAATCAAACAACACAAAATCACAATATCTTATACTCAACACTTACTAATAGACAACATGACACAAATAATATTCTTCCCACTGATCCTCTGAACAATATAAATTCAACAATCACATTAAATAAAACCAAAGATTGGCTCATAAATCTCTCCAACATTGACATTCCGCTACACGTCTTCACATTCCTGTCTCTGGGTGAAAAGTTCTGTTTTCCCTACCTCAAACTCTCAAACATGAAAACTCACATCCACAAATCAATCTCCGAACTTGAAGCCAAAATAGATTTTTTACTTGATAAACCTAGACAAATTGAAATTAGAACCAGATTCAATAAAATCTTAAATAAAATAAATATTCCAACATCATTTTTTAACACTAATCAAACCATAAAACAAACATCCTCATTGTTAAAAAACAACCCTCAACTTTTAGTTACACGAGCAGACAAAGGAAACTCAACAGTCATGCTAAAAAAAATCAGATTACATTACAAAAACTAATGAGTTACTCGCAAACTCCACAATTTACAAAATAACAAATAAAAATCCCATCAACACTGTAAAAAAAGGCATCAACAATATTCTCTCCAGATGGAAAACCCTAAAAATCATTGATGAAACTAAATACAAATATTTAAAAGCTGAAAATTGCAACCTATCCGTCTCTATTGCTTGCCAAAAATTCACAAAAATAACAATCCACTTCGTCCAATAGTATCATCAATAAATAGTCCAACACACAAACTAGCTGAATTCATACAATCTAATCTCTCTAAATTAATCAATACGACCTATTCACACGTCGAAGATAGTTTCCACCTAAAACACTCGCTCTCTAACATCTCAATCCCACTCAACTACAAATTGGTCTCATTTGACGTCGTTTCTCTCTACACCAACATCCCACTACAACTAGTTATTCAAAGCCTACAAAAACGATCAAACTTATTTTCAAAAGCATTTCCTTTACAAGAAATAATTAAAGCCATAACCATCATGTTCTCAACGTTCTTCACATTCCAAGATAAAATTTACCAACAAATTTCAGGATTACCCATGGGATCACCTTTAGCTCCAATACTATCCAACATTGTCATGATTGATCTTGAAACAAATTGTCTGGAAAAATTAAAATTCTCATGACCACTATATACAAGATATGTTGACGATATTATTATTGCTCTACCAACAAACAAAATTGAATCCACCTCGAAGATTTTTAATTCTTATAATCCAAAATTACAATTTACATCTGAAAACGAAATAGACAACAAAATCTCGTTTCTTGATTTACTTTTAATCCATAAACAAAACTCAATTATCACAAATTGGTATAGGAAACCAACCTGGTCAGGCAGATTCATAAAATTATTTTCACACCACCCACTCTCCCAAAAAAGCCATAATCTACATGCTAGTTGACAGAGCAATAAAATTATCTCATCCTTCACTTCACAAAGAAAATATCAAACTCATTAGTAACACGATGACACAAAATTCCTATCCAATCTCCTTCACAGAAAAAATAATAAGACATCGACTTTCCATAATCAGCAATTAAAAAACGAATAACAACAATTTTGATTCGTCCAGAATAATAAATCTTCCCTACACAAAAAACATACATCATCAACTAATTCGTCTCTTCCAACAATACAACATAACATTAGTCACAAATAACAAACACAACATTTCATCGATTATTGGCTCCACCAAAGACAGAATAAATAACAACCGAAAATCCAACATAGTTTACAAAATCGACTGTAAAGACTGCAATGCCACATACATTGGCCAAACCAAAAGATACCTCGAACCCAGAGTAAAAGAACACAAAAATAGCATAAAACACACTACCACAATACACACAGCTTTAGCACAACATGCAATAGAACAAAAACACGACTTTCAATTTGACAATGTAAAAATTCTAAACAACGAAAATTGGCTCAAAAAAGACTAATCCTAGAAATGATCAAAATTAAGGCACACTCCAACGCTATAAATTTTAAAACTGACATACAAAACTAAGCTCAATCTACAACTTTATAATATAACTATTAAAACATTTTACAATATTTTACCTCACATAACAATTAAAAAATTAACGACACTATAAACTAATTAATATATTGACATGATAAGCTAATTTTAAGGACATTATAAACTAGTTTTAAATACCCCCTAACTTGACACACCTATTTTATTTTCCTTGACACGTCACTGCCTAAATGATCTGTCTCCCCCGATTCGTAGTAGAGAGACTCGAATAACCTTCAGGAAATTAATACACCATTCAGTTTCTCTCGAACTTTCGTTGACCACACAACCCAACATGTAACGAAAAAACTGTAAATTTCGAGTTTTTGCTTTCTGCTGTACTACAAATTCTTAAGAATTAACTCGATAGGTAATCGTCATATTCTTTAAAAAAATTTTTTACTAAAACTTCTTTCAGATCAATCTCTTACACTAAATTTTCACTAATAAAACACAAAACTTTTTAACAATTATTTATCCATTACAGATAAGAAAAATCGCCGATAAACGATAATATTTCCATCGATTGAGTATCTTCCCACCAAACATTATTTACTTCCATAAATAATGTTTTTATCGAAATAACCTTCCAAATATGTGCAAAAATCCGGAAATATCAACTACATCGAGGTTAGTTATTTCTCATATTTCATATCTTTATAACTAATAATAAAATAACCCTCTTTCTCACACATCGTACATTTCAAACACCGATACATAAAAATAAGCAACACAATATAAGAAATTATTCAGATTATATTAATATATTTATAACCAAAACTGAACTAACATAATTGTTATACAAAATCACACAACACTTACATAACAGAATCAAAACATAAAACGTTCATGTGTATAACTTTTTCAAACGTGATTGTAAAAAATGTGTATCATAATTTATACAGAAAAATATAACTTCTGAAGAGGACCCGAACCAGATGGCCGAAACGTAAAGAAAACATCTTTTATTTCCATCTCGGACCTTGGAAAACCTTCATAGGCCGGACCGAAGCCGAATCCTCAACGATTAACTTGTCATCCACACGTCCGCACACATCCTTGATTCATTTAAAATCTTTTGGCCGGGATGCATTGCGAGCAAGTACATGTTCACTCAATGTCTACCCGGCCGGAACATTGACATGTTCTGACGAGTGGAGCCTGTCTTCAAGAACTAAGGAAAATCTACTTTGCTTTTTACCTCATCAAAGATATTAATAACTGATTGGGATGGAACTAATATATCTGTTGTAATTCTCTTCGTCATTAAACGCATTCATTTCATCAATGATAATTGACGAGGATAACGATGCTCATCATAAATACCGGGATTACGATGACTAATGGTTTGAGCATAAAGAATAGCGACATTATTTTACGAGGCTAAAAAGTAAAGCAGGCCATTCGTGGTTTTTGAACGTCTTGTCGCCATGTTGGAAAATGTCAATGTTCTGGTCGGGAAGACATTACCTGAATGTATTTCGCTAACAATCCGCCAGGGGGCTACAAGCGAAGCGCTTGGCGTAAGCAAGGTACGATCGTACAGGGATAAAAGTTCGTCCTGTGAGTTGTACCACGTACAGCAGTGCTATGCTTACAGCGTGTACTTACGCTTATGATTTTGCAATACTTGCGAAATCACCCTTTTTATTCTAGGCCTTTTTCGCACGAATAGTTATCTGTGTACGTTTTTTAGTTTTTTATGCCTATCAAGAAATGCGAGCATGCTTATGTATACTCATATACTACCTTACCGAGTAGATAACCAACAAACAATATGTTGTCGAAATACTATATTGAATACACTCCCGATTTTACCTTCTTACGGATTCCAAAAACGTCGAAACGTAATTTTTTATTTCCTCGTTTGTTCCTGGTTATTTCCCGATCTATTTCCCACAACTTTCCTGGTCATTTACCACTTGGTCTCGGGCCCGTTCCTGATCAGTTCCATAGAAAGGGAACGGCGGATCGGTGTTAAATCCGTTACATTGCGAACCTATTCCAGGGTGGAAGGCCTGACCGGAGCCTGATATTATCTAGGGAGGCAGATCAAGGGCAGTACTTTTTCCCTGCTCAAATTTCCACAAGAGTTTTTGTTTGGCGGTGATGGCCTTGTAACAAAAATACATCACTCAAGATCCAATGCAGCTATCGAGGTTTTCGAAAATAGATTCCAATTTCAGGCTCTTCGACGTGACGAACTCGAGAATGATCTATAAATGAAACAAAAGTTTAAGACCAAATGTGGTCTTTAATTAACCGGTTAATCAATCGATGTCAAATCAACTCATGAGTTTCACGTGATGCCGTAACCAAGTTGTTTTTTAAAACATATGATCAATAACTCGCAACTAACACACTTAAACTGTGTTGATTTTTCCCGAGTTATTTTTGCTCGTGTGTTGCGATCAACGTATGTTGTTTGGTCCAATGTATGTAAATATACGTTTTGTATGTTCATTCTACACGCTTTATGTGTGTTCGAATAAGCGTGTTATTGATGGGGACAGTTACGAAAGTGTGTAATAATTTAATGCGTATAAATTGCGCACTCATGTGTGTAATTGTAACGCTTTACATATTACCAAATGCATAAGTGTGTAGAATCAACATTTCAACGCGTGTCTAGCCTTTATCTTGTGTTACTTCTACATACTTTGGACACACGATAAGCACATCTAGTTTTTGCAGTGCCTCAATTCCAGACTATTGAGGCTAGGTGTAGATAGCGTGGAGCTGGAGTTTGATGACCCACAGTTGAGCCAGTCTTCGAAGTCGAGGCAAATCCGTTTTTAACATATGGGTAATAAGGTCGGCGGGAATTTTTTTCTCGTTTTTTTTTTATGGAGAAATGATGTATCGAGGGAAAGCTCTTGTGTTAAAAGTGACAATTTATGTACAGCTTTTCCAATATTTGTTGTCATGTGTATTTTGTATTAAATCGTTAATTTTTTCATGCCCGAAACTAAGAGGGAATGATACCTCATCGCGGTCGGTATGGTAGAACAATTATAGATTCCCAAAAATCTCAAAAACGGCTCTTCAGATCCCGTCGAAACTTTGCCAAACGACGTCAAATAGATAGACGAACAGCTGTCTTCCTCTCAAATTCAGAAAGTTTGAGAGGAAGACAGGTGTTCGTCTATCTATTTGACGTCGTTTGGCAAAGTTTCGACGGGATCTGAAGAGCCGTTTTCGAGATTTTTGGGAATCTATAATTGTTCTACCATACCGACCGCGATGAGGTATCATTCCCTCTTAAGTAGTATTTCCGAAGTATTTCCGAAAATATTAATCCAATGATTATTTTTCTCAATTCACCATATCACAAACCTTATGGGGATTTTAGGAAAATGGTAGTAATTTTCCATGGACTTGTGATGAAAAATGGTTGATTTATGAATGGGTTGTACGAAATCCTCGGCGCGTCAGACTCGTCCCTGTTTTTCACTTTAAGAGGTAAGACACATCTGGAGGGTCGGAAAAATTCTTTCTTGGCTATAGGTCATACCTTAGGGTCAGAAATAAGAAAAGGGTGCAATTGATCAGTGCCTAGCGGCAGGTTTTCTATTTTAACCAATAAACTTTCACTGTCAAACTCAAAATAATGCGATACAAAATATGAAAACAACGTTTTTTTTGTTAGCTACCAGCGCGCCTAAAAAATAATCCGATTTACTTCGAATTTTCACAGTATATCCGAAACGAATATTCCCACGGAAATACTCAAGAATTGCTTGATTTTCTAAAAACTCCTATTACGAATAACCTTTTACCAAAATATTTTTAGAAAATTCAACCAATTTTTTAATACCTTCAATACTTTAAGATATTTAGAATACAGTTCATCGCATTAATTGTCGATTTTTCTTTAAGCACGAAAAATTCTTTCGATCACTAATTTTTCGGACTTCTAAAAAACTCTTACCGCTCTACTGACCAACTCAAAAACAGTCGTTTGCACTCGGAACAGGATTTTTCAGGTCCTTCGTCCACTTTCAACGATCAAGTTTCGTGATATATGTATGTTTCCAGCGTCGAGGCGAACAACTGTCCGACGGAATGTCTACCAAAAAATTACAGGTTGAACGAAATTTTGGACGAATTCCCGAAAGCTCCGGAGACCATCGATTCGCCCTCGAATGCCCGAGACACTCAGAATCGTCTGTGCCGCAATAGCAAGAAATCCACGTGTTCATCGACTAAACCTCTTTCCCTGTGAACTATCGAAACCAGCAAAGAAATCACTTTGACCAGCCGAATCCCATCCCTTCTTTCATTCCACCCATCTATACTTCACTTGCGTATTTTCCTCCTACTTCTACGACTCCTTCATTCGCCCTTATAAAGTCCAAGGCGTGAGAACTTTTCAGAACAAAGTTTTATCCATTTTCGAACGACTATAGGATGCTCTTCTCCACCTCTCTCTCGCTCACTTCCATTTTCCCTCTCTGTTTGTTTGGCTGGCTTTCTCCTCCTCTCTTTCTTTCACCCTTGTTCTCTTCCACTTTCTTTCGCACCCTTCGTCCCACTCCTCGCATCCACTTTTAGCGTTGGCTGGACGAGAAAGTAGTTTCTTTGTTTTCGGGAAAAGTAAGAACGAATGACCGACAATGATAGAGAGAAGAAAGAGACAACAAGCGAGATGAAGAGAGGAACAAAGATGGGGGTGAGAGAGAGAGAGAGAAAGGAGGAAACCTTGCAGCGACGATGGAATAATTCTCTTGAGAATTTACCCCGTGCTCTCTTGCACCTTCGTCTTTCTCCCTCGCCTTTCCTTCGAGCAGGACGAACTATGGGCACTTGTACTGGCCCGTACATCTATGTATACACCTCCTTGTTCGTTCATCCCCGACGAGATTAATTAGCAATCAGTTAACGGGAGCTGCCAACAAAATTGTATTCGGCCCAGCTCTGTACAACGGGTACAGTGGAATGATTTCTCACGCGATTTCGCGAAATTCAATAATGCATGCCGACGAGCGAGCACGTTTCGGCAAGAACTGCAACGGGCTGAAAGACTCGTAAGCTTCGGATTTAAGAGAGAGAAAAACTTTTACGATTTGTCGGAAGCATTTTGATTAATTTCATTGAGGATGTAGAAGATATTCGTTGAAACAAATGGAGAAATATCATGTCCAATTACACATTAATCGAGTTGTTAATCGCTAAGGTTAATTGGAATTGAACGATAAATCAGTTAATCCAAGGACCGTGGTATCAATGGCATTGATTCGGTTGCCGAATTATCTCTGTGGCAGCTCATTACAATGTCAACCCAATTATGTGCTATTCGATCGTGATAATACGCACCAAGCAAGCATTTTTGGTGCACATCATTTGTGAAATGTACTTATAATTTGTTATTTTGTTACGCGATGTTGTTACTTTTTTTAGGGTGTCACGTCCGGAAGGGACGTGGGCATATATTTTTTGATTCCCTCTTTGTTGCCTACGCCTAGCGCAATAGCACGGGATGAGGGTAAAAAGGGGTAGTGCATGGGAAAGAATAGAATTAAGGAATTGACGCGATATTTCGGTATTGAGGAATAATTCGACAGAATTGGTGTACGATTGACAATATGTTATTTATTATAAGATTACTAGACGGGTTAAAGCGGTCTGGCCTACGATGAATGATACAGAAACGAAAAAGGTATGATTAGCTTACATTGGTTGTGTTTGACGCTCAGTCGCTCGCTCGCTCGCTCGCTTGCGTGGATGTTTGTTGTCGCTCGCGTTACAAGGGCCTTCGCTCTTAGCCTGGTGCGCTCGCTGGTACAATAGCTGGTAAGGCGCTCGCAGGATTTTACGCTGGTCGTGTGTATAACCGACGTGTTTACTACGACAGGCACTACGCGTAGATATAAATATGAACGGCGCGCAAGGTCGATGAATTGAGATTGATATTCATGGACTGATGATAGAAATTATACAAGTGTAAAATACAACTTTTGTGACTCGAAAAATGAAGACTGTTCGTATGAAGGATAATCAGAGATATTCGTTAGGCTTCTGGGTTAAGTCTTGATATAAGGAGTGATTCGGTTGACGGAAATACTGGTTGACGGAAGACTAAGTTCTAAATTTGATAAATATTGTCGAGACACAGGGATTGAGACTCGATAGAAGAACTTGATTTGATGGTGGTTGACGGGAGACTGGGATTGAGACTCGAAAGAAGAACTTGATGTGATGGTGGTTGACGGGAGACAGGGATAGAGATTCGATAGAAGAACTTGAGTCGATGGTAGTTGACGGGAGACTGGGATAGAGATTCGATAGAAGAACTTGAGTCGATGGTAGTTGACGGGAGACTGGGATAGAGATTCGATAGAACAACTTGAGTCGATGGTAGTTGACGGGAGACTGACTTCAGGAAGGAAGTCTTTCTTGATATGAAAATTAGGAGAGGTCCAGTAGTGGGAGAAGGAACCTTAGGGAGAGTGTGGTCGTGGTCATCTAGTTCTTTAAGGATTGGACCATTGGTCGTGGACATATCGGTTGATTAGCGTGATTGGTCGCGGTATGGTGTGCGAATACGTTACGGATTCGTGAGGCACGTGCGTGGCCTTATTTCAGGGCATCGGTTCTGACTAATATGCGTACGAAGAGAAGGAGACCTTTGTCTCGTGTTTCGACGAAAAAGCGCATGGGATATAGAGTTTGATATCGGAGACCTAAGCATTCGCATGGTTTGTGTTGTGTGAATTTATAGCTATAGTGACTTCTCATGTCGAGAGGTTTGTATATCGGACCACGCTGCGAGATCGGATGTCTTATTATTTAGTCGGAGTTATAAGATCGTCGGAGCCGTCTAGTCTATGTTATGTTTAAATAATCTAGAGTCGGGGTTTCTCTTGGTCAATATGCGTGGGGACGGCGGAGTTTTTGGGGTCGAGTTGATGGTTGGTTTTTCGTTCGACAGCTCTTTCTAGAATATGCGCCTGAGATCGTGTTCTTGTTGACAGCCAATGGGATAGAAAACGTCGATGATTGTGGTGGTGTGGCTATCGTGTGTATATCGCTGTAGGTTGAATATGCGTGCGAAACGTACGCACGTTCCTTTTTACGCTGTTACGCGTCTTATTCTTAAATGTATACATGTATAATAAGCTTATAACGGCAAATGAGGATATTGGGAATAACCGAGAGAAGGCACATTCACTAGAATGTAACAAGGGTTCCTGGGTTAAACCAGCAAGCCTTATAACTTCTTCGTCTCTGTTCGTCCAGCATTCGCAGCCTTACTGTCTTACCCCATCAAGTGGGATACCATTGGACGGGTTTTTAAGAATCAAATCGAGCTTGTTCTTTTTTTTCTAAATTTCAACAAATGTTTCGGTATGAATACTAGAACGGGATTTCGCTCGAACGTTATTCCCCAAGTCGTTCGAAGTAGTAACAATATTGACTATTATAATTATTTTTATCATTGAACCAGTCTTGTTATGAATACTATCTAATTATTATCATTTAATTAATATGATTATCTTTGGTGTTGCTTTTTCAATTTTCAAGATATTATCGCCGTTATGACCCCATATTCACTAAAAATCTACTCATTCGGTTTTCTTTTAAATTCGGACATGGCTTATAAGATTTTCTATCGCAAAACTGAATGATGCTTTGTTACATATTTATTATAGTTGCAACAAGTAGTAAAATAAGTCACCTATTAACATGTAAGCCCTTGCATGGGCGTGGTCACCTGCCCCCCGTATAAGAAAAAAATTAGTCTATTATCTGATGCCTTCCCCTTCTTCCGTGAAACTAATATGAGCTAACACCCCCCCCCCCCCCGTCGCCCAGCTTAGATCCCTTAGATCGGTACGCCCCTGAGCCCTTCATATTAATATAGGATGTCTCAAAATGTGCCTTTAATATAAGGCACAAACATGGAGGTTATGTGTGGAAAATAATATCTGAGAAATGGCCGCCTCCCCCCTGCTTGCAAACGTTCACTCTTTTGACGAAATTTCCAATAACATTTTGGCATAATAGCGGATTAATTTCATTAATGGTGCGTCCAATTGCTTTCTTGAGCTCCGAAATGGTCTGTGGGTCATTGGCATACACTTTTCGTTTCAGAAAACCCCAAAGAAAGAAGTTCAATGGCGTCAAATCGTACGATCTTGGTGGCCGATTTGCATCGTTGTGGTGGACGATAACACGACCATAAAACTTCGTCTGCAATAACACGACCATAAAACTTTCGCCTGCAGTGTGGTAGGTTGCGCCATTTTGTTGGAAGAATGTGTCTTCAAAGTCCAGGTCGTTTCTGCAATTTATCGGATATTGTGTTCCACCCGTAACCTCCACGTTTGTGCCTTATATTAAAATTAAAATATTCGTACTTTTCAAATAAATAATACGTTTTATTAATAAATTTAAATGTCAAGTTATTTTCAGGCACCCTTCATTTAGAAATTTCTTATCGCGATTTTATATTTTCAATGCTGATAACATGGAGAAAAATTCACCCGCTACTTTTGAATTTTATAACTCGCCAACGGGCAAGCGTACAGCAATGCCCGAGGCATATTTTTGCAGGGAAAAGGCATCTTAGCGTTTTATGATAAATCTACTTTTTCAAAAGTTATTCAAGGTCAAAGTTGAATTAATAGTAAATTTAAAGATTTTGTCACTTTTCGGGCGAAACTATCAGACTCGTCATAGGACCCTTTTTGTAGATCATTTTATTTTCTATAAAATCATGTCACTGTGGTTTAGTCACGAAAGTTATAAGGAATATTTGGATTTCTTTATGAACCTAAAGGTAATAAATGACGTTTTAGAACGTGGTATTGCGTTAATAGAAGAATATAATAATTGTTAAACGAAGAACGAGGAACAACTGCAATATCTTTTGCGAGTAGTACCAGAACATCGTAGACGCATGCCGAATTGTGCCAAAAAAATCGTACATAAATATTCACTTTTTGTCATAACTTTTATATTTAGAATAAAAAATGTATTGTTTAAAAAAAACTATAAATAAAACGCTGAAAACAATCATGTGTATTACAATTTTCATCGACTGTACATATTAAAAAGGAACTTTATACAAATTGGCGTCTTTTTATTTATATTTTTGGTTAATATGACAATTAGTTTCACGAAAATTGCAACTTTTCTCAAAAAAAAAATGAATTTGTGAAGCCGTTAACTAACAAACCATTAAATGTTCAAATTGTTCAATGAGATGACTTTAGTGAAATGTAAATGATGTACAAAAAAGTCCTATGATATTTCGTGATAAGTATAATATTAATTTCGTCGGAAAAGTGAACAAATGTTGAAATTGACTATAAATTCAACTTTAACCTTAATTAACTTTTGAAAAAGTAGTTTTTTCATAAAACGATAAGAGACCTTTTTCGTAGAGCGTTCAATTCTCTACATATGTATGCCTCGGTATTGTTTTACGTTTATCCGTTGGCGGGTTATAGAATTCAAAAGTAGCACGCAAAATGTTTTCCATGAGAAAATGAAAATCGCGACGTGAAACCTCTAACTATTAATATTGAGGGCTTATATTTCATCAGCCATCTTATTTCACCTTACTACAACTATTGACTAGAGGAATTTGAAAAAAAAAACAATTAATCGGTTTCGATTAATCGAATTTTGTTTTGTCAAAAATCCCATTTTTTTCTAAAGCTTGCCATTTCCGTAAAGGCCATAGCCGGGTAAGTAGGGAAAAATTGCCCCCGCATTTTTTCCAGCGAAATTTGGGGTATATTCTGCGGTATAAAAAAAAAAAATTCTGAAAATTTCATGCCCGTCAACGCAATGGTTTTAGAAAAATGAATTTTTTTTTAATATCAAAGAAATTTTTTTTTCCGGAAACAGTACAGTGGATCGATTTGATTTTTTTTGTTACTTGTTCCGATCAAACGTGTTACGAAATAACATTATAGAACATCTTGCGAAAGATTAAGGTTTGAAAAAAAATAATGTTCCTTGTTTTATTATTTTTTACTATAATCCACTTGGCGTACAATAGCGAAAAATTTTTCATATAATCTTTGGGCACCTTATTAGATTATATAATTTTTTCAAACTGATCGGTTTGGTACGCCACAGTGAAAAACGAAGAAACACACTTTATTGATATATTTTAGTTATATATCTATATAACTAAAATATATCAATAAAGTCTGTTTCTTTTTTTTTACTGTGGCGTACCAAACCGATCATTTTGAAAAAAAATATATAATCTAATAAGGTGCCCAAAGATTATATGAAAAAAATGTCGTCATTGTACCCAAGTGGATTCTAGTAAAAAAAATAAAACAAGGAACATTATTTTTTTTAAAACCTTAATCTTTCGCAAGATGTTCTATAATTTTATTCCCTAACACGTTTGATCGTAACAAGTACAATAAAAATCGAATCGATCCACTGAAGCGTTTCCGGAATTTTTATTTTTTGTTTTTAAAAAAAATTCTTTTTTCCAAAACCATTGCGTTGACGGGGATGAAATTTTCAGAAAATTTGTTTTTTTTTATACCTCAGAATATACTCCTAATTTCGCTGGAGAAAATGCGGGGGCAATTTTTTCCTACTTAACCGGCTATGGCCTTTGCACTAGTTTCTTGTTAAAGGCCATAGCCGGGTAAGTAGGGAAAAATTGCCCCCGCATTTTCTCCAGCGAAATTTGGAGTATATTCTGAGGTATAAGAAAAACAAATTTCCTGAAAATTTCATCCCCGTCAACGTAATGGTTTTAGAAAAATGAATTAAAAAAAAATAAAACAAAAAAATTCCAGAAACGCTTTGGTGGATCGATTCGATTTTTTTTTGGTACTTGTTACGATCAAACGTATTACGAAATAAAATTATAGAACATCTGGAGGAAGATTAAGGTTTAAAAAAAATAATGTTCCTTGTTTTATTTATTTTTACTATAATCCACTTGGGGTACAATAACGAAATTTTTTCATATAATCTTTGGGCACCTTATTAGATTATATAATTTTTTCAAAATGATCGATTTGGTACGCCACAATGAAAAAAAAGAAACAGACTTTATTGATATATTTTTGTTATATATCTATATAACTAAAATACATCAATAAAGTGTGTTTATTTTTTTTTCACTGTGGCGTACCAAGCCGATCATTTAGTCACATATCCGACTTTATTGATATATTTTAATTATATATCTATGTAACTAAAATATATCAATAAAGTGTGTTTCTTTTTTTTCACTGTGGCGTACCAAACCGATCATTTTGAAAAAAATATATAATATAATAAGGTGCCCAAAGATTATATGAACAAATTTTCGCTATTGTACCCCAAGTGGATTATACTAAAAAATAATAAAACAAGGAACATTATTTTTTTTTCAAACCTTAATCTTTCGCAAGATGTCCTATAATTTTATTTCATCACACGTTTGATCGGAACAAGTACCAAAAAAAATCAAATCGATCCACTGTGCCGTTTACGGAATTTTTTTTTTATATTAAAAAAAATTCATTTTTCTAAAACCATTGCGTTGACGGGGATGAAATTTTTAGAAAATTTGTTTTTTTTTATACTTCAAAATATACTCCAAATTTCGCTGGGAAAAATGCGGGGGCAATTTTTCCCTACTTACCCGGCTATGGCCTTTCAAAATAAAAATAAATTATCCGGTCGTATGAAAGTTTTATTATTATTTTTATTATTATACTGAAAGTAAATTTTTTTCTCAGATTACCCCAGTTGCCAGAATCACTCACAACGATTGGCAGCAACGGCGACCATTTGTCTAAATAATAATAAGTTCATTCTTTATCAATATTTTTAAAAAACTCAAATTCGGCAACACTATGTGTACTTATGTGTAAAATTTCGACCTCGTCATCCAAATGCCCACATCAGAAAAATTTGGATCCTGTAAACGGACCAAATAATTTCGATTAAAATTGAGTAATTTTTTTGCTGTCAGAGAGCAATTGAGTTAAGTCTCGAGTTTGGGAAAATTCATCAAAGCGGTTGAACATCCAGATTGGTTTCCATGCGCTAACAATCTACTACCCCCCTTTACCGAGCGTCTCTCGGTCGTTCAGATATTACACGTAAGCGGATATACATTCGCGGCGAGCGGAATAAGCGAGAGAGTTTGTGCCCTGCACTCGCAATTTTTCATTTTTCCTCCTTGAAATATTCATGGGGTTTTATTCTGATTTATTAAATTGTGCACTTTGCTCGACAAAAGTGAACGTTCGTAACTTAAAAAACGTGCAGATCGCTTTCTCATAAATTTATTTAGCCGGAAAACTTCCTCTACGAGCCGGTCGTATTTTCAGAGTTGGTGCTCGTAGCTTTGGGAGTGAACTGAAATGGCAAGGAAAGTGTGGGTGTGTTTCTAGTTAGCACCATTTATTTCGAAACTGTAATTTAATAATGCCATATCAAATATTGTTGACCATGGCTATGTCAAGAATAAATCGTGCATCGTAACTTTGCGTGTACAGAAATTCAAACGGATGTTTTTTGTTTTTCGAAAGCTATTGTATTAAAAGACGACTTTTCAAAACTTAAACTCACAGAGGGTGCCTCGTTAAGCTTGAAATTAAAAAAATACGATTCTTCCGTTCCATTACAGCCTTACAGTCCAATAAAGATTATGTAAACATTTTTTAAAATTACCGCGTTATGACGACTTTTGTGTCGAATTTTTTTTTAAGCTGTTAAAGATTTTTTTGAAACCGTGCGGTGTCTCGAAATCTATTCGTATCTCAAAATGTATTCGTCCGATCCACTTCAAATTCGGACACAGCTTAGTTACAAAATTTTCCATCGTATAACCGGATGAACATATGTTACTGACAACTCGATAGAATTGAAGTTTTTTTGTTGAAAATCGAGCGATTCTCTGCAGCTTGCCATTATCGTAATTTTCAAAATTAAAAAAAAGTGTTCATTCACACGAAAGTTTTATTTCTATGCTAAAAGTATTTTTTTTAATGTTTTCATTCTGATTGCTCTAGCTGCCGAGCACCATACGTACACTGATTGGCCATGCAGCAACGATACCTTGTTTAAGTAATAATAATCTTCTTGTTTATCGATACCCTGCATTTAAAAAACTCAAACTTAGCGAGACCTTTATCAATTGTGTAAAATGCCGACGTCGCTATCCCAATAGGGGAAGCAGGGGTCAAACGTAACTAGTTTTAGTTAGAGGTCGTATCTCTGAAACGGATGATTGTGTAAAAATGGTTATTAGCCCATGTTAAAGGAAATTTATGTGGCTACAATTTTAAAACACATGTGCCTAATGTAGATAGAAAATTAACAACGCAACTTAAAAAAAAGTCCGGTGTTACTTTCAACCTCGGTTTCGGGGCTAGTTGTAAAATGGCTGGGGCAGGTTTTAACAGGAGGGGCATGTTTTACCAGCATTAAACAAATATAGTTTTCAATTTGTAAAAATATGCGTTTCTGAACATTCGGTGATTACATTAAGTGTTTTCATTACTTTGTATAATGATTTTCTATAACTTTTTCTCGCTCAGTTAACGCGAAACGAATTGGCAATGTCGTAAATCGTGGCATATTACAAAGGTGTCCAATAGGAAGTTGCTAAAACTAAATAAGTGTCTCTTCCCTCCATGAATTCAATAGGGGTCCCTTTTTCTGAGGCGCATACCTGCGGCCCCGCAGTTTTATTCCAGCCGTGGTTGAAGCAAGTACCGTGCGTCAAAATGAGTGAGCTCACCACGAAAGAAAAAGTATATCTTATTGAGTGCTTCTTTTCGAGGGGAAAAATTTATAGTAATGCGTATAGAGGGTTTCGTACTAAGTTTGGAACTCATAGAGTTGCCAGCGAAAACACTCTGAAAAGGTAAGAATTTAATATTCATTCATATTCATCTATCACACAACTTGTGTTTCAATTAAATTAAACTGCATTGAAGTAATTTTACGTTAATTTTTGTAGGATAATCGATAACTTCGTGAAGTATGGTACACTCCAGGACCGCAGACACGAGTTTCCAGGTCCATCTGTTACGGTGACTACACCAGAGAAGATCAACGAAGTTGAGAATTATTTCAAACAAAAATCCAAATGATTCGATTCGGAAAGCTTCTCAAGCATTAAAAATAACCAAATCATCATTACACAACATTTTGAAATATTTTTTAAAGTTTCGTCCGTATAAAATAAGCACTCATCAATTGTTAACTGAACATGACGAAACGCATCGAATTTTGTAACACTATTAGGGGAATGTTTGAAGCCGAAGAACTTAATGAGAAAATGATTATTTATTCTGATGAAGCACATTTTTGGATGAATGGGTACGTAAACAAGCAAAAATACCGGTTTTGGGGAACGGAAAATCCCAACATATCGCTAGCGAAGTCCCTTCATCCATAGAAAGTAACGGCATGGGCAGCGATTTCAGTAAAAGGAATTTATTTGCAATTCTTGGAATCTACGGTAACAGGAGAGAGTTACAAACAGCTTTTGGAAACGAAATTCTTCCCTTACGCAAAAAAGAGGGGACTGGTTAAAAAAATTTACTTTATGCAAGATGGAGCGACGCCGCACCGGACTCATGAGGTGTTTGAAGCTATTCATCGCGTATATGGGACTCGAGTAATCGGTCTGGGGTACCCTAAATTTGCTCAAGGCGGACTAGAATGGCCTCTGTACTCACCGGACCTGAACGCTTGTCATTTTTCCTTGTGGGGTTACATTAAAGATCATTGTTACGCTAAAAACCCCAGCACAGTAGAAGAACTAATCGCGGCCATCCAGGAAGTCGTTCGCGGGATTACGAACGATATGTTGGACACAGTTTTTCCCAGTTTTCAAAAGAGAATTGATTTTTGTGCACAATCTAACGGTTCGCACTTCGAAAATATCTATCATTAATCACTGTACTTTTTCGTTATTTTAATAAAATGTAATAAATTGACATAAAAAATATTTGACTGGGTTTTATTTGTGTGCGTTTAAAACTGCAGAGTTTCCTCTATTTAAAGCAATTTAGCTTTTCTGATTCTGTGCACGTGTTTTAAAATGACAGTCGATTAGTTTCAGCAACTTCCTATTGGACACCCTGTATAATGCCCAGTATGGCAGAAGTGTCGCGAAGTTAGAGATAGATGCGCATCGTTCGTAACCTCAATATCGGCCCAAGGAGCTGTGCAAAGTGAATATCGGTCCGAGTAAAAAAAAATCCGCTGGAAAGAAAAAGTGTGTACTAAAGCTGTCTATAATCTCGAAGAAATCAAAAACGTTCATAATTTTCCGATATTGTCAAAAAATGTATAAATGAAAAAAAAACCGCGTTATTTTGTCTTTGCCTAGAAATGTCTAGAAATGTATCTGAGCATAATGATAAAATTAATATTGAGTAATTATTACTAATTGAGAGAATGAGTACCAATAATATTCGTTGCTAATTATCCTGACCGAGTGGTTTGAGGTTGCCGGGCATAATTACCGAATATGGATAAGATAGTTAGCATTTGTGCCAGCTACGACGTTGCTATGATTGCACAGTCTAATATTTTATGTGCTTGATTTTCGCACAAATTCGCTATCAAAAACATTAGAAATTTTATAACGGTACTATGAATCCTCATTTTCACGGTACCAAGGATTAGTCCGATAATTAGTCGAACCGTATCTACTTTTTCAGCTTCGTGGTAACATTCACTAAGCAGATATTAATGTACTGAAAAATAATCGAGAGTTTTCCATAAGCGTAATGTAATTAGCCCACGAAGTACTTCGAGTTGCCGATTTTTTTTCTTCTCAAAAACGGTATTGTAGATCGTATTCAAACTGCACAGGATGATCGGCAAAGAGGTTATAAGGGTCCAGAAAAATTTCAACTTGGTGGTAACATGTTGACTTAACCCCATAACAACCTTGAAACCATCCTACAATGGCTCGGTATGCCACTATCTCTACTACTATGTATGAAACTATCTTTCTATGCGTTATTGTTCTAAAGCTAAAACCAAGAAACCTGGCTGCCGTCGCTGCGGGGCATTGATTAACAAGTTACTTATTACCCTGTCAGTTTGTTACTTTTAGCCCCATGCCTCCATTTATCACAATTGTATTTTTATTTAATTGTATTTCGCGCCTCTTCCGAGATAATTAACTGTGTTCCCCACTTCCTACCGATGTCGCCATAATTTCATATATAATGTATTTTTTTAAATTTTTATTATTATATATTCCTCACAGGTACGGCGTCCTTCCCCTTTTACCATCCCCTCCTTTATTCCTTCCCTTGCTTCCGACATTTCCCTACATTCCTTCCAGCATTCCCCCCAGAGTGTTGACCGCAGTCACTCTTTCCTAATGCACTACTGTATCGCATTTGCACGAGGGCCCAGGGAAACTGCGGAAAACCTGGGCTGATACAGGCGGCTATATTTGGCTGAGTTTCAGTTGTATGACCATCAGGAACTCGAACAAACTGCCTCCCGCTCATTGGTTGATGCGCAAACTAGTGCACGGGCAAGCGGTCACCGCTCCAAGATTGGCAGCCTCCAATGCTGCTTAACTACAGTGACCGCCGAGCCCGCACACCGATCGCGCGCCCACCTCTGTCGGTTCGACAATTTCATATCCTATATATCTAAAAAAAAAGGAACGGTCGTGACATTCTCTCCGGATGCGCCCGTCAAGCCTCATTCTTTCGATTCGTTCCGATAAGCCACGTTGCGTTTTTTAAGATTAAACCTGTAAAAAGATGTCCCAAAAACGAAAAAGGGACGAATATTCCGACGAGGAAGGTTCCTCTGATCATTCTCGAGGAAAGGAAAATCGATTTAGCATCAAGGATAGATTGAAAAGGCTTGAGGAGAAAAGCAAGAAGAAGAAGAAACAAAAGAGAAATAACCGTCGTCACGGGTTAAACAGCACCGACTCAGAGGAATATTTTTCAAGAAATCAATATCGTAAGTATATACGTCTTTTAATTTGTTTCAGAAAACAGCCCTGTAAGGATTCACATCGATAGGCAATATTCTCCTTGTCAAAAAATTACAGGCACTAATCTGTGTGGAAACCCTTTGAGGATAGGATGATAAGGCGAGGCAAAAACGGGCTCTAACCCGCGCCCGCATGGCGTAATATTATAGGCCTCCGAAGTAACTTTTTTTGCGGCGCCCCGTAGCGGCTGCCGGTGGCAAAACTTGGATTGGCGCATGGCGGTTAAGTCAAACGGGCACAAACACGAAAGAGCTGGGCTTGAGCAAGCATCATCGATTGGAGATCTTACATTGTAAATGGAATGTGCTTGTAAATAAAATAAAATAGTGTGATGGAAATAATAACGATTACTTGCGGATTTCACTGTATCCTCATGACTTCCTTTCGCCCTAAAAGCATATCTAAAGGTATGTGACGAAGAGAAAGTTAATGAAATTGCTTACATTGTCTGCACACAAATTATTTTCTGCCGTACAACAAAATTTCTGTTTAAATTATTGTTTGCATCGGAAATTTATATAAAGGATGTTGTAATATAGGCAAAAAACTTTACGATAGTCATCATGTATCGGAAGTTCGCGAAATTGTTGCTGGTGAGAAAAGGACTGTGACGGGAAAAGTTCTTCCTCAAACACGCGTCAACAATCCCAAATATGACGTGAAAATTGAGGTAACATAATACAAAAAATTTGATCTTTTTCAGCAAAATAACGTAGCAGATTTCTTAATGCTGTACATAACGTGAATTGTCAATGTTTATTTCTTTAACACCGCATAACTGAAAACAGAAGAGAAAATTTTATATGCCTTCAGGAAATACAGACTTCTGGTTTTAGTAGCTCGGTGAATTCTTAGTTAAATTTCTTGCACGGAGTTCAGTAGTTTTTATTCGCGTTTTCAGTTGAACAGTGATCGGTCTATTTTGACGTCGTCGTGTGGGTGTAAGGCTGGTAGATCCAAATCCGGATGTAAGCATACAGCAGCAGTATGCACATATGTAAATGAAGAAAGAACAATTTCCAAGACCGATGCTCCCCTTCAATGGAATCAGCCAAGTAATTCGCAAGTCGAGAAATATAAGAAAGGGTGCACCATAGACGCCTTATTTCCGCCGAAGATTATTATGATTGACCGAAGTGTTGATTATCGAATAGAAGATGTTGAGAACGTACCACTCGACTTATTGCAAATCAATTGTCCTCTTTCGAAGTACATGAAAACAGAGAAACTGACGGAAGAAGACCGTGAAATCTCTAAGCAAAAAACTCAGCAGCGGCAGCAGCAACTCGGCAAGGTGGTTGAAAAATTATACGAATTGCAATGGGGCAGTCACCAGGTGTACAAGGCTTACGAAAGCTTGCCTCAAAACGATGGTCTGAAAGTGAAAATACGAAAGTTGACATGTCCTGTTGAATTTTTATCACGTTACATGGACATTCACGTGACAAAAGATGAGTGGATGAAAATTTGCATCGCTTCGGAGCAACAATCAAATTGTTTGCAATGGTTTTCCGAACGCTTCAAGCGTATAACAAGCTCTACAAGGGCTCACCGAATAAAGACACGGAAAGATCGGTTCGAGAATCTTGCTGACCAGTTTAAAACCCAAAAGTTTGATGGAAAAATGACCGAGGCCATGGCTTACGGTATCAAAACTGAGCAGATCGCAAGACAAACTTTTTCCGCCGTCACGGGTTTTAACGTGGCAACTGTTGGGCTCGTTATCAAAATGCAACAACCCTTTTTAGCGTCTAGTCCGGATGGCATTGTACTCGACGACGAGTCTTTGCTAGAAATAAAGTGTCCTTTCTCTTGCAAAGGTGTTCTGATTCTAAATCGGGAGGAACAAACATCGAATGTGCCGTATCTTCAGTACGATGAAAATAGCAACGTGACGCTGAAAGTAACAAATAAATATTACACCCAAGTGCAAGTTTCTATGTATGTAACGGGGTTCGATAATTGTCATTTCTTCGTGTACAGCGATATTGACAATGTACATATTAAAGTTCCAAGAAATGATTCTTTCTTGCGAGAAGTGATACCGAAGATCGAATTGTTCTATCTGAAGTATTTTTTGCCGCATTCCAGTTCCAGCGTTGAACACACCTAAGTTTTAGAGCGCTAATGAAGTACACATGATTATTTATTTTTATTTCAATGTATTATATTTGGTTGTTTAATAACAGAACTATTTTAACGCATATCACTGTATAGTTTTGTCCCCAATTTGTCTTGTACGAACGGCCGATTTTTAATCTTCACGAAACAAAGGCGGACGGCTATTGGCAATGACACAACACATGTGCATTATTGCATCTATGTGCGGAAAGAGATCTACGGAGAAGTGATCCAAAATTCGCAATATTTTTATTCGTTGGATAGCACGTTCGACATGAATTCTAACAGAAGCGATTTTATACGTTTCGTCAATCTCTTCTTCAGTAAATTGCGGATTGAATGCAAATGGAGGAATCACAAGAGTACTGTTACGTTTCGATAATTCCGATTTTATTTGTGGGAAACCCTTGTCTGCTAATACGAGGTCCCCGGGTTCAATAAGATTTAAAAATCCGCTATCGTTTGTTATGTAACTGTCAGTAGCCCTTCCCCCGTATGCTTTGGACACTTTGCATACAAAACCGTCAGGCGTAATAACAATCAAAAACTTCACAGTGTAAGTACCTTTGTAATTTGAATACATCAATGCTCTTTGTTCGACAGTCGGCGGCGTTTCAGTACGTATTTCTGAGCAATCAATAATGCAACGACAATTAGTATACTGATGAAATGTTGAAGGCAAATTTTTTTGAACACTTTCCTTAGATGGCCAAAAAATCCAAGTTTTTGTTTTTAGCGATAAAGTATGCAGAATTTGAAAGAATATTTGCCTTGCTGTCGAATCAGAAACTCCAAATAAACAGCCAAGTGCACAATGCGAGATACCTAACTTCATTTTCATTAAGAAAAGAAGCAATCGATTTTCCCTGGAAACCTTTTTATAATACAACGGTTGACCTTTAGCGGTGGCTACTACAAATGTCAAGAGGGTCATGAAAAAATCGTAAGACACGCCAGCCAACTGTCGCATTGATAAGTCTGTTTTTAAGCTCGAGTATCCCAAGAAACCCGGGTTCATCTCGATATCTGTTCCGCAATGCTGATCAACCCTACCGCTTGGCACATATATATCGTCCATTGCGATATCCGTCCCGCAACACTGATCGACCTTAACGCATGGAACATGTATCTGCGTTTGTGTAGCGGTGGTAATTCCATCTTGCCAACAGAATAGAAAGCTTGGCTCGTTTGTGTAGTCATCTACGTATGGCTCTGTTTGACAGCCAACCGTTGCTTGCGTTTCAGGCGGCTCATATACGTGATCCTCTAAAATGAATAAATTTGTCAGCATTAGGCGGTATTTAAGCAGCGAATTAAAGCAAGTTTCATTAGTGCACACTTTTTACCTATCTTATCATCGAAATCCCCCTGAATATCACTGATGTCCATTATCTCCGCTACGTAGTTACGATTTTCTAAACATAATAGGCATAACGGATATAAAATATTTTTACTTAAACGACTAAATGATTTTAACAACATCGGCAGAATGCAGCGGCAAAAGACAGTTTGTGCCTATGGCTATGTATACGTACCATGTACTCCTTCCATCCATTCTAATAATGCCCTGTCTTTCGGAGTTTCATGTCGGTTTGGAAAAATCGTTGGAACATACGATGGATTGTATTGTTCATTTGACTTTTGGCCCTGTACAAAATGTGCGCTGCAGACACGAGAATATTGCTTCGGGCGCCATTTCTCCCCATTATTATCGCTATTAAAAAATAAGTTTCATAAAGTCAAATGGACAAACTTATAGGTTATATTACAAGTAATTAAGAATAGTGCAAAACAAAAGGCAATCGAAATATATGGTCTGCTAAAATCGAACCCACATGTTACATATTTATTTCATAAATAATATTACATACCTTCGATTTACGGCGTTTATCCACAATTCCTTACGATGCACTTCCCAACGTCGATTCGGAAAACCATAAAAATGGAGTTCTGGATTCCTCGCTTCCGTGTGGGGACAACCCTCAACACAACATTTGCGATTAGCGCCTTCAACCGATCGAGTACTCATCACGTTTATTAATTTATAATGCTTGTTAACGCTGTTTTTACAACGTAAACATCACGCGCAGTACTGTCATTCACGCAAACACCTGATTTAAATGGCGACCGGCATACTGCACTAGCAGACGAAAACCAATCCAAGTTTTGCCAAAACTCGCCATAAGGGTGCGCCACAAGAGTTACTTCGGAGGCCTATACCTATGAGAGGACTTGAATATGACTATTTTCGTGCGAGTGCAAGCGTAAGTGGGCTCTATCCCACAATTTTGCTTAAAGGGTTAAGCCACAGGAACGGGTATAAAATCATGTGCGAATTTAACCATTTTTTCGTATGAAACTGTGATTCACTCATAAAATTAATTACACATCTATTTAGTATGAATATCAAGCTGTTAGAAAATGTATGTATATATTTTTTTTCGATGTAAAAAATGGCCGACTACTAATATTTTCTTTTGTTATCTGTTTTTAGGCGCTCCACAACGTGACATTAAGGAGGTACGGTGATTAGAGCGAGTCCAAGATAAAAGCCCGATTTTTTTTAATAACATTGTCGAGAGCTTCGTCCATGCGTATGCGGAGTTTCCGCGAGATTTACCGTACAGTTTCCGAGTTATTAATTGTTAAAGTTGGTCAATTAGTCACACGTAGACGACAAAATGTGCCTGTCCTCTCATATATCGATTTTTTTGTGCTACTTGGAGCCAAGACACGCGTAAAAAAAACTGACGGTTGCGTTCGTTGGTTCGTTGTGATCAATAAGGCAACTTGAATTGGAAAGCTCACCGCAGAAATAAGCAATAAATTTAGAAATAAAGTCGCGAAAAACCGAAGTATTCGGCGAGAGAGACGTCTCGTGACGTAACCGCAGCCATCTTGCTCGAAGTGTGGCAACGCCGGATACCCGCGCAAATTTGATTCTTCTATCGGATATTTTCAACGCGAATTAAAAATATGGTTGTGTGAAGCCGTACGTTTTTTAATCGATTATAAAAGGCCTTTCGTCGATATTTACTCAAAGTTCTTTTATGTATAGCTAAGGCATCTCAATCTTTCTGGCGACATGCATACAACGCATTTATATGTAAAGTCAGCATGGAAAAACCGTCATATAAAATGAACGTTCGTTTTTATATCTGCAAATATTGTGAAAATTAGGAAAGGGAAAAATAACATAACAATCGATTAAATATGTTTTGACTTCGGACAGATTGGACATTGGATATTGAGGTTAACGTCAACGCGACGTTTTTCATTTGCACTCGCAATATCATCTTTTCACTCTCTAATTCTTGTCCGACAGAATCTACCTTTGTCTCTAAACTGGACTTCAGGTACAATCCTGTTACTCTCTTGATAAACTTCTACACTACTTATTTTCATTCTCCATGTTTACCGGCTACCAAAAATAATAAGCCGAGCGCGTGGGACCGATGACAGCTATCGAAAATGCAACGATGCTAAACGTCAAAGATATGGCGTACTACTGAAGTCGAGTAGTAGATTATTACATTTGTTTTCATATTATAAAAATAATAAGTAGCTTGAAATTCAATACTTAAAAAATATTTCTCGAAATATAGGCCACACACATATGTCTAAAACGTAGCGGTATTATGGCGAAAAAAAGACTCTTAGTTTACTAGCGTGGTCATCACCGTACCTCCTTAAGCATCCACAATTTTTTACCTAGAACAGAAAACAAAAATTCTCGTCAATCTACATTAGAATACCTAGAGAAGTACGTAGGGAATAAAAAAATATTGTTTAATTGGAAAGTTGTAGGTATTTGAACTTAAATTTGAATTGAACTTGAATTTTCAGTGAAAAATTTCGTATAAAACTGTTCATAAAATGAAAAGTTTCCGATTAATCAGAAATTCCGTACGAACTTCTCTGCGAAATGCAATTCGGAACATAATTTTTAAATTTCAAGTAAATCGAGTGAAAATTGTTGAAGTTATTTATCACGCCAATTGGAAAAAAGCTATTTCGAGAAAAATGCGTTTAAAGTTTTACATATGCCGCTTGCCGTGCCAGAGGTGGGTTTACGTTATACGCTCAAAGTCGATGAAAAAATAATGTCTTATGATGATAAAGCACCGTTTTAGCGAGAAAAAAAACGATTTTTTGAAAATTCTACTGTGGCCTTACCCCTTAATAGCTAGGCGCTTACCTGTCTGCACACCTCGCGCAGCATCGCCCTGCCCGAAAAACCTCGATTATTACCAGGGGCACTACCCCTATTGGTAATCATTTTCTCGCCTGACAGCAACAAGACTTGTTCTATAAATCTGCGTTATTCAGATTCACGAGAGAAGACTCAATCAACGGAAAGGGCGACGAGTCAGCGAAGTTAGAGAGACTTGCCTTCCGTGAATGAAGTACATAGAGAAAATTCCTGTCCAGGGGTACAAGCCTCGGTTGCCCCGCAGTCGATTGTGGCGGAACGCTCGAACACGGAAGCTACGCTAGGTCCGGACATTCTTGACTTGCTGGTAAGACGCAGATGCGAGGGGATAGTGCTCACCCCGGCAGTCCACAAGGACATAGTAAAGCGGCGGAAGGATATAATACAGCAGGGATTACCTGATGACGAGAGAGATGCGTTGATAAAGAAATATCCGCCACCGAGTAATTGCACTATGATCGATCCTCCAAAGCTAAATCAGGAGGTGAAGATCGTCATGCAAGATACGATTGTAAAGAGGGATGAACGAATTGGAAAAAAGCAGGAAAAAATCACCGCATGCTTGGCTGCGACCGGGAATGCCATGTTGACTATGTTGAAACACGATAAATCCGAGATGTACCCCTTTCTGCGGTATCTCAGTGATCTAAGCAGTCTGCTGACAGATCTCCTGCAAGACGAGTCTGCAATAAGACGAAGCCTTATTGTTGCTAATATAAATGTGTCCTTACGGTGTAAATGTGTTCTGACACTCTTAGCACTGGAAATTGCGATGAGTATTTGTTTGGAAAAAATCTCGATAAAGTCCTGAAATCAGCAAGATTGATCGAGACTGCTTGCAAGGATTTCAAGATCGTATCAAAGCCTGTGCAACAGCCGAAACCTTCAAAAAACTTGAGACCCCCGCCCCGTCAATACGGAGCGAAGGAGTATGCAACGACGTCGGGCGGGTCGAAACAACGTTATCAGACGTACCACAAAACAACACAGCGCCGTTCGCAATACAACAACTGATAGAGGCGAGGTCAGGAGCACTCGAGACAACGCTATTAGAACCGATAGGTCAAGTAGTTGGAAGACTTCGTTTCTTCGAAGCTAAATGGAGAGACATTACCTCGGATCCTGCCGTTTCGTCCTGGACAACAGGATATAAAATCCATTTTATCCGTCCGGCCCCTCAAAATACGGTTCCTTCGGAACCTGATTGGTCAGGCAATGAAAGACTTAAGATCTCCACTTTATTACGTGATTTGCAAGGAAAGGGAGCGATTCATGAATGCCACTCGACTAGAGACCAATTTGTTTCGAGTATATTTCTCATTCCTAAGCCGGATGGATCGAACAGGTTTATTTTAAACCTTAAGGGACTAAATAAATGTATCCATAGAAAGCACTTAAAGCTAGAGGATGGAAGAACCGCGTCAAAATGAATAGATTCAAATAGCTATTTAGCTACACTAGACTTGAAGGACGCTAATTATCTAGTCCCAATTCACGAGTCTCACAGGAAATATTTACGATTTAGATTTGACAGTGAATATTACGAATTCACATGTTTGCCAATCGGACTGACTACAGCGCCGTACGTGTTTACCAAGATCTTGAAGCCTGTGATGGCGTATTTGAGGAGCCTCAGTTTTCTATCAGTCATTTACATCGACGACATCCTTTTATTAGGGGATTCGTTTGCGCACTGTAGTTCTAATTTCACTGTAACTCGGTTTTTTTTCTCAAAAAACTGGGGTTTAGTATCAATGAAAGTAAGAGACAGACCACCCCGTCAAAAAGATGTACGTTTTTGGGTTTTATCTACCACTCTGGACTCTAGTATTACCTGAGGAAGAAGGATGATGATAAGATCTCAGATAAAAAATACAAGCTGCATGAGAGCTATAAAATCAAAGACTTTGCAAAACTCGTTGGTACGCTGGTATCATATTGCCCTGCTGTAAACTACGGAGTTGCATACACAAAAACGTGTGAAAAGTAAAAATATTCAGCCCTTCAAAAAAGTAATGGCAATTACGATGGTAAACTATTTATAAATGAAAAAGTAGTGATGCAATTGGAATGGTGGAGATCGATGAGATCAAGATCTAAAAATCCCATTAGATCCTTGGGATTTGATGTAGAATTTTTTTCAGACGTGTTGCTTTCAGGCTGGACATTTTCTTGGAAAAATTCGCATGAGAAAGCGCACGGTCACTGGTCAGAGAAGGAGTGTTTGGACCATATACATTTTTTGGAGTTGATGGCCGTTTTCCTCGGCCTGAAATGCTTCGCACAAGGGCTAAGGAATAGTCAAATTCTCTAACGCATCGACAATACAACCGCGGTCTCGTATATGAATCGGATGGGCGGTGTTCAATACGAAAACTTAAACGAGCTGTCCATAGAAATTTGTAAATAGTGTGAACAAAGGAATGTTTGGCATTTCGTATGTTATATCTCATCAGAAATGAACGCAGAAGTGGATGCAGAATCCCAAAAGTTAGAATCAATTACAGAATTCGAATTATCTAATTCAGCGTTTAAACAAATCGCGAATATTTTTGGAACACCTGAAATTGATCTTTTCGCTAATCGAGTAAATGCAAAGTTCGATATTGTCACGTCGCGACCAAATGCGCACAATGTATTTTTTTTCTCGCTTTCTCTTACCCTGTTGAGTTTTGGCGAAGACATGGGGCCTACGGCGATTTCCCTCGGAAATCGTGAATGACCACTAACTAAGCCTAAAAGACGCACGATAGCGGCATTCTCATTTTTCGGCCGATCTTTATATGTTCCTTAGACTTAGGCCTACCACGGCGGCAATGTAATCGATCAATAATGAGTAAACGTCTCACGTACTTTCCCATGCGAGAGCACAGCGGTCTTGACCCTTTCGCAGTGAGGTGAAAATGAGATTTTCGTGCCATTTTTGTGTTGGAAATTTTTTTTCATAGATTTGCTTTAAAGTCTCAGTATAATGGTTTTTGGGGTCGCTGACTTCGATTTTGATATCAGATTTCTAAAATTCAAAATGGCTGTCCAATATGTCGGACGCAAATTTGAAAAATGGTTTCATTTCGACGAAACTGAGTACCTTATGGTTTTTGGGTTTGTTTGTTTGGGTTTGGGAGTCAACAACCGCCACGTCCTCGATTCGTGACTCTAGGTTCGGCTAAGACCGGGATATAACGCCAAAAAAGTATTATTTTACAGTTGTTATTATTCATAGTTTGTCATACATGATTTGCCAAATTTTTATTCATTATATTGTATCCGAGCTTCACATACTTGGAGTCAGGATCCAAATTCGAAATTCGCGACCATAAAAATCAAAAGATACAATTTTTTGTCAAAATCCAACTACTTTTCGAATTTGCGTCCACCATATTGGATCCGCCATTTTGAATTTTGACACTCTGATTTCAAATTCAAATTCAGCGATGCCGAAAACCATGAGGTACTCACTTTCGTCGAAATCAAACCATTTTTCAAATTTGCGTCCGCCATATTGGATCTGCTATTTTGAATTTTGGAAATCTGATTTCAAATTCGAATTCAGCGACTCCGAAAACCATGAGGTACCCACTTTCGTCGAAATCAAACCATTTTTCAAATTTGCTTCCGCCATATTGGATCCGCTCTTTTGAATTTGGGAAATCTGATGTCAAATTCAAATTCAGCGACCCCAAACACCATGATGTACCAAATACAATCGAATCAATGCGGTAGAAATAGGTTGTTTTTTAAATGTCCCTATACGTGTCATGACACAAAAATGGCACGACTTTAATTTGTCCCTACGCGTGTCACTCACAGTCAAACGGTTAACCATATCACGAACAAATACACAAACGCAAAAAACTTCGGATTACAAGAACGTCCAACGCATGAGGCGGCACTCTAAATATTCGTAGCGTAGGTTACGATAAGATGCTTTAGTTATAAAACGAGACTGCACAGCGACTCGAAGAATCCGGAGAATATCGGCTCTTGCCAAACGAAACGTTCAAATCTTCTGTACAGCAAAAAATATACACTCGCTAGAAGAAAATCCTCCGACCCAGGAAGTTGACCCGATCTTAAAACCGCTGTAGACCACATGTGCTCTCACACCTGGGTCAACAAGGCTTATCTTAAGGTAAGCGCTACGACGCGACCAAGGGCCTTTTCTCTCCCCATATTTTCCCGTGCTTCTGATAAAGAAACGCAGCTCCAATTCCTGGAAATAGAGCGACGATTTTGACTCGCAACCTACCTCCTGCTCTCTATTTCGTCCAATCACCCGAGGAGATCTATATTCGATGTCCTTTCCACCAACCCCTAACAAAAACGTATCATGGAAATGCACTCCGTTCCCCACTAACGAAACCTTTCCTATTTTCCCCTTGGTGAAGAAGTATCCTACAGAAAGTCAGTGTTCCATCACCACTCGTTCGGATCCAGTCTCCCATCGTGATCCGGCATTGAATTCTGACATCGGTCTCCCGAGTCCCTAGCGACATGACTCTTCTCTGTAAAATAACTCAAATCCGAGTACCATTGAAAAATTAACGCGACTTATACCAACGTCTGAACTCTAAATACAACCACACAAAACATCCGAATTGTATCATCGCGTTTGCATTGTTTGTAAATAGTCATTTAATTCAGATCTCCGGCTCGCGGTAAAAATACATAATCCATCTCATATCGAAAAGTATGCGCGAACCATCACTGTTGTTCTCCGAGCGTACCCAACCGAGCGAACTGGCGTACCTGCGAAGGCCCAATTCAACGCTTCGTAACTCCAACCATTGTATCCGCCGCGCATCGACAAATGTAAGAACATTTTTCATGTATATTTTCTGTATTATTAATTTAATCGACTTAACCAAATTGGTTAATTCCAATAAACCCCGAGTCGATAGAATTTGAGTCTGTCCAATTATTCCTTAATCGGATAACCGCGTCATCCCATTTTTACTCAAGCACTACCCTTTTTTACCCTCATCCTGAGCTATTGCGCTAGGCATAGTCTACAAAGAGGGAAACGCAAATATATATGCCCACGGTCCCTTAGGATGTGACAATATCTATACTTCTTGGCGTAGAGATCCAGACGCCCTAGCGATTGATGCATTTACGATATCGTGGAGATCTTAATTCTTGTATGCCTTTCCGCCATTTTCAGTTATCCTGAAAGTTATGCAAAAAAAGAAGAGTGAAGGAGCACAGGGTATTGTGGTGGTGCCAGGATGGCCTTCTCAGCCATGGTTCCCCATGTTTCAGGCCATGCTAGTCTCACAAATAATTCGTTTTAAGGCTGATTTGGATATTAAAAATTACTCTGACCGAAAAACAGATGGATTCTGGAAGAACGTTACCCTGGTGGCTGGGATGTTGTTCGGAAAGCATACGAAATGAAGGAAGTGCCAGAAAAATGATCGAATCTTATGTTACCATCGTTAACGAAATCATCATGGAAACAATATGACTCTGCACTAAGAAATTAGTGGCATTTCTGTAAAAGGACAACCATAAACCCTTATATAGGCTCGGTTCCCGAGGTATTATCGTTTCTGATGGAGGCCTTTGAGGGCGGTGCATCACAGAATGTACTAAATACATCTAGATCGGCTGTTTCATTGCTAATTGGACCAGAGGTAGCTCAGGACTACAGAATGAGACGTTTTTTCAGGGCATCAGCCAACCTAAGACCGTCAAAACCGAAGTATGACTCTAAATGGGACCCAAAAATAGTATTGGACTTTATAGGTACGCTACCCTCAAACGAAGAAATGTCTATCAAGGCATTATCTATGAAACTTATTGTTCTCCTCGCACTTATAATCGGCCACAGAATGCAGCCCTTTTCGCTTATAAAGGTCGAAAACATGCAAAGGAAGAAAATCGCGATTGAGATAAAGATCCCTGATCGAATAAAAACGACGGGCAAGGGTAAAAAGCAGCCGACACTGATATTGCCTTTCTACGGGAAAAATGTAAAACTGTGCGCAGCGTCTGCCTTTGAGAGCTACATGAAAAGAACTTAAAGCTAGCGAGGTTCTGTGGAGTCTCTTTTTATCTCATGTAAGAGTCCGATTAGGGCAGTTACAGCTCAATCTCTAAGCAGATGGGTGAAAGACATTGTTAAGAGGAGTGGACTAAATAGGGATACATTTACTACACATTCGACGCGGCACGCGTCTACGTCCGCCGCTAAAAGAAGAGGAATCGATATTGATACGCTGAGAAAAACCGCTGGCTGGGCTGAAAATTCTCACACATTTTTTCAATTCTATGATTTGCCTCTATCAGCTCCTATAGATTCATTCGCTAACGCGATTTTAGACAATTAGGTTACGTAATTGTTTAGTGCTCTTTTAAATATGTAAAAAAACCAACCCCTTTTTACCTTATATCAGCCGTAACAAGCGTTAAACATCTACATAGTTGATCTCGAGGAAGAGGCGCGAAATACAATTATATGATTTAACGAACTCACCTAAGTGAAGTTCTATCACAATTGTACGAGGCGCCTCTTTCGACATGATCAACCCCACCCTTAAGATTACCCTATCTCGACGCTTCGCCTTCAAGACCCAAGGAGATTGTTACGGCGAAGCTTTGAAGAATGAGGCTTGACGGGCTGCATTCGGAGGGGATGCCACGACTGTTCCCTTTTTTTAGATATATGTAGTATATGAAATTTCGGTGACATCGGTAGGAAGTGGGGTACAACACAGTTGATAACCTCGGAAGGGGCGCCTCATACAATTATGATAGAACTTCACTTAGGTAAGTTCTTTTAATCATATAATTATGTATTATTTTTACGGCAACAAACTCGAGCTGATGTCGCAACTAATTAAACAAAGCATCAAATAAAAAATATAAACATTATTCAATAACTTAAATTAAACCACAAATGAATCAATTGCGATAGTAAAAAAGTACATTTACCTGGTAAAATGGGCCGCAGTGACGTGACTTCTCCGTGCGGCTCTTCAGCAAGGGCTAGCCGTTATGTGCGCGTCCGCTACTACTCAAAGAGTTGGAATACTGTTAATTTGTAGCTATAATGTTTATAGCTTGGCGGCAAATCGATTGTTACTTCTTATACCTGTTACTTGTTGCCCGTATCTCCCCTACGCTCATCAGAAGAAAATATTGAAAATCGACCTCTCTTTTTGGCCTCAAGCGTATGTAGGCCCGTTGAATCCGCATTATTGCAACTATTTTATCAAAATAGAGTCTTGACATATTTCGTATTTCTCACCAGTTCGGCAAATTTTTCACAGACCTATTCAGTGCAACGGCTGACAACAGCGGGGGTGTTTCATATTTCGAAAAGGTTACACTGAAATAAGCTTTTTCCTGAAAATGTATTAGTACAGTCGTGCTGTCGCTGAAAAACCCCAGAATCAGAGAAAATTAGAAGAAGGCTAGTTTTTTGACAGGTGATTTTGTAGGTGCCGCGGGTGCTAAATCCAAGTTTGCCTAAAAATCGGGGTTTAGGGTTTTTTTAAGGGGATGAAAGAAGATGAGCGTGGATTAATGCCAAACTACAACCCCTACGAGGTTGGCGCCGTGAGACAAAATATTCAGAAAAATCCGGGCTTTAGTTCTGTCCACAGCGTCGAAGTCGTGGAAGTTCATTGTGGGGGTGAAAAAGTGGGGTGAAATTTTGAAAAATCGGTTTTAATTCAATAACTCTTCAGGAAAAAATCGTACACTTTTTGTTCAAATGGGAACGTTCCCGTGAAAAATTTGCCGGCGCTTAACATGCGGCCGACGCTTGGTACGATATTCAGCACCAACCACCAATACCCAGTGTTGGTCCTTTATACGGGCCAATGGTTTGGCCATGATTCTGCCAGTGCTCATTTGAAGCATGGCAAACCAACGAGCACCCAGCCTTGGGCCAAATATCAATTACCAACTGTCAGCCAACTATCGGGTCCCAGTGTTGGCCCCGAACATGGGCCAATCGGTTGATCGTGGGTTTGCCAGTCTCGAATTGAAGCTCGGCACACCATCGAAGAGCCAACGCTGGGCCAGCACTAATTAATGACCGTCGGCCAATTGTCGGGGCGTGCGCAGGCCCTGAGTCTGAACCAATCGTTTGACCGTGGTTTTGCCAACGCTTATTTTTAGCATGGCAAACTGACGAATTGCCAATCCTGGCCCAACACTGGCTTTGAACGGTATATTCCATACATATATACAAGAATGCTTTTTTACGTGTATCGTAATATGTGTGTGTGTGTGTGTGTGTGTGTGTGTGTGTGTGTGTGTGTGTGTGTGTGTTTGTGTGTGTGTATGGACTATACAAGAATTTTTTTACGTATAAACGTATATACGTATATACGTAAAAAAAGCATTGGCAAAACCACGGTCAAACGATTGGCTCAGACTCGGGGTCTGCGCTCGCCCCGACGATTGGCCGATGGTCATTAATTAGTACTGGCCCAGCGTTGGCTCTTCAATGGTGTGCCGAGCTTCAATTGTAGACTGGCAAATCCCATGATCAACCGATTGGCCCATGTTCGGGGCCAACACTGGGACCCGATAGTTGGCTGACAGTTGGTAATCGATATTTGGCCCAAGGTTGGGTGTTCGTTGGGTTATTATATATTTTTTTATTATCGCTGCACACAATTTTCTACGTCCTGTGATAATAAAAACTCATTACTCTTTTCTGAAATTCAGTTTATTAAAAATAAAATTGATTTATACTAGTTTTGTGGTGTATTAAAAAAAATGCCGAGGTATTATGACAGTATTAAGAAACGCCGAGTGTTAAAACGACGACAAAAATTAGAAGACTCTTTACAGCAGGTTAGGATCAGAGGCAACGAAACAAAAGGACAAGTAATAAATAGTGAAACAAATTTGGAAACATTCCACGAAGTGATTGTGAATAACGAGTTTAGTGAATCTAATAACTCTTCCGATGAGCAATCATCGAGCACAGAAACTTCTGAATCTAATCCATGTGCGGGAATAAGGACCGATGCATTGTCTCTGAAAGAAAAATTGAGGTTATTTTGACAACCCTACACTGGGCCAACGCTAGCCCGAATATTGCGCCAACAATATGAAGCCGACCTTAGCCCTACTATGGGCCGGTGATCACGCCAACCGTCAGCCAATGATCGTGATCTCTTTAGCCCAATGTTGGGCCAATACCCGGCCAACTGTTAAGATTTCCGGTTAGCCTACCATTGGCCAACCGTACAACCCAGCGTTGGGCCGAAGAGATCACTCCTACCGTGGCGCAACACTAAACCGGTATTGCTGCCGTTCATCGGCCAATGGTAGAATATGATTGGCGTGACGCTGGCTCGAGGTTGGGTCGGTTGCGCCGTTTTTCGCCCAACGTTGGGCCAATACCCGGCCAACTGTTAGGATTTCCGGTAAGCCTACTATTGGCCAACCGTACATCCCAGCGTTGGGCCGAAGAGATCACTCCTACCGTGGCGCAACACTAAACCGGTAGTGCTGCCGTTCATCGGCCAATGGTAGACAGTGATTGGCGTGACGCTGGCTCGAGGTTGGGTCGGTTGCGTCGGTTTTCACGGGTAAATTTTTGTCCACAGCGCCAACTCGTATCTCTTTATTTTCGGTAAATATTTTTTCCAGAATTTCATTTTGAATTTTCAATCCCTGAGAGGGGTTCGAAAAAGCAAAATTCAAGGGTGGTCCATAGGAACGAAAATATACAGACAATTATTCTCTACATTTCGTACACTTAAACCATCCCTGAAAAATTGATTGTTTTTGAGTTATTCAATAAACAATTTTTTTGTTTATACTTCAACAATTCTTTGAGGGTGAAGATGGTATCGGAGAGTGATGAACAAATAATTGGGGAATACTCGGTCGACGCGTCTTTTCAAGAGCTACAACGTTCCCATTTGAACAAAAAGCGTACGATTGTTTCGTCAAGAGTTATCGAATAAAAACTGTTTTTTCACAATTTCACTCTACTTTTTCACTCCCTTTCTGAACATTCTGTTTCTGAACATTTTGTCTCCCGGCGCCGACCTCGTGGGGGTTGTAGTTTGGCATTAATCTAAAAAAAACCTACACCCCGATTTTTAGGCAAACTTGGATTTAGCACCCGTGGCCCCTACAAAATCACCTGTCAAAAAACTAGCCTTCTTCTAATTTTTTTCCTATTCCAATATACAGCACGGTTGTACCATATACTCTTTAAAAGTCGTAAATGTTCCACCTATTTTTGCGGAATTTCATCCGAAAATGCCATATACGATACTCTACGTACAAAAATTAACGAGCTACCTAAGTGGGTTAAAAAATTGCATTTTCCCCAATTATTTTAATTTGATAGCATCACCTTTAAGCTGTGTTGCGTGATAATTTCATTGAAATATTCCTGAAATTGTATGAGTTACAGCTTCTAACAATCGGCCGGGCGGGCAGTAGCAGCACTAGACCTCAAACTTTAAACGCGTTTTTCTCGAAACACTGTTTTCATAGTCGGTAGACATGATATCTCGAGATTCACTTAATTAATTGTTTCTGAATATACAGCGGATGCGATGAGAAAAAATTAAAGGTCGTTGACGATCTCACTTTTTAAAATCGATGTTTAAATCTTAATAGTTACATAAAATTACGACTTATGTCATAAATTTTGTATACTCAAATTTCAATTGGTCGCCACGTTGTTAAAAAACTGATTCGAAAAATCGACGATTTTAACGACAAGAAGACTACAGGCAAGGAGTACGAACGCCTGCGGTGATCACAATCCACAACCGTGCGTGAAACTCTGGATATTCGTAGTTAGTGGTTTTACCGTGTGCGTCGCTTTTGCATTACCGAACCGAAGTGAACTGCGCGACAAAAACGCATCTGACGCCATTCACCAATGATGATTCCTGCTTGTCGTCCGTGTTGGAATGAAGCGTGTGCGGACCGTGTGGACTAACGAATTTCGCGAATTTTGTTAGATTTAATCGAATAATTGTGCTCGGTATATTAAATATTTATCGTGATACGCGGCGAAAACGATCAATACATGGTATGAAATTTCTTGTGTTTAAAAAAATTGTTTGTTTGTTACTGCTTTTGCAACGAAAAGTAAACGTATTGACTTAATTTCTGTATCATAATGTGTGAACATGATGTGTGATCATTAAAAATACTTTTGTTTGGATTCAAAATCCTTATGTATGTTCTTGTGTCTATAGATACATTTTGTTTGTTACTGTTTCCGCAACGCGAAAAAAATATTGACTTAATTTCAGTATTTTGTTAATATTCTCCATCTGTAAAGCGTATAATAACGTGTGAATATGATGTGTGATAATTTGTAAAACTTATGCCTGGATTAGGAAATCTTATGAATTTTCTTGTGTCTATCAATAGATTATCTTTGTTACTGCTTCCGCAACGACAAGAAAACGTATTCACACAATTTCTGTATTTCGTTATTATTTTTTATCTATACAGCGTATCATAATGTGTGAATATGATGTGTGATAATTCGTAAAACTTGTGTCTGGAATCCAAATTCTTATGAATTTTCTTGTGTCCATAAATATTGGGAGTACAAATAAGTCTCCGCCGTTTGACAAAAGATGGCTCCACCAGGAGGTTATGGTTGGAATTGTCAGATGTACAACGTCATATCGTAAGATTGAACATGTGGTAAGACCATAACCTTGAAATATTACCGATTTTGTATTAGCATCGCGTAATTTTTTTCTTGCGAAAATGTCGAGTTTTGAGCCGAATAAGCGTAATTTGCGGCAACTTTCGCGTTTGGCACGAATCTCCCTTCAATAATGCTTCCAATTCCACGTCTTCGTTTCGGCCTCCCGCTACGTTCTTTGTCTTCGACGTCAATACAGACAGACAATACATTTTGTTGGTTATTGACCTAATTTCTGTATTTCGTTATTATTCTTTATCTGTAAAGCGTATCATAATGTGTGCTAATTTGTAAAACTTTTGTCTAGATTGAAAATTCTTATGAATTTTCTTGTGTCTATAAATAAATTTGGTTGGTTACTGCTTCCGCAACGAATAGAAAACGTATTGATATAACTTCTGTATTTCGTTATTATTCTCCAATACAATACATATCTTATAAGAATTTTATATATCTATATAGAAATTTCTTTCACCAACTGGTTTTACAATTAATTTGATAAAATTATCGTTCCATATGAAGTAGTGGCAGACTTTACTTCGGCTCGCTGGGAGAGCAGCGCCACAGTTTTCGTCTTTACTTTCGCGGACGATCCGGTGAACCTGCGTTGGTACTCCTGTACTCCTTACCTCTAGTCTTCTTGGTTAACGGCTCGTATTTATTGTTACGGAGTGACTCCCCCAAGGAGACTTTAGGGAAGGAGCCTAATAAATTGATTCAAGAGCATGGTATTAAATATGGCCTGTAGGCGTCGTCTGTGTCTTTAGTGTATCAAAAATATAGCAATACAGCCAGTACACAGGGTGAAACTGACTGTTATGGCGGCTAATTGTTGACGCTTATCAAAAAAACACGTATCGTCTACTAAGATTGTTTTTTTGCGACGGCGACTTTGAAATAGTATCGAACGAGGGAGTATCGAAAAATTTACTTTTTAATTACAAATCTAATCTGATATTTTTTCCGAGTTTTTCTGTTTAGATTTTAGGTTATACGTGGAACTTATTTTTGAGATCCGTGGACCTCGCGGTTATTGAAGGTAATATATTTATTTTTCCCTTCTGCCCGTTATGCACTGACAGAGAATATAGATCTATGTTCCCGGCACTGATGATCAGTCTTTGTCCGTTCTGAAGCTTATCTGGAAATCGAGAATTTAAATGAATTTGAAATATAATAAACCCCACCATCAATGTTTATTTTGAATATTTCAAAATATCTTGAGATTAGTAAATTTAATACATGTCTATTTTTATTTCAGAAAGATGGGGAGAACGTGTGCAGTGCCAGGATGCCACAGTGGCCTTGCCAAAGATAATACACAGCGAAAAAGATTAGGGCTGCACCGCTGTATTCTGTTTTCCATTCGAAAGGTAACAGAATTATTTAATGCGGTAATCTATACTCCGCATGTTCTGCTTTTATTTAAAATATTTACAGTACAGCACTTTCCATCCACTTCTAGAGTTTTTGTAACCTCGGATGTTTCGTAGCCACGTAAATATTTCTCAATGCTCACGTAAGACTTGTAAGACGTATTGCTGTTGTTTTTCATCTCTTGTAGCATGTATGTAAATGCTGATAATAATCAAAGACTATGTACGACACAGATTTTTTAAAAATGAGTTACACATGATTGTGTACCCGTTACTGTGGTCAAAGGTCTAAACGAAGATGTCTGGCGCTTCAGATCCTTCGGGTTCTGAAAACAACGATGTTCTTCGCAACACTTTGCAGCAGGGATAGTATTTTGCACATTACTTTTTTATTATCTGTATACATATCTGTGATATTTGTGAGATGTTTAAGCATATTCTTTTTACTTTCAGCATGCGAGGCCTACCCAAACAAACACAACCTGTGCATGGTCAACTTGACCGTGGGGGCCACAAACTGCATACAACGAGAGAAGAAATGTGGACATTCTTTGAATGTTCTTAAAATGTTTTACTTTCATTTCTACCTGCTAATTACAAAAGGTTTCACCATAAATCATTTTTTCGCACGATGACTTATTTTTGTTGACGTAATTTTATTAAAGACAAACAAATTAATTATTACATCGAAAAATATATTTTTGCAATGACAAGTGTTGATTGTCGAAATTTTATTCCAGACGCACAATATTACAAGTATGATTTCGTCTGATTAGTTTAATGCAAATATAAATTCTATGGCATTTTTAGGTGTTTTTTTTCATAATTAGGTGGGTAATTTCACTACGACTTAAATGTAGAAACATCTTAAGGCACTACAACAGCTACACGAAATTTACTAATAAAATGCATTAAGGTTAAGAAAATTAAAATTTTCAGCTCATAATAATGCTGACATTGTTAGCTGTCAGTTACAACACAGATAGCTGATAACAATGCATGCGCAAAACATACGTGTATATAGAGTACACAAGGACTAACTTTCCCAGCGCCGCTTATGCGGAACCCAATTTTGTTGGACTTTTACGGACGCGCCAGAATGCGGAGATTGGACTCCTTCCCTATAGTCTCCTTGGACTCCCCGTTCGGTTATCGGACCAATAAGCGTATGTTATTGGTCCGGATGGCGGCTCAGTTCACGCCGTATTTCCAGTAGGCGTACATATTATTGTGATTCGTGTCAGCTAGTATCCGGACTAATAACACACACACACATATATATAAATATATATATATATACATATAATCGTCCGGATAGAATTAGTTAAATTGTTAAACAAACTATCCGAACGAATAACTTGCGCGTATTCGTCTGAATAAAATCCTTATAATTTTGTTCGGGTTTGTTTGAGGCGTTGTACAGTGTGAACTCCGTGAACTGAGCCGCTATCTGGACGAATAACATACGCTTATTCGTCCGATAACCAGACGGCTAGCCGCAGCGTTGTTGTTAACATGAATAACCTGATTACCTTTAGATTTCAAATGGACCGTTTGAGTTGGAGAGGGTCGATCGACAAACGTTGCGAATAAAATGTCATCATCTGCCGGTGGTCACGTTTTAGTTGTTTTTCTGTATTTTTTGATGATTTTTCTTTCTAAGTCTTTCAATATACGTACTTTTGTGTTGAAAAAATGCGTATCTTTTTGACTATCCGTTTCGCAGAAAAAAATCGGAGAGCCTTTTTTCAGGCCTCTAGGTAGATGTAGCACCTTGGTCGGACATCGGGAAAACGGAACAGAGGAAATGTGTTTGCACATCAATGTCCAACACTTTGAACCATTTTAAACACATATCCATTAAAATCTCAAATACCCCATGCAGAAATTTTTTGGGGACTCCCCAGATCCTACCAGATCCCTATGGGGATTTGATAGGGACGCCCCAAGTAAGGAGTCCACACTGGAATCCAAATAGATTTGTTGGGGACTCCCCAGGTTCTACCAGATCCTTGTGGGGATTTGATATGGACACCGCAGGTAGGGAGACCACATTGGAATCCAAATGGATCCTGGGCTGTTTCCAGATTAACGTGGTTTGAGAATTTTTTACTTGAAATTATATAAAATGGGATTTCGCGACGCTCTGTAAAAAATTATTCTTTGATGGTCCCGTGCACAGATTTGCTTGGGAGTTTCAAGATGCACCAACGTGTTTCTAGGAATTTGTTAGGATATCGAATACTACAATATATAATTATATTTTTTAGTAACTTCTTTACTTTAGTGCTTACCCATATTGTATATTTATAGTTTGTTATGGGCTAGTATTTTTTATACGAATAAAAAAAGTTGTTATAAATTTTAATATGCACACTTTTTGAATTTTTAATACTTGTGCGCATAAAAATTTGTTTTGGACGTGACGGCAATCGGGTTACGATTGCGTCTGCGGTTTATCGCTGTGGGTGTGGAGTTTCGTTATAGCGGCTTAAATGAGGTTTTAAAAGAAAATTAAATGTAAGTATGAAATCATATTTTTATAAACATGATATCTATTACACATTCGCTTAAGTTTGTAGCCCGTAACAGCAATTTCCACCCGACCCCGTGGATTTTTCATCGGGATCTAATAGGGATTCCCCATTGGGATCTAACAGGGATTCCTTGTCGAGAGCCAATAGGAATTCCCTATCGGGATCCAATAAGGATTCAGAAAATCGCTTCCGACAAAAGAAAGACGTCGGGCGATAGAACATAAGCGGCGCAGGGTACATATATATTCGTGTCGTCGTTGAAAAGCGCGCGACGATCGAGTTACTGCGCAATCGCGATCGTAAAATTTATTTACTCCGAACACGCATTAATGTTTGTTGCATTCCAATGATGCAAGCATCAACCTTATTAAAGTGTTTAAATTTTATATAGTATAAAAAGTATTTAAAGTATTTTTAAAAAGTTCATAAAGTATAAAAAGTACTCAAAGATATAGATATAAGATATATAAGTATTCGAAGAATACTATACAAAGCATTATAAATATTCAGTATGGGTAAACAATTAAAAAAAAACAAAATAAGTATATTGTGGTATTCGATATGTACTCCTTTGTAAACAATAAATTGATCTCTTTAGTGTATCGATGCTTTTATTTTTTGTAGCATTTTGGGCTTACAGAATGCGATATGATCGATCAAGCATCGTATCGGATTCCGTTCAATACTGTGGGGAAGCTTTAAAATTCTTACATTGGATTCCGATGGGAAATCCCTATTGGATCCTAATAGGGAATCCCTATGGAATCCTTATGGAATCCCGATAGGAATCCCTACTGGATCCCGATGGGAATCCCTTTTGGATCCCGATGGGAATCCCTTTTGGATCCCGATGGGGAGTCCCTCTTGGAATCCAATGTACGAGCGTGACGTTTCTTGATAGGGATCCAACGGGGTGTCCCGTTGGATCCCTATCAGGGAGTAGGGAGAAGTAGGGGAATCCTATAGGATTCCAAACACAATTTCTACCTGGGACTTTCTTCGTCTCAAAAATCTAGGTAACTCTACGAGCAAGCCACAGTAACGAGTGATCCGTTCACTGTCAATTAGCCCGGATCGCCGTGAATTATTTAATAAAATTGATAATCTCCGTGAAAAAACTTTCCGCAAACTTTCACCTTAGGAACAAACACTTTTTTCCAAAATAGATTTATTCTCCGTCTGTTATCCAGGAGAACTCTTCCACCCAATTATATAATCCATTTTATCAGCGAACTTTTCGCCACTTTTCCTCCGCATAAATCCGAACCCTCAACCTTTCGTCCAACGACTCTTTTTATACACGAAGGACAGACGGGAATGTAAGACGAGGAGCGGAGCGACCAGAGAGGCATAAGGACAGCGGGGAAATTCCACGGAAGGGGTTCCGCGGTGAAATTAGTTTGGGCCTGCATATACATAGTATAATTATTCTAATGATCCTTAATCGCGAGCCCGAAGAGGCAAAGAGATCTTACTCAGCGGGCAATCTCCAACGCTCTCAAAAATGTAAACTCGCACATTTTGTATGCTCTCCTTCCTGCAAAATGTCCGTACACAGCTGTGCAGAAAAAAAAACAAAATTTTGTTTCTTCCTCGTTCCTTCTCTCATTTATTATTACACTTTGACAGTTTGTTTTCGTCCGCTGGCTCGATTAGCTTTGCGGTCGTGCGGTTTTTATTTTTCCAATGGCAGTGTGATTACGGTTTCCGGTTAATCAAACTGCGATAAGGTGAGGAATCGTGTAGCGAGAAGACACGAAAAAAAACGAATAAATATAAACAATACGAATGACGAATAAAGTCGTATCAACACCTCGTTTATAGGAGTTTTTTTTCTCATCAATTCTTCGCTAATCACTACGTATCACCTATCTGTCGTTATCCTTTCGATAGCTGCGAATCTTCTTTTTTCGCATTCTAAGCGCCGGCATATTGCTTCACAACGTTCGCCCAGTCTTTCGGATACACTCGTTGTATGTGAGCAATAACTTTCTTTATCTGGCGAGTCTCCTCGGGTGTACATTGAGGACACGAGCCGCGAAGTATCAAGGGCGCCAAGCCTGAAACACAAAGACGAAGAACAAGTGTTACGAATTTTTACGAGTTCGTGACCCAGAAAAAGCCCGTTTAAGCGTTGTATCACTTTTTTCCCCCTCTGTCTTTTCGAGAAAAGCACTCGCGCTGGCTAACCGCGGGCGAAAAACTTTGCGATCGTGCAGAGTAAAAAAACATTTCGAATGCTTGTACAATTTGGATGAAAATAACGGTAATTCAGAATATGTTATTGAGAAACTGGCACGTAAGGGGACGCTATACAGGGTGTGCCATTTAAGTTGACACAACGAAATATCTCGAGAGGGATGCGTTTTAGCAAATAATGGTCGAAACAACGGTTTCATAGCTTGAGGAAATCCATATATGATAGCGGCGGACATTTTTTGTTTAGTGGTATTTTTTAAGGTGACTTCAAGGTCATCTTTCGTTTTCTAAGGGGGAACTAATATTTTTTATCTCGGAATACTTTCTAGCGGAAGAAAATTGATAACTTTTGTTTGGAACATTTCTTTGCTTGACTTTGATTTTCTAAGATATTTTAAATGTTTGACAAATTTGTTAATATCTTGAATTGATTTGTTAACTATCTGAAATATAAAAAGTATGGGTAAAAATAAGAGTCGAACGGAAAAAAGTTTCAAACAAGAGTAATCTATTTGCTTCCGCAAACAATCATTACCAGATAAAAAATATTAGTTCCCAATTAAAAAGTGGGATTGACCTTGAAATAACCTTGAAATGTTCCGCTAAATGAAAATACAAAACACCATCGTTTTTCTTCCTGAAAGCGATGAAACTTTTGTTCGAAACATTTTTCCTAGACTGCATCCCTCTCGGGATATTCCATACTGCCAACTTAAACGGTACACCCTGTATGTCGTGGAATATTTCTACGTTTTCTTTTCGAATAAATGGCCCTCGCGCCGGGACGAAAAGAAGATAGGAAGGATATGCGTATTATTGTCATAATCATTAATTTATAATTACGAGATGTATGCTGAGTCTGCAAATTATTAAACGTGCAAAATCCACGGATAATTTTCGAGGGGTGTATAAGAGAGAGAAAGAGAGGGAGAGAGAGAGAGAGACCCGGCTGGCTATCTGGTAATCGGAGCTTAAATTGATATAAGTGAGCAGAGTAAGTTCCCCCTGTCCTTCTCAAAGCCGGTAAACCGTAGGAGAACACAAACTACGAGTACGGGGATTGCGTGAGGGTGAAAAGGGATCTTCTCGTGACACCGGAACTTTAAAACACGATTAAAAGGTCCATTTTCCGCGAAAGTTCGGGGAATAAGCATCGGATAAGACATATGGGACGAAGTTACACAGGCTATTCCACGTAAAATCACCCTAGATATGACTTGCGCTCTATGCAATTTTGTTCGTATCTTTTTAGAGAATTCTTACGTCGCTCTAAGGGGCGATATTTTTACCCCACGTTATCATTTTGCAGTGCTTCAAATATCGTTTCATAAAAAGAAAGGTTCACCACACTCCACAAGAGGCAAATCGGCAGAAAAGTCTCGCAAACAGTTTGCCGTGCTAGCGTAAATATTTGTCTCTCCGTGCAGCTGAATTATTCCGTGTTTTTCAATGCTGTCGAACTTTACATCGTTTGGATGCAGCGAAAATTCTTTTTTATATTTTTATTTTCTTCTTTCCATTATTTCAAAAAATATTTTTTTCGCAAATTTCGATTATGGATCTTCGCATCTTTTTATTTATTTTCGAAGCTATTTATTGTTTGGAAAATTCAATAATTTTACACAAAACTACGCACTGGACGCTATCTTCGTGAATTATTATAAAAAGTTTAACTAAACGACTGAAATATGGCGGAAGAGGAGGAGGGGAGAGAATCCTTGATTTTTCGTATTCAGTGATAAGCTACCTTAAGCAAAAAACCTTAATCGATATTTTCTACCTAAGCAAAAAACCTTAATCGATATTTTCTAAACTTCATATCTCTCTCTCTCTCTCCCTCCATCCCTCTCCCTCCCTCTCTCTCTCTCTCTCTCTTTCTCTCTCTCTCTCTCTCTCTCTCTCTCTCTCTCTCTCTCTCTCTCTCTCTCTCTCTCTCTCTCTCTCTCTCTTTCTCTCTCTCTCTCTCTCCCCCTCTCACTTTGTGTCGCAGACTCTGCATACATATCGTATTTATAAATGAATTTAAAAAACATTTAAAAAATGTATTTTCAAATTTATGGCCGGCCACTACATCGCCGCTGATAGCGAAAGACTCCTGAAAAATCATTTATGGGCATTAAGGCGGTTGAAGCGTTAGCAACAATCCAATATTAAATTAGAAAGCATATACGAGTATGTTATTGTCTAGACTATACTGATCCTTATGACATTTTCACATTTTTTCACCACAAAACAACAGAGACAAAAAATTGTTTAATGTTTATATTTTACATGTGTCAAGATGTTCACGCCACGGGTGATATAATTTTGTTGACTATTTAGCATCAAGATAACTTTCTCCCTATAACGAATTAACGCCAAATAAACTTTGGTAAACGTTTAGAAGAACGAACACTGAACCTTGCCCATCGCAAATCCAGGGTTGCGAAATTTGAAATGAAAAAGTTATGCATTATTCATTACTTTTTAAATGGGTGATGAACAAATATTTTATTATCCATTACAGTACATTCAGTAATGTAAAAATGTCCATTACTCATTACATTATATTTTGTAATGTAAACAATTTCCATTACTCATTACATTGGATTTTGTAATGTAAAAAATGGTCATCACTTATTAAATTATATTTTGTATTATAAAAAATTTCGATTACTCATTACATTACATTGTAATGGGTAATGGACATTTTTTACATTACAGAGTCCAATGTAATGAGTGATGGCATTTTTTTACATTACAAAGTGTAATGTAACGATGATGTAATGAAAGTGTAATGTAATCGGCTACCAGTCGGTGTAGCGGTGTTTTCCCCGGTGGTCAAACTGACCCAATAGTAGTAACCGCGTTTTTCTTGGTCTCCAGAGGCCGTAGCTATATTAATTCAATAATTCTACTTTGGTATTTTCGATTTGAGAGATCGCGTGAAACTTGCACCTCGTACGATATCCTAACCGTATGGATTCGCTTTTCTCAAGAATGCTGATAGAAGTCGATTTTGTTTTTTTCCCCTCTTTACGTTTATGTGTCACAACTGCGAAAAAATCTGGATTGTGAACTACTCGCAGATGACTTTCACGGGCTACGTGAGCGTCGTTTCAACCATTGGATCCTCATCGTCTAGTATATTTTCGTTCTATTTAGGGTGTTAAACAAGACCAAGAAACGCGTGGTTACTACTATTGGGTCAGTTTGGCCCGGAGAAAACACTCGGCTATCCCTTTGGTAGCCGAGTAACACTTGGTTACTATCGTGGGGTCAGTTTGACCCGGGCCAAAACCGCTATCGCCACTGATAATCAACAAACGCGCGGTAACTACCATCGGATCAGATCGATCCAGTGCAAAAACCGCTGTTTCCTAATGGAAAACGAATAATACTCCTCATTACAGTATAATGATGATGGAGATTTTTTACATTACATTACGTTAATAATGTGAATAAATTCCATTACTCAATACATTACATGTTGTAATGTAAAAAAAATCCATAACCCATTACATTGCAATAGGTAATGAAAATGATTTACATTACAAATTGTAATGTAATGAGGAATGGACATTTTTTACATTACAAAGTTCAATGTAATAGGTAATGAAATTTTTTTACATTGCAAAATGTGATGTAATGAGTAATGAAAACGCATTACAAAAAGTAATGCATTATCTGCAACTCTGCGTAAAACATACACATTCAATATTGAACCATTAAGGTTTGATAAAAGGTTACGAATTTTGGCTGGCAAATGAAGAGCATTGCTGCCAAATATAAATAGGCATAGTTATAAGACTCAATATTTCATTCTGAGTTGTCTAAAATATCCGCTGACGCAGTTTTTTTCTTCATAATAATCGTCAATAATGTTATACTATTTCAAGTTGGTAGTAACACAAAAGTGTTTCTTATTTACGTAATTAAAATTAAAAAATGCATAATCTTGCTCTTTAATTATATATTTTATGAAAAATGGGCATCTACAGCATAAATATATGCCTCGTATGCATTTTTTGGGATTCATTGCAAAAAAGTTCATAAACCGTCATTTGACTCAACTGGACCTCTCCAACCCCCTTAAGTCGAACGAAAAAGTTATGTATTGTAAATTTAAAAATGTATTGTCAAGTCGATAAATTCCTGTGTATTTTCATGTGAATTGAACAAAGGCACGGACTGAGAAAGGGCCAAAGAAATTCAAGACGTTGCAAAAGCTCGGAAATCATAAAGGTGTTGTCCGTTCCAGCTCCTCCGTGAAAATACCCAGGCGTCGAGTGTCCCGCGAGCGCGATATCACGTGAACTTCTTTTTATAGAAATGACAAAGGAAAAATGTACATACTTTTGAGACGACGACCGACAGGATCGCAGGGTGCCTCGCCGAGAGCGCATTTGATCTGGCGTTTCAGGTAACGCTGGTCGTTCAAAGCTATGTCCAATTGGTCATCGGAGACCCGTGATTTGGGCGCACGGTCCCCGCTTTCCTGGGCCAGTGCCGCGAGAAAACAACAAGTCATCATCAAACAGAGAGCCAACGCGATCTGAAACAGGCCAAACGAGTTTTCTCTTGACGAACACGCGCACTCTGACCTCGAATTTACAAAAGTCGTTCTTCTTTTATCCTCGAGTCCACCTCTGTTCTTATGTGAAGTCGAAGAAAAAAATCTTATTCGTCTCACGTTCCCTCCGATCGTAAAGAAAATGCGCGAAGAATACGTTGCCGTAAGGGAATATTTGCCGTAGAAAAAAAAACAGACAAAATATTCTGCAAACCTGATGAACACTTTGACTGCAGGGCTGAATTTAAAGGTGTGGAGGCTCTGAAGCAACGAAAACGTGGGAGGCCCCTCATTATTTTTCAAACAAGATAACATTCAATTTATTGGGTTTATGAAGTCGATTGCAAACAAACAAGATCCTTTAAAACAACATACTTTGTTTGAAGTTAAGGAACGAGACCCTTCCTGACATCAGCTAAATTCAATTACCATTATAATGTTTTTCCATTTTTATTCATGTGACTCATTTTTTAGTGCGTAGTTATATACTTTATAGCGTGATGTGATGTGATTGTATAGTACACATGAGTTGGGCTTACCAATTTTAACGTTTTTTTTTCGTCTTTTACTTTTTACAATTTTACAATAAACGATTTTTGAATAAAATAGTTTACTATACTAGGCTAGATACTAAAACTTTCATATACGGTTTTCAGCAGTTGTAAAAAAGCAATATGTACTTTTTCCGGTTCCACTGCGAAATGTCAAGAAATTAAGTGTTGCCTCAATCCACGTGACATGTAAAAAATTATAATCCATGGAATGTATTCTTTCATAGTGAATTCATCGTGTTCGGTTTTTTTTTCATTCCTTTTTACAGAAATACGATTTGAAATGTTATTATAAAGAAGAACTTAATAAAAGGGTGATAACTTTTTTTCTTTGTTGGAGCTTCTTCCCCTGTTGCTTCCCACCCGCCCCCAAATCCCGCCCTGTTTTGACACGATGCCTTCATAAATGTTCGATTAAAATCCAGGCTGAAAATATCACGATCGATGCAACGTAAGACTAATAAGATCCAAAAAATAACGTAAATCGGATTTCGCATGGAAATTTATACCGGAAGATTTTTCAGATTAGTCATGAATTCGAATAGAAAATTTTGAATGAGGCAGTCAAGTTGGCTTACGAAAAAAAAAATGCGAATCAATTTGAATGTAATGAGAATTATGAGAAATATCACGTTCGTTTTCTTAAAAATGTTTTGTAGAGATTTTAACAGAACTATTTACATCTGAATATAAGTATCCGAAAGGTCGAGAAATGACATTTTGAACAAATGCCGTCAGTAATTTTGTTAGAATCTATCGAGAGGTTCAGTTTGTGGGATTTTCAATTTTTCTTAACTCACTCACGTCACGAGATACCCCACTAAATTTTCCCGCAAGAATATAATATACAGGGTGTTAGGAAGATCGATGCGAAGCCTTGAGGGGTTGATAAGTCACCTCGGTAGGAACATATCTAACCGAGGTTACCTTAGTCCAAAGTCTAAGGATTTCGAGTTATCATGGTAAGTACGATTTTTGGAAAATTTCCCAAAGCTAGGAACTAACTCGTCTACCTCTTATGGTAATTCTTTTTTTAAATATCATTAACATAACAGGTATTGTTATTTTTTTAAAGTTTAAAATTATTATACACGTCCCATTTAGTTAGTTGTGTGGATATAGATGATTGTATTGGTGTTTTTCAATTGAATACACATTGAGCTAAGACGCAAATAAGTTTTTAGTTACCAGTTATTGTCTGTTTGAACATTATGAACGAGTTAGTACTTAATTTTGGAAACTCTTCAACAAATCATACTTACTATAATAACTCAAAATCCTTAGACTTTGGATCATGATAACCTAGGTTAAATATGTTCCTAACGAGGTGACCTATCACTCCCTTAAGGCTTTGCATCCACCTCCCTAACACGCTGTATATCTTATCCATTATACAACAATCCATTGATGTAAAATGTGTCAATCATCTTCGATAAGGCTGTCACGAAATTGTGGATTTTCTCAAGCCCGCGAGGTAAAATTCAGCAAGAAGCAAATTGAAAATTCGCGCATCGATATCTCGCCACTTTATTCGACTAAAAAAGCACCCGACGAAGTATGTTACTTTCCGAATAGCGATTGTTTTTTCATCACCATCAGACTTGATGCCAGGCCATGAGCACATCAGCAATTTCAACATCTTTTTATTCATCCTTCTTTTCCAGCCCGAAGAAGCTTCTTTTCGTTCCGTGGCTCATTATCCTTTAAACGCTTATGATCGTCTCAATTGCTCTGCGAAGAATGCAACGTAGCATCAATGCAAATAAAATGAGAGCCAGCGATCTTTCGACACGTTGCTCCATGGAACGAAACTTGTCATGGTGACTTTAGATGATGGGGACCATTAACATCACGAGTACATAGCGTACAACACAACTGTATATATATACGTGTCAAAAGTTTTGCGATTTCGAATAGTAGACTCATCTTGGTATGAGTAACAATGTCAGAAAGGGAAAGAGAGAACGAGAGGCAGAGAGAGAGAGAGAGAGAGAGAGAGAGAGAGAGAGAGAGAGAGAGAGAGAGAGAGAGAGAGAGAGAGAGAGAGAATTGAAGGATTGCGCAAAATCGGCGAGTTAGTATTGCTAGTACGCTTGTCCTCCTTGGTTCTTCGCATTGGTCTTTGTATCGGACACCTACGTAAGCGAGAAAGTTTAAGGGGGATCCCCGAGAGTGGTACTCACGGCGTGGTTACGTTGTGTGGTTTGTGTGCGGTACGCCTCGATAAGTAGTCGTTTAACATTCCGCACGAGCGACCACGAACCTACGCTCTATGCATGCGGGATTATATTTTGCCGGTTATATATATATATATATATATATATATATATATATATATATATATATATATATATATATATATATATATATATATACATAAAGGCATTCACAAACTCAAACGATTTTGTTTCTCTTTGTCAACTCACTACAACAATACACATCTTTATGTTTCATATATGGGACATTCCCCGCCATTTTTGGTTTTCCTGATTTTTTTTGTAAAATTGTATCCCATGAAAGGAATATCCACGGCAATTTCTAGATTTTTATCTCTTTTCTTTTAAGAGTTATAATTTATCAATGACAATTATCAATGTCAACGTTTTTTGCTCTCAAATTTTAAACAATTTTTTTTTTTGGTGATTAACCTTTTTTATTTTTTTCAAGAAATTCTCTAAAATAGAGTGACCCATTCTATGATTTTTAAGACTAGTCTCATCGTGGGCCCATTTTTCCTTCTATTTTTTTTCGAATTAATCGTATTGTATCATCTTAATGTCCATTGATGCTATTGATGATTTTGTGATTTCCAATTCGCCTTTGAGAGGGCTGGAACGGTTTATTTTCAATTTGTGCGAAATTTAACGAAAAAACAATTTGGAATAAAAAAAATCATTTTTATGCCCCTCATGGGGTACAATTTTACAACAAAAAAAATCAGGAAAACCACAAATGGTCGGGGTCACGGGCTAGGTGAAATGGCGTGGAATGTCCCATATGTACGCATGCATACCTGACTATGTATATACACTTAGGCATTGGCGTAGCCAGGAGCGGCAGGGTGGTCCCACTCCCCCAACAAAATCGAACCAAAATAATTAGATTTAAATAATTAATTCATTTTATTTAAGTTTCACCTAATCAACCATAAGGAGACAATTTCATAGAACTTGAACTATTTTCTTCGACGCAATTTCGTAATTTGTATAAAAGTAACTATTTCATTATGTAAGGTGAATAGATATTCAAGTTTCATTATCAAGTCGACGGTGGGCAACATATATACATTATGCTTGCCGGCCGATACACCACGAGAAGAATACTGAAAGATTAACATTTACAATATCATTGTAAATATAAAATGCCGATTTGAGAATCTATTGTTAGCTCATGGAGTAAACGCATTTTTTTAAATTGGGCATGAAAAACGGAGGAATCGCATCAATAGTTACAAAAAAATCTTCATAATTGATGCACCAGCCTTAGAGCTGCAGCGATGGTCATTAATACATACTTTAAGTTAAAAATGATGAAATATTGATGAAAGCATCCTAAAAAAGAGTAATTCCCATAATATATATAACTTTTCCTAGCAGCAACTCGCAGTGAGCTCCGCCGGCGTGAGTGAAGTTTTTCTGCCACGAGGCGGACCAAAACGTGGCTTAGAAGCATAATGCTTCAGGAACAATTCTCTCATAGGTCACCGCTGAACATAGAGAATGACATTGTTGAAACAAAAATTCGAGCTGACAACGTATTAGGCCATGGCGGAAAAAAAATAAACTAAGACGTATTTAATTCAGTACCTATTGATGGTAAAGTTTTAAGCTGGTAACTGTGTTAATAATGATGAAAAATGAGTTGATATTTTTAAAGGTATTTCAATAGTTTAATCTTAACGGGTTAGGCCACTCTAGAGGCCGAACAAATAGGCTTTTTGGGGTTTTTTTTTTCAGAAAAACTACAAAATAAATCGTGATTACAAAAAGGGTGTTTATCCCTTACAAAGATTACAAAAAAGGATGTATACAGTCACTGATGTGTATGATGAGCACCCTTTTTTGTAATCTCGATTTATTTTGTAGTTTTTCAGAAAGAAAAGCCCCAAAGAGTCTATTTTTTCGGTCTCTAGAGTGGTCTAAGGCCTTAATGCTAACACGAACGTGTGATTGAAGCAAGTTTCATATTTTATTTGTGTTTCGTGATTATCGTCTATTATGTAAATTTTATTTGAAAAAAAAATAATTGTGAACAAAACCAATTTTTTTGTCAGGGCGGCCCGTGCTATACAGTCCTAGCCAGAAAAAAAATGCTGGCTATGCAAATGCACTTTGGCATATATATATATATATATACACTGAAGGATGAGCAGTCGGGTTTCGGCTTTCGGCAATACTTCGAGTAAAGCAGCGTTGTGCATGGCCGAAACTCGGAGCGGTGACCGCTCAGCCGGGCACCGGCTGCCGCATGTGTGTGTGTGTGTGTGTGTGTGTTCGTGTACAAACGAATGAGTACACTACATAGCGTGAAAATGCGGAAAAATAGGAATACATTGGGAAGAAAACTTTTGCCAATAGAAATAGAAAGGTGTTTTTTCATGTTTTGACAAATGTACATGGACATACTAATGTACTTAATGCCTTGCAACAATGGATACATGTACAGGCAATATCACATTTATTCCGCCTGGCTATTTGCGTACTTTGTTAATCCACCATTGTCTACATATGCAGGTACGAACATTCCGTGTTCAGACGACCCAGCTATGGCAAAGTACTCTTTCGATGCATTTTTTCTTTACGCAACAATTAACTTATTCCTTTTAGATTACACCGAAACAACGAAGAAATGGAGGCATCACGAAAAGAATTTTGAAGCCGTGAGCCCCTCTCCATATTTTGTTTTCGTATCGAGCAACTAGCCAAAAAAAAACGTATACCTTGCGTTAAGGGGTATACATAACTTTGGAATTAAAAAAAATCGATTTTTGGTTTATTTTATTTTCTTATTGCGTAGTCTTAACTTCGATTTGGTTCGATGATTTTGTAAAAATTCAGAGAATTGACTGAGTTATGACCATTTTTGTTGGAGCAGGTCAGAACGTCCCGTTGCGTTATGGCTCTAGCGCTACGCTGTGCATTAGGTATATGGTTTCTAAGGGCATTGTTACGACGTTGTCCAACCAAGCTGTTAATTGTTATACGGCACAGGAATCGCAGATTGAAGGTACGAAAAATAATTGGAATTTTACCTCAAGCAAGTAGTCCATACACCAAGGCACTTTCTTACAATTAAATTTCTCAAATAACACTTGGGACGAAAGAGTGCCCTTCATAAATAGACATTTTTTATCAAAGATGTTTAATTTTTTTACTAGCTCCGTTAGTAATGGAGATATAATCGACCAAAATTAATCGCATCACCTCTCACTCGTTGTTTCGTCCCATTCACTCATCGTTCTGTCTTTCTCATCAAAATGTTCCTTGTTGATATCTCCATTACTAATGGAGCTAGCAAAACAAAAAGGAAAGGACATTTTTTGTTGTCAATTCAAAAAGAAACATCTTTTATTTCAAACTCTTTTCTACAAAATGCACTTTTTCGTCACAATCGTCATTATAACAATTAAATTGTTTATAACGAAAAATAATGATTCTAGAATCAAATAAATGTCCTATTCGTCTAGCCCGTACCCGAAACCATAAAGAACGACCGGAGATATTGAGCAAACCGGGAGACCGAGCAAGATATTGAGTTTATATCGAAAGTACACTTGGCAATTTGGCGTACCCCATATCTCAAAATCTAATCGTCCGGTTTACTTCAAATTTGGACTAAACATATTTTATAACAATTTCAATCGACAGAGCGGATGATTTTTTCAGATGTTCCTCCGTTTGGTAATAACAAATGTTAAAACTCGTTATTTTTAGTCGAAAATCGACTATTTTCAAAACAGTGCAATTTATGTAAATTAAAAAAAATTTAACAGTATACGGTGGGTTTGTAGCTTCACCATTGTACTAAAAGTATATTTTTCCTTTTATTACTTTAGATGAATCTAGTTGCCGCAGTCATGTACCGAGTGGTGCGGAGGGTACAGTCCTGAGATTAAATGACAATGATTACGTTGTTTATATATATTTTGCACTAAAAAAACGGTGACGTGTCAAGACTATTTACTATATGTGTGCGAAAGATAGACCTTATCATTCTAATACCTGCGGCGAGAAAAAAAATTGAAAATCGATCTGTTTGTTTTTAACTTCAAGGTTATGCTTACCCCTTAATATAGTTAAAAACTTCGCGAGTGCTCTAAGAACATCTGTTCAAAAAAATGGGCTTTGAATAGGAAACATGGAATTTAATGCTTTTTGATTTACAAGAATTTACTTATTTCTTGTGTATTTCATCGAATCAATAAAAAAATTGGAGCATCGTGAAAAAAATATTCGATAAAAACAATTGAACAATCAAGGGAACATGAGAAGAATATTCAATAAAAACAGAAATTGAAGAATCACAGCAAAAATCTTATTTCAATTTAATTTCAAACTTCGCGAGTGCCTGCAAAACATCTGTTAAAAAAGCCCCTCCTCATTCGACATACAAGAGTTGAAAATATTATTTTCGTTTCGAATGGCAGCCGCGACGAATGCGGACAGGCCAATTCGGCGCAGAATGCCACGTGCGCGCACGGGGGAATAAGGGCATTTGGCGCCAAATGCATAAATCGTTCATATCCATCCAATATCAAGATACGTACTTTCGTGTGCCTTCGATCTCTCGCGAATAATTCACGTCACGAGTAATCGGAACGAGAATTTTCAATCAAATTTTCATTTAAATGAAAACTTGGCTAGACGTGCCAGGATATCGCGCACTCACCTTGATCGACATGATGAAGCGATGAAAATTGAAGATTCGTTTTTTTAATGCTTTTTTAGCGACGATTGTATCTAACGCTCTGCGAGCAACACTTTTATAGTCGATGTGGTAAAAATGCGGCTACGTTGGGAATTGAAAGTACCGTTCACATCGAAATCTGAGAACGCACTGGGACTCTCCCCTCGGAGTTTGTCAGTGGCTTACCTCCTCGTCGATCTACGAAAGTGTGGGTCAACCTGTATGTATCTGCATGCACGAGTACATGTGTGTGTGTATGTGTGTGTGTATATATATATATATATATATATATATATATATATATATATATATATATATATATATATATATATATATATATATATATATATGCTGGGGCCACCTCCATTCTCTTACCATCACGTTTCATTTGAGCGACATATATACATATATATACATATATAATAAATAATATAATGTATATGTGTGTGTGTGTGTGTATATATGTATATATATATATATATATATCATATACAAATGAATTCGATGCCTTTGACGTTAACAAACAAGATTTATAGAGGGCATCGAATTAATTTGTTCACCTAAGATGTACATACGGGGTGTTTGATGCATGGATCGACACTTTTGGGGGATTCAGTGGGTCATTTGCTAATTTTATCATCCTTAGACCCATGCCCTAAGTGTCATGGTAATTGAGATATGATTTTTTTTTAGTATCCGAGATTTCTCCTTTGAATCGTCATGACTTTTTTCATTACGAATACGAAATAAATTTCGTTGTATTCTGCAATGTATGTTTATTATAAATATATCATTATTTGATACCAGTGGTTTTAAGAAAATTACTCTTGCGCTTCCGGTCTTAAAAATGTGTAATATATGAAACAATTCAACTCCTAAATTCATTATAAAAAAAAATGTATTCTTTTATTTTGACCACATAATGAATGATTTCTGTGAAATGCAGCATACCGTTGGAAAGGGTATAAACTAGAGAACTTTTTAAAGCAAAGCTAAGTTCTAAATAGCGTTTAGTTCTTTTTATAATTGAGTTAAAAGTTCACAATTGTCATACATTTAGGCATTTTTTAAGGCCTTTGGAAGTTCGTGAGTCATTTTCTTGAATCCAAATATATAAAATAATGATTCATTTATAATAAACATACATTGCAGAATACAACAAAAGTTATGACGACTTAAAGGCGAAATTACGGGTGATTAAAAAAGAACAAAAAAAATCATATCTTAATTACCATCGCACTTACTTAAAAAATTGTGTCAGTGTATACGCCAAACACCGTGTGTGTGTGCGTGCGTGTGCGTGCGTGCGTGCGTGCGTGCGTGTGTGTGTGTGTGCGTGCGTGTGCGCGTGAGTACGTGTGCGTGGGCGTGTATATATAATTGTATGTATAATTACATTTGTTTGAGAAGGAATAGTACATTTGAAGCAAAACAAATTGTATCTTTTTTAAATTTCTCACTTTCAAAGTTTCGCTCTCCCGCGGCACGATTCTCTCTTGCCTCATGTTTCCCTCCTCCCGCTCTCTGCCGACGGGCGCTTCTATTTAGTTGCAAGAGTCCGGCCGAACGCATGACCACTTGCTGCCTCCAAAGGAGGGCGGGGGGAGAGTTGTCCTCGAAATGACAGTACTTTCAATTTCCAGTGCGACTTGTGCGAACACAGTGCTTGAAAGATCGTCAGTGGCATTAAAGTGATAAAAGCTATGACGATTTTTATAATACACACGCATTAGGGTGTGTTGAAAAACAAGACAGAAACTTCTTATCCGTCAAACGTTCTGGCAACATTATTGAGAGCAAGAAAAATGTATGGTGGGATCATCTGTTTTTTCATTTGATTAACACGAGAAATTCGCCTTTTGGATTTGAACTTGAATAACTCAATTTGTAATTGATATTTTACAAATTGGGTTGATGTTTTTTATAGCTGACGTTTACGGCTTGCGAAGGCTTTTTTTAAATCGCGATGTAATTATTTTTACAGATTGCACAGTTTTGCAATATTTGTAGAATGTTTTTTTTTAATTTACGATAAGAATACATGCATTTTTTTAATAGCTGTAATTTGTGTGAACGTAATGATAGGAAGATTTGAAGAAAAAAAAATGTTAAGCAATAACTGCCAGTTTTATGCACCTCCGACCGTATCGGAGAAATATTCTGAAAGTTGTTGAATTATTAACGGGTCTGCGTAAGTCTGGGGCTCAAAGAACAGGTCGATTTTCAAAAAAAAAAATCCTATGAGAATATCGGGATGATGAGGCCGGAAATTTACACACAATTAATACATAGTCTTGCCATATTTGCGTTTATTTTGTTGAAAATATCGATAAACAATAAAGGTTTTATTAGTTGCATAATATGCTGCCGTCGCTGCATGGGCGATCGCTGATAATAATAAAAATCTGTAAAACCGGATACTTTTTGGAAATTTTGGACAATGCGACAATGGTGCGACTGTTGATAAAAGCTCGACTTTTTACACAAAATCAACTTCAATAATTCGTGATTAAGAAATAGTAGAACATATCAAAAAATCAGAGGGAGTTATACGGTGGAAACTGTTATAAACTCTGTCCGAATTTGAAGTAAATCGGAGGGATGGATTTTGAGATACGACTTACACCGGTTCATAAAAAGGTTTCGAGAAAACGCAAAAGAAAAAAGGGTACTTTTAACCTTGCAAAAATTCCGTCGTCGCTCTTCCTTGTTTTAACCGTTGAGCGGGGGGGGGGGGGGGGGATCATTGGTCGTCTAAATTTAAACTGGCGACCAAATCCTCCATGTCTTATGTCCGCCATTTTGAATTTTATGAAAAATTGTCTGTCTTGAATAACTCGGCCATTTTCAATTTTTTAGGTAAAATGATAAGTAGTAAGCTTGTAGGAAATTCAATTTCCTACAACTTTAGTTATTACAGTTTTTCTCTCGATCGATCTTTTGCGAATTAAACTTGAAAAAGCGGCGAAATAGAACTATTGCATTATCTGATTTATTTTTTACTTTAGGGCATAAATGAACATAAACAAACTTGTAGGGAATTAAATATTCGACAATTTTGGTCCTTACCTTTTTTTTCTGCAATCAATATTTAAGGTGGTACGCCAACGGCAAATAAATAGCGAACCGTCAAAATATTTTTTCGCGAACCAATCGACAACTGAATGTCTTTGTGAAATGAAATTCAAACTATTTTTATTGAAAAAATCCTTCTCTACACCACCACAAGGGTAGAGTTTCAGGCGCGTTTTTTTTTTACGTGGTATCCCCAGTAGGCCGAATCCACGTATCATTACTTGTAAGTTTGTTTCGTTTTCTGGCGTTCCCTTCCTTGCAAGATTTTGAAATGGGAATTCCGTTTTTTTGCTTAGAAGTATAAAGGATCCGAGCGATGTACTTTCAGTTTTTTTTTTCATTTGCTTATAAGGTTTTGAAATCGGGTTTACTTTTTCGCGAGCTATCAGAATCGGAACTATTTTGTTTTCTTTGTTTTCGACAATGGTCCTGCAAAATCTACATCGTTGGTTTCATCTTCGGAATCATCAAAATTCTCGGTTTCATGAGTATTACTTTTACTTTTTCTATTTCAAGGTACTTTTATTTTGTTAATCTATGTCACTTTGTCATTGGCGGACCATCTTAAATATTGATTGTACGAAAAAAAGCTAGAGACCAAAATTGTCGAAAAATGAATACCCTACAAATTTGTTTGCGTTCATTCATTCCCTAAAATTAAAAACAAAAGAGATAATGCAATAGGTTTACTTCGCCGCTTTTTTCAGGTTTAGTTCGAAAAATACCGATCGTAGAGAAAAAACTGTCATAACTAAAGAAGTAGAAAGTTGAATTTTCTACAAGTTCAGTTCTTCCTATTTTTACCCAAAAATTGAAAATGGCACAGTTATTCAAGAAAAACAATTTTTCATAGAATTCAAAATAGTGGACAGAAGCCTACGGAGGATTTGGTCGCCATTTTGAATTTAGACTGTGAATTTAGATCAGTGACCCCCCCCCCCCTCTCCAACAGTTAAAACAAGGAAGAGCGACAACGGCATTTTTGTTATTTCAGGGGTATTATTTGGATATAGTGACTCGGCTATTCTTAGAAAATCTTCGTTGCATATTAAACTTAAGACCCGAAGCTATAAAAATACACTGCCGGTCAAAAGTTTTCAGACACTTCAGATAATTGTAAAACTTTCGATCACTGGATAATTTCCCAATAATGTTAGAATAATATAATTCATTTCATTTCTAGTACAGTCGTGCTGTCGTCGAAAAACACCGGAATCGGAGAAAATTAGAAGAAGGCTGGTTTTTTGACAGGTGATTTTGTGGGTGCCAGGGGTGCTAATGCCAAGTTTGCCTAAAAATCGGGGTGTAGGGTTTTTTTCTAGGGGATGAAGGGGGATAGGGGTGGATTGATGCCAAACTACATCCCCCACGAGGTCGGCGCCATAGGACAAAATGTTCAGAAAAATTCGGGCTTTATTTTTGTCCACAGCGTCGAAGTCGGGGAAGTGCATTTTGGGGGTGAAAAAGTGGGGTGAAATTTTGAAAAATCAGTTTTAATTCAATAACTCTTTAGGAAAAATTCAGAAAATTTTTATTCAAGTAGGAAAGTTGTAGCCCTTGAAAAGACGCGTCGATTGAGTATTTGATCATCCCTTTCCGATAATATCTTCAGCCCCATAAAAATGATGGATATATCAAAAAAAAAATTGTTCATTGAATAACTCAAAAACAATCAATTTTTCGAGTATGGTTTAAATGTACGAAATGTAGAAAATAACTTTCTCTACATTTTTGTTTCTATGGACCACCCTTGAATTTCGCTTTTTCCAACCCCTCTCGGGGGTTGAAAATTCAAAATGAAATTCTGGGGAAACTATTGACCGTACGAATTCGCCGCCATGGAAAGATTTGTAGCTTGAACTCTCAGCTACATTCTTGTTCATAGCGTTAAAGACGTATCTCTTCATTTTCGATTTTAAAAAGTGGGGAGAACGTACCAAAAATCAGTTTTTTGAGAATAACTCCTCGGGAATTTTTTTTTCGAACTCTATTTAAATGAAACAGTTGTAGCTCTCAAAAATACGCGTCGATTGGGTATAAAGTAATTCCTCAACTCCAAAAGTAACCCCCCCATAAAAAATGACGAAATACTGTGAAAATTTTGTTTTCGTGATTATTCAAAAATGGTCGATTTTACGGGTGCAGTTTGAATGTACGCAATGTAGGGATTAATGTTCCCTACATTTTCGTTCATATAAACAACCCTCGAATTTTACCATGTTTTCATCCTGTAACGAGAATAAAAATATTTTTATTTTTTGCCGGATAAGTTTTGAGTGTACGAAATTTGTCATTGGGGATAATTTAATTTATTATTATCGGAATTATCGAAATTATCGATATAACGGAATTATCGAAATAACTGTACCAAAGATTGTTTACCCTGATTGTTCACCCCCCAAGGATCAACCTCGCGGGTTTGAGTCTATGAATAAAATTGGAGCTGAATGTTTAATGAACAAATTATCCCCAATGACAAATTTCGTACACTCAAAACTTATCCGGCAAAAAATAAAAATATTTTTATTTTCGTTACGGGATGAAAACATGGTAAAATTCATACATTCAAACTGCACCCGTAAAATCGACCATTTTTGAATAATCACGAAAATACAATTTTCAGAGTATTTCGTCATTTTTTATGTGGGGGGTTACTTTTGGAGTTGAGGGATAACTTTATACCCAATCGACGCGTATTTTTGAGAGCTACAACTGTTTCATTTAAATAGAGTTCGAAAAAAAAATTCCCGAAGAGTTATTCTCAAAAAACTGATTTTTGGCACGTTCTCCCCACTTTTTAAAATCGAAAATGAAGAGATACGTCTTTAACGCTATGGACAAGAATGTAGCTGAGAGTTCAAGCTACAAATCTTTCCACGGCGGCGAATTCGTACGGTCAATAGTTACCCAGAATTTCATTTTGAATTTTCAACCCCCGAGAGGGGTTGGAAAAAGCGAAATTCAAGGGTGGTCCATAAAAACAAAAATGTAGAGAAAGTCATTCTCTACATTTCGTAGATTTAAACTATACTCGAAAAATGAATTGTTTTTGAGTTATTCAATGAACAATTTTTTTTTTTTGATATATCCATCATTTTTATGGGGCTGAAGATATTATCGGAGAGAGATGATCGAATACTCAATCGACGCATCTTTTCAAGGGCTACAACTTTCCTATTTGAATAAAAAATTTCTGAATTTTTCCTAAAGAGTTATTGAATTAAAACTGGTTTTTCAAAATTTCACCCCACTTTTTCACCCTCAAAATGAACTTCCCCGACTTCGACGCTTTGGACAAATATAAAGCCCGGATTTTTCTGAACATTTTGTCTCGTGGCGCCGACCTCGTAAGGGTTGTAGTTTGGCATCAATCCACCCCTATCCCCCTTCATCCCCTAGAAAAAAACCGTACACCCCGATTTTTAGGCAAACTTGGCATTAGCACCCCTGGCACCCACAAAATCACCTTTCAAAAAACCAGCCTTCTTCTAATTTTCTCCGATTCCAATATACAGCACGACTGTACTATTCTTATTTTACGAAGATAATATTTAGCTCTATATAATGAATTGTATTATGCTAATATAATTTTGCAATTGTCCAAAGTGATCGAAAGTTTTGCAATTATCTGAAGTGTCCAAAAACATTTGGCCGGTAGTGTATGCTAAAAAAAATCGTATTTTATAAACGTCAAGCTCATGCTGACCCCTTGAAGCTTCCATATAAATAAAATGAGGGGGGTGGGGGGGAGGAATAATTCTCAATTATTATCCTTGGAATACTCGATTACTTATACTTAGACTTGAACATGAGAGCTCAGCAGTTGCAGCGAAGCAACAGTTCAACAAGTCGAGAGATTAACAATTTTGCTTTTTTCCTCAGATCTCAATACACATATTGCACTCACATGCACAGTTTGACGAAAAAGTAACTCGATTAATTTCCATGCATCTCCCTGGAGAGCCCAAAGCACCATAACCGACTACTGAATTTCGTATTAAATATAAGAGACCGAATAAGCATAAAATACCAAATGGACGGAGTTCAAGCCTGGCGCGGATTACCGTAGGCTGGATTAACGCGAAGGGGTTTTTTTTTAACGAAATTGTTCCACGGCGAGTCAACGTAATCTGCATAAGTACTTTTTCCCCTTACACTGTTCTTTTTTCATGATTCACGTTCCCGTCAGCATTCCGACAAGAATGAATCGCAATTTTTTTTTCCAAACTACGAAAACGATTTCCCACGAAGCAACGTTATGCTCGTATGGGATCGCAGATCCCCCGCTTATTCATTTTATGTTTATTCCTTATCGACAGCACCGTAAAAGAAAGAACAAAAACGAAAAGAAAAAAAAATCGCGGGAAAAAAAACAGGAAGTCGAAATTTCTGCGTTTGCGCGGATTACGCACACACACACGCGTGTGTAAATACACACACACACACACACACACACACACACACACACACACACACACACACACACACACACACACACATATATATATATATATACATTTAAACACACACACGTGCGCACTGAACGTGATGCTGGCTCAGCTGAGGCAAAACGCGAGCGACGTTCGTCCATCAAATGAAGAACAAAAGGAAACGAGACAAGAACAATGAATTACGAAAGGGGGAAAAAAAGGTAAAAAAAGCGAAGAACATTCTCTCCGGCCGAGGACGAATGGGACAAAGAATAAATGAAAATGGAAAAAAAGGACGAAACAAAACAGGAGCGTGCAACGAAACGAACAAGAATCAAGCGTGTATGTGCAACAGCGTCGATATGTCCCAACGATCGGGGGTGTTTTACCCACCTCGTGTGTGTGCGACTGCACTGTATATCAGCCCGATATATGCACCGAAGTTCGCGCAGTGCACGAGAGACAAAATCTCTTTTATGAGGGAACGAGATCCGCGAGTGTACGATCGCGAAATCGTAGAAAAGGAGGACCAGTTCCACCGTGAAATACGATTAAACTTCATCTACTCCCTCGACTATATGTGTGTGTGTGTGTGTGTGTGTGTATATATATATATATATATATATATATATATATATATATATATATAGGGTGTCCCTCCTTATTTTTGCCACCCGAAATAACTCGGGCGGCTCACCTATTAAAATGAAATACAAATCAAAATATCGCGGATCACGACCGAATATTTGGTAGTGATCGAGATATTCACATTTGTATCATCGATACTGACCTTGAATGACCTTGAACGACTTTGACCCCCTAATGTTTTTTATGCGGCTTGAGGTGCTGCTCCACAAGATGGTTAAAAATGTACCATTTCACTTAAAAAAGTGGAGGTGACCTTCACTGTGTGTGAGCGCCTCCACCGAAATAAAAAAAAAATTGGTAGCATTTGATGGCTCCTTTCACACCGTACAACTATTGTCTGGAACATTTTTGTGTGACGTCGTGAATTCCCTAGTAATTTCGGGTGGCAGAAATAAGAGGGACACTCTGTATATACAGGGTGACAATTGTAAGATTTTTCTATGCCTCCTCGACGAAAATATAGCGTATTTTTGTGATGAGTAATATTTGCCAGCAAAAATGGAGCATTATGGAAAAAGTCAAAATTCCATTTTGAGAACGGCAGAATGAAGATAATTCAATTCCGAATACGAAACGCTGCGGAAAAACTTTATTTGTCCATCTCGTCATCGAGAAAAAGTTCCCAAAGAGGCATTTTAAAGTCGATAAAAAGAATTTACATCGATAAAAAAAATCCACTAGTTTTTCGTATTTGAAGTTGAATTATCTTCATTCTGCCGAAATTCACCATGGAATTTTGACTTTTCCTCTTTGGAATGCTCAATTTTTTCTGGCAAACACTACTCATCACAAAAATACGCTAGATTTTTGTTCGAAGAGGGCGTCAAAACCACTAAATATCAAATCTTTTTCAGTCGCAAAATCTCCGGTCCAGACCGATGAAAAAACTAATGACCTCCTTATTATTGTCACCCTGTATGTATGCGAATGAGATTTTCCGTGGGATGGAAAATAATCAATTTTCGATCTCGTGTACTCCACGGACTAAATGCATTTTGGTATTATATTCTGCCGTTTTGTTTATCTTGCTCGCTCGTGTTCGTTCGGAAATTGAAGAATCCTTTTTTGTACGTACTCAAGTTATATCCGCTCGCGTCCGTCTCTCAACGCGATATACCAATGGATTTGAAATACTGTATTAACTTAATCGCGAACACTGTTGAGGCTAGTAGCGCGTGAATTTACTTCAATCAGTCGAGCGCGCGCGCGTCAAAGTTGACGCGATAGTTTTCCATTTGCAAAGGCAGATAGTCGAGGCAACGAAGTTTGGCAAAATTGTCAGTAATCGATAAGTTTATCTGACGAAGATACTCGAGGAAGTGCCAGGTTGAAAATTCACCGCGAGAGATAATGGAGGAGGAAATGAGAGTTTCGTGAGGTATATAGCAACGAGGAGGCGTCGATAGGCGAGTATTCCTCGGCATGTGTTTACGCGTGTTGAATTAAGGAGAAAGCAGCATCCGTGTGGCAAGCGAAAGGACTGTTGGTTTCGAGATCGCGTCATTAACGGGTTCGACCGCACGAGGCCAATGGACGTTTATCGAGAGGCACATCCGGTTCTTTGGTGCTTTGTATTGGGAGCTCATACCGGCAGTTCAACGTCAAATCGCCATGGCCCGAGCAATTTGTTCTCGATCGAGCGACAATCGAATTCTTTTCACGGGGTCGGAAGAACTCGGAAACTCCGCAAAAAATTTATCCGAAAGAAAATCTGAACACTGAAACTCCGAAAATCTGAACACCGTCAAAATAATTTGGCTACGGAATTTTGAAAAGTCTAAAAATTTTGAATAAAACGACGAATTACTTCGGGATTTTTTTTTTCATTAAGACGTGATTTTTCGCTAATTTTGAAATTTGTCTAGACAATGTTATTCGTTCTACATCATTTGCAGTCAACTGGGTAAACTTCCGCTGGCATGATCTGTAAGAAAATTGTAATTCCGAAACATTAAAATTAGGAATTTTAAACCGTCGGAGCATTCAAAATTCGAGATTTCAACACGACACCCTTTTCAGCCCCCCACCCCCAATCTATCCTCCTCCATTGTGTTTTAGATCGGCGTACAACCGCAAAAAGGCTTTCGCAACGATCTCGTCCATTTATTGCTCCATTCACAATACAAGTACTTTATGGCTAAAAGTACGCTGGAAAAGAGTGTAACTCTTCAGTCCTGAACGAATCCATCGCTCCTGAACCGTTTTTTGTCAAACGACCCATAGATACAGGATGGCCCGAAGAGTGACGTCCGAAAGCAATATCGTAGGAATTAAGGGCGGGGTAAAGTATTTAAATTTTTTTTTCATTTTTTTTTAAATTTTAAATGAATGCATAATATATCAAGAATATTGTGTTAAAATTTCAAGTCGATCGGAGTAAAATTGACGAAGTTATGAGTATTTGAGCGTCTATTGCTCCATGCCGTTCCCTTCTCTTCTGCGTTTTTCAAACCATTTTTCTGAGACTTGTCATATTTGAAGTCCGTGTGCACGATAACTCACAATCTACTGGACCAATCGCTTTGAAATTTTGTACAGTACTTCTTCACATAATTCACCAGGTATTGTCGAGAGCTTTTTTGTTTTTTAAAAATAATTACTAATTTTTCAACAACAAATTAGCCGATTTTTTTTAGCGAAAATCGGGTTTTTGGCTCCCAAGTGCTACGAAAAATCGAAAAATCGAAAAAAAAATCCTCCCGTCATTACCTCGAGAAACATCTCCTTTAACAAATGCATTTTGATTTTTTTGTTTCAATTGATTCTGTTGCGAGTTATGATACACACCACAAACCAACTTTTTTTCGGGGCGCCTCCGGGGTTTAATTTTCACTCGCTCAATTTTGAATATTTTGCAATGCAAATTTAGGAGAATGTTGTTCAAATGTTACTTTATTATATGTACATTTTTCAATAAACGAACACTATTCGTTACACCAAAAAAATCTTAAAAACATGCCTTTTTTTCGCCGAATTAACTTTACCCCGCCATTAAGGAAACGAATCACACGGAAAAAAAGAAACAGCGAAAATCACAGTATAAACCGCATGAAAAACAGGGTGCCATATTTTATTTTACAGTGAAACAAAGTAATGTAAATCCTGTCCTACAAAAATGAAGAATGTTCCTGTACACACTGAGATTTTTACAGTTACACTGGCTTATTTACAGTTCGGTATTGTGAATACATCAGTGTTTTCAGTAAAAATATTCAACTGTAAAATTTGCATGAGATCACTGATTTTTATACTGTACGCAAGCTGCAAGGGTTACAGTGTACACTGTATTGAGTACAGAGTGATTCATTAAATTGTACAGTGTGGCACGGTAGTTTTACTATTCTTTCGACAGTTCGTGACGTTATCCGTGCACTCTGAGATTTTTACAGTTACACTGATTTATTTACAGTTTGGTATTGTGAATAAAGCAGTGCTTTCAGTAAAAATATTCAACAGTAACATTTAAATGAGGTCACTGATTTTTATACTGTACGTAAAGTGCAAGGGTTACAGTGTACACTGTATTGGGTACAGAGTGATTCATTAAATTTCACAGTGTGGCACGGTGGTTTTACTATTCTTTCGACAGTTCGTGACGTTATCTGTGCACTCTTAGATGTTTACAGTTACACTGATTTATTTGCAGTTTTATATTGTGAATACATCAGTGATTTCAGTAAAAATATTTAACTGTAAAATTTGAATGCGATCACTGATTTTTATACTGTACGCACATGAGGCACGAGGTGAGGCCCGAGGCCAGGACAAAAAGGATTGCCCGTTAGTAGTGCGTAGTTGATGGGACGCGGACATCGAAATTTGTGCGACAGAATTCAAGAAATTATAAAGAAAGAGAGAATTTTAAAAAAAGTACGTTCTTGTGTAATTAGGAATTGTCTCGCGCGTGGGGTGAGGCATGTGGCCAGGACACAAAGGATTGCTAGTTAGTAGTGCGTGGTCGATAGGATGTGAACGTTGAAATTTGTGCGACATAATTAAAGAAATTATAAAAAAGAGAGAATTATTTACAAAAAGGTACGTTCTTGTGTATGTGACTGATTTTTAAATATTTTCTACATATTTTTTACAAACTTCTTTTATGGATCAACGTTTTTTCGTGTGTCTCATTCACTTCATTATATTCTTGATATATATATACACATTGTAAGCAGAGGTTTCGCCGAATTGTTTTATTTTATTTTTATAATCAAATTTACAGTGTGACGTTGTGAACGGTATTCACTGGTTAGTACTTGCCTCGAGCGTGGCGCGACCAGGAAACAAAGGACTGGCAGTTCTTTCAGCGCTATCTAATGTTATTTTTACCCCTAATTTTGTATAATATACGAAATTATATGATTTGTGGTACTATCAAATTACGGGGTTCATCAAGTTTGAATTAAAGTATTAAAACAAGAACGTTTCCCGTGTTCACACTGTCAAAAGCAACGGTTCAAAACTGAAATTATATCTGTTACAAACCAGTTTCTAGAACAGAGGACTTCACGGCTAAAACACCTACATAAACTCTGTCGATATAACTGGCGCATTCATTGTACATAATACAGATTAAACACCTGTCAAATTACACGTTTTGTTACATTTATATTACAGTGTTGAACTGTTAAAATTTACTTTTGACTACACTGTATTTTGGACTGTGTGTTCCAGTAAAAGATACAGTAGAGCGGTTCGAGTCCAAAGAGGACAGTATAGGAACTGTAATAGTTTACTTTGAGCACACTGTATTTTGAGCACTGTGTTTCAGGTAATATCGCTGTGCAATCGCTCGAGTCCAATGCGAACTGTGTAGCCCCTGTATTTTGTACTATTTATTTTTTTCCGTGCACTGAATGTTTTACAATCCTTTCTAGTTTTCGAGAAAAACGGATGTTAAGATTTTATTTTATCCGTGCTGTAGCGACGATTTTGCTTTTTTGTACGTGTATTTTCCTCTGGGAAGCTTTTAAAAACAATTTGGAGTCATTCAAACGAGAGTGCAATCATTTATCCTTTATAAACCTTTATCATCTGAACTTCAGTGACTGATCCTCTTAAATCTATTTTCAACACTTTTGATCAAAATCTAGGGCGTTGATGTTGGTGTTTAGTCGGTCATTCGTTTATTGCTCAACAGTGAACTCCATGACGATACCACGAATAGAAAAAGTCGCGAGTAAAATAAAGAGTGTCTCCATATTGGGGTTTAGTCGTGGAGAATTACTCGACCGAGCAACGCATAGAAATGGTTGTTTGCTGCATTGTTACTGCACAGTTATTGCAGACGAAGTTTCATGGTCGTGTTATCTCGCGCCGCGGCGATGTGAACTGGTCACCAAAATCGTGCGATTTGACGCCATTGGACTTCTGTCTTTGGGGTTTTCCTCAAAGGAAAAGTGTATGCCAATGATCCACAGACCATTTCGGAGCTCAAAGAAGCAATTGGACGCACCATTAATGAAATTAGTCCGCAATTATGCCAAAATGTTATTGAAAATTTCGTCAAAAGATTGAACGTTTGCAAACAGGGATGAGGCGGCCATTTATCGGATGTTGTGTTTCACACATAACCTCCATTTTTGTATCCTTATATTAAATATATATTATTCCGTATATTAAAAAAAATATTTGTACTTTTCAAATAGATAATACATTTTATTAATTAATTAAAATGTCAGGTCATTTCGAGACACCATATACATACACGATGTACTGCTTTTTTCGAAAACTAAAAAAGATCGTAGAACATAAATGCGAATGACTCGGATAAGTATCGGTAGGAGGCATTTAGAGTTGTCCCTTGGACGTCACTTCACGGGCCAGCCTGCATATACAGGGTGTCCCTCTCATCTCTGCCACCCGAAATAACTCGGTAATTATCGACGTAACAAAAAAATATTCCAGACAAAAGTTGTACGGTGTGAAGGGGGCCATCAAATGCGACCAATTTTTTTTCGGTGGATGCGCTGACGCACAGTGGAGGTCACGTCCACATTTTGAAATCGAATGGTACATTTTTTTTAACCATCTTGTGGAGCACTTCAAGCAGCATAAAAAACATTTGGGGTCAAAGTCGTTTAAGGTCATTCAAGGTCACCTATTAAAGTGAAATACAAATCTATATATCTCGGATCACAATAAAGTATTTGGTAGTGATCCGAGATATTTTGATTTGTATCATTGATAACCCGAATGTTTTTTATGCGGCTTGAGGTGCTCCAGAAGATGGTTGAATAAAGATGTATCATTCCATCTGAGAAAGTGGCGGTGACCTTAACTGTGCATCAGCGCCTACACCGAAATAAAAAAAAAATTGGTCGCATTTGATGGCCTCCTCCACACCGTACAACTTCTGTCTCGAACATTTTTTTGTGACGTCGATAATTACCGAGTTATTTCGGGTAGCAGAGATAAGAGGGACAATCTGTATATACAGGGTGTTAGGGAGATCGATGCAGAGCCTTAAGGCGTTACCCCCACTTGTAGCGCAAAAAAGGCCTTTTTCATGAATTTTTTTAAAGAAAACTACAAAACTTTTTTAATCGATCAATATACCATCTTAAAGAACACATCTTGAAGAACTTTCAGTAATTTTTTTATTGAAAAATATTACATTCTTTAGTGGCAAATGGCCGTCAATGAAATAATGTTTTATATACACGGTTTGCAGTGACCAACATTGCGGCGAAGTGGATCATCTGAAAAAAAATGCGGATGGATTTAGTCAAATATAAGTATAAACTAGTCTTTAATCGAACGATTTTAAAAAATATTCATTTTTCATAAAATGGCGGACGGTCAAAGTTAATGGTTCGATTTTAACGAAAAAAAACGGCCGTTTTTTGGCTATAAAACGGCCATTTTTTTTTCGAAAAAAAAAATCGAACGATTAAAGACTACATTTTTATGTATTAAATAAGCCTGCAAAATTTCGAGAAGATCGGTTCATTAGTGTTCGAGTAATCTTGGTCACCGACTTCAGAAATGCCATTTTGAGAAAAACGCGTTTAAAGTTTCAATTTCCGGTCGTTTACACAACGGATTCTTCTCTTTCAACGCTCATATCTCAGTCAATTTTGTTCGGATCGATTTGAAATTTTCAGGACATATTCTCAGATACTTATACTTCAAAAAAATGCAATAAAAAGAAAATCGATTTTTTCAAAATCGCAAGTGGTGGTAACCCCTTAAGGGGGCGATCGGTCACCTCGTTAAGAGCATATCTAACCCAGGTTACATCAGTCCAGAGTCTAAGTATTTCGAGTTATCATGGTAAGTATGATATTTGTTTTTTTTTCCAAAATTACGTACTAACCTCTTTACTTTACTTATAAAATTACGTACTTACAAAATTACGTACTAACATAAGAGGTAAACCTCTAACGTTTACCTCTTATGTTAATGCTATTTTTCAAAAATAGCATTAGCATAAGAAGTATTCTTATTTTTTGACAATTTTTAAATTATTCAACACGTCCCATTTAGTTAGTTGTGTGGATACAGATGATTGCATTGAGGTTTGTCGATTGAATACACATTAAGCTAAGACGCAAATAGGTCTTTAGTTACCAATTATTGTCTGTTTGAACATTATGAACGCGTTAGTACCTCATTTTGGGAAATTTCCCAAAAATCATACTTACCATTATAACTCGAAATCCCTAGACTTTGGAATAAGGTAACCTAGGTTAGAAATTTTCCTAACGAGGTGACCTATCGCCCCTTAAGGCTTTGCATCGATCTTCCTAACACCCTGTATATAGACACTCACAATCCGTGAGATTCGTGATCCGAGAGCGCGGCTTTCGAGAAAGAAAGTACCTACCGCCTTCTTCTCGGTAAACGCTAATTTTTTTCGTTCGTCACGGTCGTTATTACCAGCGCACGTTGGAATTTCCGAGGGCCTCGCGCGCGTAGGAATAATGAAGATTGTACGTTTAAAGCCCGCGACTTCCGGCTGAAAACTTTCGCGGTCGTGCACGATACGTAGACACGACGATAATTCGCCGACAAAGTTCGCGGACATGCCAGTTTTGCTGATTCGAACGACAAATTGCTCCTGTAATTTGTACATTCAACCGGCCCATTGCCAATTGGGCACAATTCGAATTTTCTTGACTTTCGCGATGCACACGTAAAACGGCCCATATTGTTGTATTATATTATGGTGCATTTTACTACTGCACGGTGCATGATATACGTCAGGATTAAGTAAACGCGTAACGTTTATTGTGTCACGTATGCATGTAGCGGGGTTTTAAAGACTTTGAGGATAGTCCTCACAGTAGCCAGCAGACTGTACGAACCACGGACCTTCCGCGAGAGACCTCGCCCTTCGATGTCTCCGCGTCTAGCTAGCTCGGATAATTTGTGCAAATCGCTCGTTTGTCATTCAGAACACGCGTGTAAGAGAGCAGCCCGGCTAGAGACGGAGGAGCAGGTACCTCTGATTTGTTAGGTGAGGGAAAGGATGCCCGCTGATTCCTATTTTATGTTTGCCGAATTGTGTCGTGACGTGTTTGCTTGTTGAATCCATTTGTTTCGGGAGGCCTGACTTTTCTAGCCGGGAGACCGAGAAACGGAAGGAAACGGAAATGGAACGAAGGAGCGGAAGTCTGAGGAGTAGAAAACGAGAGAGCAAGAAAAGGGGGAAAGATTTTCCCTGACATTTCTTCTTCGTTTCTTTTTCACTTCATGGAGATTCGAGCCACTTTGGATTTTCGTGTGTTCAAGGGGTTGCGTGGGTTTGAACATTTCCAAAGATCCATCTTTTTTAACCTCTGTTATGTAACAGTACAATATATCTAGAATATTCTCCCAAAATTTTAAGGGGTTATGAACAGTTAAAATTTTTGAAAAATCGTTTTTTTTTCTCGTAATGTACATATATTTTAGTTCACACACAGAAAATTTCTTGTCAATCCAGCGAATATTCTCGAAGTTACACGCACACTTGTAATGGCGTGTCAGAGCGTTCGAAAGTGCTTTTGAAACTTTAAGGGGCTATACCAGTGTGAACGCTGAAAATTTGGGTGATTATCGGGAATTTTTTGGAAGAAAAGTACTCAATTAAATGTTTCGGAAAATGAAGAATATATTTGGCTATATTTGCCTTGTATTACATAATTTTTTCATAGAAAAATATTGAGATCCAAGCGAGTTACAAGCTGCTTTCAGAGACGCAAAAAAAAGTTCCTCCACTGCTGGCATGATTCCGGCCGATTGAGTAGCTGAAAATAAAAAAAATGTCGTTAAGCTGGAAGGTATTTCTTGTACAATAGCGTCGAATTTTCGAAAAATATCAAAATCTAACAAAATGGCGTAGGTATGAAAAAAGTCAGTTTTCTTGCCTATGGGATGGTCGTTTTTTTCAATGCCAAATCATCAATTGTCATCCACTCAAAAATATCCTACGTCATTGTAAAGTAAATATATTCAAGAGTACTCAGTTCAAATTTCAAGTAAATCGGAAAATTACTCTTTGAGTTACAATGTCAGCACATTTTTTAAATCTCATTTCGAGAAAAACGCGTTTAAAGAGATTTAACTATCGATTTTTTTCAGATTAAATGATATTTACCATAAAAACTGCTAATCAATTCAATTGTCAACAGGTCAATTGTATACCTGGTCTATACAATTGACCCTCCTCTTCCTCGAATAATGCCTGTTGAGAGGCTGAAGCTTTTCATACTGGTATAGCCCCTTAAACGCGTTTTTCTCAAAACTGTGTTTTTAAAGACGGTGAGCAGGATTTCTCGGACCCGGCTGAATCGCTCAATCTGAAATTTTAACACAATTTTTTCAAGTATATTTTTTAGTAATGAATCGAAGGTTTTTTCTCATCGATAAATATTCTCCATTTTATAAACAATTTAAGGCCGACATTTTTGTCAAAAAACAATTTTTTTGAGAAGCCGCCATTTTGTCAAAAATTATTATTTTGCTTATTCCTTCGATCAATTACAAAATAATCCATTATATTAACGAAATATTTTTGGTTTTTTTCATTTTAGACGATCCAGTCCAGAGATATCGTGCTCACCGCAAGACGCCTTTTTAGAGGTGCTCCCGGAGATCAACTATAGTAGCTTTCAAAATAATTATTTTTACAAATAAAAAATGTTAAAAGTTACCATAATATGTGTACAAATTGTTACGTTAATAGATTCAAAGGTCTTCTCAAGGAAAATTCTTGACCAATCGATCTTTTTGGACCACCTGACTGTATATGACCCCTTAAGTCAATCGAAGTAAAAGTCTAGGAGACAGCGCCTTTAGGAATTCCTCCCGTTGGGGAGATCGGCCGGAAGCGACGCAGGTATATCGCATTTTTCTCAAAACATTATTTTTGAAGTCGGTGGACACGATTTCTCAGGAACTTATGCACCGATGTTATTGAAATTATGCACACTCCAAAATATCATTGACTAATGATTGAACGAAGGTTTGTTTTTTCGATTACAACTAATATTACAAGGCTATACGTAGTGTAAATTGTACCAAAAATGGAACTATTTTGCATACAACTTTGCCAAAAATTCAAGTTAAAATTTTTTTCAACCCTTCGTTCAATCACGAGCTATACTTATCTACTAAATTGGTTTTTTTAAATTTCAGATAAAGCTATCATGAGTTATCCTGACCACCACAAGGATACTTTTTTTGAGGGGTCTCCGGAAATCAGGTCCCACCGGCTGAATTTCCGAAATTTTTTTCGGAAATTCAGCCCCACTAATCAGGTCCCACTAATCAACTCCCACTAATCAGGTCCCACCGGCTGAATTTCCAAAATTTTTTAAAATATTGGTGAAATGTTGCTCTTTTATGTGTTTAACATTTTGAATAAAATAATTTATATATTATATTTTTGTTTTAATAGAGAAAATATGCTTTTTTGGCTTCGAAATCCACGTAACTCCTCAAACGACTGCACGTACCTTCCGGTAACTCGAGAAATTTCGAGTTACTGCACTGGACAATCAGCTGAACATTGTTTGCCCACAAATTTCTCTCGCACACTCGCATACGAGAGCCTCGCACGGTCGCACCCATTAGGAAGTTCGCAAGCGAGAAATAATTTAGTACCCGAAGACTTTTTTCGGTATTGCAAAGTTCCTGATCACTTTACCGCAACTATTTTGGCATGAAACTTCGAGCTTAATTTCCGCCGCTTCGACACAGCAGGCTGTGTGGTCTCGAGCAATTCGTCGTGATTGCGATAACTTTCGATTCGGTTGCGTCGAAGCGCTGTGAGATTTGTTCCAAGTATTCAACAAATTTGAGAGCATCAATGCGGATATCGAATGCGAGTGATGCTGCTGCCATACGCATCGATAAGATGGGAAATTATTTTTCGTGCAAAAGTGGACAAGCAGCGGTTCCAGGCGATCGCGAACTGAGAGAAAAGTGTATAGCAAGTATTTACAAAAAACGCGCATGGTAAAAGAGAGTAGAGCCGAATTCTCTATAGTTTATTGTCACCGCAATCACATTATGGTTAACTCAACTATAAGCGACAAGTATACGTAAACATGCGACTTTGGCGGCGTGTTTGACTATGTGGTATCTCCGAAATTACTATGCACTATTGTGAAAGGCTTTACAATATCGATATGGTTAGTTCAGCTATATCGCAAAATCGGCGCACAAATAATGATGCTGCACTGAGACCAAAGTACATGGTATTTATGAAAAACGCCCACGGCAAAAGAGGGGATAGTAAAATCCCGTATAGCTTATTGGCACCGTAATCATAATATGGTTAACACAAGTATAAGCAAAAAGTATATCTAAACATGCAACTTTGGTGGGGTGCTCGACTATCTATTATCCCCGAAATAACTACTAACTATTGTAAAAATATTAACTGATTTAACTATATCAATATTGTAAAGCTTTTCCCAGTGGTTAATAGTTATTTCGGGGATACTAGATAATCAAACACACTACCAAAACGGCATGATCAGACAGATGCTTATAGTTGTGTTAAGGGACAACACCACTGTGATTTTGCCATTTTTCAAGAATTTTTTTTTGTGGGAAAAAAAGAGATATTCGAAATTTTTTTTTGTTTTGTTCGTTGTTTATTGAAGATACATAAAAAAAAAATTTCAAATTTTTCACGCCCCATGGTGACGCTGGGGAAGCTCCCGCGTCAGGTACTGTTGCCTCTGCAGTGGTTCGCGGCACGCAGCAGAACTCTCTTCAAAATCGATTTGAAAAAAAATACCGAGTGTTTTCGTTAATAATATGATATTTTGAAGAGAAGTACATAGGGATTTGAAAAAATATTGATTTACAAAAATAGGCGCGCTTTTGAAATTAAAGGACGATTTTCGAGCAAAATTTCTCGTCGAAAATAGGCTGTAACTTTTTTTATTATTGAGATATCGAAAAAATCCTATGTACTTCTTTAGATAATCTAGTTTTATTGATGCAGTCCAAATTTGAAGTCGATCGGATAAAAATTGCTCGAGTTCTGCTGCGTGCCGCACTCAAAAAAAGTGGTTTTGAGAAAAACGCGTTCAAAGTTTTAGGTTTGTTAATTTATGCGATAAATTGGAAAAAAAATGTTTACCTTTAATCAGCGATGCCGGCACCATATAGCTGGCCTTCAAGAAGCAAATCATTGTCCCTAGCATCTTTTCTCGAACTTGTAGAGGCTCTTCTTGCCTCTTTTGCAGCGTCTTTGAGCGAGCGCTCCGCCAGCTCGATCCGCGCTGCGTCGGTTTCAACGCAAAAATTGAAACAATTTAGGCCGATAGTTATCCCCAACGTCTCCAAAACTTTCATGAGGCTTCTCAGGCTATCATTGAATAATAATACCGCGATATCAGCTGCAATATCGACGATTGACGATTGACGACTTGAACATTTGTCAATTATCGCCACCTATGGCTTTTTTTCGAAACTATATTTATAACAATCGCCGGTTTTTGTGAAGGGAGACAAAAGAATACCTGGGAAAGACCCGCAGGACCTGGGAAAGGCCCGGTATACCTGCCGACCCTGAGGCGCGCAGCTGCGCGGGACCCCGAGCGTCACGGAGCGCTGCACCGCTCCACAAAATATTCAATATCTCCGAAAATAATTATTTTTTCGACCTAGGTCCAACGGCATCTTCATCTTAAATGTATTTTAGATTTTTCTAGATGGTTTTCAAAAAATCGATTTTTTGAAGCCGTCACAGTGGTGTTGTCCCTTAACCATATTATGATTGCGGTGTCGATAAATTATAGGGAATTTAACTATGCCCACTTTTACCATGGGCGTTTTTTCTTATAAATACTATAAACATTTCTCTCAGTGCAAGTTTGTACTACTTATATGGTTGAGTATAAATTACATTAACACTTGTTGAGTTTAAATTGTTACAAGATCTTACGAAAAGTGACTATACGAACAAAATTATGGTAATCTTATAGCAAAGACGTAAATCATTTGTGAAACGTGTCAATAAAGTAGAGACAGCGGTAGTACGCTGTGATCGATATAGATATATTATCGCATTAATCTATCAGTTTTTAAAATCCGATATTTCGAAAACTATTGCGTTGCGCCAAAAATCCTCTTAAGCGGTGACATATATTATCAAAACGACGATCTGTGCAAAATTCCACCTATATCGGAGGTAACAGCTATTCGGAATTGCACCTCGAATTACATTGATCTGTTATGCGGAATCTACGATCAAAATAACGTAAGTATCCGGCAGCGTGCGTAGTATGGATAGGTAGGGCGTAGGTTCGAATCCATGTTGAGGGAAAATATTTTCTTCGATAGGAATCATTAACAGGAGGTCAGAAAATTACGAATCATGATAAACAATCATACAGGCAGTACTCTTAATTGAGAATGTTTGCATTTATAAATTTTATATACATTTAGTAGACATACCATTCAATATGGTAAAAATCACTATTTTTTTGATAATGTAAGGAAATATCCATTTTATGGAAACCTACTATATTATATAGCATTGAGCAATCAACGTATGCTTGTAAGATTTTTGGTTGCGGTTAACATATGAGCATAGTTAACACAACTGCTAAAATATCATAAGCAGTACTATATTTTAGGCAGTAACCATCACTATAAAATATTGTCGTCCCCTCAGGGTCATACAAAATTTCACCTCAGTGAAAGGGCAAAAAATATATTTTTTTTGTTGATGCTTTTCATTGCTCTGCTGTGACTATTATTGTTGGATGAAAATAACGTTGCGATAAACTTTATGCCGAGGGTATTTATGTACAAAGTAGATCGTTCCAGCAGCGACCTTGAACCAGTGGCTTAGCCAAGAGGAGCTGGGTGGGCATGCCCGTCCCTATCCCCCGAGACAGCACGTGCCCCCCTAGAAAAAAAGATCCAAAATAATTAAATTTCATTAATGGATGATTTTTGAAAAATTTCACCCAAGCAAGCGTAAGGAAATAATTTGATAAAGCTCAAATTATTTTCTTTGTCGTAATTTGTATAAAAAGTAGAGTTTTTTTTTAAAGGTTGTTTCATTACGTAAAATAAAAAGATATTCAAATTTCACAATTAAGGCAGTCACTCCATGTGAAGGCTCCTTTTTTCGCTTTTTGCGGAATATTTTTGGCGAACTAAATAAACATACAATTGCGAACTTTTCACCACATATTTATTCATATTTTGAGCAAACTCTACATTTTTTCCGCCCGAAATCGTCGTTCATTGCTGAAGTACACGACAACTTAGCCACTCATCTACAGAAACAGTTTTTTGTGGTGACCACAATTGCGGGCGTTCTGCTTATCTGAAACAAAAAAATGAATCGGCATTTTAATCTGTGAAGTACGAACTAGTTTTTGAACTAAGATTATCAAAAAATATGGAAAAGTACATTTTTGGAATCTTGTTGAACTTTTTTTTCGTGAATTTAGGTGTGTTTTCACGACTTCTTCATCATGAAAAAAGAACGTCTCGATGAATCAGAATTATTATAGTTTGCAAAGTGTCTACATGAGTACTAAATAAGTCATTCAAATTTCAAAGGAATTTCTTCGATAGATTTCGAGATATCGTGGTCACCAGTTTGAAAAATACAGTTTTTAGAAAAATGCGTTTAACGGTTCAAATACGATTATCATCGATAACATTTTGTCTCACCCTTAATCTGCCATGCCTGGTCCATAAAGTGAACCTTCAGTTTCCTCAAAAAAATCCTGCAAAGCCGATTGTTGCTCCCTGGCATCAGTTCCCGATTTTGCTCCCGACTGCCGTCAACTGTAGGCAAAAGCAATTCATGAGATTTGCCGACCGATACACAACCAGAAGAATACTGGATGATCAACACTTACGATATCATGGTAAATCTAAAACGCCGATTTGAACATCTGTCGCGAGCTCATGCAGTTGATGCGTTTGTGAAATTGGGTACGAGAAATGGAGAGGATTTCCATTAATAATAACAAAAATATCTTAATAATTGATACGACAGTCTTAAAAGCTGAAGTGATGATGATGTAAAACATACTTTCATTTAAAAAATTATTAAATGAATGTTGAAAATTGAATAAACCATATTAAAAACAAATACTGCCCTAACTTATATAAATTTTACCCAGCAGCAATGTTATTCTCAATGGGCTTCGCCGGCTGTGAGAGAAATTTTTTTGTCATGAGGCGGATAAAAATATAGCTTAGAAGCACAATCCTTTAGAAACGAACCAATCATATGTCACTGCTGAACATAGAGAATGATATTGTTAAAACAAAAATTCGAGCTGAAAAAGTGTTAGTTTAATTTGCAGAAACAATAGAAAACTAAGATTTATTTAATTAAGTACCCACTGAAAGAAAATTTAAAGACTGCTAACTGAATTAAATAATAATTAAAAATTAATCGATTTTTTAAAAGGATTCCAAGAGTTAAAGCGAGCTTCATATTTTATGTGTGTTATGCGTTTATCGACTATTATGTAAATTATATTAAAAAAAAGATCGTAAACAAAACCAGTTCTTTTTGCCAGGTCAGCCCATTCTAGGCCCCCCTCAGAAAAAAATACTGGCTCCGCCAATCCCTTGAACTTGATACATTGGGTGCTTGCATACGAAACTGCCCATTTTCGAGCGAAAGAAAAGTGGTTCAGTAGGAAATCAACGGGCTAGTTGATTGCAGGTATTCCCCATCGGAACAGATTATCCAAGCATATCTTTCGGCCAGCAATGGCATATTATACACGAAGAATGCGGGTTCATTAGAGGCAATCCAGTCATCTGGCCATTTTTTGGCTCCTTCGTACCAGGTAAAGTTCTGAGCGGTAAGCGCTGACTGCACCGAGCGGAACAAATGCTAATAGGAGGGACCGATGTTTGGGGAATATGGCGGGTGGTTCAGGATTTTCCAGTTCACTCCTGTCAAGTACTTCTTAAGGGAGAACCTTTAGGCGAGCAAAAAAATAGCTGATTTTTGTGATTTATTTAAATCGCAAAGATTTCTCCGCCATTTTTGAGACTTAGGGTATGATTTATTATTACGTTCAGTTGTTACATGATATTTTTCTTGATCAATTTTTAAAAATGGCAGAGGTATGGCACGGTTTTCTAAACGGGTTGCTAAAAAAAATTGAAAATGCGGTTTACTATACAGAACGATGCGAAATTTTGTACTGATTCCAACGGTACCAATACGCATTTTAGATTGTTTTGGAGATGTCGCCTTTTTCCATATGACGGCAGTATACGTCACGCGAGTTTTGAAAATGCAGTTTAGAAATCGTGCCATACGTCCGCCATTTTTGAAGATTGATAAGGAAATACCATGTACACTGAGAGAAAAGTTCATGGTATTTACAACAAACGCGCATGGTAAAAGAGGGGATAGTCAAATTCGTTATAGTTTTTTGACACCGCAATCATAATATCATTAACACGAGTATAAGCGAAAAGTATATCCAAACACGCGATTTGGATGGCGTGTTTGATTATCCATTATCCGCGAAATGATTATTTACTGTTGTAAAAGGCTTGACAATATAGATCTGGTTAATTCCGTGCTATAACAAAATTGGAGTGCAAATACCAATGTTGCACGCCATTTTATACTGTACTATAGGTTTTATTCAATCAGACTTCTACTATTCTTTTCAAGTTGGTACAATTCATATGGTTAACATTAACATTTTTCGAGTATAATTTATTAGAATACCTTATGAAAAGTGACTTTTCGAAAAAAAATTATAGTAAAAATGACTTATGACGAAGACGTAAATCCTTTGCAGTTCAAGCAACCGCAGCTTGATAGTTTTAAGAACTACACATGTCACACAAACTGTTGCATAGTATATTTGTTGCATTGCACAAAATAGGATATCAATTCAACACATTTTCTTGTAGTTAACCCTCTGTTCTTGTGGGACACACATTACTATGCATTTAGCAGGTCGTATCACATGATATGGCACAAATCACTATTATATGGTACATAACTGTTGCGAAGCGCCAAAAAATAATTTATGGAGTGAATTATATCATAAAACGAAAGATCTGTGCAAAATTTCACCTACATCGCAGGTAACATCTATTCGGAAGTGCAGCCGGAATTACTTTTGTCTTCTATGCCATATCTGTGTTCAAGATGCCAAAAGTACTCGGTGGCGTAGTGGCAGCGTGAGCAGGATATGCAGAAGTTAGGCAGGTAGGTTGTAGGTTCGATTCCGAATAGGCGAAAAATTTTCTTCGAAATAAATAAACGCAGGAGGTCAGGATATGGCGAATTATAATTAAAAAATCATGGAGGTAGAACTCTCAGTTGCGTATTTTATTTTCAATTTATGAAATATTCTATGCATTTAGTAGGCGGGCATTGATGCCTTGTACAAACACTTGAATAACACACCAAACACGCATAGAGCAGGCCGTATTTATATAATATCGTACAAATCACTATAAACATCGTCGCAAATCACAGGCAACATTTTTGATCAATCTATACATATATTTCAGTTTACTAGTAGAATCTTGGGGAAGTAAATTTTTGATAGTATCAGTTATAATGTGTAGTATCAGTTATCCATCTTATAAAAGCTACTATATTATATAGCATCGAAGAATAAATGTATGTTTGTAAGATTGGTGATTACCGTTAACATATATGCATAATTCATGCAACGGCTAAAATATCAATAAGCAGTACTATAACTTTCTCAGTAACTATGACTATAGAAGATTATTGTCCCCTCAGGGAAGTATAAAATATAGTTAAATTATGGTTGAGAACACCATACATTTCTCTCAGTGTAGGAGCCAAAAGTAGTAATAAAACATACCCTAAGTCTTAAAAACAGTGAAGAAATATTTCCTTAAAAAAATCATGAAAATCAGCAAATATTTTCCTCGCCTAAAGGTATCGACCCCCTTAACCGGTTGAGCAACATGCGGCCTGACGTTGTACTGCAAAATCAACTTGCCATGGTGATTCTCCCATTCCGGCCTGTTTTCGTGCAGAGCTCGCTTCAAACGCATCAGTTGCAGTCGATAACGAGACCCAGCGATGGTGCCCGATTGTTTCTGCAGCTCGTAATATATGACATCCCCCTTTTGAGTAGTTTACCGTGGAACTTGTTGTCCATTGAGAAATCGCGACTTTGGAAGCACCGAAACCACTCTTCGCGCCTTGTACTTGATGGAGCATGATCGACATACACTTCCTCTAACAACCGATACGTTTGCGCGGCCTTCTTCGGCCGCGCAAATAATTATCCAGTGTAACCCAAACAAAGTGGATGGAATTTGGCTCGGGAATAAAATCTTCCCTCGCTGTTAGAGCGTGTGAGGCCACTAAAGCCGGTTTCCGAACGAGTTGTGTTTTCATTTTTTTTTTCCTTTTTTATTGAACCACCCACAATAACATTGGTCCGGTTTTGGCGTTAGCCCGAGTGGTGTGCAGAGTTGAAAATCGAGAAAAATAAAATACCTTGATGTAAAATGTTTCCCCAGAAGGAACAAAATGGAAGAAATTTGTAGATATAGGGTAATTCACAACTATCAGGACTTCCTTCCTGCGCGTAAGAGCACAATACTGCTGCCATATGGAAGAAGGCGGCATATATTTTAAAATATCGCAAATGCGTTTTTGGTACCGTTGGAGTCAGCACAAAATTCCCAATCGTTCTGTATAGTTTAACGCATTATCGATTTTTTTTGTAGATGCTTCTTCCATATGACGGCAGAATATATATACGCGACTATGTCGGCCAATTTTTGTTGCATGACATTAAAAAATGAGCGTTTCGTTCGCCCTGACCTATATAGCATATGACATTGCGAACAAAATGCTTATTTTCAAATGTGATGGAACAAAAATTGGCCGAGATATTCGCGTTCGAAGTCCAAGTAGTTAACGATGGCACGTACAATAGTTGCCCACGCGCTGAACGTGCGAGACGGATCGAGTGCGGGTTCGAATCCACGTTCAGGCAAGTGCATTTATTTTCGAGATTTTTTTTCCGTAGAATATAATTAACACGGAGACTCGCTTTGCAAATGAATATTATGATCCAATGATTTTCATTTATTATTTAATACTCGAAGGAAAAAAATCACGCGTGAGCAGCCACTGTGTCATTTACTCAGCGTCGGAATTTAAGGTTGTTATGGGGTTCAGTCAACATGTTACCACCGAGCTGAAATTTTTCTGGACCTTTATAATCCCTGTGCTGCTCATCCTGTGCAGTTTGAATACGATCCACAATACCGTTTTTCGAGAAAAAAAAACGGCAGCTCGAAGTATTTCGTGGGCTAATTACATTACGCTTATGAAAAACTTCTGATCATTTTTCAGTACATTATTAATATCTTCTAAGTGAATGTTACCACGGAACTGAAAAATACGGACGGTTTGACTAATCATCGGTCTGACCCTTGGTACGGTGAAAAGGAGGATTCACAGTACCGTTATAAAATTATTAATGTTTTTGATAGCGAAATTGTGCGAAAATCAAGCACACAAAATATTAAATTGTGCAACCATGGCAACGTCATAGATGGTACAAATGTACCTATCTTATCGGTATTCGGTAATTATGCCCGGGAACCTCAAACTACTCGGTCAGGATAAATAGCAACGAATATTATTGGTACTTATTCGCTTAATTAGTAATAATTACTCAATATTAATGAGTAGAAGTCTCGAAATCACCTACGCCGTCCGGGTCCGATTTTTCGAGAGGGTCATCTTCAGCGGAATTTTTATAATAATAAATATTGTTTTTAAAATGAAACAAATATTTTTTTGTATGCTCAATAAACGTAGTAATAAGCCCGAAAAGTTGAAACATCGTTTTTTAAAATTTTTAATGGCAAAAAAATCGTGAAAAAAGGTGAAATTTTCGTGCTCTAGACCACCGGGTCCCCTTAATTAGTGATAATTTCTCATTATTAAGGGAATAGGCCACAGTAACGGGTATAAAATCGTGTGCGAATGTAACAATTTTATTTCGTATGAAAAATTAATTCACTCGTAAAATTAACTACACATCTATTTAGTATGAATATCAAGCTGTTAGAAAAAAATATATATATATTTCGATGTACAAAATGGCCGAATACTAATATTCCCTTTTGTTATCTTTTTTTTCGGCCCTCAAGACAAGAATTCAAAACAAAACGAGAAAACAAAACAAAAATTCTCGTCAATCTACATTAGAATACCTAGCGTACGTACGGAATTAAAAAAATATTGTTTTATTCAGAAGTTGTAGGTATTTGAATTGAGTTGTAGGTGTATTTGAATGAATTTTCAGTGAAAAATTTCGTATAAAACTACTCGTAAAATGAAAAGTTATCGATTAATCAGAAATTCCATACGTACTTCTCTGCGAAATGCAATAAGGAACATACCTTTTAAATTTGAAGTGAATCGAGTGAAAGTTGTTGAAGTTATTTGTCACGCCAATTAGAAGAAAAAAACCCGTTTTGAGAAAAACGCGCTTAAAGTTTTAGGTACTCTATGGCCGTGCCAGAGGTGGGCTTACGTTATACGCTCAAAGTCGGTGAAAAAAAATGTTCTTGCTATAAATCGAATAGTAACTTATTCTTATGATGATAAAGCTACCGATTTAGCAAAAAAAAAAAATCATTTTTTTTAAAATTATACTGTGGCCTTACCCCTTAATTTGATAACTACGTTCAGAAATTATCCATTTTTAGACATTTCTAGGCAAAGACAAAATAACGCGGATTTTTTTTCATACTTAATTTTTTTTCAACAATATCGTAAAATGATTAAATTTTTTTTATTTTTTTGAGGTTATAGACAGCTTTAGTACACACTTTTTCTTTTCAGAGACATTTTTTTTACTCGGACCGATATTCATTTTCGACAGCTCCTTGGGCCTATATTGAGGTTACGAACAGGGCGTATTTGTCGCGAACTTCGCGACACTTCTCCCAACCTGGGCATTGTAGTATACCACGATTTACGACGTGGCCAATTTGTTTCGCGTTAATTGAGCGAGAAAAAGTTATAGAAAATAATTATACAAAGTAATGAAAACACTTAATGTAATCACCGAATGTTCAAAAATGCATATTTTTACAAATAGATGTGGAAAAATAGTTCACAAACGTACGTTTAATATGACGATTATTTGAAAGCTAACAGTTAGTAACAGTCAATCTGCTCCATGCATAAGCAAAGCTCCCTTCGTCGTCACCCCCGACGGCTAAACCCCATGACAACCTTAAGGGGAGGGTAGGGGTTTCAGCGTGAAAAAAAAACTTTTTGCCAATTTTTTTCCATCTATAGGGATAGAGTAAATTTATTGAAATCTTTTGTACATTGTTAAGTGTCATATCAAGAACATTCCGTGAAATTTGTACGCGAATATATCCACAATCAAGCCGGTAGCAAAGCTTTTCCAAGAACGCCTTTGGAAAAACACGATTTGCGGTGTTCACTGTATCTCACCTAGAAATTATCTGAAATCAAGTACGATTAAAATGTAGTCTAAGTATCATCAAATCCTCCCCCCAACGGTCTTTGATATTTTTTTTTCATTTCTAAATTTTTGGTGGTCATGTAAAGTGAAAAGTGCTCTTTTTCACGAAAAATTCCGCCATTTTGGGGGTCGAAAATCCCCTCAAGGTAAAAAAAAATCTCAAACTAACCGTTGGGGGGAGGTATTTTATATGTAGAAAGTGTGTACCAAGTTTGAAATAAATCGGTCATATAGTTTTCTAATGGCAGTGAACATGGACTTTGGAAAAGTGGTTTCGAGAAAAACGGGTTTGAAGTTTAGAAAAGTCAGAGCTACAATGTTAGAGAAGCGGGACTAAATAGTTAATAACTTCGAGAGTTTTGCTCTGATTGACTTGACATTTTGGGATTCTATTCTTGAAATGTTTAACTATAAGAAAAGACAAAAAAAAATCGATTTTTCAAAAGTGCAAACCCCAACCCTCCTCTTAAACGCTATTATCTCGGTCAACTTTTGTTGCGCAACATTTAAAAAAAGCGTTTCGCTCGAAATGACATAGTGTATATGCTGAGCAAGGGAACCCTAATATTTGTGAATCCACCTGTATATTTGAAACCACGAGACATATTGATTATCGTTGGCAGCGTTAAATAACTTTAGGCGAGTGAATCTCACGAGCTTTCGATTAAAGTACATAGCTATAGAACACCGATATCCAGGCACCGAATTCTCTTTACTTCTCTCTCTCTCTCTCTCTCTCTCTCTCTCTCTCTCTCTCTCTCTCTCTCTCTCTCTCTCACTCACTCACTCACTCACTCTCTCGTCTCAGCACACACTTGGCTTATCGAAAACTCATGAGAATTTCCGAGTACCGCTTATCGCAAACGTTAATTAAGACGAGATGGTGGCAAAATTCGTCATTCAAATATACTTCAGGGTATTGTGTCTCAGAAAATTGTATGAATGCCAACGTGCGATATTAGAAAATGAGTAATTTACCCGGAAGTTGCACGACAGGAATTACACGTCCTTTCTGGCTGAAACGTACTTTAGAAAATATAATTACGGCAGAGAGGAAGAAAATGTTGGAAAAATGAAAAATTGCTGGTCGTGTGTGAATTATAACGAGGAATACACACGAATTTTGATCGGCAATGACATAACAGGAAAGAATAATATAATCAAAGGCTGTGAGGTGTTACGTAGGTACTGATCGGTTGGAATGGGAGAAAGTCTTCCCTGACGAGACACTCTTGAAATGACCTCTCAATATGAAAACCTACTTACGTATATTTCCTGAGTTCCAACGTATCCTAAAAAGTCTTTACGGATTTTTACGTACTAGCCTTCCCAATTGGACCCCCTTTTCTACCACTTCCTACCTACATTCCGCTAATCCAACCTGACTCCCGTTGCGTCCACGGCCGTCTCAAGCTACACTATACCGCATTTGCCGAGAGTACGGGGAAGCTGTGGAAAAGCCGTAGCGGTAAAGACGACTCCATCCCGACTAGAAATGTTCCTACAGGGCAGATCGAGACTGCATCCGGCACATTGTATTCCGTACCACGGCACGGTACAGGCCGCCGGATCAGTGCTTCACCGGGCGTGAAGCACTTTTTTGCATCCGACCATAACGGGACTGCCGGTAACGTAACTGATCAGTATACCTTTTCAGGCCCTGATTCGGTTGCTGTATCTATGCCTGAAATGAAAAAAAAAACCAACATTTACGAATCAAACAATTCTGGTAGTATATTTTGTTTCCATATGCTTTATTTATGATCCAGCCTATATGATAATTGGAATAAAACGTGTCCTGCCTCGTTAAATTTTTATACCTACCCTTGGGATTGAACCTAGGTATTTTAATTCTAGAATTGAGCGCGCTATCTATTTAGCCGTGGCAACACTTGTGTAAATTTTATTTTTTTAATTTGCATGTTTTTATCATTTTAATTCTATTGTAAAGAATTATTATCATTTTAAAGGATGTCAATAATTTTATTGATGACGTTGAATTTTGTATCGTTGCAATGCAACAATAATTTTTTTGCTCATTTAGGATGTGCAAATAACGCACACGTTTTTACATATTCTCATTAGAGTGTTACGACCGGAATTTTGGAAAAAGGCTTTTGATCATGATTTTAAAAAAATTTAAGTTGTGCCAATAAAATCAAACTCGATTGATTTGGTTGATTACCTTTTGATGATGATAAAAATAAACGGATGAAAAGCGAAGAAAAAAAGCGTTACATTCCCGCGATGCAAACTTCAATTCTATTTTCATTCGTTCTTCGTATCTTGATTTGATGATGACGTCGTCCGCATGGACGCTGTATTATTTTTATTAGAATCTTGCCAAAGTTATGCACGCAGCAACTCAGTTGTTTACTTTGATGGCCCCGGATGAGATTATCCGGTAGACATCCGGCGCAGATGCACTTTGAAGTGCATAGCAGATTTGCGTCTGATGTCTACTGGATTAGTCAACCTTAGAGCACGGGTGGGAGAAGGATAATCGATCAGGTCTTGGACAGGTGACCTTAACGGAGCCTTGTGAGGGATGCGTTACGGGTCGCCTGATCTGGGTCTGATTAATGCTGCCTTCTCACATCAGTATCTGGGAACTACTGATGCGGCAGACATACGGCGCCGATCAGCGACGCACTTCGGCGCCCTGACAAGGCCCTCGCAATATTGCCTGATTCAGGACTGATCAGTTTGTCTTTATTACACCCGTTCTCCGGATTCACTGATCCAGTGGATATCCAGCACAGATCGGTCGGGCGCTTCTATGATATTCCGAATAAATTTTGAAACCTGCCTATGAATATCCTAGTTGAGTTTATTTTGGTCAGTATCTACATACAACATTTAAATTTTTTGCTGTTTGATAAATTATTTGAAGCGAGTGTGTGCAGGCAGTTGAAACAAACGGTTCGGGGTCAATTGAAACGGGTTTCAATTGACACCGAACAAACATTTCATACACAAGCCAGTTTTCCATACATTGTTTTATTTTTTTGGAGCCAAGAATTCGTCCGAAAAGACAAATAATATTAAAGAACCTTAATATACCTTCAGTGATACTTAGACTGGAATGAAAAGCAATAAAACTGATTATTTTGATTAAAAGTATTTTTTATTCACAACGAATATAATTTATCACTTCATACACGTCATTAACAGTACCTGGGCTTACTAGAAAGATTAGTTCAATCAACTGAAACTGAGGTTTTCTAAATAGCTTCTACCTATAATCAATAATGCTATCATACAGCCACAATTGAAGCCCATTACCAAACATATAGGGTATAAAATGAAGATTTTCTCAAAAACGTTCCAAATGACTCCAGCATACCCTACTGAGTGATTCGACAGTTCTTTACTCAGTAAATTATGACAATTTCGTCATCAGTGTCATAATGTACCGTCAAACGGGGTTAAATTGACATTAAGGGTAACTTTGACAGTTTTTGGGGCTACTTTAACGGAGCGCCAAAATACGGTATTAATGTGTACGCATCTAAATGTGTGCCTATTTAAATGTGTTTAAATTTGTTCTTCAAGTTTATTACAATGTTGCTAACGTTGATTGTAATGTTGCTCGAGTTGATTTTGATCTCAATGATAATTATAAGACTGATTAAGTGCCTGTGATAGTACCCTAGGTACTTGATATTTTTATGTAAAATAATTCTTTAATAAAGATGACAATTTGATTGTCAAGATTCGTTGTTTTTCATTTAATTCCATGTATAATGCATCAAATATTATTTGTTTGTATCAAAATGATGTCAAAGTACTTTGATACTTTGTAAAATATATATAAAGCTGTGGAGGGTGGTGGGGCTTGGGTTTCTTATATATTTGATAGCCAAAGGACACATTGTTCTATGGGAACAAAAATTTAAAATTTACGATGTAAAAAACAGTGACCTACAAAAAACTTCCAAAACCTGTTCAATGTAACCCCATTTTATGGTACTGGGTTATTTGACAGTTTTTCATAACATTGTAACATTTTTCCGCACTATTTCGTGCGTAGAACTGTCATTCAGCGATGAGTAGGCATCTCCTCATATTAAAACGTGTTTCTTCAATTGTCAATCTTATAGCAATGGTGCAGACCAGAGGTTCCCGAACTGGACGTCGCGGAGAGAGATCAGGGGCGCCGCTGCGTAAGCAAGGATCTAAAAAAAGGCGAAGGTGTACTAAATGTGTAAAGGCGTCGCAGACCGAAAAAGTTTGGGAAACCCTGGTATGGACGATCGATTTAAGAGGTCTTCTCACTTTAGACGCTAAAAAGGCTATTTTCATGAATTATTTGATAGGTTTATATTATAGATATTGATATAAAAGTTGTTACACTTAATAAATACACTTCCGAAATACATTTAACAAAAAAGTATTTATTTAAGTCACTATTTATAGACGAAAATGGTAGTTAAAAAAATGTCCTAAAAAAATTGTAGGTCTGCGCTGTTGATGAAATCTCGGAGATGGATCATCGGAAACAAAAAATCAAACGGTTTTAGATTCAGTATGTTAATGGCTATAGCACATATTATACAATGTTTGATACTTATATGCAAAAATAACGAAATGGCGGACATTTTTCGAAAAAAAACATGTTTTTTCACCGTTTTTGGAAAAAACTGGAAATATCAAAAAACGTTAAAATCCTTGATATGCGCTATAGCTATAGTTGTAAAGAATATGTGGTTAAAATTTCATAAGAATCGGTTGAGTAGTTTCGACAGTTTTATGAACAAGCGGTCGAAAAATCTCATTTCGAGGAAAACACGTTTAAAGTTTACTCGGGTTACATAAATACATACAATTTTAAAAAAAATGTATTTCGAAAGTTTAAAAACTTTTATATCAATATGTATTTATTATATAAACCTGTGAAAAAAAAATTAAAGAAAATAGCCTTTTTTAGCATCTAACGTGAGCAGACCCCTTAAAATGTAGAGGATGTATTCAGTATACGACAAAGAATTTACTGTATACATTTTAATCGAATGGTAACATATGGTTAATTGTTCCGAAACTCCTTAACTCAAGCATCTACACCAAGGTGTCAGAAGAATTGGTCGCCCGCTCACTAGTTGATGCGCCGGCTAAGTGCTCACTACTCTCAGTATCGGCCTTGCAGAATGTAGTTTAACTCGAAGAACCGCCAGCGCCGAACCCTGACAGACAGTGTCGGTCTACCTATATATGCATATGTATCTTAACTACCAGTTTTCCGTTCGTGAGCATATAGGGCAGGGATTCTTAACGTGTGGTCTATGGACCTGCAGGGGGTCCACAGGGGGTCCACGGCATTATTACAATGTTTGCCAGGGTATTGGGACCTTTAACGATGTTGGGTATTTTTTTCCTACATGATAAGTATCCAACGATTGCATACAAAAACCAAAAAAAAGATATATATAAAAACCCAATAAAAAATTGAAAAATACAGAAACCCAAAACAAAATTGAAAAATATAGAAACCCCAAACAATTAAAATATACAAAAAAAATTGAAAAATACAAAACCCAAAAAAAATTGAACAATACAAAAACCCCCAAAAAATTGGAAAACATTAAACATGGAGTGAGATATCCGCTACATCTCCGTTCGTTGACTTCGGGTGCGGCTAAAAGCGGACATTTCTATCGTAATTCAACGAATTTTTCGTAGACAATTATTCCGACAGTTTCGATTTTCCGGTAAACTTTCTGCAGCAGTTTTCAATTTCTGACGAAATCGCACTTTGATTTGAAATTTCAATTGAAATAATACATTTTTTAAAAACATTGTTTCGAAAGGGGTTCATAGGAAATGCGAGATGGTCCACAGAGCTCAAAAGCTTAAGAAGCCCTGATATAGGGTGTCACTTTCTGAGCAAAAGGTTTTTTTTAAATTGTCGTGCGACAAAAATTCGCCGAAATATTCACAAGTCCGATGCTGAGTAAACAATGGCCCAGTGACCAAACTTAGAAGATTTCCGTATATAATAATATATTCCGTATATAATACAGAGTGTTCCTCTTATCTCTGCCACCCGAAGTAACTCGGTAATTATCGACGTCACAAAAAAATGTTCCAGACAAAATTTGTACTGTATGAAAGGGGCCATCAAATGCAGCCATTTTTTTCGGTGGAGGCGCTGACGCACAGTGAAGGTTACCTCCATTTTTCAAAATGGAATGGTACATTTTTCTCAACCATCTTGTGGAGCACCTCAAGCCTTATAAAAACATTTGGGGTCAAAGTCGTTAAAGGTCATTCAAGGTCACCTATTACAATGAAAGACAAATTTGAATATCTCGGATCACTACCAAATATTTGGTAGTGACCTGAGATATTTAGATCTGTATCATCGAAACTGACCTTGAATGATCTTGAACGACTTTGACCCTTAATGTTTTTTTATGCGGCTTAAGGTGCTTGACAAGGTGGTTGGAAAAAAAATATACCATACGATTTAAAAAAGTGGAGGTGACCTTCACTGTGCGTTAGCGCATCCACCGAAATAAAAAACTTGGTCGCATTTGAAGGTACCCTTCACACCGTACAACTTTTGTCTGGAACATTTTTTTGTGACGTCGATAATTACCGAGTTATTTCGGGTGGCAGAGATAAGAGAGGCATCCTGTATATATTAGGGTGATCCTTATTTAGGCTGTTTTCGAAATTCCTTGCGGACACGGCAGACATAGGTTTGCAAATAAATGAACAAAAAAAGTACGCGCAACCTGGACCCTGTAGTTCAACTAAGAGTACTGCCAAAATGGCGGTGAATTTCCTATGTAGCTATATGGGATTTCGGGCTCATTACATTATTATTATTTTCCTGCATTAATAGTGCTTTGAAAAATTTGAAATTTGCCATACGTCTTCCCTATAATCATAAATATTTGAAAAACAATTGAGCGATTTCCAGCAATAAAAGTTTCAAAATCGCAGCACCTTAAAGTTGTGTTTCGAAGTCGAAAATCGCTATTTAACGATATAAATGGATCTTTATTGATAAAGATATTGAAATATATTTAAGGTAAAGGTACCAATGCTCGGACGGTTAAGAGCATCCTTAGATTACAGGGTTTTTTTTATTCATTTATGGACTGTTTAACACAAAAATGACTGGAACTAACGTGAAGCTCGTAATTTCTAGTTTTCAAAACACATACAATAACTACCGGAAAGTTTAATGTTTTTATTTTTATACATTTAAATGTTCAATAGTACCAAATGTACCAATTTTTGGACAGCTGTTAGTGTTACGTACCTATGTTCGGACACTATCATGTCCCAATTATGGGACACGTCCCTATAACCACATAACCACAAACTTTGTTTGCTCCGCGACTAGTTACGTTACCTATTATATTATCTAAATATAGGACAGATGGACTTACTAATTGATTTCATCTTTGTCTTTACTTCTTTTATCAAAATCACAAACTAAGCTTAATAAATCATTTATCGGGAGGTACACAGCGAAACGAACTGTCAACGCTTTGCGTCCGGCGATTCGGTCTTTGCGGCTACGTTCTCTCGTACCAGCAATCGGACATGAGAATCGACCGTGGTACATGCGTGGGATAGATGTCCCAATGAATAAGACGCTGAATTTATTATATAAAACCTTATACAAACCAAAACGTAACGACGGTGTCGGAAAGTCGGTTCGATTCGCTTTCGATGGATCATAAGTCTAGTCTAGTAATCGATAAAAAATAGACCTCTATTACTATCACAAATTATCGTAACTCCTTAGCTCTTCGATCTAGAAAAGTGCATTCATGACATGACTAACGCGGGCTCGTTATCATAACTCGTTAATTTTACGACTAAAATTCATTATTAGCGTACAATTTTCCCATAATCAATTAACAATTGAAAGCTGAATAGAATGCAAGCGCCACTTTTCGTTACCTATCAATTAGATAGCTGATATAGTGAAATATTCGAACTACTGTCCGAACAGTGGGACCCGTCCGAGCATTGGTACCGTTACCTTACGTGAGTTTTCAAGAATCATATCAACCGTATAATCGTGAAATTGAGCCTCGCATACCAAATTGAGAATGAATAACGTTGCAACAACGATAACAGCACGAAAGCCACAAAAGTATCGAATGGTTCAGCTGATCGGAGTTTTTAGAGCCGAAGGCTGTCTCATAAAAGTGAACGCTAGGTAGTGGCGATTTCAAGAACTAACAAGCCGGGATAAAACGCGTTTTCGTTTATCGTAAGGAATAGTAGGCCGGTGTTAGAGGCTGCGCGCGATTAACTAGAATTCTGTAGCTCATTAGATATATAAGATATATGTAACATTCAATTGGAACATAATTGCCTTTTTCGATAAGGCCAACTTCTTTCTTTTGATAAAATGGCGGATGAAATCATGTCAAATTATAAACTGTTTATCTTGTTGGAAGAATTTATTTTATGGTGTCTGCAATCAATTTACTTGGAACCAATCACTAAGTACTGTTTTTTATTTCTACTTTTTACACCAAAATTACAATAATTAGGGGAGGGGGGTCGGTATTGACTTTGACGATGGACAGCACTTCGGATGGTTGTGATTGAAAAAAAGTTGAGTTAAACAGGGCTGCAAATGCTTATATTTTCATACAATTTATTGTAGGTCTTAAACAAATTTACTAAATTAGATACGAAATTTATAAGGATTGGATTTGGATAAAATGATTTTTCTTTAACTGGAAGATAATTCTAAAAGTTGCTTGCTTGCGCACTTTTGTTTGCATTTATTTAGGTGTTAAAACGTCTATATTGTCTATACAATTAATTATAGGTCTTTAAAAAATTAACAAACCAATGTTCGACAAGATTTATAAGAATTGAACTTTAGTTAAATGTTTTTTTAAATCGTAAGCTAATTTTGAATAGTTGTTTGCTCGCGAAGTTTTGTAAATAAAATAAAAATAGTAGTTCGCCCCGAACTGAGACCTCGCGATGTTCCGTTTTTACCCGACTACCAAAAAAGAAGAGAGAATATATTTTACGTAGGTTCGTGTGTTTCCCTCAAATGTCATAATCTACTTAACATACTTTGAGAAGTAAGGTGTCAGTCAAAGCGTCTTCGCTCCGAGTGTCATCTATTTATCTATATCTATGAAAGGACATGTCCTGACTGACTAACAGATCAACACACGGCACAGACCACTGAAGATAGAAACGTAACATTTTGACAGTAGTTTCCTTATATGATGTAAACACTACAAAAGGAATTCGTGATATTCAACGCCTAGAAGGATAAAAGGGGATTACTACCCTTTGAGGGTAGCAAAATGCCAAAAGAGCAGTAACGGATTTATACTTTTCTTAAGTGTAGGCCACTTGACTTTGTGCCACCCCTCCTATCTTAAAGGGTCTAGATACTTTAGAAGCTAAAAAGGCTATTTTCATGATTTTTTTGGTAGCTTCATAATATAGATATTGATATAAAAGTTGTTACACTTAATAAATACACTTTCGAAACACATTTAAAAACATTTGTATTTATTTTAGTCACTATTTATAGACGAAAATGGTAGTTGAAAAAATGTCTTTAAAAAATGGTAGGTCTGCGTTGTTGATGAAATCTCGGAGATGGATCATCCGAAATAAAAAATCAAACGGTTTTAGATTCAGTATGTTAATGGCTATAGCGCACATAATAGGATTTTTGATATCTGCAAAAATAACAAAATGACGGGCATTTTTTGAAATAACAAAAAAACTTGTTTTTTTCACCGTTTTTGGAAAAAAATAGTAAAAATCAAATTTTTTTAACAATCTTTGATATGCGCTTATTATAGTTGTAAAGAATATGTGGTTAACATTTCATAAAAATCGGTACAGTAGTTTCGAAGATTTGATCAACAAGCCGTCGAAAAACGTTGCTTCGAGAAAAACGCGTTTAAAGTTTGTTTGGGTTACATAAATGCATTGTATTTTTTAAATGTATTTCGAAAGTGTATTTATTAAATGTAACAATTTTTATATCAATGTCTATAATATAAACATATCAAAAAAATTCATGAAAATAGCCTTTTTTAGCGTTTAAAGTGAGAAGTCCCCATAATCACTTGTATTTACCTAGGACTTTTTAGGTGCCTGTAAAATCCACCGCCTTTTAAAGTTTGCCGCCCCTAGGCATTTAACTATACGGCCTATTGGCAAATCCAGGACCTCAAAAAAGAAGGGGGGATGTATATGTATTTTACGTATGTTCATGTCTTTCCCTCATATCTCATAAACTACTTATGTTTTTATTATGTATTATTATTATTTTGGCACTTTATACGAGTCTCGGCATCTAGCCGGCACCTATGAGGATCCTACGGACATATGTCAAGTAGGATTCTCTTACACACTTTTTACAGATCGGTTTCGTGTAGTTCTTGGGTACCTAAATCGCATTCGTCCCTTTTGTTGTTGGTGCCCACGTAATTTCCAGTATCGTCGGCGCTCAAAAACCTTCTCACGATGTGGCAGATCTCGTGGATAACTGCCTTCTGCATTTGTTATACGTTTGCGTCGGGAGCCCGACGGTGTGCAGGGCGTCTTTGAGTTGTTTCGGTATCACTCGAGTTGATCATAATACGATTGGCACTATCCTAACACTGTCCATCCTCCATAGGCGCTTTATTGTGATCGCGAGTTCCGAATATTTCGCGATCTTCCCTCGGATGGTGTTCTCCACGTTGTTCGTGTTTGATATTGCAATGACAACTATGGTTATTGTCTTCGCGCATTTGCTGATCAGCGTTATATCTGGCATATTTGCAGCTATCGTCTTGTTCGTTAAGATGGCTTTGTCGAAATACATCTTGTACGTGTCGTTATTCAGGACTACCTGTGGCGTATACTTGTAGTACGGCTGTGAGTCGGTAGTTAGCTGATGTTCACTCGCCAGTCACTGATGCATGATGTTGGCTACCATATTATGCCTGTGTAGATACTCCCCTTGACAGAGGAGCCGACATCTCGACGTGATGTGCTGAATCGTCTTGGGGCAAAGATGACAGCGCCTGTACTTATCGTCCTGTGTTAGCGGGCCCTTGATGATGTCTCCGGTAGTTTTTCGTGGCGATGACTTGATCTTGGATAGCAATCATAAAACCTTCAGTCTCCGGGAAGAGGTCGCCGCGACTCAACCACTTGTTTGACGCTTCTTTGTCAACATAATGTTGTTTGAGTTCGTGGTAGTGTCTTCCATCCAGTTCTTTGCTGGCCCATGACTGCAAGATGGTTGCGTAGCTGCTGCTGATTTCGCCGTCGTTCGAATATTGCTCTGCCATATTCAGTGGTGTGTGATTCCGGTCTGCTCGTAAGGAAGTAGTTTTATTCACTGTTCTTTTGTTTACATTTGGTTACAGCTTGCCTTTGGCTTTTTTTAATCAAATATGTATGCTGAGATCCTCGGTGATTAACAATTATTTATCTTACGACTATTTGGTTTTGTTTAAATTTTTTATATTTGTGTTTCTGGTTACGCGATTATTTAAGGTGATGAGGACGATGTGATGTGATTGGGGGGGGGGGGGGGGGGGGGTATTTAAAAATGAGTGATAGTATGATTGAGCTCTCTAACATCTCTGCTCTAATAACGAGTTTTGAGATCTTGAGATCTCGTTATTAATTCCGGTTAGGTTATTGTCAAGGTCAGTTAATTTTTGTAAGTATTCAGTGAAGTTAGTCGTGGCTCTTTCTCTAAAGCTTGTTTCGTCAAGCATCTCGTAGAGGTCTTGGGTGGGAAAGCTTCCTGGCAAGTTCCCCGCTATTTTTAACATTTTTTTATACGCTATTTCTAGTTTATTGAGATTATTGTCGCTGTACAGTGGATATCGGCAGCTCATTCCGTAGTCTAAGATTGGTAATATGCATGCTCTAATGAGTTTGTATTTTACGTGCGAGTCAATTTTGCTGTTCCAGCCGATAATTCCGGAGAGCATATATGCTATTTTTCGCTTTTTATTTATTATTGTTTTGGTGTGGCGTGGCATATTCAATGTGCAGCGAGGATCTATGCCTAGGTATCGAATCCTGTCTCGTATTGGGATGTTCTCATTGCCTATTTTGATTGTTTTTTGTCCGCGTTTTTGGCCTACTAACATGGCCTGTGTTTTGCCGGGATTACACTGGAGGCCCCATTTTTTATAGTATGCCGGTCTGCCCGTACGATAGCGTAGTGCATCGGTGAGACTCACTGCTTCCCATAGAAGAATACCCTCAGCGACTTGACTTGGTTCTCGTGAAGACTGATGATGTTGATTAAGCCCCTGCCTCCTCCAGATCTTGGTAAGATCGTCCGCCCCACGGCTGACCTCGGATGGTGATACCTGCTCGCCATTAGTTTGGTCCTTATTAGTCATTGAAGGCCTTCCCGGTCCGACCAGCTCCATTTAATTATTCCGAAGGAATATGTCAGCACTCGGATGGCGTAGGTGTTGATTGCCTTGACTAGGTTCTTTTTTGCCAATCTGCTCCTGTAAATTTGGTTGAGCCGGGTCGTGTATTTATTAGTAATATTTTTCTTGATCCGTGTACTAGGTGCACAACTAAGTTTCCGGGTTTCACACATGGATGGCGCTAGCGACACATGTAGTCTGCATACAGGTCTGCAATTGGGTGTCTTTATAGCTTGGACATCTGTTAAGAATACCCAGTCGTAATATAAACAAATATCGCAGCACAACGACCTTTTTTCTAACCTGGAAAATGTCAAAGTTTGTGCCATATAAACAGCATTTGCGGGATGCATTGCTTTTCTGCTTCAACCTAAAAAAAAGCAGCCAACAGCAGCACGTCGGTTACTTGAGGAGGCCTACGACGAACATATACCATCAAAAACAAAGTGTGAAGATTGGTTCAAGCGGTTCAGAAGTGGCGATTTTGAGACTGGGGATAAGGAGCGCTCGGGAAGACCGCAAACATTTGCGGACGCCGATCTGCAAGCGTTATTGGATGAAGATGACACTCAAACCGAAGACACTTACCGAGGCATTAAATGTAACACGGCAATCCATTTCGAACCGTTTGCACGGCATGGGAAAAATTCATAAGGAAGGAAATTGGGTGCCGCATGAGTTGACTAAGAAACAAATGGAAAATCGAAGAGGCACTTCCGAAATTTTGCTTTTGCGGCAGAACAGAAAGAGTTTCCTGCATCAAATTGTTATTGGCGATGAAAAATGGATATATTTCGAGAATCCCAAACGCAGAAAATCGTGGCTTTCACTTGGCGAAGCGTCAACATCGACGGCACGGCCAAATCGCTTCGTAAAAAAGACAATGCTCTGCGTTTGGTGGGGCCAGAAAGGAATCGTGTACTATGAGCTGCTGAAACCGGGTGAAACTGTCAATGGGCATCGCTACCGACAGCAACTAATCAATTTGAACCACGCATTGCTCGAAAAACGGCCAGAATGGGACACGAGACACGAACGTATTGCAGCCATCGCAGTTCCATCGTCCAGGGCACCATAAAAACACTGAAATAGGATCTGCTACCGCACCCGCCGTATTAGGCCCCTTTAGACTATCACTTGTTCCGGTCGATGGCGCATGGGTGGCGCATGGTGGGCCACACTTGGCCAATTACGATGCAGTACAAAATTGGTTGGACGAATGGTTTCAGTCCAAAGACGCGTCTTTTTATCGTCGCGGTATTTATGTATTGCCAGAAAGATGGCAAAAATGTGTAAATAGCGAGGGACAATATTTCGATTGAACCATTTTTTGTATTTGTCTTGAAATTTTCCATTTTTTATTGGTAAAAACCCGGAACTTACAAGGAACATCCCTCAGGTGACACCCTTCGATTTTGTTGAAATTTGGATATGTTATAAAGCACTGTAAAGTAAGCGATACGTATTTTTTTATCATCGGAAAAACGGTTTTAAGGGGTGAAAGGAACCCTCCAAAATAGGGGTGTTTTTCGTTTTTCGTCGATAACGTTATCGTTCTCATCTCTAATGTATAGTGCACAAAAAAAATAAACATTGTTGCAATTCGAAATTTTTTAATATCTCTTACCGTTAAAACGTTATCGACGAGAAACGAAAAACATTTCCATTTTTGAGGGCGCGTTTCAGCTTTTAAAACCGTGTTTCCGCCGATAAAAAAATACGTATCGCTTACTTTTCGGTGCCTCATCACATATCCAAATTTCAACAAAATCGAAGAGTGTTTCCTGACGGATGTTCCTTGTTAGTTGCGCACCTAGTGTGCTCAATCAGCCTTGCTTCCATCCCTCCCAGATATTTTTATTCTTCGCCGTGCTACATCGCCCTTACGGTTCTTTGGTCGTCAATAAGGTCCCCCCCCTCTCGCATCTTCCTCTTTTCGATGTGGATAATCTTGCATTTCTCTAGACCAAATTCCATCTTGATGTCTTGCGAAAAGGATTCGTTATGTCCAGAAGGTGTTGTACTTGTTTTTTGTTGGTCGCATAGAGTTTGAGGTCGTCCATATACAGCAGATGTGAGATGGTATATCCGTATTCCCGGCAGATCTTTATCTTGAATCCGTTCTTGAAGCTGTTTAGTTGACTTAACAGCGGATTCAATGCGAGACAAAACCATAGCGGACTCAGGGAATCGCCTTGGAATATTCTACGCCGTATCCGGATTTCCGGGGTCATCATCTCGTATCTCCGTAGTAACTCGGTCATCCAAGAATGTGGCACGCTGTCATAGGCCTTCTGATAATCCTACGTATGCTATGTGCAGGTTCCGATCGCTCTTATGCGTTTGTTTGAGTACAACTGAATCGATGGTAAGCTGCTCCTTGCACCCCATGTGCGCCTTGCGACTGCCCTTCTGCTGTTCTGCTAAGATGGTCTCAACTTCAGTGTAAGCGTAGATCTTGTTGGCTAAGTAGGTAGTTAATAGCTTATAGATAGTTGGCAAGCAGGTAATCGGTCGATACTTCGCTAGGTCCTGTGTATCCTTTCCCTTTAGCAACATGTATGTGATACCGCACGTAAAAAACTTGGGGTCATCCCAGGATACTGAATGATGGTTGTAAAGCATTCCGCCAGTCGCAGATGCAGGCCGTTCGGCCGCTTATACAAGAAGTTATGAATGCCATCGATGCCAAGTGCCTTCCAGTTCTGTGTCGTCTTGATGACTCTGGCTAGTTCTTCTATTCCGATGCCTTCGTATCTCATCGGTTGGTGATCTCGCATGGTTTTTTCCTCTTTCCGTATCTATGTAGCTTGGCTGTTGTGCTTCACTGGTGCTGCCCAGACTGTTGACCAATACTTGGTTAGGTCATCTTCACTCGGAAATCCGTTGTCAGGTTGTTCTCGAGTCGTGGTGTTTAGTTGGTGGTAGAATGACTTTTTGTTCCCCGTAAATCTAGTATTTTGATCTTTTCGGTCCTATAATGCTTTGTATCGTCTCATCCGCCCTGCATAAGCCGCTAGCTTCTGCGTCAACGTATCGAGGTACTCGGTCAAGTTGCTATTTTACTTCTCGTGTGTTGAGTGGATTCCTAGCTTGTGGAATACCGGCGCTAGTTGTTTCTCGGGGCGCTTCGACGGACTTTGCAGTGTGAGCAGTTTTGTTATTCGTCCTATATCACTTCTTATCGATTCAGTGTTGTTCTCAACTCGCTTTTGCCAACGAGGCATCCGGCTTGTTCGTTTCTTTGGTGTTCATATCCCGCAACTGCACTTGTACTCCATAATCCTTGCCACCGCCATTGCTACCGCAAATACGATCGTGTGGAGTTCTAAGATGGATATATCCTCGGTGGTTACTGCAAGGCTTTCTGGGAGTATGATGTCGTTCAGGTCCGCTAAGACTATTGCCATCTTTTTTGACGTCTTCATTCTTGAGATCTTCAGTCTTTTCGTTGGGTCCGTGCCATCGTATTGACACAGTAGTTCTCAGAAGACATTGTGTGCTAGTTGTACCCGCTGTAGGTCCTGCTCGTCCATTGAATTCTTCGGCGCGAAGTTCCTGCTTTTGTGGTCCCAAGGGCATTGACTTCCGTCTCTTGGGAAGCACTGGCTGAGCCTTGTATATTCCTCCGCGTTCTTCTGCAGCTCACTATAGCGTTGTTCCTGCTGCCCTGAAACTGCGCTGCTGGTGTAATCGTCGGCGGTATCATTTCGGGTATCCCCGGGCTGACCCGCCTGCTCAGTACTGCCCCACTGATGGCTCTCTTACTCCGACATCCAGCATCAGCTCCAGATGCAGCCTGGCCTTCCCCAGGAAGCAGCACTGTTCCGAGGCTTCTTCTTATTCTTCTCGAATAAATATTCAATTCGGTGGGCCCTTTTAGTCGCCTCTTACGACAGGCAGGGCTTACCCTAGGAGTATTCTGCCCCGCTCCCAGACAGAGTTTATTATATTATCATTATTATATTATATAAACTACTATGTTTTCATCATCTTTTCGTTCTTTTTTAAAGTTAGGTTTTGTGTTTTTTTCTTCACACTATTACACTTGTAGGATAGCCCAATCTCCTCTCTTCATCGATTCTCGACTGCAAGGCTTTTAGTTTTAAGCACATCTAAACATCACCGTACAAACTCCTTGACCTTATTATCCTCATTAGCCTCATTATCCGAACTTAATGATTGTAGTTGCATGAATTACTTGTTTACAAAACAATACATATTATAATACTATACTATCATATCTTACTATTATAAAAGTGACTCTATCTTTCTGTGAGTCTGTCTCTTATATTTTTAGTTCACGGAAACCACGCTTTACTTGGTCTCAATGCCCCGAACGGATAAAATATCGCAAAAACTACTGCATCGATCTATCTGAATTTTTTTGGGGGTTTGTCTAGATGTAAACATATAGTATTTGATCGTATGCTTTTTTTCTCTGATGTATACTTTCGATTTGACGAACAAAAACTGCCCATTTTTTCGCAAAAATCAAGACTCTTCCTTCGAACACGCGCTATTTTTTGTTGTGTTGATATTTCGGAAATTCATGCGATTAATCATAGGTTAAACGAAATCTGTTTGATTTTCAATATTAGATAACCTGGTTCAGAAGGGCATTGCTCACCACAAAATACACTTTCGCGAGGTTCTTGCCGAACATCGGCTGTGAATCGATCATAATTTGAAAAATTGCACACAAATTACAGTGTTTTTCCGGTGATACTTTTTCAAATACCTAAAATTTTGTAAATTTTGTAGTAATTATCATCATAATTTTGTAATAAAAAAATTAGCTGTTTTCGACTGCTACAACTAGGTATAACCCGTTGGGGAATCTTCTCACTTCAGACGCCAAAAAATACTATTTTCGTGATTTTTTTTGGTATGTTTATATTATAGATATTGATATAAAAGTTGTTACACTTAATAAATATACGTTAGAAATCCATTTAAAAAAATGTATGTATTTATGTAACCCAAACAAACTTAAAACGCGTTTTTCTCGAAACGTTTTTCGACGGCTTGTTGATAAAATCTTCGAAACTACTGAACCGATCCTTATGAAATTTTAACCACATATTCTTTACAACTATAGCTATAGCGCATATCAAGGATTTTTTAAATGTTGATATTTACTTATTTTCTGCCAAAAACCACGGAAAAAACGTTTTTTTGTTGTTTTTTTTTCGAAAAATGTCCGCCATTTGTATACGATTTTTTCGAATATTTTTACGAAAATTGTCCGCCAAAATTGTATGATATGCGCTATAGCCATTAACATATGGAATCTGAAACCGGTTGATTTTTTTGTTTCGGATGATCTATCTCCGAGATTTTATCAACAGCGCGCAGGCCTACATTTTTAGGACATTTCTTTAGCTACCATTTTCATCTATAAATAGTGACTTAAATAAATAAACTAATTATTTAAAATGTATTTATTAAATGTAACAACTTTTGTATCAATAGCTATAATATAGGCCTATCAAAAAAATTCATGAAAATAGCCGTTTTAGCGTCTAAAGTGAGAAGACCCCTTGAATACTATTTCACGAACAATGCGTTCCAGCTTCGCGACAACTTTTATCGTTTTTTAACGGGATGCATATACCTAAGTAGGTAAAAAATTGAAATTACCAAAAATATTTTTGTTCGAATAGTATGACCTTTTAGCTATATCCCCTGAAAATGTCATTGAAATATTCCTAAAATTAAATGAGCCTGCGCTTCTAACAGTTGGCCGGGCGAGCGGTACTAGCACCATACTTAAAACTTTAACCGCATTTTTCTCGAAATACTGTTTTCAAAGTCGCTGGACATGACGACTCGGGAACCACTTGATGGATTGTTTCCAAATTAACAGGAAATGCGATGAGAAACATTCAAAGGGCGTTGAAGATCTCACTTTTGTTTCAATCGATTTTCATTTTTTCAGTTACAAACGAATGACGATTTTTTAAATACGTTTTTTATGTTCGAGTTTCCATTCGTCGCCGCGTTGTTTAAAAAAATGATTTTAAAAATCGGCGATTGTCAACGACTCGTATTTATTGTTAACTTGAAAAACCCGTTTGGTTTTTATATCTCAGATGTACCGTTTAAGCTGGAGAGTGACGACTGCCAACCATCGTGAAAAAAATTTCATTCTGCCGGCCGCCATGTTTTTGTTGTTTTTCTGTATTTTTTTTATTTTTTTAAAGGCTCGCATCCTTCGTGTTAAAAAAAGCGTTTGTTTTTCTCTAAGCGTTCCCCAGTTAAAAGATTCGAAAATTGGCGATTTTTTTCGGTCCTTCAGGTAGATGTTGTCACTTAACGCAAATAACAAACCCTATACGCCCCAAACACAAGATATCGTAACAGAAGCCGACTAGACTCGTACGAATTGTACTCTACGGTTGGAAAACCCCAGCAACACTGCAAGCCCCGATAAAAACGTGAGATGAGAAAATTGTAAGTGGCGCGCTGCGGTGTGTCTCGCGTGAGTCCTCGGAGGAATGCGGGCTCACGGCGCCATCTGTGAGGAAAAGTACGAGACGCGAGGCGCACGCCGCACACACAAAGGAAGGACCTGAGTCAAAACAGCTCCTGTATTGTTGGTAGTGGTAAGAAGGCTGCTGCTGGCTGTTGGGCGAGAGAGAGTGTCGACAATGGCCATCCCGCGACCTGAAGGGCTTGCGTGTGCATTTTAACCATAAAACAAGAAGAAGAATAAAACAACGTACGAAACATTATAAAACGCGAAACGCGTGTCTTGCGTGATAAATAAACGAAAGAAAACGTCGCCTATTGCCAAATAGCGCCAAGTGGGTGTTGTGAAATCTCGTGTGGGAGCATGTGATGGTAGCTGCGATAAGGAACGAAAAAAAAATAATGCGAAAAAGAAATTGAAGAAATATAAAGAAAAAAAGAACTCGGAACGTTCTATGGTTACAAGTTGGCTGGAAAAGAGGAGAAAAAGAAACGCGAGTATCTCGTCGGTGTAGAGGCGCGCTCTCGACAAACGATTCCCTCCTCTGGCCCCGTGTGTTTTGTCCTCACGAACCGGGATAGAGTGAGAGAGAGCGAGAGAGAGAGAGAGAGAGGGAGAAAGAAAACGAGTGAGAAGAGAGTGAGAGAGAGAGAGAGAGCAGAACTATGTGCACGAAATCATCGGACTTATAATGTTCTGGTAAACTATCTGCGCCAAACATGAAAATCGTTGAACGTTTTTTTTTCTTCTTTCATTTACATTAACGCAGGGCTAAAAAGCGCGACATAACCGAGGCGCGCTCTCTCTCTCATTGCGTCGCGCGTACGAAAATATAACTCGGTACGAATCCGTCTATAAAAAAATTGGTAGGTTAGGTTGGTTAGGTGGAAAACTGGCATCGGTAAAGCTTGACTTTCTTTTTTTTGTTCCCTTCTGTTTCTTCCTTTTTTTCGAAGATATATACCAAGAGCTCGTATGCGCTTTTATAACTAGAGAGGACGCCATTTCCATCGAGTTTCACTATCGCGGTTTAGCTCGTTGCCTGCCGAGAGACGAAGAAAAAAAAATATATCGAAATCTTGATCCATTCTCGCGTGTACAGTGCGGTATATAAATACTTTTGCGTCCATGTATATGTCCACATAGTCCTCCCACGCGCATATGGCTATCCGTGGACGTTCGCTCGTGCGCGTTCGTCTTTCAGCGTAAATTCGCAACACGTTTGTACTCGTAAATACACATTTTCGCATTTCCACTTAAGCCTCATTCCGCTTTTGCACCATGCGATCGTGTCCGCAACGCCTCAACGTCTGTCAGTTCGGAAATTCGCGGTGCAAGCCCAAGTGTCAAAATTGTTCGTCGAGTCGTTGTTTTTCCTTTGCTCCGTAAGTCGCACAATTGTAACGACGAATCGTGCGAATGATATCTCTCCTCGTTTCAGCGAGCCCGAGGTAAAAGTTTCCCCGTCAACCCAAGTACGCTCTGCTGCGGAGGATCGAATTTACATAATCGCGACGAATCGTCCTACGATCGCTTAACGCTCGTTCGAGGAAGCCAATCTTGCCGAGCCCACAGGATTTAGAAGTCGCGACGAGTGTGAGAGAGGTCGCTCGACAATGGTGCTCAAGTTTGCGCGAAACGACTATATCTTCGGCGGCAAGAGAAACATACGGCGTTGGAGTTTGCTTCGTTGGAACGCGATGATTTCTGTGACTTTATTTTTATCGTTATCAAAAACCTTTGCAGGGATACGTAAAAGCCTGCAAGGGATTTTTATAACCTTGATAAGCCAGCGAGATACTTTGCCACTTACGAAGAAATTATTTTTGTTGTGTCACGATGCAAACTTCAATGTCGTGGGAGACCGACCTCGCGCTACCTTCAAACCTGCGGAGAATGGTTTTTCAATCTTTGAGAAGTAGGGTCGATAGAGAAACAATTTGGTCGCAAGTTTTTGCCACACCGAACGTGCTTTACACTGTCTAAGGAGGGATTTGCTGCATGGAATCAGCAAAATACTTTTCTGTTTCTCAAAATGTTTTTCACTGTTGAGATATTGAAAAGGATTCGGACAATGCATAGTTCCGAAGGTTGTGTACTAAACGTGCTTTCGTGATATCTTAAAAATCCGTTTTCTGTACGGTTGGACGCATACTCATAATTATCAGAAATCACGTCACAGTCAGATCGAATCACTCTGATTAACATAAAAAATGAAGGTACACATTGTTTCGAAAAGGTTTCCAAATGCCAATGCACTCTGCTTTAAGCCAAAAACACTATTCGCGTTTTCTCTGGTTCTCCTTGACGGAATTCAGAAGAAACGGAGTGACTGGACATTCTCAGAGGGTATTCTCATACACCAAAGGTTTAGGGAAAACGCTTCATCCGTTGAGCCAACCTTGAACAAAACGGCAGACCTATGGACAAAACTTCTAAAATGAATGCATATCGTCCCAGCTATGTTCTTCCACCATGCTGAAAAACCGCTTTGGCAACACTCCATTCAATATTCATATCAGTATGAATAGCCAATGATAAGAATTCTACACGAAAGAGGTTTCTTTTCGTAATTTCTACACGTTTTATCGTTATTAGCAGTGTCTATATCGCAAACACTAAACGTTTCCAAGTGCGTAGAAAACTGTATTTTCTTTTTCCTTTCCGCGCTTAGAAATCTGATAATTTGATTTTCTCGATGTTGGTACTGTGCAAAATAACATATTTCATTCACGATTTTCTCTGACAGTGGGGTCGGAGTATCGAGTCGCCATCGGATGTCCCAGTTGTCACACGGCCCGGCATGATAAAATAAGGGAAAAGAACGAAGGAGATGAGCCACAATATAGCAGGCATGCCACCCTTCGCAAGGATGCCGCTAGGGGGTATGGGTATGGGTGTAGGTATGGGACCCAACGCGCCTCATCAAGAATCCAACGCCCATCCCCATCCACCGCCGCCGCCGCCTGCCGGCGCAAATCCCAAGAAGAAAAGACGTACAAACGCCAATGTCTCTCAAACAGCTCCGCCGCAGCCTCCTACTGTACAGGTAAGCGGAGAGAAATATCGAACAAAAGGCGACCAAGTTTGCATCGCTGAAGAACAATGAAAATTCTTTTTGTCCAAATTGCCTCAAATCTTTTCTTCAGCTTTAGGCTACTAACAATGCTCGAACGATTTTTCAGAATCTTTATCAGAGAGCCAATAAGTAAATATACAAGAAAGATTTTTGACGGTAATGAAAATACACAAATGAAAATCAGGCAAATAAATTTCATTGCCAACTATGCAAACTTTGACTCAATGAAAAAAAAAAAAGTACAAATAAGAAAACAAGACTCAACGTGCGAGAAAGATACGAGAAAGACCGGTGAGCCTGCGAAACATTTTGTTGAGGCTTGTTTGCTGATTGCGCCCTTCGTAATTTCAAAACTGGTCTTCAGTACCCGTCACCTTGACCTTGACATATGTTGCGGAGGTCATTGTGCTGACCGTCTTTGTACACGAGTGTGCAGCTCAGAGGCGAATCGTTGGATGAGCAATCGTACAACATGCGTACAGGTGGAAAGGGTTCTCAGCTAGGAACCAAGGCAATTCTTTAGATAAGTGACTTTTCCGAAAGATATCCGATTTCTCCGATAAAATATCGTTTATTGGGTTTGTTTGGGTTTTTGAACATGTCGACGCCTTTCGACATTTCAACCCGAACGAACCCAATATCAGCGTCAAAATGTTCAAAAATGCCCTATTTTATCACGTGTTTCCGCGAACTTCAAAACCCCATAACTTTTTATGGGGGGGATTTCAGGGTCCCCCGCCTGAATATAATCATTTAGAACCCAATAAATGAGAAAACAGCAAAAACATTATTTTAGGCTCATTTTTCGGAAAAGTCACTTATCTAAAGAATTACCCAAAGTACGGTTCGCGAAGGTATGAATGTAAACAAAACCTGTTTCAGAATATCGGTCAACGTTTCCAATAAGGGACCATAAGGGATCTTGCCTTATGGGATCTCGCCGAAAAAATGGCCAAATTCCATATTTTTATTTTGAGAAACGGTTGGGGAAAAAGAAACGCGTTTTGTTTCAACACAAAGGTACATATATTGAGAGTCTTAAAAAAAATCACCTTAAAATACAGAAAAACAACAAAAACATGGCTGTAGCCCGATGATGACATTTTATCGCGACATTTGGCGGTGGACACTCTAGCTCAATCGGTCCATCTGAAGTCTAAAAACCAAACGGGTTATTCAAGTTAACAATAAATACGACGCGTTGACGATGGTTGATTTTTTAAATGATTTTTTTTTCAACAAAGTGGATCTCGAGATATTATGTCCACCGACTATGAAAACAGTTTAAAGAAAAACACGTTTAAAGTTTGAAGTACGGTGCTGCTACCGCTTGCCCGGCCGACTGTCAGAAGCTGTAGCTCACTCAATTTCAGGAATATTCCGATGACATTATCAGGGAATATAGCTTAAAGGTGATACTATCGAGAAAAAAATTGTTGGAAAAATTGTTGGAAATTTTTTACCCTCCTAGGTAAATGTAGCCCGTTAACGTGTCTTCTCTCATGAATATCTCTTCACCGAGCATCTTTCGCGCGCTCTATGCTTCCACAAAAAATGTTCAGTCCATTCCGCAACATGTGTCGCAGTCAAGGTCATCAAAGTTTCGAGCCACTTTCCATAATACCCGCAGCCTCTGAGTATTCAATAATCTGAGGATGCAGCTGAATGAACGCGTCTCCACCCGCGCGAATTTGTGTCTCGATCAACTTTTTTTCCCCTGCTTGTCCATTCGCACAATCGTTAAAATTGTCCTGAAAGCTTCGGTGCGAAAACAACGACAGAAAGTGTATTGAAAAAAGGGGCATGCTCGTTTCTTGTCTTTCGCAGGATTTACTGCCTCCGCCGTTGTCGGGTTACGGGGATACGATAGTAGCGAGTAACCCGTTCGACGACACACCGCCGCAAACGACGCAGAGCACGATGATGCACGGTGGATCGCCGCACATGCATCCGCACCATTCGCATCACATGGGCGGCCCGCCAATGAGGGGAATGAGCCCGCTTACTTCGATCGGCGGTATGAGCCCGATGATGTCCCACAGCATGGGCAACATGAGTCCAATGGGCAACTCGCCGATGGGCAATCACATGAATCACATGGGCGGCATGTCGCCGATAAATCACGCGCCGATCGGCGGTATGAGCCCAATGAACAGTATGGGTCCGAACATACCACCGGGCCCGATGAACACGATGAACAATCACATGAGCATGGCTCACATGGGCAACAGTCAGATGAGCGGACCGCCGATGGGCAGCCCGATGAACAGTATGAACAGCGGCCCGATGGGCAGCCCGATGAACAGCATGGGCCACGGTATGGGCAACTCGATGGGCGGACCCCTCGGCTCGCCGATGAACAATATGCCCGGCAACAATCACAATCACATGAACAACGGGCCTATGAGCATGAACAACATGAACAGCCACATGCCACCGAACAGCCCGTTAAACGGCCCAACCTCCATGAACAACGTCAATAGTCCACTTAGTCATAACGGCTCGCAGCCCCATCCCAATCACATGGGCAATAACATTAGCAATATGGGACGTCCCCTCAACGGCCCGATGACTACGATGAGCTCAATGGTCACGTCCAACATGAACATCTCCGGACCCAACGCGATAAGCAACATGAACATGGCCGGCCCGCCCATGAACAATATGTCCAACATGAACATTCCCCATCACAATCAAATGGGTCACATGGGCGGTCCTATGGGCTCGATGTCGAGCAACATGAGCGGCGGCGGTCCACCCATCGGGCATCCCATGAACATGGGAGGCTCAATACCTCCCCACGGGTTTCAGGGACCACCCGGCATGGGACCTAAACCCATGCCCGTCTCCGCCGGAAAGGTATGTTTCAGACTGTCAGGAACCTCAGAGCTGAAAGTTCTTCCAGAGAAACTCTATTTTGCACACAAATTGGCATTGCAGCACGTATGAAAACGTTCCGGCAGATGTTCAAAATACATACAGAAATGCTATTCATCTTGATGTATTAAAGTATTCCTTTCACGAACCCAAATATTTTACACTTAACTGATTTTCGTTTATAATGAAGTAAAAATACATCCCAGTATACTAGTAAAATTTCAAGCCAAGTTACCGAACCTTTAATGAAAAATTACGGCCCTAAAAATCGTCTCATTTATACGCCGCTTTATGGACATGTCACGATGGCCACATTTCTATTTAATAATTTATACACTAAATAACTCTAGATGCCTGGTATAAACTGCTCACAGGTGTAAAAAAGTCTAAAGATTCCGTAACGACAATAAAAACAGAGGGTCACTGAACGTTTAAAGAAAATATTAATGTTAAAACTTGGAAAAAAGTGACTAGCAGAAGAATTTTCGTAGCCGTGACGTTTCAAATGAATGTAAAAATGTCTCAATCTACTAAATTTGCGCGAAATTTTTTATTCGACTTTATCGTTGTGTATAATAATCCATTGTAACTAATTGTTTTATTAAGCGCAATTGTAATTTACCGACGATTCAGAAGGCCCTGCTTATGCCCCCACAAAATACGGCCCTCCGCGAAAGGAATACTTTAAGGCGGGATATACATTGAGACAGGAAAAAAATGAGCAATGTTGAGGAATTTTCAAAATTAAGAAATAATTATTCTACAATTATTCTACTAAAACTCTAGGTATACTTTAATAGTATATTTAAGTATACAAAACAATTTTTTCATCATCCAAATGACGGAGCTGCGGCAGAGTGTTACAGCAAGATTGCCGCGGGAGTTGCCCGTAGACTTTGATTTGCAAAAAAGTTCAAACATTTTTTCAGTTAGAACATGTATAGTTTCTATGTGGCGGTAATTAAAATGAAGAAAACGCAAATTAAAAAAAAAATGGCAGGCATTTACAAAAAAAAATCAACATTTCACGCAACTTTTCTGTGAAACGTGGATTAAAAAAGTGATTTTTTTTTTTCCAATTTCTCGAAAAACAATTCTCGTCAAATATTAGGCACCAATATTATCAATATTTGTACCAAGTTTCAACTCAATCGGCTTATTAGTTTTTGAGTAATCCTGCACGCCAATTTCGATAATGCAGTTTTGAGAAAAACGCGTTTGAAGTTCACGCCCGCTCCGAACAAGAGCGGTGAGGCACAGGGTTGACGGGCTGTAACGTTTGAAGGTTTTCAAATTTCGCTTTGAAACTTTAGGACAATATTGTACATATTTAAGTTCTATCGTTTAAAGAGAAAAAAAAAGAAATCCGTTTTTCGATCGTTGTAAATGTATATCCCGCCTTGAGGCAGCGGTTCTCAAACTTTTTGGCGACCGAACCCTTTTGAAACACTAAATATTTTTCAGAATCCTAAGATAAGCAAAACCTGGTTTTACGTTTATTTTTTAATGAAAATCATACAAAATAGATACTTTACATAACAATGTATTAATTCCACTGTAAATTGATGAAATTGTTTCCATTCACTGGGAGGTATGAAGTGTTTTTCTTTCGGCGGAGCCCTAGCAGAGGCCTTGCTAGGGCTCCGCGGAGCACACTTTGAGTAGGGCGGTATTGAGGTGTTCCTTTCGCAGAGAGCTGTTTTTTGGGGGCATAAGGAGGGCCCTTCCGAACTGTTGGTAAATTACAGTGGCGCTTAGTAAAAATAAGTCACAATGAATTATTATGCCCAACGGTAAAGTGGAATAACAAATTTCGCGCAAATTCAATAGATTTAGACATTTTTATATTTTCTCTGAAAAGTCGCGGCTACGAAAATTCTTCTGCTAGTCGGAATCTTTAGATTGCGGAATCTTTAGATTTTTTACACGCGTAAGCAGTCTATATCGGGCATCTAGAGTTATTTAGTACATAAATTACGTATAAATGAGACGATTTTGAGAGTCGTAATTTTTCGTTAAGGCGGGATATACACTTAGCACAAAAATTTAGGGAGCAAGAAAAAAATCCAAATTTTTCGGGGATTTTCAACAGGCTGTAACTCATACAAAAATGGTCGTACAGCAAAAATAAAAAAAGCAAATTGTAGCTCTAAGTGTCTAGTTTTCGGATCTGAGTTTGAAAATTTTTTTTTGAAATTTTTTTTCGAATAATCATAAGAAAACCACCGAAAAAAAAATGTTCGAAATTTTTTTGGTTCTTTTTTTTAATCTACGGACGTGGAATTTTTTTTTTCGACTTAACCTCTATATGGACCGGATAGCTTGTTTATTCAGCTTTAATTTGGTTTTTTAAAAATCTCGATACGAGCGTTTCTCGCTGAGATATCGGTGTTTGAATGGAAAAAGATCATTTTGTCTTTGATTACCAATATCTCAGCAACCAATGATCGCACAGAAATTTTGAGGTTGGTTTCAAAAACTTGAATAAATTCTCTACAAGGATTGGCAATTGAATTTTGAAAAAAAAATTTTTTTTCAATCATTACATGAATTTGAAAAAGCGACCAAAAAAGGGCTTTTTGTGGTTTTTTGGAAAATCAAGCGCCCAATCAAAAATATTGCGGAAACCACTAATGTTAAGTGTGCCTTTTACTGTTCAATATACCCACAAAAACCCTACGAAGTTTCAATTTAATCCAGCCAACCGTTTTTTTTTCCCACTTGATCGAATTTTTGAAAAAATTAAAGGAGCAAGAATTTCGCTCTGAAAATGTCACAATTTTTATCAAAAATGAAAAAAAAAAAAAAAATTCATTTTTCTCTCAATTCTGTATTAGTGACTTGGAAAATTTTTGAAAAAAAAAAAAATCGAAAATTTTTGAAAAAAAAACTTGCCTTGGGGGTCAACTTTTAATTTATTCAATTAATTTGTGACCAGGAAAATTAAAGTGCGGAAGAGGAAAATCGGTGAGAAAGTGAGTCGCTACATTTCTTTAATAAATTAAAGAGCCAATTGAAAAAAAAAAATTAAAATTTTTTTTTTTTTTCAATTTTGGAATTTTTTTTTTCCAAAAATTTTCGATTTTTTTTTTCTTAAATTTTCCAAGTCACTAATACAGAATTGAGAGAAAAATGAAATTTTTTTTTTTTTCATTTTTGATAAAAATTATGACATTTTCAGAGCGAAATTCTTGCTCCTTTAATTTTTTCAAAAATTCGATCAAGTGGGAAAAAAAAACGGTTGGCTGGATTAAATTGAAACTTCGTAGGGTTTTTGTGGGTATATTGAGCAGTAAAAGGCACACTTAACATTAGTGGTTTCCGCAATATTTTTGATTGGGCGCTTGATTTTCCAAAAAACCACAAAAAGCCCTTTTTTGGTAGCTTTTTCAAATTCATGAAATGATTGAAAAAAAATTTTTTTTTTCAAAATTCAATTGCCAATCCTTGTAGAGAATTTATTCAAGTTTTTGAAACCAACCTCAAAATTTCTGTGCGATCATTGGTTGCTGAGATATTGGTAATCAAAGACAAAATGATCTTTTTCCATTCAAACACCGATATCTCAGCGAGAAATGCTCGTATCGAGATTTTTAAAAAACCAAATTAAAGCTGAATAAACACGCTATCCGATCCATATAGAGGTTAAGTCGAAAAAAAAAATTCCACGTCCGTAGATTTAAAAAAAAAACCAAAAAAATTTCGAATATTTTTTTTTCGGTGGTTTTCTTAAGATTACTCGAAAAAAAATTTCAAAAAAAAATTTTCAAACTCAGATCCGAAAACTAGACACTTAGAGCTACAATTTGCTTTTTTTATTTTTGCTGTACGACCATTTTTGTATGAGTTACAGCCTGTTGAAAACCCCCCAAAAATTTGGATTTTTTTCTTGCTCCCTAAATTTTTGTGCGAAGTGTACATTTACAACGATGAAAAAATCGATTTTTTTCCCCTTTAAACGATAGAACTATATGTGTAGAATATATATTCCTAAAGTTTCAAAGCGAAATTCGAAAAACTTCAAACGTTACAATCTGTCAACGCTGTGCCACACCGCTCGGATTCGGAGCCGGCGTGAACTCCAAACGCGTTTTTTTCTTTCTTCAAAACTGCATTATCGATATTGGCGTGTTGGATTACTCAAAAACTATTAAGCCGATTGGGTTGGAACTTGGTCGAAATATTGATAATATTGGTACCTTTTACTTGACCAGAATTGTTTTTAAAAAATGAAGAAGAAAAATTACTTTTTCAATCCACATTTTACAGAAATGTTGATTTTTATTGTAAATGCGTGCCATTTTCTCAAATTTGCATTTTCTTCATTTTAATTACCATCACATAGAAACTATACATACATGTTCTAACTGAAAAAAGGTTTGAATTTTTTTGCAAATCAAAGTTTACGGGAAGCTAGATTGCACGCCGATTCGCAACTCCCGCGGCGACCTTGCTGTAACACTCTGTCACAGCACTGTCATTTTGATGATGAATTAATTTAAAAAAAGTGTTTCGTATACTTAAATATACTATTAAAGTATACCTAAAGTTTTATAATTGCAGAATAGTTATTTCTTAGTTTAAAAAATCCCTGAACGTTGCTTATATTTTTCCAGTCTAAATGTATATCCCGCCTTAAAAGTTCGGCAACTTGACTTGAAATTTTGCCAGTATACTAAGATGTATTGTGTGCTCGTTTATAGACGAAAATCTGTTAATTGTTAAATATTCAGCTTCGTCAAAGGAATACCTTGAGGCCGTATATACCTGGGTCGTTGAAAAACAAGGCTTTTTTGAGATTTTTTTGGAAAATACTATTAAAGCTATAAAAATGAGGTTAAGAGGGTTTGTTCTACATATCGGTGGGTACTCCAATCGATTTTTTATTTCCCAAAAAATCCGAAATTGTGGTCCAGTGGTCGGTAGAAAGAGAGCTTTTTTGAGGCCCTATACGGGCGGACTCGTTGGAAACGCACATGAGCGGCTATAAAATAAATTTGTTTTGCGTAATCTACATGAGTTTTGCTAGCGAAGTACACACGGTGATTACAAAATATTGATTTTTGCAAATTTGGCACTACCATGACAAAAAAACTCGGATTTTCCGGTTACAAAAACGGCCCTAATTTGTTCCTAGAAATCGTAATTGTTAATCGAACGCAAACATCGTGTGTACTTCGTTAAAAAAAATTGTAAGAAGCTACAGATAAAATTTAAAGTCGATCGATTAAAAATTGTTGGACGCTCGTTTTTGAAAACATCGTTTCAAGAAAAACGCATTTAAAGTTTTAAAACCATTTTTTGTTGGACCATGTCATTTTCGAAATGTACACTACCGGCGAAAAATTTTCGGACAAAAATTCGAAAAAGTTCCAGAACGATTTTTTTGCCATTTTGCCGATAGTTGACATAAATGAATTTAATAAACGGCATTTTGAAAGGGAGGAATTCACCTTCATGCCGTTTTTTTATTAAAAAATTTTTTTTACGACTAGTACCCTTTTTCGAAAACGACCATTTTTCGCCTTTTTTTTGTTCCGTTTCTGGTGGACCCCGCTTACAGACATTTTTTTAATGCATTTCCTTGACCGGGATGATAAAGAGGAAGCTATAATTCAATTTTGGAAAATTCAATTATGTTTTTGTTTAAAGGTTCATACGATTTTTTTAAAAGTTATTTTGATTTGTTTGAAAAAAAAAGAGATGATTTGGACGTGTAACGCGAAAACGACAAGGATTCAAGAAAAAACTCAGGATAGTAAAAAGTTGAATCGGTTTTCGTTAAGTTCGCAAGAATTTGTTCAGATTTTTTTTCGAAATTTTTTTTTTCATCTATTTTCGGTAAAAAATCAGATGATTTAATTACCGTAACTCGAGAACTAAGAGGTTTGTGGTAAAATTTCAGGAGAGGAAAAGATTGTATTTTTTAATGTTCAACGCAATAGAATCGGTTGACCTCAATCGATTGACGTGTTTAGAAAACTATAACATTTTAAGGGGGATAAAAATGTCGAAAAAAAATCTGAAATAATTCTATCGCGTTGAAAATAGAAAAATACAATTTTTCCTCTCTTGATATTTTACCACACACACCCCTTAGTTCTCGGGTTACGGTAATTAAATCATCTGATTTTTTTTACCGAAAATACGTGAAAAAATTCTCGCGAACTCAACGAAAGCCGATTCAACTTTTTACTATTTCGTGGTTTTCCTTGAAGCCTTGTCGTTTTTGCGTTACACGTTATTTTTCAAATTGTCTCTTTTTTTTTTCAATCAAAATATCTTCAGAAAACAAATCGTACGAAGCTTAAAAAAAAAATCGAAGCTTAAGCTTTCCCCTCTATGATTCCGGTCAAAGAAATGCATTTAAACAATGTTATCTGTAAACGGGGTCCACCAGAAAAGGACAAACCAAGGCAAAAAATGGTGGTATTCGAAAAAGGGTACTAGGCGTAAAAAAAAATAGTAATCAAATTTAAAAAATACAGAATGAAGGTCAATTACTTCCCTTCAAAATGCTGTATATTAAATTAATTTACTTCAACTATCGGCGAAATGGCACAAAAAATCGTTCCGGAACTTTTTTAAAATTTTGTCCGGAAACTTTTCACCGGTAGTGTATCTCCATATCAATCATCTGATTTTTAGGATTTTTATACATCATTCAAGACAATTTTAAAAAACGTAATTTTTTTCAACGGTATATAAAGCCTTAAGAAATATACTTTTTCGATTTTTACTATAAAAAACTTTTTCGATTTTTGTCGCAGAGACGATACATTTTTTCCATCGAGTTAAAAATGAGAACATTTTTTGTTTTAACCCGGCCCTATTTTTAGGTAGTATTCGGAATATTAACAAACAATTTCCCGCTTCCGATACTTGATTTTTCCGAAAGTTTAAAATCCGAAAAAACATTTTTAGCCGCATATCAAGTCGAACTATGGTTACTATCGATCGGTCATCTCACTTCTTTTCGGGTTGGCAAATTCAACTTTGGAGATGCGTTCATTTATTCGCTTGCTCTTATTCCAGATTTATCCGCCCAATCAACCGATGGTATTCAATTCGCAAAACCCCAACGCACCGCCGATTTATCCCTGTGGAATTTGTCACAAAGAGGTGCACGACAACGATCAGGGTATCCTGTGTGAATCCGGCTGCAATTTTTGGTTCCATAGGTCAGTATCGCCCAATCGTCGATTCGACATCAATAAAATATTTTGCTGATATCAGTATTTATTTATTTATATTTTGCCTTGGAAAATTCATTTTTCTTACAATATCGTAAATATATGTCGAGTCGGTCGCTGATCAAAATAACTCATAGTCCTGGACTGCTTGAAATATGGACATAAAGACATAATGATTATTAACAAAGTGGCAATGTCCGGAAGGTGCTGATCAAAATAACGGTCTGATCACCGCCAGGCACCGCCAAATCAGGCACCGCCTGATTTGGCGGTGCGTTGTCAAATAATTCGATGAAATTTCATCGTTTTTTTTTTTAAAGAAGAAACATAAATGGGGAGGATAATTTATCATTGAATCACCACACCACCCGGTTCGAAAATGAGGTTTTGAGATAAACGCATTTGAAGTTTGAACATCAGTTTCCTCATCGTACTCGTGATGTTCAAGTTTGGTTGGGAAAATACATTTTTCTTAATTGTCTTAACTTTTATCAGTCAATTTGGGCTACGAAAAAAAGATCGAACGTTTTTCAGGATTATGAGAGGTCTGAAGTCTAAATTTGCAACATAAGATTTTTGACAAAATTATGAAAATGAAGGAATAATAAAATGGAGATTTAAAAAAATGAAAGGAAAAAGAATTCTCGCTGCATTCCAACCATACAAATTTCAGCATCGTTTCTATGTGACGTACTTTATATACAGAGTGTCCCATTTTAATCTTACACCTGAATTTTCTCGAAAAATATTGCTCGGACGAACTATTGTGTGGAACAAAACTTCTAGGGATTGAAGGGGGACGTTTGAAAAAAATTTATTTGAGGAGCCAAAATTCAAAATGGCGGCGTTACAAAGGCTAACATGTTTTTTTCAAACGGAAAAATAACTTTTTTTTATTGCCAAAAAAATTGTCAGCTGAAAACTAAAAACTTTTGTTGAAAATTTTTTTTGATAAAGTTCATAGTTTTCAAGTTCTGGGTAACGCGAATGGTCTGCAACAGACTCAGCCATGCAACCTCCTACGCTTTGGCTAACGCAAATGCCGGTGGTAGGGACAATTAGACTAAATGTCTCACGGCAAGCCGCTCAATGTTGTATTTTCGAATGTATGACCACTTGAACAAAAAAAAGAATGAAATTTTTTTGTTGAAAATTTTGGTTTTTAATGTTTTTTTGTTTTCAAATTTGGACGATATTTCATGAGAAAATTTTGGAGGAAAATCGATGAAAAATAGTTTTTTTCCATTTTAATAGCGTTTGTGCCATTTTCAGGCCCAAAAACGTGTTTCTTTAAATCCTTGACGAACTTTGATCACGATGGGTAGAAACACACACACACACACACACACACACACACACACACACACACACACACACACACACAAATCCTGGATACATCTGAAATAATTGAAAATGATGTTCTCACTTGAAAAATATGAACTTTATCAAAAAAATTTTTCAACAAAAGTTTTTAGTTTTCAGCTGACAAATTTTTTGGCAATAAAAAAAAGTTATGTTTCCGTTTGAAAAAAAACATGTCAGCCTTTGTAACGCCGCCATTTTGAATTTTGGCTCCTCAAATAATTTTTTTTCAAACGTCCCCCTTCAATCCCTAGAAGTATTGTTCCACACAATATTTCGTCCGAGCAATATTTTTCGAGAAAATTCAGGTGTAAGATTAAAATGGGACACCCTGTGTATATATATATATATATAGACCAATTTTGCGACCAATTTTTTTGGGGCCGGGTTGAAATTCCGAACTTTGAATGCGCCGACGGTTTGAAATTCCTAACTTTAATGTTCCGAAATTACAAGGTTCGTCATGATCATGCCAGCGCAAGTCTACACCGTTGACTGTAAATGATACAAAACGTATAACATTGTCTAGACAAATTTCAAAATTGACGTAAAATCACTGCGTAATTAAACAAAAATATCTTGAAATAATTCGTCGATTTATTGAAAATTTTGAAACGTTCAAAACTTCCATACCCGAATTATTTTGACTGTGTTCAGATTTTCGGAGTTTTGGTCTTTTGTGTAAAATTCTTTCGGAGTTTTGATCTTTCGTGGTAGTATTCTTTCGGAGTTTTGAGCGTTCTGATCATTCAAAGTCCGGAACTTCAACCCGACCCCATTTTTTTTTATTTCGGTGGAGGCGCTGACGCATGTGAAGTTCACCTTAGAAATTTGAAAACCTCGCGGGGCGCATGTAAAGGTCCCTTATGAAATTTGAACACCTCGCGGAGCCCTTAAGCGTTATCAAACACCATAAACTTTTTTTCAAAAATCGATTTCCATCGAAACCTTCAAGATATTGCACGTATTATCTTTAATAATCTTGCATTTACATTTGCAGAGGATGCTCGGGACTCTCGGAAGCGGCCTTTCAATTACTGACTCAAGAAGTTTACGCAGAATGGGTGTGTGATAAGTGTTTACAATCGAAAAATATACCTCTCGTGAAATTCAAGCCATAACGATCCTCGGTACGTCGTGAGTACGACGCACAAGTGACACTTTGTTAAAGTTTATAATACACTCTCCAGTACACGAAAAAGCTCATAAGTGCTCGCCAGGATTCGCACATGTTCGTCCTTTTGTTTTTCTTTTCCAACATACGCAAAGACTCACACGTTACACGAGAGGGGAGAACGAAGAAAAAAAAACGAAAGAACGAGCGCAACGAGGAAAATGAGGAAAGATAATATTCGCGAACGCGTGACTCGCGCGCGGATCGAATGCGAAGAGTGCGAGCGCTCAATCGCGCATATTAATACGGACCTACAGTGTTTGTTGAATAACTCTCTAGCTTTAAATTGTTGGGATAAAGAGGAAAATGAATGGAACGAAAAGAGAAAGAGGGACGAAAAAAAGAACACACGATAATTACGATACCATTCACGAGTAGGGCAACCGTGAGGGGTGAAAAATCTTTTAATTCGAAGGTTCCGAGAATTATTAGACTCCATCCGTCGCCCGTTCGAGCGACTTATCTCCCGAGTCGTCAATCCGGAAGTGCTCTGAACATAATGCATTATTATCATGGTTTTTCGCAAATTTTCTCCATTGAACGTACAAAATTGCCTACGAGTACGTTCGATCAAACGAACTTTGACACCAACTCAAGAATGCAAAAAGGGAACATCAACTTTCGCTGCCCGATACGTTTTTGTTTTTATTGTCGTAGAATATCCACAAGTCGAATTTCCATAACTGTATATCCATAAAAATGAATATCCATAAGTCGAATAGCCATAAGTGCCAATATCCATAAGTGAATATCCATAAAACGAATATCCGTAAGTTAGTATAGAGTATAAATGAGTGCCAGAAATGGGGAAAGGTAGAGGAAAAGTGAGTAGAGAGGGAACCCAAACAAACCCAAACAAACTCATTTATCTCTACCTCCCGCCATTTCTGGCGCTCATTTCCACTCTATACTCACTTATGGATATTCATACTAATGGATATTCGTACTTATGGATATTCGACTTATGGATGTTCGTACTCATGTATATTCGTACTTATGGATATTCGACGACTGTGGTTTGTTTTTTTTTAATTGGCCTTCGACCGGTTGAAAAAAGAAGAGTAACTTTCTTCGTAATATCGAAGCATTCGTTGATCCCCGAGATCGCTCTTATTCGAGTACAAAAATACCAAGAAACAAAACAGGTGCGCAATTTTCAAACATGGTCCCGTGGAATCGTACGAATGTGAACAATCAGTATTCCGTTTTTTTTTTTTTAATTGGCAGCTAGCGACGTAAACGATCGAATTTGAAAAAAAAACCACAGCGATAACGTTGAGCCGAAAAAAATGTTAAAATTCTCGAAACTCGGAAATTCTCGCGCTTCAATTGGCGGTAATCAACGATGCGGGTGCAAAAGGAACACAGAATATTGAACACAACTTTTAGCGAACGAATGCCTTGTGGGGAAATTAACGAGAATGAGACAATTATCTAAAAGCGACAAATCTAAAAGAGTTTGGCACAAGTTTCGCATTCGAAATCGGGATCGCGTCGATTAGCTCGTCAGATTTTCCACCCCCGAAGAACAACCGATTTATCCGAAGTGACGGGGAAGCAAGATTTGTTTCGACTGTGAAATATAATCGAGACAATTGAATCGTGTAAAAATGCGATGCGTCAACGTAAATTTTATTCCGACTCGAAAAATCTCGGACAGATTCGATTTTGGAGAGATATTTCTTTCAGCGCAGGTATTTTCCTCGTCTTTCATCGTAGTTGCTACTATTTTAATAACGCAGGTTTTCTTTATTTATCCTTTTACGGCTTAGGAATCCGCATAACATAATGCTCATACTAGTATTACAACGAAACAGCACTGTCGCGACGTACGACTTTTTTTTCTTCTTCCTTTGTTCTCAGCGTTCTCGTGTAGCCTCGAATTGGTCGAATTGTTTCACTTATCCCATTGAAAAAATTTCGTATTTCCGTCAAGACTAACGAAGCATCGAGAGAAAAGGAGCATTCGGTCGAATAAAATAACGTCTGTCCGGGTAAAAATGATTTCTCGTGCAAACTGAGAGAATTTATTTTGAGGCGATGGAAAATCATTTAGTTTAGACGAAACTCATTCGAGACGAGTATTAATAAAGTTTAACGAGGTTCCCGGGAAATTTCTTTGATTCAGACGTAATCCAGTTACGAGAGCCAAACGTTACTTTTTGCGACCGAGATGGAAGTTGGTAAATCTTCGGTCCAAAAAATTTCACTTCATTTCCACTGAATCAAAGCCGTCGACTCGAGGCATTCTTTTTTTCTTTGCTCAAATGAAAATTGTCCAAATCGTCCGGGATTCACGAGAGTTGTTTCTCGCTCTTTTTTTTTTTAAATCTTCGTTGTGATATATTTGTCATTATCCATTGGCCTGAAACTTTATCGTCGACTCGAACTTTCATCGTGGCATTTTCTCGTACGATAAAAAATCTATGCTGCATACCCTCTTCTCTCTCTCTCTCTTTCTCTCTCTACGTGTAAGAAAATAATTTACTTACTCTCGCTTACGATAGATACAGGTGATTTGGAAATTTGAGAAAGAACAAAACACAATCTTCGTTATTATCTTTAAGCCACAACTATCGCGCAACCCTTTATGTAAATATATTAACTACATAATCAAGATTCCATTTTTTTTTTAATCGCAAGTGCGAAGTTTCGAATTTCGCAGTGAAAAAAGAAATCGTGGGTCGACCACAGCTTAGTGTGGCACGTTGTAAATAAAGCAAATCTCCAATTGTATTTCCGACATTTTTATCGTTTTTTTTCTTTCGCCTAAGTGACGACGAAAATTGTCAGAATTGCATGTCTCAATTTTGATCGTAATTGCAATTGAATTGGGAAGAGTGAGAAAAGAAAACGGTGACATTTTCACACCTAACATGGGCATAAGTGTAGCCACGAACGAATATATATATATATATATATATATATATATATATATATATATATATATATATATAAAGAAGAAAAACAAAAATCACATCGAGATGACACGCGATTTTAATATTTAAACAAACAAAAAAAGAAATACGTCGTACAATCAATTATTCGTTGATGCAAAAAACAAAACACGTGCACAGACACACGCGAAATTGCTGCAATCACACATACCAACACACACACACACGCACACACCCACACAGACGCGTGAAAACAAAAATTGTTCATAGTTTATTTTTTATCATGTGAATACGAGATGAAGAAAATGAAAAAAAATATATATGTATCACGAATAAAAGAAACAAACAAGTTGTTATACATTATAGACTACTGTAACAGTAATATGCGCCATTTCTGTACATAGAAGAAGAAAAAAAATGACTATACATAAATTTAACGAGGATCTGGTAATACGAAGGTTTCTTTTCATATCTTTTTATTACTCTTAATTCCGCATTTCCGCATTGACAATAATTTAGGACGATCGGTCACTCGTTTTTATTGAACACGAGCTTCTCGTACATTCCGTATCGTTTAACGTCGGCAGGTCTTAAGCTCCCGTTCTTCAACATCGCCATGTAAATATGCTCGAGGACGCCTGAACTCTTGACCAAAAATTCTCTCTGGGCCAACGATTTAACGCGTTCTCTCTCCTCGGATTCCGATATCGTTTCGGGCACGAACGTCGCGACGCCGCTCTTTGTCGCATTGACGACGGATTTTTTCACCTATTTTGATAAGCAGATTTTAAAAAACGAAAGCAGAAAAGGATCAAATACAATTTTATCGAACAATGTGTGAAGTGGTCGACGCTGCTTCCGAAAAGTAGCACGATTCAAAGTTCTTTGAAACGGTAGCACGATTATGTTTTCCCCATGGAAACTAGCACGTTTCCATAATCACCGCGAAAACTAGCACGTTTCGGCTTTCGCCGCGAACACTAGCTTGTTTGATTTTCACTGTAAAAACTAGTGTAAAAGAGTAAGTTTAAGACCTTAAGGATCTCATCGCTCGTACAATCTAACCGAAAAGAGTTTTGGTGAGAATTTAAATTCCTTCGGGCTCAGGCAAAAATCTGGAAAAACCAACTATTTTATTTAAAAAAATATTTAAGTATATAAAAAATAAGTATGTAAGTAATAAGTATTTAAAAAAATATATTACAATTTTTTTGCGCAATGACATTTTAATTTTATACCCGTTGCTTTTATTATCATTTTGATAATAATTGTCAATTAAAATCGATAGTCGTAATTAAAAAAAAATAATATCGAAATTGTAAATATAATGAAATATTGCAATTTTCTATTTAAAAAATAACGTTATTGAAAATATTCAACAAATTTACTGTAATCTTACAGATGGTTATCGTCGGATATGTTTGGAAAATCTTGCTGATGTTCGATTGAATTAAACCTCTGCCAAGCATGGCCTGTAAATCTTTTTTTGCTTGGTGCAAGAGGCAATTTTTTTTATCTGATGTCTGTTTTTATTGAAACATTCGAACATCATCCATGTTTTTTTTCTTTAAGATTCGTTCTTGGTCAAAATCATATTTAACGTGGATTGTATCGACGTAAGGTTGAATGGATATTTCCCGAACACAGGCAATTTTAATTGAAGTCCAATTAAAATTTTTGAGAGGTCTAAAAAATCGTAAATTTCCGAATTCGGTGAAAGGAACTGGAGTAAAAAAATAGAGGCAAGGTGTCAAAAAGCGTCGGAAAAAATTCAAGTGTTACTGAAACATGTTGATTTTCGCGGTGAATATCGAAATTTGCTTCTTTTCGTGGCGAAAACCGAAACTTGCTAGTTATCGTGTCGGAAGCCAAAACGTGCTAGTTTTCGCGGTGACATCAAACATGCGTGTTTTCGTAAGAATTCTTAAACATGTTACTTTTCGTGAGCAGCGTCGATATCGGCAATGGGCGAAATAAGCGTTTTTGAAAAAATACGGAGCAGGTATTGTAAAATGGCGTTGAGGGTGGACAGAACGACGCCAAATTATATATGGAGGAGAGAACTAGGAGTGCCTACTCTGGAATATTTGATATGGAAAGATGCGTTAAGATATATTACAGGAGTGATGAGAACGGAGGAGACAAGGTGGTCAAATAATTGCTTATCAGACGAAATTAGATAACAAACGTCGACCCGTCAAACTGGGAGAAAAACTTGGTGAAGGTATTAAGATATCTGGAGATAGAAGATATAATAGAAATGATAAAAGAGCAAAGAGAAGTGCAAAAAATAGACGAAAGGATAAAAGAGGGACTGGAAAACTTAAAAAAAAACAGAATTGTAAGGACGGAAGAGGAAACAATCAGATAATCGACGTATAGTGATGAGAATAAATATATTATAGAGAAGGACGAGATGCCATGGAAATATTTGTTCAATACAATAAGGCAACATGGGCGAGGCTAAGATGCGGAGGTGCAGGATGTGTAAAGAAAAAAAATGAGACATCGGAGCAACCATTGATATGTAAAAAAGGTAGGGAGTTGGTTTCAGAGAAAGCAAAGAAGAAAGTGGAGTGGATAGAAGGAATGGATGATTTGGCAATAAAGGGGGAAATCATAAATATGGTGGGAGAGAAAATACAAATAGGGATATGCGAGTACTTTAGGGAGGAATAGAATAGAGGAATAGAAGGAAGGAAGGAATAGAATAGAAGGAAGGAAGGAATGGAGGAAGTCTGCATAAAGATGAGTAGGGAGCATGGGGGAGGAGAGATCGACGCAGTGGACGAATAAATGAAGAAAGGGAGAATGTGAAAATAATGCGGAGTTTAGGAATGTAGGGTGTAGATAGTAAGTGAAAAGTATGTATGTGATATATTAAGGTGTTGCAAAAAAAGTTGTGCAACTAAAACTCGATACTACTACTACAATTTTATCGAGATGATAACTGGAATGGGATTTCAGTTATGTGATGGCCCAGTGCCAATGAGCCGAAGTAAAATCTCGCGATAAATTATCATTGCAACAAATTGATCTAAGACTTGAGGAAAAATTTCATTATCGTAACACCGAGATAAAGAAATGCCAAAAGTTAAATGTGTTTTGTAGCAACGGGACAAATATCTGTAAATTCTTGTTTGAAAAATATTGTGGTGTAAAATATATTCGTCCCGTTTTCGCCCCTTGGTGGCGCGACATCGCTTTCTCGTATCGTTGCCAATTTCACCAACGCAAATTCTGCCTTCTATTCATACCATTTTAGTTCCCGTTTCAATCAAACTTTGTTTTTTTTATCAGTTTTTTATCAGAAATTTTGAACATTTCAGAAAGAAATTTTGAATATTTCAAAAAGAAATTTTGAACATTTCAAAAAGAAATTTTGAACATTTTAGAAAGAAATTTTGAACATTTCAGAAAGAAGGTTTGAACATTTCAGAAAGAAATTTTGAACATTTCAGAAAGAAATTTTGAACATTCAGAAAGTCAATGGAAATTTTGAACATTTCAGGAAAAAATTTTGAACATTCAGAAAGTAAATGGAAATTTTGAACATTTCAGAAAGAAATTTTGAACATTTCAGGAAGAAATTTTGAACATTTCAGGAAGAAATTTTGAACATTCAGAAAGTAAATGGAAATTTTGAACATTTCAGAAAGAAATTTTGAACATTTTAGAAAGAAATTTTGAACATTTCAAAAAGAAATTTTGAACATTTCAGAAAGAATCGCATCATATCACGCTTTATTACTGGTGAAGAGGAAAACAAACGCGTTGCAAACTTGTGGATTGTGGAAAACAATTGGGCAGTATATAGAGCCGATGCTGTAGATGACGACGTGCGGAAAGTTTTGAACATTTAGAGAGGGAAATTTGGATGAATTTCGTTCCAGACGGCCTGTCACCAAAAAGGCAAAAAAAAATTATTAGTTAGATATTAAACATTTCCCTATAGTTTTAAGGTATTTCTTTCACAAACCCAAATATTTAAGAATCAACTGAATTTCGTTTATAATCAAGTAAAAATACATCCCAGTATACTAGTAATACTTCAAACCGAGTTACCGAACTTTTAATAAGAAATTACGACCCTAAAAGTCGTCTCATTTATACGGCGCTTCATGGACACACTGGCCACATTTCTAACGAATAATTTTTACACTAAATAACTCTAGATGCCGGATACAAACTGCTCACGCGTGTAAAAAAATCGAACGATTCCGTAATAATAAAAACGGGGGTCATCGGATTTTTAAAGAAAATAATGATGATAGAACTTAGAAAAATGTGACGAGCAGAGGCATTTTCGTAGTCTCGACTTTTTAGAAAAAATGTAAAAATGTCCAAATCTACTAAATTAGCGCGAGATTTTTTATTCCCGTTTGTCCTTGGGTATGATAAATGATTGTGACTGTTTTTTTATTAAGCGCCAGTGTAATTTAACCAATGATTCAGAAGGGCCCTTCTCATGTCCCCACAAAATACGGCCCTCCGCGAAAGAAACACCTTAAGGGGGGAAATCCCTTCAGACGCCTGAAAATAAGTCATTTTTCGTGAATTTTTTTGAAAGTGATAAAATAATCGCATCACAAAATTATTTTCACATTATCTTATTACAACTTTCAAGTGTTATTTTTTTTCTTTGTCAAAGAAATCAAAATGGCGGCGTCATAAGGTTTAGGGTAATTTCTTTAGGCGTCTTTTGAAAAACTGCTTATGCTGTAGCACAAAAAGTTATTGATCGACCGGCTGAAATTTTGGGAGGTTTCTCACTATAACATTATTGGAAGCATATACCTAAAGTTTCAAGTTTATCGCGTAAAAAAGATACTCTACTGGGGTAAAATTTGTCGAGAAAATTGTAAAAAATATGAAAATTTAAGTACAAAGCCTACTTAATTTTTGATTTAATACTTATTTATATTTTTATAAGTATATCCTTTCGACAATGTTATACTGAGAAATCTCCCAAAATTTCCGTCAGATTGATCAATAACATTTTGAGCTATAACATAAGCAGTTTTTCAAAATACGCCTAAAGGAATACTTACAATGCCGCTCAAAAAAAAAACACTTGAAAGTTGTAATAAGATAATGTAAATTTTTTAAAGTGATGCGAATATTTTAAAAGCTTTAAAAAAATTCATGAAAAATGACGTATTTTCGGGCGTCTAAAGGGATTTCCACCTTTAAGACATTCCGTGCAGAAATTGTCACAGGAATCCAATTGGATTTCCAGTCCTGTCTCTACTTCCTCACAGGGATCTAGTGGGTCATCGCATTGAATCCCTATACTAACTATTGACTACCCGTCACGCTCGTATATCGGATTCTAATCGAAATGCCCCATTGGAATCCACTCTACCAATCTAATTTGAATCATAGAGAGTTGCCGCATTGTCGGACGAAAACCGACACGATTCTTGATGGATTCCATCGTATTCTGTACGTTGAATTTTCTAAACAAAAAATATAAATATACGAAATGAGCGGATTCAAAAAAAGTACTAACCTGATCTTAAGGCCTTAGGCCACAGTAACGGGTATAAAATCATGTGCGAATTTAACCATTTTTTTCGTATAAACAAATGATTCTCTCGTAAAATTAATTACACATCTATTTAGTATGAATATCAAGCTGTTAGAAAAAATATATATTTTTTTTTGTCGATGAACGTTAGAAGTTTTTCGAATTTCGCTTTGAAACTTTGGGAAAATATTCTACATATATAGTTCTGTCGTTTAAAGAAAAAAAAAAGTAATCGAATTTTTGATCGTTGTAAATGTATATCCCGCCTTAAGAAACCACGGCATGGTAAACAGCAGCTCGATATTTGGGTGCGACATCGATTGATCGATAATTTAGTGGACCGAATTTTTCCTCGTGATTCCTTGGCTAAACAACTCGAGAAGAATCGTTGAAAGTTAGCTGGGTTTTTTTCGTCCGCTATTTGCATCTTCAAACTACCATTTGTTCAGAGCTTTTCAGAGCTCTCTCGACGATGTAAATTTATTAGACTTGAAAACTCCTGCCAAAACTACTTGGATCAGTTTTTCACCAACAAGCCGCGGAAATTCTATAAAAGAGGATTCTCTTGGCTACCAGAAAGATCGAGGAACATCACTAATAAGAATGGCCCCTATATAATGGATCATGCTCATGTTATATTTTACGAATAAACGAAAGGAGATATTTCTTTCCGCACTAAGAGTTAGATAACTTCGTAAAAAAAAAAATGCAACCGAATTCAACGAATGGCGTTTTAAAGGGAACAAATGCAGCTTTGTTTTGCCTTTTTGAAATAGTTTTTATGATTGTTTTACGACTCGGTACACACTTTTGTACGTGACTGTTTTTCGGCTTTTTTTCGACCATGGGGAAATGAGCGCATAACCTATGGAAAATTTTCTTGTCATTTTTATCCATGATAAACTCGAAAGGGGTAGCCGAAGCTCCATTTTTGTGTTTGTTAAGTTGCGTGCGATTTTTTTTTCACAAAGTTATTTCATTTTTTGCTAAAAAAGACAAATTTTGGAAAATGCAACGTAACTCAAGAATTATAGGGTTTAAGAGGAAATGTGAAAGATGTAAAAAGTTGCGGAAGTTTATACCGAATCGTCTGGTTTTTTTTTCAGAATTTTCTTGTGAGATTTTTTAATACTATTTTCGCTAGAAACTCTGATGAGTAGAATAGCTTAACTCGAAAAGTATGGCGTTTAGGCAAACGTATCAGAAAGAATGTTTTCTAATTTCCGATTTAACATTTACTTGAATTTTTTTAGATTTTTTTTTTGTTTTTATTTTTTTTGTCCGACCCTCGGAGAATCGTCCAAACAATCGATTAGCATAAAAATGTGATAAAATGTCGACGTCTCCAAAACGAAACACTGCAACTTTTCCCCTCTTGATATTTTGGACGATTCTACGAGATTCGGCTGAAAAAAGTTTCGAAAAAAATTTCAAAAGAAATTCTGAAAAAATGCAATCAAATTTAAAATCGAAAATTAAAAGTCTCTCCTCCTGATATTTTGTCCTAAACGCCATACTTTTGGAGTTAAGCCATCCTACTCATAAGAGATTCGAGCGAAAATGGTGAACAAAAAATCTCACAGGAAAATTCTCAAAAAATTCCAGGCGATCCAGTATAAACTTACGCAACGTTTTACATCTTCGACATTTTCTCTTAAACCCTATAGTTCTCGAGTTACGTTGCGTACTCCAAAATTTGTCTTTTTCAGCCAAAAGCGAAATAACTTTGCGAAAAAAGTCGTCCGAAAGTTTTCAAAAAACGAAAATGGAGCTTTTGCTACCCCTCTCAAGTTTACCGTGGATAAAGATGACAAAAAAAATTTCCATAAGTTATGCGCTCAATTCTCCATGGCCGAAAAATAGCCGAAAAACAGTCGCGTACGAAGTGGCACACCGGGTCGAAAAAAAAAACGATTAAAAATATTTTTTTAAAGCAAAACAAAGCTGAACTCGTTCCCTTTAAAACGCTGTCCGTTAAATTTGGTTATCTTTTTTTTTTGACGGAGCTACGTAATTTCTAGCGCGGCAAGAAATATCGACTAGAGTATCCAAACTTTTCAGGGGTAGTGTATTTTACAACCCAATAAAACAGAAGGAAGGAAAAAAATGCTACGCACATTGGACGCAGCAATTTCGGTGACAATACGTTTGTCATAATTTGTGACTGCCGAATTCATTCGACTGTTGATTCCACTGGGACTTTCCAGGCCTAATTTTTGTTCGCTCCATTTTCCATTCACGCGCTTGGTATCCATCGCGTCTTTCAATTTTATTTTCGCATTCATCTGCAATCAATCGTGATAGGCTCGTAAATACAACAACAACAACAAACAAAAACAATGAAAACGTAGCGGTGCTATTTGGAAATCTTACGTCAATTTCGGCGCGTTGAATGGTCGAAGCTTCCTGTCTCGCTCTGGATGCAACGGTATCTTGAAACATCGATGTGCCACTTTGTTTGAAAAATAAAACATACTTTTCGCTGTCGCGGCCCGGATAAATACGACGAAAGTTACCCATGTGATCGTCCTCCCATCTGTACTGTTCCTGGATCGAATCCTCCTCGATTTTCTCCATTTTTGTTAACCCCACTGAACTTTCAGTAAAACTGCAGAAAATATATATCTTACAGTTCTTTTTTTTTTCTCGATCAAAAAAATTTTTTTTCGGTCGGGCAATTTTCTTTTTTCAATATCTTTTTTTATCGGTAAAGATGATGCTTGCAAAATCAATCGTGATGCCTCTATCACGATGGTTTTGCTAAATCTTAATAATTGTTAATCTTACTTGAAATCTTTGGGGTTTATTCCATGGAGCAATCGATCTCTTACACGTTTTCTGTCCTCCTCAATGATTTTACGCTTGTCACACTGATGGAAATTTAACATCTCGAAAGTATCGTTCAACAATGATTCTTTAACGTCTTTGTCGAGTTGGGCATCGGTGTGAAAACTCGGCGAATGATTTACCTTGAGGCCATTAACAAAGTTGTCATTTTGTTGTACATTTTCGGAATATTTCGATTATTTTTATATTTTTATTTAACGGGTCTTCTCACTTTAGGCACTCAAAAACGGCTATTTTCATGGATTTTTTTTTATAGGTTTATATCATAGATATTGATATAATAGTTGTTACACTCAATAAACACACTTTCGAAATACATTTTTTCTAAATGTATGTTTTCATGTAACCCGAACAAATTTTAAACGCGTTTTTCTCGAAACAACGATTTTCGACGGCTTGTTGATCAAATCTTCGAAACTATTGAACCGATAGTTATGAAATTTTAACCACATATTCTTTACAACTATAGCTATAGCGTAGATCGAGGATTTTTTTTAACTCTCGATATTTACAATTTTTGCCAAAAAAGGTGAAAAAATACGTTTTTTTGTTTTTTTTTTCGAAAAATGTCCACCATGTTGTTGTTTGCATATATGAAAAATCGTATGATATGCGCTATAGCCATTAATATACTGAATCTAAAGCCGTTTCATTTTTTCGTTTCGGACGATCCATTTCAGAGATTTCATGAACAGCGCAAACCTACCATTTTTTTAGGACATTTTTTAACTACCATTTTCGTCTATGAATAGTGAATTAAATTAACAAAAAAAAATTATGTATGTATTTCGAAAGTGTATTCATTAAGTGTAACAACTTTTAGATCAATATCTATAAAATAAAACTATCAAAAAATTCATGAAAATAGCCTTTTTTAGCGTCTAAATTGAGAAGACCCCTTAACGGCGGGGTAAAGTTAATTCGGCGAAAAAAGGCATGTTTTTAAGATTTTTTTTGGCGTAACGAATAGTGTTCGTTTATTGAAAAATGTACATATAATAAAGTAACATTTGAACAACATTCTCCTAAATTTGCATTGCAAAATATTCAAAATTGAGCCAGTGAAAATTAAACCCCGGAGGCGCCTTGAAAAAAGTTGGTTTGCGGTGTGCACCATAACTCGCAACAGAATCATTTGAAACAAAAAAATCAAAATGCATTTGTTAAAGGAGATGTTTCTCGAGGTAATGACGGGAGGATTTTTTTTTCGATTTTTCGATTTTTCGTAGCACTTGGGAGCCAAAAACCCGATTTTCGCTAAAAAAAATCGGCTAATTTGTTGTTGAAAAATTAGTAATTATTTTTAAAAAAACAAAAAAGCTCTCGACAATACCTGGTGAATTATGTGAAGAAGTACTGTGCAAAATTTCAAAGCGATTGGTCCAGTAGATTTTGAGTTATCGTGCACACGGACTTCAAATACGACAAGTCTCAGAAAAACGGTTTGAAAAACGCAGAAGAGAAGAGTCACGGCATGGAGCAATAGACGCTCAAATACTCATAACTTCGTCAATTTTACTCCGATCGACTTGAAATTTTAACACAATATTCTTGATATATTATGCATTCATTTTAAAAAAATTTAAAAAATTAAAACAAAAATTTAAATACTTTACCCCGCCCTTAACAAAATATCCTTACGATTGTTATGAAATATTCACTACCTGCAAATTAAAACATGAACGAATCATATTGGTTGTACCAAAATATCCACTTAGTTTAATTTCAAATCGTACCTCCAGCAAATAAGGCTTGAGTCTCCAATCCAAAATTATATCAAATCCGAGTATTTCGAAGCAGGCGTAAGTAAGGTCGTGGGTGGAAAAGCACGTGTGATAACTGTGCTTCAGCACGGGATAAGCGGCGATCACAGTTTTTATAATTATTTCGTCGATTCTCCGCCACAAATCGTCGACGTCGACGTCCCTCGCTCTTAGGCACTTGTTCAAGGTCGATATCTTCCTATATCATTTCAGCTAATCGCGTATATATCCCATAATATATGTGTATTTATCGGGGCGGGGAAAAAATTAAATAAAAATAATTACAAGTGGTTTTATGATTACCTCTTACTTCCGGTCTCGTCGTCGATCACGTACATGTGGCTATGCTTGTTCACCGAATAATTCGTCAAGTGCATAAAAACGTTGGAAGTATTGTGACCTGTCGGTTCCTTATATCTGCTCGTTGCAAACCTGAATAATTTATTATTTATTACAAAAATACTTTCGCGACGATATCGAACGAAATTGGGCCTCATTTTTACTTCCTCATAGAAAAAACTTCGATTGCGCGAAAAAAGTTTTCCGCGATTTAATTAAAATTAATTCGTAATGAGCCATGCTGCTTACCAAAATACACGCGAAAAAATGTTCGTTGCAAGGCGATTTTTTTTTTTTTTCAATTTACGGAGTAATATTTTTAAAAAACCTTTATGATTTTCAATTTTCAGAAAATATTTGTATGTCCTATAAGTATTTCACAATTTGAGATATCATGCTACACTTTTGTGCAGGAATTTGATTTCACTAAAGTACAATGGATTTTGAATTTGGCAACGATCGGTAGCTAGGTTGGGATTTTTCAAAATGTTGACTTTCTCAACAAAAAAAAAAGATTTTTCCTCATTTTCCATTGATTTGAGGAAATATATAACAATAACAACATTTTCGATTTACCTTGCAAGACCTTCGTTGTACACGTAAATTCGCAGGGGATCGCACGACGTTATCAGCGTGTAGACCCGAAGATCGAATTTCAAGCCGTCCAACAAAAATGGCTGAGTAAAGATAAAAACACAAGGCTGCAATAATTGTTATAATTCACAGCATATATGCCTGTAACATGAATCCGCGACGCAGTCTATAGTAAAAAAAAAAAAATAGATCCATCAGATATATCGAGAACAAACGTTGCTTCGTTAGTACGAAATAAATGATCAATTAATTTTCATTGCCCTGATGGGAGTTTTACCTTGGCCAAGTACACTTGGCAAATCATTCGATCGAAAGGCTTCACTTCCTTCAAATTCTTCGTTATGTATATTCCTTTCCCTTGACATCCGGTTTCAGGCTTGATGATAAAAGTTTTCGATCTTCTCACTTTCGCGTACGCCACGGCCTCTCCGTGACTAAACAAAAACAAAAAAAAAACATAATTAAAAAAACGGCGTTTTCACAAGTTTTCGTTGGAAGACCGAAATTTACGTTTCGAGGAGAGCTCTTACTCAGCGGGAAAGCACCAAGTCTTGGGAAAAAAATTGTACTCCTTGGGAAAAATTCGTAGCATGCGATTGAGATTTCTCGCAAGTAAATCTTTTCTGCATATTTCCGTCATACCCGGGAAATGATTAACTTTTTGATATCTCTTCATGTCCTTGGCGCGCTCGATACTTATGCTCAGATCGGTCCAGTAGAGATTCCAATTGCTGTCCTCTGTCACCTCTCGCATTCCGTAACGGGCAGCGACCCGACGTACCACCTCGTATTTGCAATTGCTCGTGCATATTGTCAAATATCTACCATTGCCGGAAAATAAAACAAATTCAAAACAATTTTGCAAAAATACCTAAAAAATAATTTTTTTTCTTAATTAAAAATGTTTCAAAATTACAAATGGTATAGATGACTAAACAAAACAATCGTGAGTATATTTGATTGCGTGCCCGATAAAGTTCGAAGTGCAAAAAAAAATTGTGTAGATTATTCACGTTATAATTTAGCGACGTACTTTCGTCTCTTCTTTTTTCTGGCATTAGGGACGATCTCGTTATCGGGTGGTATACCGATCAATACCGGAGTATTTTCCTCCGCCTTGACAAGACCGGTGACGTCGTTCACCCTCGTGTCGTCGTATTTTCTCCACTGGTCGATCCTCTTTGAAAAATACGTTGCATTTTCCTCGCGATCGCCGATCCTGCGGTGTTTCGATTTTCTGACAGATCGGGACTCATCGTTGGACCGGCCACTCGTTACCCTATTCGGTATATGATTTTGGCTTGTCGAGCGGTTGCTATCTCCAGGAATACTCATTACCGTAACTTTTCATTATTTTCGTTGATCCGAATTTTAGTCCGCTGCTCGTTGGCATTACGTCACGTGATATCGATAATTTGCGACATTATCGCTGTCAAGATTGTGCCCACATATCCGCCAACTACGAACGTTCTTGTTTTGTCTATCGCTCGGGACTTTTCGTCGCCCACTGTGCCTCGCTCGCCCGAATAAACGACTAAAACCGAAAATTCGGTTATCTTCTATTTTTTTTTTTTTTTTTTTTCGACAAACTTGCACTCCCGTAGCATGCACTTTGACGTGCGCTTTAAATTTCTAGGCTGCACTGCGCGAATACTGAATAAAGATGAGACCCGCGGGACATTTGAGGGAAAACGTGTGCTTATTTATAATTAGATCGTATCATGACCGTGAGCGCAAAACTCGCGTTGCAGAGAGATACACACGTACATAATTATATTCGTGCACATTATAGCGTTCGAGAATCACGCCATAATGCCTGAAATAGCGCATGTAAATCGTGTGTGCCAGTTTGTAGTTTCGTCCTGTTGTAAATTCGTTTAATATTTGGTTCTGAAACGTCCGCATTACCGTCGCATTGCTTTCCGCGGTGTACTGATTTTTTTATTTTTTTTATACGATATGAAAAAGTAAGAAGTAATCGGTCCAATCGTGAGACAAGTAGTGGATTTTTATTCGATGGCTCTCAACATATTCTCGATAACGCTGACAAAAGCGACGAATTTTTAAAATAATTTGAACTTGCGCGGAGACCCGTAAATGCCGTTTGCCAAGTCTCGTAAATTTTAAATGTCATCGAGAACGTCTCGAGATTATTAAACTTTGTGGCGTAATATTTGTACAAATTCATTCGTCACGACTAGGAGCTACAACACTAACGAGCTCCCTAAATCCACTTGGCCTCTCATCTGTACAGGCATTTCTATTGCCTTTTGCATACAAATATATAGTCGAGACAATTAGGACCAACGAGGGTCCGATTTGCAACGTTTTGCAATTCGACTGTACAAGGCAAACGTTGAAAAATTGAAGAAAAAAAATGTAAAACTATTAGACGAGTTTGTTTGGATTATTCAGAGGTTCGAAGATAAGGGAGGTTTTTTATTCGATCCACTCTCTTTCAATATCTCAACGACGTGCAGAGCACAACCCCAGCATACGGTCACCCCAGCTCCACCGTGGCCATAGTTATGGATGACCTAAGAATTTCATGAATCATCATTGCAATTATATCGATACATTTATTTTGTATCGTAATCGTCATCAATTTCAATCGAACCGACAATTTAAAGCGAGAAATTCTCACCTGAAATTTATCCCCGTTCGGTGCTGAGCGATTTTCTCTCTCGAGACGAATTTGAGTCCGCTTTGGTCGAAGTCCGACCCAGTGTTTTACGACTTCGCATTCCTGAAAATTAAGAATGAGGATAAAAAACATGTTAAGAATAATTAAGAGCGAGACCAGCAAATATGCGACAACTTTTATTTTCATTTCCGAGACTAAATCCTTCATTCGTTCGAAAAGTATGGGTGAATTAGACAAAATGAATCGGTGGACTTTTATTTACAAAAAGTTGAGGATTCAATTGATAAAATAATATAACAAGAGCGCTAATCGCGATGGAGGTTTTTAAAAATTATTTAGAATTCGTACGCTAGAGGATAAGAAGGCGGGGATTTTTTTGAACGATTTTTCAACCTCTCGTAATGATCAAAGACTTTGAATTGTGGAGGGAATGCTCATTTGAGCAGAATGAGTTTAACAAATATTCGAGTTCATTTGAACTTAGTACCTAAGTCATTACTTAGTATATGAATTATAAATTAGTATCCAAGGCTTTACTTAGTATCTAAGTATTTACTTAGTCCCTAAGTATATACATACTATCCAAGTCATTACGTAGTATCTAAGTATGTACTTAGATACTAAGTCTTTACTAAGTATCTAAGTATATATTTAGTATCTAAGTTTTTTACTTAGTATCTAAGCCACAATTACGCAATTTTTTGCTCTGATAATAATTTCAGCTGCAATGAGAATAATTGCAGCTGAACATTTCGAGTGCCTCGAGTCCGAGTAATTTTCTATTCCGTATTTTTTCTTTTGCAAGAAAAAAATCGTCGTAAAATATTACACAGTGAGTGTTGCGATAATTACCGCAAGAGCTGGTGAAATTCTCGTGCAACCGTCACGAATAAATTTGGTGTCGGTGCTTCGAAGATCAGTACCGTAATCGTCCAAAGTAGCCGAGCCTCCCGTGATCACGGTCTCTATGCTGGAATGATTTGCGAAAAGGGAAGAGAATTTCTTCACAGAAATATTGAAGCCCTGATTATCCGGAGAACGAAGATAAATTTAAAAAAAATAATAATTTGTAAGCAAAATTCTAATTGGACATATATTTTTTATTTACGATTCACGTACTTGGGAATTATGTAATTTCCCGGATTGTCCTCCTCGATGAAAACACTAAAAGCCCATGGTGCCTTGACCTGAAACATTACGATCCGTTCGTGGCAAAATCGCGTGCCGAGGGGATGAAAAATCTGACGTTCAGCAACGATACCAATTTAACGTGAACTAAAAAAGAAAAAAAAAGTCTGATACCCTGGTTACTTGACCCCTGACAGGAACGAGCGACGAATCGTTCGCGAGTTCTCGTGCACCGAGACCACTGCAGTTTATCACAGTCTCGTATCCATCCTTTGCCAACTCCTCGAAACTATTGATCCTCTTTTTTCGCAGTATCCCACCGGCCGATGTGAATTTGTTCATGAGCCAGGGCAAAAGTCGGGTCGGCTCGGCCGTGAAAGTCACAAAGTGCATACCACCTCTGCACAAAAAATCGGTCATTGTCAATGCAGCCCAGAAGAGCCCGAGCAGCCCTCGGTCATTTTATTCAATGACGATTAACACGACGAAGTACGAATTTGCATAAAGTTATTAACGATAACGGAAAAATGACAATAAAATGTGCGATATAACTGCAACACGTCGACACAACTGATGATGGCCGATTCTATGATTTTCTTCGAACGTTCTATTTCCTACGAAATTAAGGCGGGGTATACATTTACAACGATCAAAAAATCGATTTCTTTTTTTTTCTCTTTAAACGATAGGACTATACATGTAGAATATTTTCCGAAAGTTTCAAAGCGAAATTCGCAAAACTTTAAACGTTACAGCCCGTCAACGCTGTGCTTCACCGCTCGGATTCGGAGCGGGCGTGAACTTCAAACGCGTTTTTCTCAAAACTGCATTATCGAAATTGGCGTGCAGGATTACTCAAAAACTATTGAGCCGATTGAGTTGAAACTTGGTAGAAATATTTATAATATTGGTACCTTCCACTTGACAAAGATTGTTTTTGAAAAATTGGTACAAAAAATTACTTTTTTAATCCACATTTTACAGAAATGTTGATTTTGTGTTGTAAATGCGTGCCGTTTTCTCAAATTGGCATTTTCTTCATTTTAATTACCGTCACATAGAAACTATACATGTTCCAGCTGAAAAAATGTTTGATCTTTTTTGCAAATCAAAGTCTACGGAAAGCTAGACTGCAGCGCTGATTCGCAACTCCCACGGCGACCTTGCTGTAACACTCTGCCACAGCTCCGCTATTTTAATGATGAAATAATTGAAAAAAAAAATTGTTTCGTATACTTAATTATACTATTAAAGTATCCCTAAAGTTTGATAAGTGGTTTTTTATTCCTTAGGTACAACGCTTTTCGCGTTTGTTACCTACTCTTTCCCCACATTATGACCGTTCTTTCCTTTACTGTTTTTTACTTCCTTTTTTCTCCATCTTCCTCTCTGTTCCCCCCTCTTGCGGCCGCAGCCGACTTCCCCCTCCGTATTATATTCATCATGACATTTTCTGTCATGGGTATAGGGAAACTGCGGAAAACCTATACCAATACAGCCGGTCATCGAATTCGCCCCCCGGTCGTGGAACTAGTCTTATTTCGCCGCGAAATGCCGAAGAAAAACATTTCACGACGAAATGTACGCGACCGGGATTCGAACTCGGGACCTCCCGGTCCGCTGGTTTAGTGGCGAGCACGCTAACCACTAGACCATCGCACCGGTAAGTTTGATAAGTGTCGAATAATTATTTCTTAGTGTAAAAAATCGCTCATTAATACTTATTTTTTCCTGTCTAAAAGTATATCCCGCCTTTATTCAGTCAAGAAGTAATGATTATGCGAATTTAAAAACTCCGAGAATTACCGGTAAGTCGTTTTGTGTTCTTTGCCCCAATGTCGCAACTCTTCGTCCGTCAATTGGGCAGCTCCGTAAACTATCGACGTCCATGGTGGCATCCGGAAACCTTCTGCCCGTCGAACTCGAGTGACCGGTACGAGTGATACTCCGGCATCTTGAGCAAATCCGTATTTCCAAAAAGATTCCAACCATCGATGAGTGTCTCCGCCCCACCGTCTAGAATTGTTCCATTCGTCGAATTCTCATCGACTGAACACTTTGCATTTTTTACCCTTAAATATGTTCAGGCCATACGGTTTAAAATCTGATAAACGTTCGAAAAAGTGTTTCCACCAGTGTTCACAAACAAGCTACATGGATTGTGGAGTTACGCCTAGTTGGTACAACTAAAAGAGTTGGTATTTGACCATTTTTTTACAATGTCAGTTGATTTCTGCATTACAAATAATCCATCATTTTAAAGTACTCGTACTTAACTTATTTTACAAACTTTTTCATGGAAAAGTGTTGACAAACATCGGCGATCCCGTTGATCTCCGGAAAGGCCTTTTTTCCACATGCCTTGTGATGCGCGCAATATTTCCGGACCGGTTAATCGGAAATAAAAAAAAAATGCAGAAAAGATTCTGTTAGCAGATCACAATACGGAGTTCACGAAGGAACGATTTTCACAATTTTTTGTTGTCAAAACGGTAGCGGTTTAACCAAAACGTCACGGTTTGCGATGTAACACAGTTTGGTTGTTGCCTTAATAAAATTAAAAGGTTACATAAAAATTAAAAATCCTTCGTTCACGAACTCCGTATTGACATCTGCTAACGGAATCTCTATTCGTTTTTTTGTTGCTATTTCAGATTGACCGTTCCGAACGTATCGTGCTCGCCGCAAAGCATGTCGAGAAACGAGACGTTTCCAGAGATCAGCTGCATCTCCTATATATTTAAATATTTTTCAACGAAAAAACATGTGATATAAGTTCGATACATGTACTTTCAAGGGGTTTTCTGACTTTAGACGCTAAAAAAGGCTATTTTCATGAATTTTGTTCATAGATTTATATTATAAATATTGATATAAAAGTTGTTACACTTAATAAATACACTTTCGAAATACATTTAAGAAAAATTATTTATTTAGGTCACTATTTATAGACGAAAATGGTAATTAAGAAAATGTCCAAAAAAATGGTAGGTCTGCGCAGTTGATGAAATCTCTCAGATGGATCATTCGAAACAAAAAAATCAAACGGTTTTAGATTCAGTATACTAATGGCTATAGCTTATGTCATACGATTTTTTATATATGCAAAAATAACAAAATGGCGGACATTTTTCGAAAAAACCAAAAAAACGTGTTTTTTCACCTTTTTGGCAATAAAAGAAGTAAATATCAAAATTAAAAAAATCCTTGATATGCGCTATAGCTACAGTTGTATGGAATATGTGATTAAAATTTCATAAGGATCGGTTCAGTAGTTTAGAAGATTTTATCAACAAGCCGTCGAAAAACGTTGTTTCGAGAAAAACGCGTTTGAAGTTTGTTTGGCTTACATAAATACATTTAAAACATTTTTTTAAAAGTATTTCGAAAGCGTATTCATTACGTGTAACAACTTTTATATCAATATCTATAATATAAACCTATCAAAAAAATCACGGAAATAGCCTTTTTAGTGTCTAAAGTGAGAAGACCCCTTAAATAATATATCATTTATAATAAAAGAATGCATGGCCGCTGTAAAAAAATTATCGAATATCACCTTTTTCCCCTGTGCCAACTAGGCGTAACTCCTCAAGATTAATTCGACGCAATAAATGTGAAATCGACCCCAACGAACTCAATAAATATAAACATATTGAAAATTGGCTTTTTTCTACTATTTGTCTATAAGGTGACTTTTTTGTTGATTTCTTAATTTGAAGAATGAATTCTTCAATGTCCCGATATAAAAATAAAATTCCCATATCGAAGATATTTTCTAAAAATGCTCAACGAATTATGTATCATAAAGAAAACTTACACACAAACAAACGCGAACAACAAACAAAGTGAAATATATTTGCATATTATTTTTTTCCGTGAATGAATGAATTTATTATTTGCAAATGGTGGAGGCAAGTTTCTAAACGAATGACCATTTCGTTACAACATCGGCATAAAAGAAATCGATAACAAAGAAATGCATTTCTCGAAATAAAGAAGAAGCAACTCACATAAAATCGGCATCTGAAGTATCACCCAGAATGAACGGTCCCCAAAGACCGGCACTTCCGTCTCCCGTTGTCTCGGGCGTAAAAACATCGGCGTAAATCGTTACGGAAGCCTTTGGAAAAGTTTCCTTGATCGCAATCGCTGCTGTAACACCGATCACACCGGCGCCGACGATTGCGATATTCATTTTCCGTCCAATATCACAACACAGCAAAGGCAAGATACAAAAGTGGTCGCACGTTTGTACGCCCGATGTTGACTCCACGGAATCTGGAGTGGAATATTAATCTTTCACTCGTACTTACTCCGAAAGAACTTGTGAGCGTCGATACAAAATAAATTATCGCAGCAAGGAAAAAAGTATCCAGCAGAGGCGCGGAGTGAGGCCACTCAAACGATAGCCCCTTATCGCCTCGATTCCAAAATACATATATTTATTCCCCTCGTCGCGGATTCACTCGGAATCCTACGATATCACATATTCATGGCATAATCCCATTTCAATCAGCCGGGCTATTATGCTAGAATATGGGGATCGTTTTTGGAAGCACCGTTTTTTGGAAGTGTCGAAGTATAAATCGGCAATTCGACGACGAGACGATGCACTCGTTTATTCAGTGTTATTGATGATACGATGCATATTTGCTAACTCGCTAATCGATAAACGGGGCATAATCCTTCCGACTTATGACACAAAGGCTTTATACTCTGCTTACCGATAGCGAGATACAATCTTTTTCGTCGACAATTCCGTGTCATTGATCTTTGTAAATATTATTCATTTTTGGAATCTCAATTGCTTATAATTTGGTTGATTCGCCACTAATCTTATCAATAACTGCTTTTTTCCTTTTAATTTTTGCTTTTCGGAGCTTGTATTATTTTAGGACGGAATATATGTATATGCATTTCGACTTGACGATGCGAGGCTCGATCACATCACTGAAGCTCATTCGGTCTTGGCGACCATCGAGAGGTCCCTCTTCGTCAAGACTTTCGTATATAATTTCTGTTGCTGCTTGACGATGGCTCGTTGATAGCTCGTATTTATTTACATGATATCCGAGTGGCTTAGACATAATAAAGTCCGGAAATGTGACGGAGGGTACGCAAATATAATATCAACCTTAACGATCCAATCCGACACACCTGTCATTTTCGCCACGCGGATCCTTCGAACGTTGTGTTCTAATAAAAAAAATTATTCGCTTTTCTCCTATTTGTCTTATTCTCCTGTTTTCGATTTTTTTTTCATTTCAACGAATACTCTTCGAAATGATTTATCTATATTTTCCCTGTTCGTCTTATTTTCCTGTTTCCAAAAAAAAAATATTTTCGTAATTCTCACAAATACGTTTCGAAATTTATACTTGATCGTTTTAAACATAATTAAAGCCGATCAATAAATCTCCATTAGCTAAATCCTTTTTCTTTCGAAGATTAGTAAATTTAAAAAATAAATAATCAGTAAGATTTTATTAAAAATATCGGTAACTTTATTACTATCGGTAGGTTTATTTGTTGCTCTTGCAAAAAAGATTTTTGTTCAAATCTAACGTTATAAACTATGTGGCATAAATGCATTCAAGTATGTGATTTCATAACGCTTGTATCGTTATCGGAATAGCAATATCTAATTGCGTTCGACAGGGTGGTCGGAGCAACGGGAGGCCCGCGATCGTGACGTTCCGTCGTTGCTAACCGTTTCGAATAACAGACACCGAGTTTCGACCGAGAGAGAGGGGCAGAGAGGGAGGAGGGGGAGAGAGAGAGAGAAAGAGGGAGGGAGACGGAGCGCGAGAAAAAAGGAAAGACAGTGGGGTCTGTACAGAGTTCTTGTTATCGGAAACTCGAAACCGAAACGAGCTGACAGCCGATCATTATCGACGGATTTATATACACGCTTTCAACTCATTATCGATCTCTCATGGATTATCCCTAGCGACGATTCTTGACCCGTATAGCTTAATATAGTAGAGAAATAATTTTGTTTAAAAGTTAATCTTTAAATAATGTTATGTTCGATTTGAGTTTGGTCAGTTTTCTGTTCACCTCATTTTCATTCAAATGATTTATTTTTTAATAGACCTTTGTTTGGCATTTTAATGTATCTTATAATAGACCCTTTAGTAGATTTTTAACAATAATTAATAAACTTCAATACAATAAGTTAACAAAATCTATTTTAAATTCAATGTAAAAGTCTATCAAAATGTTTAATCTATCAAATTTTAATACATTTTAATAGACCTTTGTGAAAATTCATTTTTATTAGTTTGCTCGACGTTTTTATGCGATTTATTTTAGCTTTAAAACTCGGTGGAAATGAAATATATATGTGCTCCTTTTTATTCATTTTGGAGTATCTTTGAGTTCGATTTATTACTCAAGAATTTTTTATAGTATATTTACTTATAAATTGTCTTAATATTTTTGGATTAAACATGTATTTTTAGCTATATGTGTACAAATGAAGGTCTAAACATATCTTTATAACACATCCATACATTAATTTGCATGTGTACAAATATACGTACATACGCCCTTATCAACTCCGCAATTAATCTAACAAGTGTTAGGCATTTCCAAACAGCCTTCATTTTTCTCCAACCCTTGATTGTAGAGGTTTACGTAAAAGTCCGCGGTCCGGCTTTAATCGGGTTTTTGTCTTATTTCTCACGAATTACATCTTTGAACTTGAAACTTCCCGGGCTTTGTGCTAGATGAAAATTTTTGCCGCGTGACGGCGCTTGCGCTATAGCCATGGAGGCTAGAGTGGGAGGAGTCCGATCTGTGCATTTCAAACATTTCAAAGCACGGTCTTACATACAGGTCTGGAAACTCTGCCAGAATTCGCATGGTGGGGGTAGGCCGCTTACTGACGAAAATATTCGTTGAGAATTAACACTACGCGGCGCTGCAATCTTGCCCCCATTTGAACATAACCACCAAAAATAATTTTTCTAAACAAAAGCGACTCATTAGTGGATTTCCTGTGCTATTGACTTATCGAAAGTGAAAAAATGCCGAGAATCTGTGTTGTGCCGGGGTGCAAAACTAGAATCAGAATTGAACTATCGAAGCACTCGTTATTTCGCGTGCCAAAAGATACAGTGCGGTGGAAACGGTGGGAAAACGCGATCCCGGGTATTTCAAAATTAAATTCATTGGATGTCATTTGTGACAACATATATATAGACATATATGTGTGTGTGTGTGTGTGTGCGTGTGTGTGTGTGCGCGCGCGCGCGCGTGTGTGTGTGTGTGTGTTTGTCACAAATGACAATACACACACACACACACACACACATATATACACTGCAGAACCAATAATTGAAATGAGGTGTTACGGTACAGTCAGATGTAGAGTAAGGTAAATGTCCCAATTATTGAACAGGTCCCAATTATTGAACACTATCTTGTATTTTTATTATTTCTCATTGACCTGCATGCATTTACGTATTTATAAAAATTTCATTACATATATGGAACTTTTAGCTATCGAAATGTTACCTTACTTGTGCAAAAAAAGCTTTAATTGATAGAGCAAAAATTATTTAATCAGCAACGGTGACCCGATTTGACGTATCGTGGTAACTGCTTATCGTTTTTGCTAAGACGCGCCGCTTCATGCGTAAGGGCATACAAAATTCAAAAACTGTCGCATCTCAAAAAGTAAAAGCGTTTCAGGTTCCTCAGAAAATTTCTTACAAATAACAATTTTTGTGAAATTTTTTTATTTAATTATTTGTTAAAAAATATGGTGTTCAATCATTGGGACATAGAAAATGCAGTGTGTCCCAATTATTGAACACTCAAGATGGCGTCATTAAACCCATCAAAACATCGAGACAGTTAACATGTGACAGATCGTGTGAATCGGATTTATTAAAAAAAAAGTGTAAGTTCCTGAATAAACTTACTTTTATTCTTTTAATAATAACTCTAAGATCGTCAAATATATTTTTTATTTGTATTTTCGTGCAATAAACATAAAAAGGAAAGTAAAAACAGAATATAACCTAAATGTAACTTAACAATACGAATGTACTGTTCATTATTTTTTGCTCTCCGATATTTCAGGGAGCCAAACTGCGACAAAATCAAACAAACACAGAACATAAAAACGAGGAAGCTGAAAATAGAAATAAAGTGAAGTTCGAGTCGAAAAGCAAAAATAAACCAAATGCGAATGAACCAAAAACCTGTCAAAAGAGTCTATATATATATTTTTGTATTTTTACATGATCAACAAAAGATTATTTAAGTGTTTCATTTTGCTTTTATCTCTTAATATTGTACCCGAAATAATATTTTCAGAACGAAAAGAGAATTCTCGAGAGTGTTCAATAACTGGGACATGCCTGTTCAATATTAGGGACACAGGCACTTCCAGTGTTCAATAATTGGGACATTTGCATGCTTCACATTGTTATTCTTTTTTTTCATTTCAAATAATTAAAAAATACTTTAAAGGGTGATTTTTCGAAAGTAAAAATATCAAAGTATCATTTGAACCTGAAAGCGATGGTTTTTTCTTGATTTTATATTTTTTTCTCACCGAATTCAATCCCCCAGATCCTTAGCTGTTCAATAATTGGGACATTTACCTTATAGCCAGGGGGACTAGAGTAAAGAAGTGGACACTCCATAGGAGATAAGCAGCGAAAGACGGCCCCAAAATCCCGACTTTTAAGTGACCGCAAGGGGCGCTGCGATCGCAATTCCCCGATGTATAGTAATACTTGTAGCTAAAGGTTTTAGGCATGCGCATTAGAGGAAAAAGTAGCCGACGGAAAGCTAAGCAAAAGAGTATGTCTATATATAAGGGAAAGCCGATTGCAACGCCACCTACAACTCTTATTTTCCTTGATTTTGGAGCCACATCGCTAGCACACAGTGTCCACTCCTTTACTCTAGTCTCCCTGAGTATAGCGGCGATTAGGTCTGTCTTTTTTCAATACCTCCGTCTGCCCCTGTACCGCACTTCGTCACCAACTCTTTTAAGATAGCAGCGCGCCTAGCGGCCAGTGTAGTAAAAAAATTTCGTCAGTAAGCGACCCTCCTCATCCGATGGAGTTTCCAGACCTGTATATAAGACCGTGTTTCAAAGTGGCTACAGAAATGGGGTCAAACAGAGATGGCGGCACTATCTCTAAGACCTCGAGAAGTAAGCTGAGTATCGATGTCGTGTAAGAGAGATGGAAGAGGATTGAATACGCATCCTAACCTTTATGGAAAATACAGTAGAACCTCGCTTATCTGAGGTAATGTGGGGTGAATGTACCTCGGATTAATGAAATCTCGGAAAATACGGAAAACGGTAGCAATATAGGACTATTCCACGCATAGGCATAGCAGATTCTTCCGTTTTGTACGAGATTCTGCGTATTGTCCGAGGATACACCTCGGATAATACGCAGGAATCGAAGGTCGGATAAACGAGGTTCTACTGTACCAGCAAATACGATAATATACACACAATATTCGAACAATTTGAGAATTGTTAAAATTGAATTTTCGAGACAAACTAGGCTTGACGTTGACAAGAGGACACAGATATTTTATCTTTAAAACATTGAAGCATGTTTTTATCTTAAAAACATTGAAGCAAGCAATATCGCTTCGACTTTATATTGTTATTACGGTGTTTTTCGCAAATCGAAAAATAACTGCTGAACATTTAAAAAAATTTCTTACCTCAATGAGTAATTGCAATTTCTTTCGTGTGATTTTCTTTTTATTTTCATTCAAATATGTTATGGTCAGAGCGAGTTTTAATACAAACAGATCGCATAGTATTGTTCTTTAACTAGGAACAATTTACCATCATATTGACCTGAGTAAAAAATGTATTCAAGAATAAAAGAATTATTACTTAAGACGTTTTCCACCGTTCGTTGTACAAGAAAACAATACACAATCGGTTATCGATATGGCGACATTATTTATTGTGTTCAAATGGGAAATCATTACAACGGAAAATCATTCCAAGTATATCAATAGACTTTCATTCATGTAAGATATTCGAAACACCGGCGCAACGTACATATATATGCATGCCTGTCACACGACTACTAGCGCCACAGTGCGGCAAGGACATTTTGCGAACAGCATTTAACTACCAGTGTCAGGAGGCCGGCCCTGGATCACGATCTGACATACAGGCCTGGAAACTTGTTGGTTGGGGAGTCACGTCACTCAGATAAGGAGGCAAACTGGCAATTCTCGCTTCCGCCACCCAAAGCGCTGCTACGTAGAAGTGATCCAATCGAACGCTGGTCCAGGGAGACTATACTAAAGGAGTCCCAACCGTGTACCACAGCAATGGTATACGAATCTGTTCGGAATAGACAGTTTCCATTGCGGCCACTATGCGGTGCCGTGACGGCTGACGCATCGGCGGTGTGGGTAAATCGCGAGAAACTTCATTCCATTGAGCGAAGATGAAAAGCAACATAACCACAAAAATGAATATTCAAACGCCTCATGCTCATGCGTACGGGGACTAGACGATAGTAATTACTGCTGATTGTTTATAACAAATTCTGAATCTAATCGTAGAATCGTTGCTATGCGTTAGCTTCTACCGAGCGCTGCAGGTGGTTCAATCTGGTACTACTTGAATCCAGCAGATTCGCCTACCACTTTTCCTCTATCCCGCCAATTAGAGTTTGGACTCCTTTAGTATAGGAAGAGTATAGGAAGTTTTAGTATAGGAAATTTAGTATAGGAAGAGACAGAAACAGATTGTCGGTCTCTAAGTGAATTTTGCGAATTAAAACACCTTACCACTTTAAAGCAATACCGGAGTACATACTTCATATTGTTAATTCATCCTCGAATTCCCCAACCTCCAATACCATACCCCAAATGTGTAATATCTCTGAGCGAGTACTATATTATATCAATATATACATAAATATCTATTCTCACTATATATATACTCGAGAGCAATGAAATCGCAAATGTAAATATATTTTGAACAAAATGCAGTGCGCAATTTCGGGGTTTGCTGTTATCCTTTTGGTTTTTGATGTTTTGATATAATTGGATAAATATTGCAATTACCTTCAGTCCACATTTAAAAAATAGCGGGTTTTTAAATTTGAAAATAAATCATTTTTTCCGAAATATATTCATGTGTGCGATCCCATTGCTCTCGAGTATGTATACATATACACACACACACACACACACACACACACACACACACACACACACGCACGCACGCACGCACGCAGGCACGCGCGCGTGCGCGCGCGCGCAAACACACACACACACACACACACACACACACACACACACGCACGCACGCACACACACACACACACGCGCGCGCGCGCACACACACACACACACACACTACCTTTGTGCCGTTTCTTTACTTTAAAACCGACTTCAAAAACCGACAAACCGTTTTTTTCAATCAACAGAGTATTAAAACAACGCCAGGAGATTCGGATCGATGACTTACACATAGCTGCTTATTACGAATCCATAAACTCACTCAGGTACCTAAATTAAGGCATATAAACAAATTTTTATATATGGAAAAAGATACACAGATGCTGCGTTCGTAACATTTTTTTTTATTAATAAGTTGGGGAATTGGAGAAAATTACAACAAAAAAAAACGACAATATTTGCGAAATTGTTTGCATCGAATTTTTATTGTGTGCACAATTTGGAGAGTTTTTTTTAACGACGAATTTTTTCGTTATCACATTTGTTTGGTAGGTTTTCTGTCTCATTCTGAGGCTTACATAAAATACGATTGCGTAGGATAGAATTTCAGAAGTCTGTGCCGTGCAAGGAAACGTGAATGTGTACGTTTCTAGAACCTCGTCGAGGGTTAGCTCGAATACATTTCGGCATGGTGAGCAAATAAATTTTACACAGGGAGCTGCTCATGCACGCAGTAACGGAGAAGGAGAATAGATTATATCTATTACCCGCGCTCGGGCACTTATTTCGTACAGCGCCAAGTAGTGGCAGCATTGAGAAATAAACATTTTTTTTAGCGGACCTTCCCCCACCACCGTAAAGTTCAAGGAGTTCCCAGACCTGTATATAAGACCGTGGTCTCCCTGCGCAGGTCCGAACAGCTGTGCAATGGAGCAGATTTTTCGAAATTTGCTGTATATGTATATCTCCAACATTCCTACGTGACAGCGCTTCGAGTGGCTAGATGAGGAACTATGTTTCTGCCGCACTAACGGTGACACTTTCCAGCATGCAAAAACGCCGGCGTTTCCAGACCTGTATGCAAAACCGTGCCCTGGATTAGTGTTGTGAATTTACCAGTAAATTATAATACTGACCATTTTAGCCGTAAAGTTACCGGTTAATTTTGCAAGTATTTGGTAAAGAACTCTCTATCAACTTCTCAAGGTCAACTTGTAATTTAAAAAAAACCAAAAATATAACTGAACTCTCGAAGTTCATTTTCCTTTGTATAAATTATATTCCAAACTAAAAACGGCAACCGCTGTGTTTTAACATTGTAGAAAGTGGTCCTTTTCGTTTTCCATAAATATTGGATATTCAGGACAAACCTTGAACGCGCGACAAAAAATATTTTTTTGAACCGATGACGACTTATGTACTTCGGCTCAATCGGTAATAATTTTCTATTTTTATCATTTATATAAGCAGTTTGATTTAGGTCGCAGTACGTCAGGAAAATAAATTTGAAATAATTAAAAATTCATTCAATATAATTCTCGTAGAAAGTAAGACATATCTGTTGTATGTTTTGTTATATATCTTATATACACGTATATAAGTATATATATGAGGCGTTCCACGCCATTTCGGTCGGCCGCGACCCTGACCATTAATTTTTTTTTATTTCCTTAAAGGAAATAGTATGCTATGCAAGGAGTATTTTCACAAATTTTTTAATTTTTATCGCATGTATTTCAGAAGTTACAATTTTTCGAAAAATCTAGATTTGAGAAAGTTTACAAACGTTCTAACGCCGATATCTCTTAAATTAATCGATATATCGAAAAATTTCTATAGATCGATTTTTTTCATATTAGTTCACACTTTCATAAAAAAGGAACATTTTTTAAATCATCGTTGTCAACATTTTTTCAGCGTGTAAAGTGAAAACTATTTTTAAAAAAGATTTCCATTTTTATTTCTTTCGAAAAATTCTCTAAAATAATATGGTAAATTATATGAATTTCAACGCTAGTCCCACTGTGGGCCCATTTTTCTTTGTATTTTTTTTTAAATAAATTTAATTTTTTTACGAAAATTTCGAGTGTTTCGTATGAATCATATTTATTGTATTCGCAATATTTTTTTTTATGTTTTTGTACAATTTCTAAGAAAAATCACGTCTACACTTGGCAAGTGCACATCCCAAGGGTGAAACATTACATTGTTTGAAATGTGTAGGCATAGGCGTTATCTCGACGTGAATCTAAGAAATAGCGCGAGACAAACATTTTCGATTTTTTTTTCCAAAATCGTCCACAGGCTCCAAAATTGTTTTGAGCTTGATCAATACTGGGGTCATTTAGCCTGATTCTTCAGCTTTAAAATGGTAGTTTTTTGACCTCTATACGAAGCGGCAACGTTTTATAAAAAATTAACGGAACATTTTTATTGTTCCTTAAATGTAAATCAATGATTGAAATGAAAAAAAAATTTCGTTATTTTTTCTCACAGTTTGCAATAACTTTTCTTTGAATCTTGGAAAAAGAATACATTCAAAGTTTTGAATTTTTTTCAAAATAAAAAAAAATCAATTTTTTTTTTCATTCTAAAATTTGTGGAAATGTTTTTGAATTCATTTTTCGTTTTGTGTTAGTGCGATTTTTTTGTTTGCATGCCATAATGTATCGAGTTGAAATTAATTGCACTAATTAAAGTTGATACCCCCAAGTAAATCTTCAAGCATCTTTCTACACGTATCCTTATCGGATGTATCAAGCACACATTTCACGCTTCTAAGCATCTCCAGAATTAGTTTTTTTTTGCCAATTTCGCTTTTTTGTTAAAAATAAAGCTCTCTAAGTTTTCGAATTTTTTGATTCAATTATGGTGAGACGACATTTGTCAGAAGTTGAAGTTGCTCGGTTAGTCACTTTCATTGAGGAGGGTTCCTCATACCGAGTTGTAGGTGACATGATGGGCGTTTCGGCTTATGTCGTGTTTCGCGCCTATAATCGGTATTAGGAAACCGCGTTATACAGTCACCGACCAGGACAAGGTCAGCACAGTGTAACGACTCCTCGGGACGATCGAGCAATCGTTCGGCGTTTTCAGCAAGAACCATTTGCCACACCCAACACCATTACTCGCGACTACCCCAACTGACGTCAAAAACAAAAACAGCACCATCAACAACAACAACAACACCAACGGCACCAACAACAAAAACGACAACACCGACGACAACAACAACAACCGCAACGACGTCGACGACAACGGCAACGGGACATCTCGGTTCAAACGGTTAGAAATCGTCTCCAAGAAGCCGGAATGAGAGCCAGACGTCCTGTTCGTGTGCCTATTTTGACCGCCAGACATGGCCGAGCTCGTTTAGAGTATACCCAACAACATCTCGACTCGAACCTAACTGAATGAAATAATGTTTTATTCACAGATGAGTTTCGATTTTGTCTGTACAGTGACGACAGACAGCCACGAGTTTATCGTCGTCGAGAAGAACGCTTTTTCCAAAACTTCGTTCGCCCGGTTGCTGGGTTAACGGAGAATCGGTGATGGTATGGGCAGGAATATCTTGGTATTCGAGGACTCCTCTCATTACCATCCGCGAAAATCTGAATGGTGAACGCTATACAGCTCAGATTCTGTGACTCATTGTATTGCCCATCCGACAACGTTCAAGAGGATTCATTTTGATGCAGGACTATGCTCGGCCTCATACAGCGATTGTTACAAGACGATTTTTTCAGCGTTATAGAATCCAGTAATGAGCCCCGATTTAAATTCGATTGAAGATGTCTGGGATATAATGGGTTGTCGTTTGCGACGGGAATACCCCAATTTGCCAAACTTAGCTTTTGTAGAGCGAGCTCTTGTGTCAATTTGGAGGACTATTCCCCAAGCAACAATAAGAATGCATCAATATGGCAGACAGATTGAACGCAGTAATCCGCGCCCGGGGTGGAAATACGCGTTTTTAAACACACACACGCAAAAACATTAAGGCATAAGTTTGGAGTCATTAAATACTGCGGAATTGAAGAGCCGCGGGGCCTTATATCCTTAAACGAAACGAATGAAATTAACAAAAATCGAAATATTGAATATTTTTCTTTTTCCAAAATTTAAAGAAAAGTTATTGCGAAACTGTGAGAAAAAATAACGGAATTTTCTTTTCATTTTAAGCATCATTAAATGACCTTTAAGGAAGTCATTTAATCATTAAGTCGAGTCTTCCTGCTTGCGAGTTGCATTCGAAATGTAGGTTTGACCACAAAACTTGCAGACACCAGTTTTGTATTTTGATCCTTACTCCGTCACAGGAACTTCATCAAAATATTTCCAAAAAATCACTTTTCGTTTTCGGCATGATTAGGTGTACTTAAGGTATTCCTTTCGCGGAGGGCTGTACTTTGTGGGGGCATAAGGAGGGCCTTTCTGAATCATTGGTAACTCGCGGCCACAAAAATGCTTCTGCTAGTCACATTTTTCTAAGCTTTACGATTAATATTTTCTGTAAACCTTCGGTGATCTCCTGTTTTCATTGTCGTTATCGAATCTGTAGAATTTTTACATGCGTGAGTGGTTCATATTAAGCATCTCGAGTTATTTACTGTACAAATTATTAGATAGAAATGCGGCCAGCGTGTTATCTCTATAAAGTGCTGTATAATTAAGACGACTTTTGGCATCGTAATTTTTCGCAAAAAGTTCGGTAATTTGGCTTGAAATTTGATCAGTATACTGGGATGTATTTTTACTTTTTTATATACGAAAATCAGTTGTTTGTTAAATACTCGGGGTCGTGAAAGGAATACCTTAATAATCCGCGCCATACGATGTAAGAAGTTTGGAATTTGAAAGTTACAACAAAAAAACTGAAATGGGGTGTGCTTAGTCGGTGTGTCCAGTATTATACTGTATAGGAGGCAGGTGAAACTACTGGACTGGGTATACAAATAAAATTTACCTGCGGTAAAATGTTTCTTTATCGCGGTTATTTAATCGGGTAAATCTCCAGATAATCTACCGGTAATTTACCTACTTACCCCTCAAAGTCCTGGATTTGCTAGTATTGATGACGCAGCAATGTTTTATCGGACGAAACGGAGAAAATAGGAACCAAGTCTTCCTTACCGCTAGATGCCACTCCTGCGCGAAACTGTGGTGGTCTAAACCGAAGGACCGTTCCGCGATCTACCTTATCGACCGAAGAACGTGGACACCTGCGCCACCAAGAAAACACACGGCCGTCGGACATCTAAAGAGACTCTGAATCCATGACACGATCACACACACAACTATCTAGGGATTTTCATGCAAAAAATATATCGATGTTTTTTTCGATGTGATGGATCGAAACATTGCATCGATGTTTTACGATGCATAGAATAAAAACATCGATGTTTTCGATGCATCGAATAAAAACATCGATGTTTTCGATGCAGCGAATCAAACCACCGACGTTGACTATCAGTTGAAGGTGGAGGATAGAAATTTAGAAAAATAAGACATAATCCAAGGTTTTCGGTTCTTTTTTATGTTTTATTAATGTTTCAATCAAGTTTATTTATGTTTTATTTGTACTAAGTTTTATGTATGTTTAAATGGAGTTTTATTTTTTCAAAATTTATAAATCAAGTCCATACTTCCTCTGTAATTTTTTAAAATTAGAACTCAATTAACCATTGGGATATCTGGAATTTCTAATTTCTAAATTAGATATGCCAATACTTCCTCTCTACACTTTGCCTAAATAAGATTATATTAACACGCTTTGCCTGTATTATTTTGCGTTGTTGATTTGAAACTTGTGAAGCTTCCGAAAAAAGTATTCTTGATGGTACTGAGCCGGCTACCAGTTAAATATTTATAGGCTATCTTCACTATCTACTTTTAGTGGATTTTCACTAAGCCGGCCAACCGATGTGCTCAAGTAGACAGATAGCTCATAATAAGCACTTTCTTCAGTCCTGTTTGATTTCCAGTTTTGATGAACCAGTTTTTTATGATCGCACGGAAGACTGAAATCCTCCGAAGTTTTGTCCGAACTATCTGAATCAGATTCCGTACACCTTTCTTCCAGGAGGTAATCTTTCATCGTATTTTTGATCTTTTGAACAGCATTTAAACAAGTCATCGGGTCTTCAAAGTGTAGTTTTAGTAGTTGTCTTGTAATTGGCTATAGCCCTAGAAATTAGGTGGCGAGTGAGCTTCGCTGAGGCGGCCGGTAGAGTGCAGAATGCGAGGCTAGAAGTATCCATTCGGAGTTTTCTCAACAGGTGGTGTCGTGTTATTAAGTCATTCTTCCATAAAAAGAAATAAGGAAAGCCTAAGAGAACAGAACCTTCGCAGCCTAGAAAACGAAACGTAAGGTAGTACGTGCACGAACCTCCTCATTAGAAAAAATTGATTTTTTTTGTATGCGTAGTAGAGCCATAAAAAATGACATCCGCGAAAAGTCTGCAGGCCTTACCGGCTAAATACAAAAGTAATTGATTCACGAAATCAATCCATTTAACCAGCATGATATAGGGGAGCATAACCCGAATCATATAGGGAACCATAAAGCGGATCGCACTTTGCAACGGAAATCATAATAGGTCCCGGTTAGATCAGAGCTATGCGAAAAGCGACGAATAACAAGAAAACTATCGCAGTCACGTATCCAATAAAAAATATAGGTTACGGGACATTTCGAGCAGATATTATCGATTCAATCGACTCATTTTTGCGTTCTCTAGTCGCGTCTGCCATCTCTATTGTTACAATATGCACATTACACACACACTACAACATACGATTGTACATACGGCAAACAAACACATGCTGGACATGTATCGAAAGCACCTGAATATAGCGTTACCACGGATATCAGGGCCGGTTTACGAAAATTAGCGCCCTAGGCCTGAAAAGGTTAGCGCCCCCCCCCCCCGCCGGCCCTTCCACTCGGTCACGGTCTTAAATACAGGTCTTGAAACTCCCTCAAAATTTCAGTGGTGGGGGATGGCCTCTTATTGAAGCACCAACTGTTTCAACTCGTGACCACGAGGATCGCTGCTATATAGTGATGCAGGCTGTGTGAGAGAGACGGAAATAGATTTCAAAAGTAAACAAAACCGAAACATAACCGCTGATTCACGCGACCACACGCGACGTGCTCTACTTGTAAACTTGTAAAAACGGTGATATTGAAAAAAAATCTATTTTTTAAGGACAATAAAACCTGCAATTTATGGAATGATTGAAATTATTTTTTTCGCGTTGGAGCCGGGAACCTGTAAAAAATGAAAAATTATTGGGATCATCACAATAAATACTTTCCAGGCTGGAAAACATAAAGCAAAGTTAGTGAATTATTTAAATTTATCCTACTCGAGAGTCCTTCGCTTAAAGGTCGGAAAAGAGGTGTTTTTTCAAATTTACCAACGCAAACCGTTTCGGAAACTGCAAAGTAGAAATTATTGAAAATGTTTCTTGGGACATGCATTAAAATTTTTTGAAGAGGAAATAAAAAATTGCAAAAGAAGCACTGTTTGTTAAATATTTGTTTTATTTTCAAGAAACACATCCTGCAAGTGTTTCGGTCTGGATTCCACTTCGGTCTGGAATAGTTGCCACTTATTTTCCGGTCAATTAAAACAACGCGTAAAGCCTATTTGTTTTATAAGAGCTAAAACATGTTTTTAAAAAATCGAGCGCACAGGGATCGAACCTCTGAAAGCAGCATACGAAGCTTGCATCGAACCCCTCGACCAACACGAGCTCGCATTGACACCTATATAAAAAACATTCATATACATTGTACCCACTTGGATAACTGTAGTCTTTTGATTTTTTTCAGGTTTACAATAAAGTTACTTTTAATTGTATTTAGGTCCATCTTGCATTTTTGACATTGAATATCATAATTTGCCTTCACCAGCCAATTGTACAGGTAGGTTAGATTCCTATGAGTCAAGAATCGATTTCCATCTCTCTCGCACAGCCTGCATGACTCTATCGCAGCGACACTCGTGGTCACTAGGCGAAACGGCCGGTGCTTCAAACCGAGGACATATCCCTACCACCAGAGTTTCAAGACCTGTATGTAAGACCGTGCACTCTGTGATCATAAGGGGGCGAGATAAGAAGGGGCGCGCGTACCTGCGGATTCCGCCGACGCGCGGCGCCCCCTTTACCGCGGCGCCCTAGGCCCGGGCCTAGTGAGCCTAGTGTATAAACCGCCTCTGACGGATATTGCCAGAATTATGAAACGGCGGCCTGTGACAACTCAAGTCAAAGCTGATTGCGATTTTACTTCACTTAGCAAACTATAATACAAACAGTTATCAAATGCACTTCTCAAATAATGATTTTCTGTATCATGTTTATTATTATACCCAAATACATTATATTTTGCTTTTTTCAGATTCGACAATTTATAGATTTTCTGTTGACCAGTCAATCCTCTAGTACTGCCTTAAGTGGGAGTGTACAGTGTGTGCGTTCGTTTTGTTTAAGCAAGCAGGCTAATATTCGATACATCGAATGAAATACATCGTTGAACATCGACAGGAATCGATACATCGGATTGATTCGATGCATCGAATAGTAAACATCGATGTTTTCGATACATCGATGTATATCGAGCACCCCTACAGCTATCGCGCCTTTTCTCTTTCCAACACTATCATAATATTGGGTGTACAATTTAATTCGGTCCGTTTTTTTGCTTAAAATACGCACTTATTTGAATGATAAAATTAACTAATACATTAATCAAAACATTGTCCATCGCTAACCACTACTTTTCCTCGTCTTTCTGGTAATTTATGAATTCCGTCGCGGAAGAAGCGTTCTTCTTTTGAGGCCAAGAATGAAGTACCGATCACTTCTATAGGTGATAAGGGTTGGAATGAAATAATAGCAAGAATTAAAATATTACATTGTCTGTGGACTCGATACCTCACGATTCTCATATCGATAAACTGACTATAGTTGTCCGAAACACAGAAAAATCGATGCCGAATGAAATATTATATTAGGAGTACAACTTTACAGTGACCGTTTTTTTCAAAAGTTTAAGGCTTTATTATAAAGGAGTGGCTACATATTTTTTAATCAAAGTATTGCCCGTCGCTAGCTACGACCTCGGCCCATCTTTCAGGTAGCATTCGAATCCCGCGTCGATAAAAGTCTCGGTCCTTGGAGGCAATCCAGGAATCGACCCAATTTTTGACTTCTTCGTAAGTACCGAAGTGCTGGTCAGCCAAATCGTGTGCCATTGACTGGAACAAGTGATAGTCGGAAGGGGCAATGTCTGGAGAGTACGGCGGGTGGGATAAAACCTCCTATTTCAGCATTTCCAAGTACTTTTTCACGACATTTGCAACATGGGGTCGGGCATTGTCATGCTGCAGTATCACCTTGTCATGTCTTTCGTTGAATTGTGGCCGTTTCTCTTTGAGTGCCTTACTCAAGCGCAACAACTGACGTCGGTAGAGTTCCCCTGTGATGGTTTCGGATGGTTTGAGCAGCTCATAGTACACAACGCCCAGCTGGTCCCACGAGATACACAGCATCACTTTGGATCCGTGAATATTCGGTTTGGGCGTCGATGACGGAATATGACCAGGCAGTCCCCATGGTTTTCAGCGTTTAGGATCATCGTAGTGAACCCACTTTTCATCTCCAGTCACAATCCGATGCAAAAATCCTTTCCTTTGGTGTCTTTGGAGCAGTTGTTCACAGGTGAAAAATCGGCGCTCGATGTCTCTTGGCTTCAACTCATGCTGGACCCAGTTTCTTTGCTTTTGGATCATACCCATATCCCGGAGACGTTTTGAAAAGAGCCTCTAGTTTAAAATGCCACTTTTTTTATTGAGCTAGGGCCACTACTTCGGCCGCAGTGGCTCTCTAAGTAAAACGGTCACTGCAAAGTTGTACTCCTAATACATTATATTCAAGAACTTCAAATAACAGCGTACCTATGAAAATAGTTCGATCGAGCCAAAATGAATATGGGGAGGATACGGAGATATTACCCGTGATCCAGGATTTGCAAGAATGGGTGAAAACTCCGTGGGAGCTATCCAAAGAAAACTAAAGAATAGGGAAGAATAATATTATTATATTAATGAAAATTGCCAAAGTACAAAATAATAAAAGATGATTCTATAACAAAATGTTTTAATGTTACCCAATTTTTCCCAAATCCGCAAATGTTTAAATTTTGCCAAACTAGTAATGACGTCAGTTTTGCGAGAGGGGGGGGGGTCATTAGGAAATGACGATAGGATGATTGTAGGGGGGGGGGGGTCGAAAATCAGCAAAAATCGATGACGTAATATATGGACGGCCCCCAAAGAAAATGTTGACTCGCCATTCTTCTGCTATGTGGAGTCTATATAACATCCACACATTTTTTGCAACTTGTGCAAAAAAATGTTTTCGATTTTTTGGATCTGCCACATGGGATGACCGCCTCAATGACCCCAGATGGTCTGAACGCATGAAATACCGTTAAAGAGTAATTCCAGACATTAAAACTGCAAAAACAAATGTATTGGCTTTACACACTTTAGGTAAATGGCTGTAGACACTTTTTACACGATTAAACGTGGGTTAAAAAAACAGTATAAAAATAACACGGATAGATGCGTTTAAACAACACACTTACGTATGTCACTTTCTTACGCGTTAAAAGGTGTAAAAAGTGTCGACAGCCATTTACACTCTCAAAGTGTGAAAAAACAACACACTTGCTTTTACAGTACTGTATATACATGGGATGCGTCGGAATAATAAATTGAATAACAAAAGCTTTTTATCGTCAGAATATATGCATTTATTGAATTGAACTCAACAGTACTTATATATTACTTTGTAGTATGTATGAGAAGTGTCACTATTTTTCTTGTCTTCGTATAGGCTAGGTTCTCATAAAGCTTCACGATGACGGCCGCTTCCCGGGCAGAAATGGGACCGGGCGTTCCCTACTTTGTGTCCGGCTCTAACCAGACTTACCTTGTCTGATTTACCTGACCGGGCCCTCCCATATAACAAACCGGGAAAATCGAAAAATCGTTTTTTCACGGCTTACCCTCTATGTTTGGAAATTACAATCTTCTGGTAGGGATACATCGCGAGCAAGCAACAACAATACCTGAATGTCTTTGGCCAACAATCCGCCAGGTGGCTACAAGTGAAGAGCTTCGCGTAAACAAGGTACAATCGTACGAGGATAAAAATTTGTCCTGTGAGTTTTACCACGTACAGAAGAGCTATGCTTACAGCGTGCACGCTTATGATTTTGCAATACTTGTGAAATAACCCTTAGCACTCTAGGTCTTTTTCGCTTGGATAGTGATCTGTGTACGTTCTTCTGTTTCTTTGCCTATCAGGAAATACGAGCAAGCGTATGTATACACTCATATACTACCTTAGTAAGTAGATAACCAACAAACGATATGTTGTCGAAATACTAAATTCTGTACACTCCCAATTTTATCTCCTCAAGGATTCCAAAAACGCTGAAATGCCATTTTGAATTTCCTCGTTTGTTCCTGGTTATTTCCCGATCTATTTCCTACAACTTTCCTGGTCATATAACGCTTGTTCTTCGGCCCGTTCCTGAGCAGTTCCCCAGAAAGGGTACGGCGGATCGGGACCTCACCTTAGATCCGTTACATTGCGAACCTATTCCAGGGTCTAAGGCACGACTGGAGCCCGATATTATCTAGAAAAGGCAGATCAAGGGCAGTACTTTTCCTCTTCCAAATTTCTACACGAGTTTTTGCTTGGCGGTGATGGCCTCGAAACAAAAATACGCCAGTAAAGATCCAATGCAGCTATCGAGGTTTTAGAAAATAAATTCCAATTTCAGGTTCTTCCACGACAAACTCAAACATGATCTACAAATGAAACAAAAAGTTAAGACCAAATGTGATCTTCAATTAACCGATTAATCAATCGATGTCAAATCAACTAATGACTTTCACGTGATGTCTTAACCATGGTGATTTTTAAAACGTATGCAGAGGCGGTTTATACACTAGGCTCGCTAGGCCCGGGCCTAGGGCGCCGCGGTAAAGGGGGCGCCGCGCGTCGGCGGAATCCGCAAGTACGCGCGCCCCTTCTTATCTCGCCCCCTTATGATCACAGAGCACACGGTCTTACATACAGGTCTTGAAACTCTGGTGGTGGGGGTATGTCCTCGGTTTGAAGCACCGGCCGTTTCGCCTAGTGACCACGAGTGTCGCTGCGATAGAGTGATGCAGGTTGTGCGAGAGAGATGGAAATCGATTCTTGACTCATAGGAGTCTAACCTACCGTTACAATTGGCTGGTGAAGGCAAATTATGATATTCAATGTCAAAAATGCAAGATGGACCTAAATACAATGAAAAGTAACTTTATTGTAAACCTGAAAAAAAAAACCAAAAGACTACAGTTATCCAAGTGGGTACAATGTATATGAATGTTTTTTATATAGGTGTCAATGCGAGCTCGTGTTGGTCGAGGGGTTCGATGCAAGCTTCGTATGCTGCTTTCAAAGGTTCGATCCCTGTGCGCTCGATTTTTTAAAAACATGTTTTAGCTCTTATAGAACAAATAGGCTTTACGCGTTGTTTTAATTGACCGGAAAATAAGTGGCAACTATTCCAGACCGAAGTGGAATCCAGACCGAAACACTTGCAGGATGTGTTTCTTGAAAATGAAACAAATACTTAACAAACAGTGCTTCTTTTGCAATTTTTTATTTCCTCTTCAAAAAATTTTAATGCATGTCCCAAGAAACATTTTCAATAATTTCTACTTTGCAGTTTCCGAAACGGTTTGCGTTGGTCAATTTGAAAAAACACCTCTTTTCCGACCTTTAAACGAAGGACTCTCGAGTAGGATAAATTTAAATAATTCACTAACTTTGTTTTATGTTTTCCAGCCTGGAAAGTATTTATTGTGATGATCTCAATAATTTTTTATTTTTTTCAGGTTCCCGGCTCCAACGCGAAAAAAATAATGTCAATCATTCCATAAATTGCAGGTTCTATTGTCCTTAAAAAATAGTTATTTTTTCAATATCACCGTTTTTACAAGTTTACAAGTAGAGCACGTCGCGTGTGGTCGCGTGAATCAGCGGTTATGTTTCGGTTTTGTTTACTTTTGAAATATATTTCCGTCTCTCTCACACAGCCTGCATCACTCTATAGCAGCGATCCTCGTGGTTACGAGTTGAAACAGTCGGTGCTTCAATAAGAGGCCATCCCCCACCACTGAAATTTTGAGCGAGTTTCAAGACCTGTATGTAAGACCGTGACCGAGCGGTAGGGCCGGCGAGGGGGGGGGGGGGGGGCTAACTTTCTCAGGCCTAAGGCGCTAATTTTCGGAAACCGGCCCTGAACGTATGATCAATAACTTAACGCACTTAAACTGTGTTGATTTTTCCCGTGTTATTTTTGCTGGTGTGTTGCTATCAACGTGTGTTGTTTAGTCCAATCTGTGTAGATATGCGTCTTGTATGATGATTCTAGACGCTTTATGGGTGTTCGAATAAGCGTGTTATTGATGGGGACAGCTACGAAAGTGTGTAGTAATTTAATGCATAAGAATCGCACACTCACGTGTGTAATTTTAACGCATTACGTGTGTAATTGTCACGCATTACGTTTTACCAAATGCATAAGTGTGTAGAATCAACATTGCAATGCGTGTCTAGCCTTTATCTTATGTTACTTTTACATACTTTGAACACACGTTAAACACGCCTAGTTTTTGCAGTGAACTCATCACGCTAATCTACAACGGAAACATGGCGATTTCGCGCATCGATGCTGAATATCAAAATCTTCGATCGCACACTAATTGAACCAATTGCAATTCCGCAGTCGGCGAAATATCTATGAATTCATGAAAAATGACGATCGCTGTTGCTGAAGAACTGAATAATCCATCGAACTATATGCCAATCCTCGAGAAAAGGCTACATTTTCATGGCGACTACTGCCGCAGAAAAGTTGAAAATAAACGCCGGTCATCGAGTCAAGGATACTGCGTACTAGTACTTGTTCCATTAGGCCACGTCATTTTTATAGCGGTTCTCGGTAACTTTGAACTAGGTCATCTGATAATCGACTGTACGCGAATACTTGCCTACGGGGAACGAAAAAATGGTCGACCGGTATAATCGCCGCCCACTCAAACGTAAACATGTCGATACATAAATGTACAGAGTACGCGCAAAGCAGCAATTATCTAGAAAACCGCGCGACGCAGGCAACCCGCCAATGGGGCAAGGTTACGTCAGTTACAAATAATGCCGCACAACTGCGGTATCATCACATCCCATGGGACAGTGTGTCCCGAGCCAAACTGTAAAATGCAACGGGTAAGAACTTTTTAATTGATATTGATTTTCCGTATGTGCTTATCCGCTAAACATTAGAAACGAGCAGACCGCCCAGTCTCGACAGCTGTGTCTACCTTGGACGTACAGTCAGAAAGAGACGAACGTTTAGGATCGTGTATGTTATCGGTGTAGCTGGATGCACCAACTCGTTCACACTGAAAAACGTCAGTCGCGAAAAAAGTACGTACTGAGTATGGCCTGGCTACTTCGAGCTTTATTTTTTTTCGGGCTGCCCAGAAATTTTGTGCAGTCTACCGAATGGGTGGATAATGTGATTGAATACATCGCCGGAGAATCGGGAGCTCGTCAAGTTATGGTTATAACTAAATTTGCGGGAAGCAAATGCATTTCAAGCCCGATAATTGATGAGGTACTTGTCAAGTTGGAGCAAAGACTTCCCGTAATGAGAATAAACATGGCCGACGATCAAGATGAACCTGACACATCGTGTGTCAATGATGCCGGGGATCCTATTCCACTCACCAGTACAGCAACTTTCTTTCTTCTCATCCACGTCTTCCGGGATGCTGGGACAATTTTACCATCGACAAGCTTCATTGATGCCGTAGCTGAGATGGCATCATTCGACTACCATCCGCGATATCTGATATTAAACGTTGCTCCAGTGTTGAGTGAGAGTCTCGAGGGATTGTTGCAATACGCTTGGACAAAAAAATGCTTGATTTAACGATTCTCCAGTGGATCGAGCAGGGAAGATCGGGATGTGTGAAAACCGGGAACTATGAATTCAGCCTACCAATTGTTCATCAATTCAATCCGTTTAAAGAGGAATATAGAAGAAGCAACTGGTCTTCGAATAGCGGTGCCTTGTTTCCGAAAAAAGTTGATGACATGGCCGGCTATCCTCTTAGGGTCGCAGCATCAAATTCTACACCATTTTTAGTTTCCGCGTATAGCGAATTCGATGAGCCTATATTCGTTGGTGGTGCTAACGTACTCCTAATTCAATCAATTGCTCGGAAATTAAATGCGTCTTTGAAATATTTTCCGGCTAAAGTTCCAAAGAATATAAACATCAAACCCTCCGATTTCCATACCTATTTTTATGCTATTGGGAACGCTTGGGAAATAGATATTGGTGCCTATTTATATTCACGAGTCAGTACATCGAGATGCGCCAGTCTGCGCACTACTACGATCATGGTTGATGAATTGTGTGCGGTTGTACCAATTCTGACCATACCGGAACAATTCGACCCCACAAACTTATATTCTGCCTTCTTTGTCAGTTTTGCTATCGTTGTGATTTACTGGGGCGTAGCGAGAGTATTCCCGAGCAGAAATCTAATCAGGCTGCCTGAGGATCCATCAGGGCCGGATCAGGGATCAATAAGGCGTCCTGATCAGGCACACCTGCTTTGAGCCAGACAGGGGCCTGAGCAGGGATCAATAAGGCGCCCTGATCAGGCACGCCTGATTTGCGCCAGACAGGGGCCTTATCAGGGATTAATAAGGCGCCCTGATCAGGCACGCCTGATTTGCGCCAGATAGGGGCCTTATCAGGCATTAATAATGCGCCCTGATCAGGCACGCCTGATTTGCGCCAGACAGGGGCCTTATCAGGCATTAATAAGGCGCCCTGATCAGGCACGCCTGATTTGCGCCAGACATGGGCCTTATTTGAACGAAATATTTTGACAGCTGCACTCGCAGACACGCGAAATATATGTAAACAATGGTTACCAACCGAAAGTGCGTGTCGTCAAAATTTGTTTCAAAATCTTTTTTATCATAAATAAATATGTTAATTTTTTTGTATCATTGTTATATGGAATCAAAACTTTTTTCAGGTTATATTTATATCGCATAGCTTTGAGAAAACGTGAAACGTGTTAACGGCGAGTTTGAGACGTATCCACTCCTCATGTGTTAATATGTGTGTGTATATGTGTTTTACGTGGAAAGATTTTATTACGATCGTGCACACTTGTACACTCTACCAAAGTGAGAATGTGTCGTCATATATATATATACACATATATGTGCGAACAGTTTTGAGTACGTTTGCTAAGCAACGGCCGCGACTACCCATTATACGAGTAATAGAAGAAAGCGCAACAGCCACGCCGTAGCTATATCAACAAATCTCGTTCATTTCATCAATTTCTCCCGAAGAAAGCCCTTCAATAGACTGCAGTGCGTACAAAATCTCAGGTAAAGTATATTTGCAATTATACTTTGGATTATCTACACATGATAATCCACATTAATAATATATAAAACACGACTTGATGGGCAAAGACAATGCGGCGTAGCTAACCTCACTTTGTCACTCTCGCACCATTTGTATGTATAGTGTAATATATTTCGTATCGAAAAATTAAAAAAGAAACGATTTTTTAGAGAAAAACATGAACTTTTTGAAAAAAAATGCTGAAATTCTGGGTTTTTTTTAAATTACGAAAATTACGTTCAAAGTATAAAAATCGATTTTTCGGGCCTTGCCTCATTTTTTCCGGATTCGAAAGTATTTTTTTCGAAAAATTCAGAATTTTTTACATCGAAATAGATTTTAAACGAGATGGGATCTGTAAAACATCAGCCTTAGAAAAATTAAATAAAAATTTTTCCCATTTTTTTAAATTTGATTTGATAATACAAAATTATTGTTATTATTATTTTTATTTTATAAATTTGTAAGTGAGAGATTTTATAACCTCAAAACCAACAGTAGCCATTAAAATTAAGTGATAATTTTTTTAAAATTTGCTTATGTGACATGACATCACCTTATAAAAACTCTGAATGTTTATTTACTTAATAAAAATGCCATTAAAGATCTCATATCTATAGATATGAATTTCATTTTCCATGACATTTATTTAGATCAACCTTGAAGCTTTAATGGAAATGATGGAAAATGAAATTCATATCTATAGATATGAATTTCATTTTCGATGACATTTATTTAAATCAACCTTAAATCATTAATAGCATTTTTATTGCGTAAATAAATATTCAGAGTTTTTATGAGGTAATGTCATGTCACATAAGCAAATTAAAAAAAAAAATATCATTTAATTTTAATAGCTACTATTGGTTTTGAGGTTTTAAAATCTCTCACTTGCAAATTTATAAAATATAAATAATAATAACGATAATTTTTATTATTAAATAAAATAAAACAATTCGGGAAAGAAATTTATTTAATTTTTTTGAGACTGATGTTTTAGAGATCCCATCTCGTTTAAAATCTATTTCGATGTAAAAAATTCCGAACTTTTCGAAAAAAAATACTTTCAAAACCGGGAAAAATGGGACAAGGCCCGAAAAATCGATTTTTATGCTTTAAACGTGATTTTCGTAATTTTTAAAGCAACCCAGAATTTCAGCATATTTTTTTCAAAAAGTTCATGTTTTTTTCTATAAAATCGTTTTTTAAACAAATTTCTAGCTATATTTGGAAAGAAGTTATGGGCATTTGAAAATTTGGTGTTTTAGAAAATTTAAAAACTGTGAGCCGCCATTACTCAAAAACTATTGGATAAAAAAATTCGAAAAAAATCATGGATGCTCGTTTTAATATAACCTTTCAGATGACCTTCTTAGTTTTGCTAAATTCAGACCACCCGGTACAAGTTTGACACATAATTGGTGGAATTACCCATATACAACACTATATATATACAAATGATGCGAGAACGACAAAAAGAGATTGAGCTACGCCATTGTCCTCGCTCATGTGTACATGTATGTACATTTGCATGTGAAAAGATTTTGAGGAACTATCGTGCAAATGATATTTTATAGCATTTGACCAAATTGTAATGCATCCAAAAAAATTTCAGCCGCTAAAAACGCTAGAGGACATGGAGCTAGAGGCGAAGAAGAAATTTATGCTGGTGTTATTTCTCGACGATCCGGAAAAAAGCATCGATTTCGTACCAGCCAATTGGATTTTTTTCGGTAAGAAACAAAATCATCTTGTCACGCCGTTCATCCCGAACTATTGTAAAACGAATGCGAAATTGTTAACGACTCTCGTGAAATCCGAAAGTGATCCACCAAATACATGGCAATTTTACAAGATTTCTGTTCGAGGTTACGCAAGTATGCGGTTTATACATTCGTATATTTTCCTATATATTTGTTTTGTCTGTACATTTATATATTTGTATATTTGTCTCATTGTCAGAATCATACGCTGAAGCCGAAGAAAAAATTACAGATCTGCAGAAAGAGCCCTACGTTTATTCGACAGAAGATGAGAGCCACGCCAAGGCCAAAGAACGTGCAATAATAAAATCCTACAAAATCAAAGCAAACGTAGGTAAGAAACGATCACTCGATGATGAGTTTGCAGCAGCTGCAATCGATTTGGAGGCAGCGAACATGAAGAACAACAATGCATGTAAGTAAAATAAAGTAAATACATAAATACAAAAAACAACAACAATTTTCAACAATAAACAAACAACAAAAATTAAAACAAATACAAAAAAAGTATAGTGAAAAATCACGGATAAAAGTACCTTGTTTCGTTTCTACAATTGTTTAGTTTTTTATAATTCGGTGATGCCGAGTTCTCGAAGCAAAAACGGAGGGAGACTCTCAGCGATTGACCAAAGCATCAATACTTACAAACTTGGGGAGTTGCCCTTCAAAAATTTTGAGGAATTTGAAAAATTCGACGACAAACTGAAATCTGAAAAAGCTCTTCGACGTGACGTCGTAGGTTTCATTTTATACTATGAGAGTATTTTTAATTCATAACTGTTTTAAATGATACATTTTTCTATTTATTGTTTTCAGATAAATGGCATTTCTTTGCTCATCAGTTCAAATCCGAAACATCTTGTATCGTCGATACGTAACGTCATTCAAAGATTTTTGATACGTGACGTAGTTCTGAAGTTTACAGCTGTAAGGCAAACCAGCGGAAAAAAAGTATTCAAAACTGACACTGCATTCTATGCTTGTATACGAAGTACACCATTTTTAAATAATTATTTAATTATTTTAAGAGGATATATCAGTCGGAGCCTATATCGCTCACTTTTCCCTGGTCGAATATATCTATACTTATGATAAATATAGATATACTCGACGGGGGAGCGGTGGCGCTCCCTAGATCCGACTGATATATGCTCTTAATGTAAAGATATGATTTTTCTATGTATATTCACTAATTTTTCTTTGTATTCAAAATATTTCAGATGCAATCTTGACAGAATACGATGGTACTCCCCACGCAACTTCGATCAAAGAGAAACAAATTTCAGATGGGCTAGCGGCTGTTATAAACAGTGCGAAGGATTGGGACGGTCATCGCCAAAACCGGACCCAAAAATAAACGATGAAGTCAAGCAAAATAAAAACTTAAACTTAAAAAAAAATTTGTCATATTAGTTAGTAAAATTGATAACGTGTAACTACAATAATAATTTAATAAATGTTGAAATTTTGAAACAAAAAATTAATCAAATGATTGAGCCATATGCCACGCATGTCTCAGGCTGGATGAGGCACCTGATCCGGGCCAGATAAGTTGCTTGATACGAGCCATATATGCCTAACCGAGCCTGGTAAGTTGCTTGATCCAGGCCAGATAAAGTGCCTGATCCGAGCCGGATACGGAGCCTGACCCGGACCTGATAAGGGGCCGTCCATAAATTACGTCATCGACTTTTGCTGATTTTTGACCCCCCCCCCCTGAAATCATCCTATCCGTCATATCGTTGTGATCAAATTAACGTTACCGTCATCTAACGACCAGACCCCCCCCCCCCCCTATTTTAAAATGACGTAATTTATGGACGGCCCCTAAGATGCCTGATCCGAACCAGATACGGTGCCTGATCCGGGCCTGATAAGATGCCTGATCCGGACCAGATAAGTTGCTTGGATCCGGGCCTGATTAAGCGCCTCATCAGAGCCTGATAAGGTACCTGATCCGGACCTGAATATGCAAAAGCGTTACATCCCTGATCAGGGCCGGACTAAATTTGCCTGACCCGGCCCGGATTTGCTAATGTGGCAGCCTGATCCGGCCCGGATTTCACCCTGAACAAATTTCTGCTCGGGTAACCGCGTCTATTTATTTATTTTTTATTTGAATTAACTAGATTTTTCGTGAAATCAATTTTTTCCTATTGCATTCCATTATTGGAATTATTCATTTTAAATATATTTATTTATTCAACTTAAACTTGAACTAATGAACTAATGGTCTGTCTTTATTGCAACACACATATTAACGGGTTGTGGGGGTAGAGAAGGTGGAGAGAGAGGAATTATATATATAGGTTAGGTGTGAAAATTCTATAACATGTCATTCGATAACGCTTTCTAATTATCACAATGATATTAACTAATTGATATAGTTTATGTGATACAAATAATGATGAGAATCCATTTGGTATCTTATGCCATATCTGCGATTCAAAGTTACAAGCACTCGGTAGCATAGGGGCAGCGTGTTTGGCTATGAGTAGGGAAGTTCAAGGTTCGAGCCCCATATGGGTGAAATATTTTCTTCGAACTAATCATTTCGAAAGACCAGGTAATGACGAATTACAATACAAAAATAATTAATATTTTTTTTTGGCAGCGCAGGACCAATTTTGGTGATCTATATTGGGTCACAATTATCCGCCAAGACTCGGTCGATAATCGGGCCAAGCTCGAGTGCCAATGATGGCAAGCTTGAGGGGGCTTATTGTTGGCCGATTCTCGAATGAACTCCTACGCGATGCTCGGCCGATTCTCATAAGCCATTCTAGGGCCAATACTGATTGCGAATATCGGGCCGCTCTTATCATCCAAGGCTCGGTCGATGATCGGGCCAGGCTCGAGTGCCAATGTTGGCAAGCTTGGCGTCGAGCATCGGCCAATCATTGGCCACTACCGATCACCCTACATGGGCATCTGTTTGTGTTAAGGGTCTTTTCTCGACAATGTTTGTCTTGTTACGTTTGAGGTTTTGGGTTGTGCTGTCGTTTAGATTAGGTTGGCGTGCGGAACTCGGTCGAGCGGCGTGTGGCTCTCGGGGAATCGGTGCACGCCCGGCTGAAACGCCGGCGCCCCACCGTAGTGGCGCATCATGCTGGAGAGCGGGTCGTTTGGGTTACGGGCGGAGGCTGGAGGCCTCCGTGCCGCGCTTCGGAAGAGAAGCTTTGCCCGCTTTCGCACGGTGACCCGGGGATGCGATCTCCGAGAGACTCCATGTTACCGATGAGAAAAGATCCCGATTTGTTACCGTTTCGTTTTCGTAACTCAGGCAGGAAATATAGATTCCGAAAGGAATATTCTATCAGAATATTCCAGCTTCCGAAATAATATTCCAGCCCTCGATACTGTAAGATAAAGTTCTCGCTTGAACCGGCGATTTCGCATGGTCCGATGCCGCGAGCGTGTTGACATTTTTCCTGTCAACGCGCTCTGTTTCGCTCTCGCATAATCCCTCGCACGCCGGCTTTGGTCGCGCGAGGTACAGAGTTGCTAACGGATCTCCGCGTGAGATGGTTGTCTCCCAAAATCGCGATCGCTTCCGATTTTACAGATATCATCAGAGTTGTCGATCGGACGTCGAGCCACGAGCTTCGCGATAGAGAGATGTGTCGTGTCTCTCGCGCCCGTGACGTCGCGCTCTCGTTCTCGCGTTAGAGGCACGTTGTCATGCTGTCTCGTTCCCGTTCGTGTGACGTTTCCGCGTGCATTTCGTGTACGCGATTAAGTTCGTCTACGCATAAAGTTCTCGGGTGGTTAACCCACCAGCTCCCGCACCATGAAATGAAACTTTGTTTTATTTGATCGTGATGTTACCGGTGTCGCGTAGTGACAGATGCCGTTGACAGCTAAGCTACTCCCCAGTGAATCCCGACCCCTCTACCACAACCCGCAGACTAAGCGGCCGTGCTGTACCGCAACCGTCCTCCCGTGCAAGTGCATCTAGTTAGTCCGGTTACGATTCCGGCGATACAAAAATCAGGGAGGCCTCCAGACTCCCAGGGCATACCGGTTGAGAAATCCGGCGAAACAAAATTGTCTGGCACCTCGGGTATTGCGGATGCACGCGCGTGGGGAGAACGACCGAAGGTGACGGGTCTCACGCCTTTCCTCTCGTGTTTAAGTTCTCGTTTCCGTGGTAAGAAAAAATATCCCCGTCACAATATATATATATGTGTGTGTGTGTGTGTGTGTGTGTGTGTGTGTGTGTGTGTGTGTGTGTGTGTGTGTGTGTGTGCGTGCGTGCGTGCGTGCGTGCGTGCGTGCGTGCGTGCGTGCGTGCGTGCGAGCGTGCGTGCGTGCGTGCGTGCGTGCGTGCGTGTATGTATGTATGTATGTATGTATGTATGTATTTTTATAACTAGTTTTCCGTTCGTGAGCATATAGAGTGTCTCTTTCTAAGCAAAACGCTTTTTTTAAATGCTGTGCGACAGCAATTGACCGAGATATTCACGAGCAAAGTCCAACAGTGAGTAAACAATAGCACAGTAGTTCCGGCGTCCAAGCGAAAGGGGACACGGGTTCAAATCCACGTTCGGGCAAGTGGATTGGAACGTTCAATTTTTAAGTTTCAAATTTAAATTTTGAACCTTGTCCGGTTGCCCAAATAAAGCATTAAATAATAAATAAAAATGGTAAACAATAGAACAGCTGTAAACAATGTTCAACAGTTGTTCAAAATTGTTTACGTATCTCTAGATCAAACACTTGATCTATCATGTTTTTTCGGAAACGTGGGCATTCTTGTGGTCATTCCTGTCAGTGCTTACAGTGATTACTCCAAACCCCCAACGGCCCCAGTACGTTGATCAAGTTGCACAAGCCTAACAAATAAGTATGCATTAAATTAGCACTTGGAATTAATTCGTAGCGTTTTTTTAATGAAAAAAAAATATTTATTTTAAATGACAATAAAAAATACACGAATGAAAGTATTGCCCCTCGCTTTCTACTACTTTTGACCATCTTTTAGGCAGAGTACGAATACCGTGTCGGAAGAACGCCTCGTCTTTAGATGCAATCCACGAATCGACCCATTTTTGACAATCTTCGTAAGAAGTGAACTTCTTCTCAGACAGGATATGAGCCTGTCTGGAGAATACGGTGGGTGGGGTAGGACTTCCCATTTAAGTTTTTCCAGATATGTTTGTAAAAAGGGCAAAATCAATAATTTAATTGAATACAATCGCACACTCATACCGATTCGTGTGTGCAACGCCCGCGTATGATTGAGGCGTCATGCTCGTAATTATTTTGTTCCGAAAGTACGAGGCTCGGATTCGAACCCGCAACTTCACGATGGAGCGGTTTAGAAGGCAAATACGCTAACCACTCGACCGTCCAACTGGTTCAACTGATATAACTAATTTCAGGATCATGACATTTGTCGTAGCGAATCTGCTTATGGTTATAACCATATACCTTGTTTATGCCGTCAATGGACCGTCACAGCGTGCCGCCAATGTGCCCTAACCTTGCCGGAATAACGTAATCCAAATTTTCCGTCCCAATGCCGCGATAACGTATTGCCTTGTTTTTACCAGCAACGAAGCGTCGCAGCGTGGTGCATTTATGACTGAAACGCGATATAAAGATGACATCACTCCAAATCTGGAGCTTGCCGCAACAGTACCGTTGTTGCAGCAGGTAAGTTTTGCGTATAGTCACTGCAAACTTGCCGTCTTGGCGTCACACATTTATTTCGCCAAACCACGCACTATATGGCGCAAATTTGCAGCTTAATGCGAAAGCAAAAGACAGCATAATGTTCTGACGGTGTGCCGCCGTATGCTGTCCTCTTGCCGCTATAATGCGGACATGTGAATGTTCACAGCACGTTTTTCTATCAGGGTAACGATAGTTTCGTCCTCAAGGCATAAAGACGAGATAAATTTTTTCCGCGCGCGACGTGTAGAATTTTCACAATGTACAAGTGGTTACTATTTTGCGCATCCTAATAGAGTGAACCCAATAGTGCAAACATGTCTGCCGCAGCATCTGCGCTTGGATGTCGGATCGTTTCGTTCCAGAAGACCGTATGCTGCACAAATAGTCCTTTTTCATTTCCAATATTTTAATAGTAACATAACCTTCAGAAGAACACGTAGAGCTTTTGGTAAAATTTAAATATTATGTTTATTTTTCCAATACTAATTTTCTTTCGTTTCATACAAATTATATTTCACAATACTATTCCAGGCTTGAACATTCATGTTTAATTCCGCCGTCTCCACCCCCCCCCCCTCTCGCCACTCTCTGCATGCCTCAATATACACAGGGTAAGGCACATAAAGTGTTACAGAGCAATAGCACTCAAACTATTGATCATATCCAAAAATGTTTCAGACAGATGTTTCAGTGTTCGAAAAGGCCGTCATACTGGATCACCATATTTTTTTTTATCGGTGGAGGCGCTAAAGCTATGTCATGGTCAACTCCACTTTTTAAAATGGAACAATGTAATTTTTTCTAATACATTATTACCGATTTTAAGACGAATTCAGCGACCTACAACAAAAGGTCATTCTAGTCACGCAAAGTATGAAAGAAGTCGAAAATTCGAAAAATATCGGAATAATCACTTTCAAAGGATCCACTAATCTTGGTTTGGATCTACCTACAGAAGATGCTCGAAGTGATGACCCTCGACTTGTAAGCACTTGTTAATTCGCTGATGAAAAGACCGTCTAACTTCAGCCAACATTTGTGGTTTAATTTCGGTACACGCTCGGCGTATTCTTTCTTTCATGTTGTCAAGCCTGGTAGGTGCTACCGCCATTACGCGTTCTTTGACAAAATCCCATAAAAAGTAATCTGGTGATGTTAGATCTGGCGAACGAGGTTGCCAAGCTACAGGGCCGCCTCGTCCTATCCACTTTTCACCAAAAATCTCAATCATCACTTGTCTTGAACACAGAGCATAATGGGGTGGTGCACCGTCGTGTTGCGTCCACATGTTCATGCGAACATGCAAGGGCACGTCTTCCAGTAATTGAGGCAGTACGTTTTGCAGAAAGTTTTGCGTAAACTAGCCCGGTCAAGCGACCTTCAAAAAATATAGACCAATGACGTGATCGCCGACAATGCCGCACCAACAATTAACGGACCACGGATTTTGAAACGATACAGTTCTCATCCATTGAGGATTCTCATTTGCCCAATAATGCATGTTATGCCTATTCACATTTCTCGTATTTGTGAAGTTAGATTCGTCAGAAAAACGCACATGACTCAAAAATAAGACATCCCCGCGTAGAAATTTTGATGGGGCCCAAATCAGGGCTCGTTCAGGTTGCCTGACTGCCCTGGTAAGGCACTAATAAGGCAGCCTGAAAGGGCCCTGCTAGGAAATGTAACGTTGTCACATATGGGCCTGACCTGGTTGCCTGATCAGGCCCTTATCGGGTTGCCTGATCAGAAAGAAATGCATATAGAATTTCAAAAATCCAAAATGGAATGAAGAACTCAATTTAGAGTTCCACTACAATGATTTTGTATCATAATTCGTCATTCCCTGGCCTGCAGTTACCCGTATCACACCCCGATCGGGGCTTGATCCTGGTCAGGCTAACCCTAACAAATTTCTACTCGGGTCCATGCGCATTTTTCTACGAATCCAGCTACAGAAATTGACGCGATTTAGGAAATCATTGCCGAACAAATCCTGATGTAATGACATACGATACGGATGGCACTTGTGTTGATGTAAGATTCTTAATATATATCGCTGACTAATTCCACTCTCTCTTTCCATTTCCCTACTGCTCGCATGTGGATTTAGTGCAGCAAAAGCTAAGATAGCAGCCGCATTATTTTCATTAACAATCGAACGAGGTTTGACTCGTGTTTGTTTCACTGTACCGAAGCGACAGAAGGGGTCAGGCAATCGCTTAAAAGCCATGTGCGACTTTTGTTGCGTATCCGGATAACGAACCGCATACAAATCTTAGGCGTTTCTGTATCGTTTACGGCCTTCCCTCAGCATCATCAACATATCAAAAGATTCTTGAAAATCGTTCATCTTCGCGATCCGATGTACTCACATTAGAAGGTAATGCGTGACTAACTGATATGTCAACAGAAAATGCGTACTTGCTGCCGAAAAGAAACACTGGTATCGTAAGAAATGAAAACAGCGATCAAACAAGTATTTACAAGTCGAGGGTCATCACTTCGAGCATCTTCTGTAGGTAGACCCAAACGAAGATTAGTGGATCCTTTAAAAGTGATTACAGTAGAACCTTGATTATCCGAACCTCGATCATCCGAAACCTCAATTATCCGAACGATGACTTAGTTTATCCGAACGCTCAATTATCCGAACGTTGGCGCGAAAGATACATTGTTGCTCGCTGTCACCGCCGTCAGCAACAATGAGCAACCCAACGCAACTTCTCCTTCTCAAACGGCTGCGAGACTTAGCCGCTCAAAAACGCGTTATAGCCGTTCGTCAATTAAAAATGGACGATTTTATAAAAAAAAATATAAAAAAGGTATTCGACTTCTTTCAGGTATTTAAAACACACACACACACACACACACACACGCGCGCGCGCGCGCGCGCGCGCGCGTGTGTGTGTGTGTGTGTGTGTGTCAAATTTTTATATATATGTACTACAACTCGGTGTTGAGGTTGCGTAACCTCGTGGAAAGACGGAGGATTTAGATTACTCCGCGTTTGTGTACACGCATTATATATATATATATATATGGATACACACATTTATGAATAATGGGTGATAATTCCACGCAAAACCGTCGAGTTCTCAATCCTCAACCTCACAGACCATGTACATTGTCGCCAGAAAGTTGAAAGCCTCGACATGTTTGCTTCGAAGTAATCCCGGGAGAAAATACGTTATAGGCCAGAATTAAGGTTCACAGAATTTTGAGACATGACCTAAGAGTTACTTTACAAAGAGCGAATACTCTCTGAATTATGAATGTCCCATGCTGCCTAAACTAACTCTGGAAAAATAATTGTCAAATAAAGACTTGCAAAATCAGGTTGAAAAAAAGTATTAATGCTCTCGGAGTCGTGTCGTAAACGAAAAAAATTACGAGGCAAGAACGACCAAAACCTCCCACCCCAAGAATGCAATAAAGTCTGGATCTGGTAATTTAACTTGGAACGTCTTGCAACATTATGCGAGGTCAATATGTAGTTCATGTCATTCATATGTAGTGTACATGCGCGTTCTTCCGGCCATTTATGGAAATTTTTCCAGCGGTTTTTTTCAACCGCCAGCGCTCACGGTATATTGGGTATGATCGAGTTACATACGCGTAACAAATAAATATGTATGTATAATAAATACTTCCAATACTTTACACCCGTACACTTGCAGATTTTGATCGCGTGTATTTGCGCAAATTATTATTCTTGCGACACTCGATTGCCTGACAGAAGCCACTTAAGGGAAGGTTCTGCCTTGTTGGGCCAACAAATGTTCGATTTTTCACCAATTTTTTACGCGAAAAGTATTAAATGTTGATATTTGGTATGTTGACTAAGCGGTCTTTATTGAACGTGAAAATATTTTTTAAAGTTTGACAAAACATAGTGTTGGGAGTGGGAGGAGCCACGTATGTCGGAGCGCGGGCGATGAAATTTTTCGCTTGTGGAAGTCCTAAGTTCCGGACAGGTGATCTGGAGCAAAAAAATCAAACATATTTTTTACTTTGTACAATCTTGTGTATAAGTTGACCTAGAATCAAGAAGAAAAATTCAAAAATAAAAAAACAGTGTGCAAAAAACTGCGAAAATTTTTGGGAAAAAATCGAACACCTTCCGACCGCTCACTATTTTTTTATTTTTTTTTCTTCTCGATTTTAGGTCAACTTATACACAATATTGTACAAAGTAAAAATATGTTTAATTTTTTGCTTCAGATCACCTGTTCGGGACTTAGGACTTCCGCAAGCGAAGAATGTCATTGCCCGCGCACCGACATATGTGGCTCCTCCCACTTCCACCCCCATGTTTTGTCAAAATTTTAAAAATATTTTCATGCTCAATAAAGACCGCTTAGTCAATATACCAAATATCAACATTCTATATTTAATACTTTTCGCCTAAAAAATTGGTGAAAAATCGAACATTTTTTGGCCCAACAAGGCAGAACCTTCCCTTAATCCGGCCAAATAATGAAAATAGATCGCCCGAGGTTTCCGTCCGGTATAGTATAGCAGGTACGGATATATCTGTAGTGAGGAATTAACATTTATTTTAGATGAAGACACGCAGTACTCCGATTAATAATACAACAAAGTAACGTACGTCTATTAAATTAATATTTACTTAAAGCAGTAGTCTGGTGTAGAAATTCGACAAAAACGATATTTTTTCTTCATTTTATTATTCCTTAGACCTTTCTTAATACGCTCGTGAAAACCGTCTATTGATATTCCAAAAATTAGCAGAGTAATAGAAATTATAAGCAAGCTGCGCGCTCCCGGTATCAAAGCTTTGAACGCGTTTATCTCAGAACTATGTTTTTCAAATCGGCGCCCACGATATCTCGATAACTAATTGACCGATCCAGCTCAAATTTTGCACATACCTTCGGTAGCCTCTTTCTGAGGTCTGGTAGCAGAATTGAGTCGAACAATAATTTTGCCCACATTTTATAACTCGTCGAATACCCAAAAATGTATGAAATATCGTTAATCAAAGTTTAACAGGCCGCCATTTTGTAACAAATTTTTTTTAAGTACTAATTCTGCTACCAGTGCTCAGAATACTTATACAGATTAAGAATATATATATTTTTTTTCAGATGCATACAACATCACCCAGAGTGGGCGCCGATTGAGGCGGTTTTCGGCGGATCATGTTGTAAAAAAATAAAAAACTACATAAAAATATTTGAAAATATTTTTTTAAAATGTAGATACATTCTCAAAGGAACAATAAATACGTATGTAAAATTTCATCAAGACAACTCCAGCGGTTTAAAAGTTATTCCAACCCAAAAATGACGTAAAAAATCTCGCTCTAGACCAGACTACTGTGCCTTAACCAGCAGGAATGTTGCGCTCGAATAAGCAGGCGTGTCAAGTTTGTCAAACAGCCTTGGTGACATTAACGGATGATTACAAAATCGGATGAGAATGTTATCGAAGAGTATGATCGATTGCATCTTATTTCATTTTCGATGGAAATTATGTTAATTTCTATGGAATAATGATCACTAAAAAACGTTATTTCAAACAATATCATATCGCCAAGTTGATGTGCAGTTAACTTCTAAGTTAATTCATTCTTTAGTTCCTATACTTTTTGACAAATACATTCAGAACGAATGGACTATACTTTGAAAGCCATTTGCAATTCTTCTGATCGGTTCATTTTCGCGACTGAATACAGGCCGTCGACCTCCCGCTTTCATTTCTCGAATGTATTATTCACTTTACACGAGCATAGTTACAAGCACCACTTGACGAGGTTGCGAATATTCGGCGATATATCGAGTCAGATTGTGCAACCACGCAGTAACCGGGGCGAAGTTGCTGGCCATTTCGGAGAAAAACAAGACTCAGAATATCCAGGTCATACTCCCTTCGTACTTCTTGTTTAGATACGATTTTTTAGAGATTATGTTTTCGAATGTTCGTATACTTCCTAAAGCTCATGCACGTCTAAGGCAGCATCGACACTTGCACAGCTTAGAGCGCGCTCTAGAATCTTCAGCGGAGGAGCATCGATGGAAAATCTGTGCGAACGACGAATACACATTGATTGCATTTTACAATTGATACATTTTTTTTCGTCTCCCCGTTTTCTAATATCTCTGGCCCAAAACCTAGTGCATGACTATCCATGTTAATGACTATCAAAGTGCATATTGGTTGTACTTTAGTAAAGGAACGGTTATTTTTCGTCAGTGTGTGTGTGTGTGTGTGCGCGCGCGCGCGCGCGCGTGTGTGTTGGACTAAGCTGTAAGGCTAGTTTCGTCTTCTAGGCATAAATACGTGACATCGTTGTTCGTTTCGGTATTGATACCTTTCATATTTTTCGTCCTTCTTTATTGCGGCTATTCGGTATAAGGAATGTGCACGATGTTTGTCTCTTCGATTTGATGTATTTCAATACGCGATGCACAACGATCTCGCCTATGAACACCAATATCGATATTGTATAACAGACGATAGCTAATGTCAGAAATTGATGACGAAGGGCGACCATACTTTGTTGTCCCTCAAGCACTCTGATGTCCTCGTCATTGTTGCGTTCGACCGCTTCTTTTTTCGCGTCTTCGTACAATTTATTAATCAGTCCGGCACTCTGCATCCGACTTATGAGAATGTCTATAGAGGATCTATAGGGCGATCTTTTGCCAAGATCGAAAGCGCCACTGGCTGACCAAAAACAGAGCTTTGCGAGTTTCATCACAGGGTGTCCGTTGCTTGTGCTTCTTGCCACTATTATCTCAGCCCTTGATTTATCCATAAAACAAGTAATATTTTTCTGTACGATAAGCTGCTGAATGCAAGCGTTCATACCGGATAACGAAATAACACTTTTTTCCATCAAATTTTTTAAGGCACCCTCGGCATCGTGGAACGTTCTGTTGAGGTAGAGCGGATTCACTATCGGAATCAATCCCGAATTGTCGAGGTCTGTGATAGACTCGAAGACCATTTCGCCGGTAGTCAATAAACTTATGCCCGTCAGAGCACTGTAAATGTCCGAGGAGTAAATGAACGAAATCACGAGCAGAGAAGCCAGCATAACACGCTCGACGGTTCTACGCGGTTGTGGAGAGACAGATACGCCAAAAAATACCCTTGCGATGGTGAACGGTCGCCGCACGCGCACTGAGAGCCGCAATACTCTCGCTGCGATCCAGTAAATTACGATGATACCAAAACTGAAGAGGAAGGCAGATATCAAGTGCGCGGAGTTAAAACTTCCAGGTGTGGCCAGAATCGGTACTACGGCACACGATTCATCGACCACGATCGAAGTAGTGAGCAGACTGCAGCATCTGGATGTAGTGGTACGTCCATGTAAATAAGCACTGATATCCGCTTTCGAAAGTTCTCCCCTGACATAGTAGAATGAATGGAAATCGGAGGCTTTCATATTTTTATCCTTTATTAAATCTAAAGGAATGTATTTCAGAGAAGCATTAAGTTTCCAAGCAATCATTTGAAGAAGCTGAACGTTAGCACCATCAACAAATACAGGCTCATCAAATTCACTGAACGTGGCAACTGAAAAAGGTGGAGCATCCGGTACCAAGGCCCTAAGAGGATAACCGGCCATGTTATCAACTTTCTTTGGAAACAAACCGCCGCTATTCGAAGACCAGTTGCTTCTCCTATATTCCGGTTTGAACGGATTGAGGTGATGAACAATTGGCAGGCTGAACTCGTATTTCTCGGTTTTAAAATGTCCCGACACTTTTTTCTCAACCCACTGGAGAATCGTTAAGTCGAGTATTTTTTTAGTCCAAGCGTATTGCAACAAATTTTCGAGACTCTCACTCAACACTGGAGCGACGGATAATATCAGATATCGCGGACGGTAGTCGAATGATGTCATTTCAGCTACGGCATCAATGAAACTTGTTGACGGTAAAGTTATCCCAGCATCCCGAAAGTCGTGGATGAGAAGAAAGAAAGTTGCTGCACTGGTGAGTGGAATAGGATGCCCGTCGGCATCAACACATGGTGTATCAGGTACTTCTGGAGCATTGGCTATGTTTATTTTCATAACGGGAAACTTTTGCCCCAACTTGACCAGTACCTCATTGATTTTCGGGCTTGCAATGCCTTTGTTCTTCGCAAGTTTAGTTATGACCATCACTTGACGGGCTCCCGATTCTTTAGCGATGTATTGAGTCACATTGTCTATCCAGTCGTTAGACTGGACGAAATTTCTGCCCATCTCGAGAAGAAATAAAACTCGTAGTATCCAGGCCATATTCACTGCGTACATTTTACGCGATACGTTTCTCTGGGCCGAACGAGTTAGTGCACTCAGCGACGCCGTATAAGCACGATCCCAAATGTCTATATGCTTCGTAAGACTTCAGCACGATCAAGGGAGACACAACTGTCGAGACTGGGCAGAACGCTCGACAGTGCTCAGTGTCGGCCAGGAACGAGCTCTCGAATAGCATCGGAAAGCTCTCGATGCGCATGTGTGGAATATGAATACGAGGTCGAATTTTTATGGTCTGCATTCCACAATTGTGGAGGCTCGTAAACTCGGCCCCATGGGATCCAATTATACCATCTTCTATATGTAATTAACGTAAATTGCTCCACTGCATTTTCCGTCAGTTCCGAAGTTTTTTCGCAGTATGGATCGTTGCTATGTACGAAGCTCATAAACCTATATACTGACATTTTTGTGCGTTTGAGTAGGCTGCCGTTTTATAAATCGATACCTTTCTCGTTTGGCGTTGTTAATCGTTACCAAGTACCTCTATGGGCCTGAATTACCACCAAAAACATTTCAAATGTACGCAGGATCTTTGACTCGATGATTGATTTATATTTTAAGCGTTTCTGCAGCTGGAGTTGCCATCTAATTGCAGCTTTTCCGATTATTAGCATATAGTTCGATCGATTATTCAGTTTTTCACCGACAAGGGTAGTTGTTTCTGACCAATTTATAGACATTTCGTTGACCACATAACGAGAATTTTTTCAATCAGTGAGTTCGACGATTTTGATTTTCCGTATCAATGAGGGAATTCACCGTGTTTCCATGACACATGCACGTACGAACTACATCTTTGAAAAAAATACTTCAACACTATTTGATCATTTGAGCGGATATGCACTGCTAAAATCTGTGTTGAACCGCGATGTTCGTATCAATCCACGTATGCGTTGAGAGGTATATAAATACACACACACACACACACACGCACACGCACACAGACACATACGCGCACACACTCACATACCCACACACACGCGCGCGCGCACACACTTTTGGATTTTTCTCGAGATTGCAGAGCTTGTACCATTTTTGCCTTCACACTTATCGGCACAGCATTGTCGACAAACGACAAAGCAACAATTTTCTCGTTAAAGTACCACAAGTGATTAGTTAATTATTGACGCAGGCTCCCCTTCTACAGGATTCACTTCGCAATAACGAATGAAATTTTGTAGCAGTGACAGATCTTGATTTGAGGCCAAAATGGGGGAAAAATGTCGCGGTTTCCCGTTCGTGGCGCTAGAGTGAAGCTTGTAATTTTGCCCTACGAGCTACCGTATGCTGCCGCCAGGTGAGAGCGTTTGCTATGGCGCGCACGTCGCTTAAATAATAAAATTTAATTTCAGACAGCGATACCACTTGAACGGTTGTTCTAAGCTAATTGTTCGTAGGAACTTGTTTTGTAGGGAATTCAATTCTCTATCAGAATATCTTAATGACATTTTTGTGAGATTTTTTTCTGAAGTGTTTTACTACGACGTTCAGAAGTGCCAATATTTTCCTGTGTTATTCTTATGAAAAGTATTCAAATGCAATGCGCCGTTCGAAATAATTTTTTTTAGCTCTTCTTCGTGGATTCTTCTTTTTTTTATCTTAATTCACCTTTTTTTGGTGGATGCAACCGAAAAAAAATATCGATTTTTTTCCGCACACCTTTATATGTATATATAGCAAGCAAGGTGAAGTTAGTTGCCGAGAAGTGCGAGAAAGATGAGGCACTGCGTACGTCCGGGCGGCGCGAGTTATGCGACGAGGCTGCGCGGAACGTATCTAAAACGCTCACTGCAACTGTTGAGAAAAGTGTCAAGAAATACTCGGAAGGGCGTATGTAGTATGTTTACAACATGAGGTAATGACTTTATTCGATTCAACAGAACAGTGTGGAACAATTTTTGTGGTCATAAAATCGCTCGGAAATTCGATTCTAAATTATGAGATCCGGGATAGAGTGAACGAATCGAAAAATGGCCCAAATAAAATGGATGGCGAAAAATTACAGTAAATTTGTAAAATGCAATGAGATTTTCGATTCGTTGACGCGTTTTAGCTTGCCGTCGATTCAAAATTTAAAAAACAACCGGTGGCAGGCCAACCAGCCCCTTATCTACGATTTTTTCGAGTCGGGGCAAAAACTTGACATTGGCGCCCCCCCCCCCCCCCCGCCCCTCCAGCGTTTGAGATTAAGAGGGGGAAATCTTTTTAGACGCCCGAAAATGAGTCATTTTTAATGACGTTTGTTAGAGGCGATAAAATAATCGCATCATTTAAAAATGTTGACATTGTCTTATTTCAACTTTCAAGTGTTAATTTTTTCTTTTTTAAATAAAGCAAAATGGCGGCGTTATAAGGCATTCCTTTAGACGTCTTTTGAAAAACTGCTCATGTTATAGCTCAAAAAGTTATTAATTGACCTGGCTGATATTTTGGGAGGTTTCTCACTCTAACATTATTGGAAGGATATACCTATAAAAAATATGAAAGAGTATCAAATTGAAAAATTAAGTAGGCTTTGTAATGAAATTTTCATATTTTTGACCATTTTTACCCCAAAAAAGTAATTTATTTTGCAATAACCTTAAAACTTTAAGTATATCCTTCAAATAATCTTATAGTGAGAAACCTGCTAAAATTTCAGCCAGGTCGATCAAGAACTTGTTGAGCTATAACATGAGCAGTTTTTCAAAAAACGCCTGAAGGAACACCTTATGAAAGTTCGCCTCATAGGCACTTTTATTTTCAATGGCTAGGATCACGGGGCCATTGAAACTTACTAAAGCGCCCTGAATGCTAGGCATTTTAGTGAAACAAGTTTTTTTCAAACACAAGAATTTGGAGCCCGCTTAAATTGCCCCCCTCCCCCCCGGCAGGTACCCGGGTTTGCCCCCCCCCTAGATACGGGGCTGAGGCCATCTAATTGCATTAGGTGGTGTCTAGGTAGGTAGGTGTCTAGTCTAGAGAGCGAAAAACAAGCTTATTTTCGAAAATGTTTGTCTCAGCTTCTTTATTAGATATAAGAATAAAACTCTTTCGAGGACATAATGTTATCATTATAGAATAGAAAAAAAAATTGTTTACTTCGTCCAGCGTTCTTTGTCCAATTTTCAGAGGGCGCCAAAGTCGAGTGCTCAAAAAAATGTATTCCCATGGCTGACAAACAATCTCCGGATTGACACGTATGAAACAAAAATAGGAAACGACATTTTAAAGGGGAAGGTTTGCTGCGTGGTAATTCACCACCGTTTGCCAAAAATCGATAATAGAAAAAAAATGGCGGCTATTTGATAAACATTGTACGAAAGCCGACCTATTTTTGCACCGTTTACGTGCTCTAAATTTCTATAATATAATTTTTTTTCAAAAAATGTGGTGTATTACCATACAAAACAGATTAATAAAGAATCGTACAAGTTTCATCAAAATCGATCGAGCGGTTGCGGAGATTGTTTGTCCTCCAGTTGAAAAAAAGTGATTTCCTGAATCGATTTTTCGAAAGTTCTAGACTAGACACCTACCTTAAGCGTACGCGGCGGGTTCATCAGTGACATCAATGAGGGACGTCAAATTTTTTTGTCATTGAAAATGCTTTTAAAACTGTATACGTTTGTTGAGGAAGGCTGGGTATAGGGGTCGAAGTTAGGTGGATGTCATACGAAACTAACGCTACCCCCCACTCCACTGCCACTGTGTTGTAGTCGAGTGGGGGGAACTGCGTCATGCTGAATGCCTGCGATCGGTTGAAAAATGCCCTCTCCCCTCCCGATTCGAATCTTGTTATGAATTTAAAAATGATATTACCTACATGTATAAATATTTTTTGAAAAATATTTAAAAAAACAACTCATATTATTTACATGTACCTGTTTTTTATTACCCGAAAAGTCTGATTACATTTCCAATGCCATGGAAGAGTTGCACTTTGTGTAACATCTGTAGATTTTTGTAATAACTCGGCCCCAAGACGATGCCGTGTCTCTTGAGGGGTTAGGCCACAGTAACGGGTATAAAATCATGTGCGAATTTAACAAAAAAAATTTCACATGAAAAAGTGATTCACTCATAAAATTAATTACACATCTATTTAGTATGAATATCAAGCTATTAGATTTTTTTTTCGATGTACAGAATGGCCGACTACGAATATTTTTTTTTGTTATCTTTTTTTTAGACGCTTCGCGGCGTGACATTTAGCATCCACAAGTTTTTACCTAGAACAAAAAACAAAAATTCTCGTCAATCTACATTAGAATACCTAGAGAAGTACGTACGGAATTTAAAGAATATTGTTTTATTCAAAAGTTGTAGGTATTTGAATTGAGTTAGAGTTAGAATTAAGTTAGATTTTTTTTCGATGTACAAAATGGCCGACTACTAATATTTTCTTTTGTTATCTTTTTTTAGACGCTTCGCGGCGTGACATTTAGCGTCCACAATTTTTTACCTAGAACAAAAAACAAAAATTCTCGTCAATCTACATTAGAATACCTAGAGAAGTACGTACGGAATTTAAAGAATATTGTTTTATTCAAAAGTTGTAGGTATTTGAATGAATTTTCAGTGAAAAATTTCGTATAAAACTGCTCATAAAATGAAAAGTTTTCGATTAATCGGAAATTCCGTACGTACTTCTCTGCGAAATGCAATTAGGAACATAACCCATGAAACAATTTACAAAAGGCCTAACACTCGGCCAGTACAGTGCCAACTATAGTCGACGCTTGGGCGTCGGTTGGAGAAAATCTGAAATGTTGCATAGGTCCTACAGTTGGCAAATAGCGTCAGCCTAGCGTTGGTGCTGACCTGGACTAGTGTCGGCCAAGTGTTGGCCCAGTGTCGGTGCCAAGGCTGGGGTACCAAAGGTTCGGTGCAGTTTAAGGCCAATGCTGGCCCAAGGTTGGTTGTCGGAGATGCGCCAATGTTCAATTTAACCATGGGTTACTCATCGGTCAAGAAAACCGGCCGAACGTTGGTCTTATGGTTGGGTACCATCGGTTGGGCCTCGATTGCCATCCCGAGCGTTGGTTTCATTGTAAGCATCGGAAATTTTGTCACGGGAACTTTTAATTTAAAGTAAATCGAGTGAAATTGTTGAAGTTATTTGTCACGCCAATTGGAAAAAAGCTGTTTCGAGAAAAACGCGTTTAATGTTTTAGGTGAAAAAAAAAATTCTTGCTATAAATCGAATAGTAACTTATTCTTATGGTAATCAAGCACCGTTTTATCGAGAAAAAAATCTATTTTTTGAAAATTCGACTGTGGCCTTACCCCTTAATATAAAAAATTATGCGAAACTTACGGCCTTTTTAAAAGGCAATCAACGGGATTTGAAAGCAAAAAATCAAAAGTTCTGTCATCCGAAGAAATTAGAAGTTCATAAATGAAGCTTCGCACATTAAGTATCGCCTCAACGACAATCCTTATAACCCTTCCAAATACTAAAACGAACATCAAGCGATTGTTCACAATCACCGGCGCATTTCACGACATTTTGAAAAAATACATAGTGTTACGTCCAACAGACTCAAAATCTAACCGTTTCTTTTTAAATTATCAAAACAGAAAATGTATCCAACAACCGATTGGATATCCACTCCGCTTGTATTGGGAGTACAAATAAGTCCCCGCTGTTTCACAAAAGACGGCCCCACCAGGTGGTTATGGTTGAAATTGTCAGATGTAAAACGTCATATCGTAAGGTTGGACATCTGGCAAGAGCATAACCTTGAATCTGTCTCCAATAATATGCTTCCAATTCCGCGTCTTCGTTTCGTCCTTCCGCTACGTTCTTGGTCTTCGACGGCAAACTCACCGTTCTTAAACTTTTGAAACCACACACGACAACTTCTCTCATATAAAGCTGCCTCACCATATGCTTCTATAAGCTATGGATGCGCCTCAGTTGCTTATTTCTTCAAATTAAAGAAGTAAAGAAGAGTTATAAAGTTTCCGCAAATGACTCTTATTTGGCTTAAAACTCGACATTTTCGCACGAAAAAAATTATGGGATGCTCATACAAAATCGCTAATATTTCAAGGTTTAGGTCTTGCCAGATGTCCAACCTTACCATATGACGTTTCACGTCTGACAATTTCAAGCATATGTGGACGCTCGTATGGGCACCACACATAGCCTCCTAGTGGGGCCAGCTTTTGTCAAACGGCGGAGACTTATTTGTATTCCCAATAACAAAGGTATTGAGATCTTTTTTTTAACTACGCGTCTCGCAAAGACGTATAAGAATTTCGAAGAATATTTCATGCAGCCTCGCAATTCAAAGAGTTAGTTGTTTATAAGTTAAAATTCAGGGAGTTAGTTGTTCATTAGCTAAAAAGTTTATAAGCTAAAATTTTATATCCTTCTAAAACGAGCATTTTTTAAAACAATGTTTTGGGCAAATCATGTACGCGCCCAAAATACTACCATGATTTTTTTGCACACTGTGTGCCTTGTGGTCCCATTGCTATAGGCAAATGCCGGATTTCCGAAAATCGGTTATTTTTGCTAAACTATATGAGATGGCTGGACGAAAATACAATATATCACTTGGGGGTAGATTCTTCTAGGTGACGTATGGGTTTCAGGTATAATACGGTCATTAATAACTGCGATAAACAAAGAAAAATCGTTGTTCATCGGTGATGTACCGTTAAACTAACAATTCTACGTGATTCTTGTATAGGAATTATTTTGTAAATGACATTACGGCGCACAACTTTTAACGGAATCATTTCTTATAAAACCCATCCCAAAAAAATGATATTGTAATACTGGTTTTTTAAACAACTTTTGGCGGCCGCCAGATATTATAGAATAGGTACAACATTTTAGAGTACATTTCTGTTGGTCCAAAGAACCAACAAAACATTGGCAACATGCTAGGATCATTGAATAGAAATCATGTTTATTCAGGCTGGACTAACGCAAGTATCGAAGTAGATCCTACGGGTACTCGGCATCAAATTCACATCGTATCTATTTAAAATTACGTCCCGGAGTTTGGGTTGCATAACGTGGTAGGCAGACGGAGAATGATTCACATTACTGCGGGTGCTCAAATCGCTGAGTTCTTGGACGCCAATCGCTCAAACAATCTACATTTTCGTTAGGGAGCTAAAAAGAACGAATTGTTTGCTTGAAAGTATACCTGGGCTAACAAAACGATAAAATAGAACTGAAATAAACGCCGCAGGACTCTGACACATGATTTTTATGAAATTCAATCAACGGCAAATTCTTTCCGAGTCACGAACCTCACATGTTGTTTGGATGAGCTCTGGAAAAACAATTGTCAAGTAAAGGCTCGCAAAATAAATTTGAAAAAAGTATTGTACGCTCTCGGAGTCGTACAAAAAAACACGAACTGTTTGCTTGAAAGAAGAGTTGAGGAAGAATGAACCAAATCTTCTAATCCGAGAGTGTGAGGAAATTATAGTCTGGTCAATTTAGCTTAGAGTGCCTTGTAATATTTTGCGAGATCGCTATGCAGTTGGAAAGAAAAGCGCATGCCTGAATCAAAGGCGTGGCTTCATGGTGTATTCGCGCCAACACGCGCATGCTTGCGGCCATCCATTCGGGATGTTCACTGCGGTCATCCTCAACTCCCAACGCTGACGGTACGTTGGGTATAATAGAGTTGCATACGCGTAACAAATAAGTATATAAGTACTTACGTAGGTGTGTACAGGTAACGCGTACACCAGCAGATCTGATCCCGCATATTTGCGCAGGTTATTATTATGGGGATGCAAGGTTGCCTTCTAAAGGCCGCTAAATTCCGTTGGATAACGGAAATTGGTTGCCCGAGACTTGGGAACCGTAAAATAAAGCAGGTTTGGAAGTATCTAAGGCGAACGAATAGCATTTATTTTAATCAAAGACACGTCACGCTACGATAAATAGAACACCAAAGTAACATGCGCCTATCGAATTAATATTTACTTAACGACTAGAAATATGTTACGTTTGAATAAGCAGGTGTGTCAAATTTTTCAAACAGCCTTGGTGACATTAAAGGATGATTACACAATCGGATGAAAATGTTGTTGAATGAGTATGATCGATTACATCTTATTTCATTTTCGACGGAAAGTATGTTTATTTCTACGGAATAATTATCAATAAAAGACGTTATTTAGTATTTCAAACAATATAATATCGCCAAGCGAATGTGCAGTTAACTTCTTTGTTAATTCCTCCTTTATTTCGCGTAATTTTTGACAAATCCATTCAGAAAGAGTGGACTACACTTTTGAAGCAATCTGCAATTGTTCTGATCGTTTCATTTTTGTAACCGCGCACATGCCGTAGACCTCTCGCTTTCGTTTTCCGCATGTATTATTCGTTTTACGCGAGTATATTTATTAGCATCATTTAACGATCTAACGACTATTCGGCGATGTATCGAGTCAGGTCAGCCAACTATTCAGTAGCCTGGACAAAGTTTCTAGCCATTTCGAAGAAAAAGAAGACTCGTAATATCCACGTCATGCTCACTTCGTGCCGTAAAACGAATGAAAATGTTTCTAGTAACTGATAATTTCGAGGCAAACCAGGCCTATTGAATCATGTCTCGGAATATTAATGACGATAATTGATGGTGAATTATTGAATGGATTTTTATACAATCTTCCCGGGAATTAATTTCACGATTCTGCTCTAACAATTCGCTGCAATTTACTAGAAACATTTTCATGAATATTAATGGGACATGTTTTTGTACCGATGTATTGCAAACTCCCTGCGATTGTAAAAAATCCGCTTTTATATGTTGCGCAAGACGTCGCAAAAATTATTACTTTTTTGTTTCTACGATAATTACCACTGTGGTTTTTGTATATGATTATTATACGAATAAAAATTTAAATTTTCCTAATCGACTTTGTTATTCTCATTAAAAACCCAATGTTCCTCCTCATATCCTTTATAATGAAAAATAAAAAAACCCACCGTTATGAATTGTTTTGTTGAAAAAAAAGAAAATAATTTTTAAAAAATGAAAATAATAAAAAAATAATGTAAATAATTTTTTTTAATAATGTAGGGGTGAGAAATGTTTTGAATAATTGTTGGGATAACAAACAAAAAAAAGGAAAAAAAATAAGATCCGAAGGAGGAATTGAACTCGAGACCACCGGTGCAAAAGACCGAGCCCTAACCGTCTAGACTAGACGGTGGCTCGAAAAGTTCTTGACATTTTAATCTCATAAGGCGCCTAAGAAACTTTGAACCGATTTTTCTCGGAATTTTCCGAGTAGTGCGTCCTACTACTTTAACCACGTGAGGTGCTAGGGGTCCTCTTTCACCACAAAAAAAATCGGCCAAATCTCCGACCCCACGGTCGTGCCGTCTCGTTATCAGAGCACACTGTCGAATCTTTAGCGGAGGAGCATCGATAAAAAATCGGTGTGCACGGTAAATACACATTGATTGAAGTTGTTTTTCTATGTGTTTTCTAGTATCTCTGACCTAAAATCTATTGGACAACTATCCATTTCGCTTAAGAGTGCATATTAGTCGTGTTTCAGTAACGCAACGGTTGTTTTTCGCCAGTGTGTGTATTGGAACAAGTTCTAAGAATATTTTCGCCCTCTAGACATAAATACGCGACATAGCTCTTCTTTTCGGTATAGATATATTTTATATTTTTTGTCCGTCTTTATTGCGGCTATTCGGTATAAGGAAGGTGCACGGTTGCTTGTCTTTTCGATTTTATATACTTCAATACGCGATGCACAACGATCTCGCCTATGAACACCAATAACGATATTGTGTAGCAGCAAATAGCTAATGTCAGAAATTGAGGACGAAGCGCGATCGTATACTTTGTTGTCCCTCAAGCACTCTGACGTCCTCGTCATCGTTTAGTTCGATCGCTTCGTTTTTCGCATCTTCGTACAACTTATTGATCAATCCGGCACTCTGCATCCGACTGATGAGAATGTCTATAAAGGATCTGTAGGGCGATCTCTTGCCAAGATCGAATGCGGCACCGTCTGTCCAAAAACAAGGTTTCCCGAGTTTCATCACAGGCTGCCCGTTGGTTTTGCTTCTCGCCACTAGTATCTCAGCCCTTGACTTATCCATAAAGCAACTAATATTTTTATGTCCGACCAGCTGCTGAATACAGGAATTCACACCAGTTAACGACATAATACTTTTGTCCATCAAATTCTTTAAGTACATGAACGAAATCACGAGCAGAGAAGCGAGCATAACACGCTCGACGGTTCTACACGGTTGTGGAGACACAGAAACGCCAAAAAATGCCCGTGCGATGGTGAACGGTTGCCGCACGCGCACTGAGAGCCGCAATACGCTCGCTGCGATCCAGTATATCACGACGATACCAAAACTGAACAGAAAGGCAGAAATCAAGTCCGTGGACTTAAAACGTCCAGGTGTAGACAGAATCGGCACTACCGCACACAATTCATCGACCACGATCGTAGTAGTTCGCAGACTGGAGCATCTGGATGTACTGACACGTGCATGTAAATAATAGTATGCATGGGAATCGGAGGACTTAATATTTCCGTCCTTTGTCCATTTGTAAGGACAATATATCAAAGAAGCATTTAGTTTCCGAGCAATCAATTGAAGAAGCCGAACGCTAACACCATCAACAAATATAGGCTCACCAAATTCACTGAACGTGGCAACTGAAAACGGTGGAGAATCCGATACGAAGGCTCTAAGAGGTTAACCGGCCATGTTATCAACTTTGTTTGGAAACAAGTCGCCTCGATTTGAAGACCAGTTGCTTCTCCTATATTCCTGTTTGAACGGATTGAAGTGATGAACAATCGGCAGACTGAAGTCGTATTTATCGATTTTAAAATGTATGGATACTCTCTTCTCAACCCATTGGAGAATCGTTAAATCGAGCATTTTTTTGGTCCAAGCGTATTGCAACAATTCCTCGAGGCTCTCACTCAACACTGGGGCGACGGATAATATCAAATATCGCGGATGGTAGTCGAATGATGCCATTTCAGCTACGGCGTCAATTAAACTTGTTGACGGTAAAGTTATCCCAGCGTCCCGAAAATCATGAATAAGAAGAAAGAAAGTTGCTGCACTGGTGAGCGGAATAGGATGCCCGGCGGCATCGACACACGGTGTATCAGGTACTTCTTGATCGTCGGGTATGTTTCTTCTCATAACGGGAATCTTTTGCCACAACTTGACAAGTACCTCATCGATTTTCGGGCTTGCAATGCCTTTGTTCTTCGCAAGTTTAGTTATGATTATCACTTGACGGGCTCCCGATTCTTCGGTGATGTATTGAGTCACATTGTCTATCCAGTCGCTAGACTGGACGAAATTTCTGCCCATCTCGAGAAAAAATAAAACTCGAAGTATCCAGGCCATATTCAATGCGGACATCTTTCGCGATACGTTTCTCTGGGCCGAACGAGTTAGTGCACTCAGCGACGCCGTGTCAGCATGAGCCCAAATGTCTATTTGCTTCGGAAGACTTAAGCACGATCAGGGGAGACTCAACTATCGAGACTGGGCGGAACGCTCGACAGTGTTCAGTGTCGGTCGAGGACAAGCTCTCGAATGTTTAACAAATGCGCATGTATGGAATATGAACAGGAATTCGAAATTTTATTAGCTGCATTCCATGAGTATGAAGGTACGTATACACGGTCCCATGGGATCCAATGATACTATCTTCTATATGTAAGGGACGTAAAATGTTTCAGTGGGGGATTGACTGCGTCGCACAGTTTTCTCGACGTATGGATAATTGTTGCTTTGCACGAAGCTCATAAACCTATATACTGAAATTGTCATACGTTTGAGTAGGCCGCCGTTTTATAGATCCATACTTTTCTCGTTTGATGTCGTTTATTGTTGCCGAGTACGTCGACGTTGTTGATCATTACCAAGTACTTCTATGGAAATGGATCACCACAAACGAACAGATCAGATGTCGGTACGCAGTATCTTTGGCTCGACGAATGATTTGTATATTTGTCGTTTTTGCGGCATTAGTTGCCACGTATTGCACCCTTTGCAATTATTAGCGTGTACTTCGATTGATTATTCAGTTCTTCGCCAACAAGGGTAGTTGTTTATCTCCAATAGATAGACATTTCGTTGACCGCAAAACTAGTAGTTTTCAATGAGTCTGACATCGACGATTCCGATTTTCCCTATCCATGCACGAAATCGTGCTTCCATGATGCATTTGACGATATATACACTAATCACAAAAATTAAGGGAACAACACATGTTTAACACTTTTAGGTCATTTTCAAACTGCTCTATCTACGTGAAAAATCAACGTAAAGGGGTAAAAAGGTGGAATGCTTGAAGCCTCCAGTTTATGAGCTTTGTGTTCTAAATATTTTTTTTTGATTGATAGACGTGACTTTTTTTGGACTAATGACCGGGTCGTTCTATTTTTCTTTGTTTCTTCATCTTTAATTTAGTTAATTGTTAATTTAATTGTTTTGTAGTCTTTATGACGATTTGTCACAAAGTTGTGGACTGTCAAAGCTAAAATGTCGCTTTGAACTTTGAAGACTCATAACTCGGATTCAACAGTCACACAGAAAACGAACGGGCTGTTTTGAAAAGCTGAACGAATGCCCTTTAAGATAGAATGAGCGCGCGCCCTTGATTTATATAGATTGTGTTCAAATTTTAACCAGGCATTGTTCGTATCGTTATGCATGTTAAGTGAAATTTCAGAACAGTCGACTATTTAGATTGGAAGATAATGAGTTTTAAAGTTGCAACTTTTAACACTGTAGGGCCTGCATTTAAATTTTGACAGAACAATTTTCCATAAGAAATATTCGTCTCCTAAAATAAGAAGATATGTTGCAACACCGCATCATTCGACGTATCAAATGACGTACGTTTGCGCGTCATATGTTAAATAATACTGCAACACAAATTTTTATTTGGAAGTAATTTTTAATCGAACAAAGTTTTTAATTAGTTATGAATTAACCAACACTTTTGTTCGTTAATGAACATAACATAAATAATATAAAATATTAATATTAATAAGGCAAATATTTTTTTTGTGATATAAGTTTTTAACTTTAAGAGTACGATAATTTTTTTTCTCTCGAAATATTGAACAATTCTGTTCTGCGGTGTTGCCATATATGTTCTTATTATAGGGGACAAATATGTTTTACGGAGAATTATTCTGTCCTCACTGAACGTTTTTAGCGAAACTGAGTAGTAAGGGCAATCCAAACGTTGATATCCAATGATACGAACAATGTCTGGTTGAAGATTGAACAAAATCTATAGAAATCAAGAGCGCGCGCTGGTTCTACCTTAAGGTGAAGAAAGCAATTTTCAAGGATTTTGTTCTCGTGCGAGATATTGATTTGAAAATCGGCACGAAGGGCGTCTGCTCTTTTGAGTTCAACATTTATAATATCGGTGGAAATAACAAGCGAAAAAAATATGCCAAAGTATTTTTTGAAGTTCTTAGTGTCCACAAGAAGTGTGCTACTTGTTAAATGGCTCCGATTTTTTTATCCTAAATGGCCAAACCTTTGAATTTGAGTAAACAAGTTAAAGGAACATCATTAGTGTATCTAACCATAATTAATCGATGTTTTTGAGAACAAAATTATTTCTTAGCATTTACTGCTGTTATCTCTCATTGCTAATGACAATATGCCAGAAAAAATTGAATTAAAAACAAATTTAGTTTTTTTCAATAATTTTTCATTATGAAATGTTTTTTCCCCATTCAAAGCTTGATTATAATCATTAATCATAAATTACATTAATTTAGAGTACAACATTTCAATATGTACTCAAAAGCATTGTTTAATCCTTTTTATCTCCTTTCATGAACTTTATGAACAAAGCTGTATTTTCCATCAGGTCGTCGGCCTAATAATCTTCACTTTGAGCAGATCGCTCGACTTTGCAAATTTATATAGCTGATTTTGAAAAGGGAGAAGGAGTTATTATAAGTCAGTCTTAATCCATTTTTTATTACGAAGAAGGACGTCTTCGGGAAATTCCAGTGCGTGGTAGAGTTTTCGAGAAAATATTTCGTAAAGGTTATAAGGCGTTATTGTATGGGTCATCGTCATGCCGCCATGATGGTTGGTTTAGTAATTGATATGGGACTGTCCCACTAATCGTCACATGCGTTTGAACTGCTTCAAGGCCTTATATACCTTTAAAAAATAATGTATCTTTTTTAAATTGATTTAAACGAAGTATAAACACCCCATAAATGAAATGCAAGCTTTATTTTAGGTGGAAACATTTTTTTGCGGCACGTAGAATAATAGGTTTAATACTTTAAACGCGTTTTTGTGAAGCTATGTTTTCAAAATCGGACGGACTCGTAGGCTCTACATTTTAGGACTGATTGGCTTGAAATTTCAACTATACCTATTTAGATAGATTTTTTAGTGATGTACACATGATTTTTACAATTGACTAACAATTACAGTTTTTGGAAACAGATAAAGACCGTTTTTTGTCAAAAATGCGACTATTTTCAATTGGGTTAAATGTTCAAAAATGAATATTTTGTAATAATTGTGTGTACTTCGATAGCAGAACTCGTGTAGATTACGGGGGAAAAAAATCTTTTCGGTGCGTCTCCAACGAGAGTGCCCGTGGCGGACCCCAAAAAACGCATTCTGTTTGTACCGGCCACTGGGCCACCATTGTGTGTTTTTTAAGAAAATAAAAATTTGATTTGAGTACCTACGGATATGTCAAATAAACCCTCTAACCCTCGCTGTGATAGCTTTATTAATATTTTTTTTAATCTCAAAAAGCCTTGTTTTCTAACCATTCAAAGGTACATAAGGGCTTAATTAATTATGCAAACGTTCGTAAGCCTTTGTTAACTCGATCATGGCTGCTCATAGGACTACAGCATTATTTTAAGGCACTCAGTCACAAACTTTTCGCCTTCTATTACAACGTTTGATGCAGAGTTTGAAACATAAATTTCTCTCACATACATCTTTATTCATATAAAAAATAAAACTAACTATGGCTATTACGTCAGGATTATATTTTTTATTCATTTTCAATCATTAGAAACAACTATTTTATCATAAAATAGTGTTTAATATTTTTTCGATCGAGTGGTGTTCACCTGTGTTCGAGACGTATCCAGTTATCGACATATGGTTACAACTCAGTAATCGACAACATTTATCTATATGTATATCTTTTTTACTATTGCGAATATATATATGATGATTACTGGTCCATGGATTCTTCAGACAATGCTAATTACGGACCCAATGTTTCTTTTCTGGTTTTCTATTAATGACTACTCCATACATAAGATTTTTAGGTGGGGGGACATATGTCGAACGATCGATATGTAGATGGGCCAAAATGTCGAATTCGAAAATGACGAAAGTTCGAATATAGATAGATCAATCTTACTAGAGTCTGTGATGTCGAAAATAACAATTACGAATATGAACATCTCGGAAGTTGATATGTAGCGAAAAACAAAAATCAGATTTAATAAAATATCGAAAAACATAAAATCAATGGGCCTGTATGCATAACACCAAATAATTCGAGACGACAATTCTCCGAATTAAAAAAATGGCGATGGTTCACAATGCAGAAAATCATTAAAGCGAACGGCCGAAAAGTCGAGTGGTTGAAATCGCGGAGGGTCAAAATGTAGAACGGCCCGAATGGCGAATCGAGCAATACGTCACTTGCGCCTCAGAGTGAAGCTACGAGATGGCGCTGGCGGTCTGTAGGCTAAAATATGGTAAGACAGTCATCCCACGTGACGGGCCCGGGTGGCGGTAAAAATGTCGAATGACCAAATATAGAACGACAAAGATTTCGAAACGACAGAAGTATGAACTCTCAAAATAACGAAGGTTAAATCATTCGAAATTTTATCTTTCGACTGATAAAAAAAATAGAATGACTATAAATCGAACCATTATTTATTGGAGAGGTAATTTATTCGAAAACGAATATTCAGATTGTCTGCAATTCGGAACATAAAAATACGGAATCGAAAAATGTAGAACACCCATATCTCCGAAACAGAAAATAGCGAGTGCCTAATATGCGTAATACCGTCTATGGCGAAAAGCAATATATCGAAACGCAAAATGTCGATGGTCCGAAATGTCGAACGTCGAAAGGTCGAACGGCCAAAATGGCGGACGTGGTGGGGCCCGTCACGTGGGATGACTGTCTTACCATATTTTAGCCTACAGCGCCATCTCGTAGCTTCACTCCGAGGCGCAAGTGACGTATTGCTCGATTCGCCATTCGGGCCGTTCTACATTTTGACCCTCCGCGATTTCAACCACTCGACTTTTCGGCCGTTCGCTTTAATGATTTTCTGCATTGTGAACCATCGCCATTTTTTTAATTCGGAGAATTGTCGTCTCGAATTATTTGGTGTTATGCATACAGGCCCATCGATTTTATGTTTTTCGATATTTTATTAAATCTGATTTTTGTTTTTCGCTACATATCAACTTCCGAGATGTTCATATTCGTAATTGTTATTTTCGACTTCACAGACTCTAGTAAGATTGATCTATCTATATTCGAACTTTCGTCATTTTCGAATTCGACATTTTGGCCCATCTACATATCGATCGTTCGACATATGTCCCCCCACCTACGGGCCCCACCACGTCCGCCATTTTGGCCGTTCGACCTTTTCGGCGTTCGACATTTCGGACCATCGACATTTTGCGTTTCGATATATTGCTTTTCGCCATAGACGGTATTACGCACATTAGGCACTCGCTATTTTCTGTTTCGGAGATATGGGTGTTCTACATTTTTCGATTCTGTATTTTTATGTTCCGAATTGCAGACAATCTGAATATTCGTTTTCGAATAAATTACCTCTCCAATAAATAATGGTTCGATTTATAGTCATTCTATTTTTTTATCAGTCGAAAGATAAAATTTCGAATGATTTAACCTTCGTTATTTTGAGAGTTCATACTTCTGTCGTTTCGAAATCTTTGTCGTTCTATATTTGGTCATTCGACATTTTTCCCCCACCCAGATTTTTTTTTGCTAACCTTGTCCCAGCTATCGACAGCCATGTCGATTAATCGGCAGAGTGCTTATATTGCTAAACTGGCAATCGTCATATGTGAAAACTCGTTGCAACGAGCTCAAAACTATAATTTTAATACCAAACGCAAAACTAAGATTCTTGTTAATCACTTGAAGACAAACTTACTTCACGCAAGTCCCCAGGCATTCTCAAATCACCAGAGATATGACACGGTTCACCTTAACCTCCTCATGAAGGATTCGGCCGAGATGACAGATAGTCGTCGTAGGTGAATATATTTTATTTAATTATTCTTGAACACGTATACTTACGAGTGTGAAAATGTAATACAACGTAGTAAATACCTCCTGGGAGCTAACATATCACAGATATGCACGAAGGACTGATTTGGATCTTAAAATACGTTATTTAATGTGTAAACATGACGATCACTAGGACCCTGACCCGAGGGGAAAACGTAACTCATCACGGCCGAGCCACAAGCTAGTAAAGTGATGTTTCGAATTGCTATTAGCTAGCCGTCTTAGCGATTGACTACTTAGCCTTGTAACGCTTTGGTCCTCTAGTTACTGAATACAAAAAATGAGATGGTGACTAGATAGAAACAAATATCCCACGGGTTGATTATATTTCTCATCTAACCATGACCTAGTTTTTTTCAGCTAGCGACTGGGAACAAAAAGTAAGGTGGCGATTAGATAAAAAAAAATGTTGCGGCTATATATTTATATTTTCCTGATTTTTTTTACACATTACTTACATCATTGGACCCTTTTACGATATTCTTCGTTGTTCATTAATTAGGGTTATGATATTTGCGCTCCAAATATATTGATGGTTCAATTTTATATTATCTCAGACAAACGCTTACGCCGTAACGTGGTTTCGATCCCGGGACCTCTGGGTGATGAGTTGTGACGTTGTCCACTGTGTCAGTTCTACTTGTTTAATTTCTGAATTTTCTTACTGTCTACATATGTTATGCTACACAATGTCAGATTATTGAAAAATTGGTGGAATAACAAATGTAAATAACATTATCGGATCAATGACTCAATTGCGTTCGCACTGAGAGCGATAATCGCATAGAATTACATAACCTTAACCCTTGTGTTCGCACCCGGGTACCCGGGTGCCCACCACAGTACATTTTTGAATTTAACTCGATCAAAAATAGAAATTTCGACAATAACCTCCGGATCGTCGTTATTTAACTCAATTGTAAGCAGGTGATTTGTTTCGAATAAAACAATTTTTTTTAATTACCAAGAAGAAATCGAGTGTGAAGTATATATACGTCACGGACGCACCCGGGTACCCCGGTACCCACCTTGAAAAAAAATCATTTTGACTGGATTATTGGTTTGGGATAGTTTTATTTAATTTTTATACGTCGAATATGTTTTGTAATGATACGAAATTCATAAAAATAAATGTAGAAAATTAATTCGATCCTGCATTCGTGACACTGCGAAGGTTGTAGCATGTTCATCGCAGACAGGTTTGTTACAATCGCAGCATGACTTTTGTGTCTTTCTCCTCTCCTTGATTGTTGCTTTGTAGCAAATATGACAGGAGCCAGTGATTTGGATCCTCCCTGACATATCTCGTTCATTAGCAGGACCTGGAGCGATTTCCACGGGTCTTAATGACCACCCGATCACACTTTCAATGGCGATTTTTGTGCTGTAATTTCGCATTATTTGAACGTTTTGCGACCGGTTCTCAATTACTGGTTTTGCGAATTCTTCACTCAATTGGCGCATAAACAGTCGTCGTTGGTTTGTTGTCTTCGGAAGCATCTTGTTATTTTCGTAATAAATTAAGGACGCGAGTGAGCTAATATCCAGCATGTTGAAGAACAGAGCTACCGGCCATCTCAGAGTACGACGTTGCGTAGTGTATCGAGTGCACATTTGATCCATGGTATCAACGCCAGCTTTATATTTATTGTAGTATGTTATAATGTGAGGTATTTTTTTAGTGTCATCATTTACAGCTCTGTCGGAATGCATAGTCGACAACATAATTACTACTTTATTTTTCTTTGGCATGTATGAGCACATCGTGACCTTTCACTGAAGGCAGACTCAGTAGAGTATACTTCTCTCGATTTATACGGAGCCATTACACTTGGAACATAAGGTTTATTTTGTCTCAAAGTGCCAACGACAGTTAAATTCCATGAAAGCATGTGTTTGGCAAGGGGTAGCGTTGTAAAAAATTATCCATGCTAATACTTCTACCACTGCCTTGGTACGGAGCTGCAAGCTCTTTTACAACTCGTTCTTCTTGATTTTTTTCTCGAACATCACCAGATTTACCAGTGTAAATGATACCACGTAATGGATAAGCATTTTCAGCGTCGCAAATCCACCAAATCTTAATGCCATATTTAGCCGGCTTAGAAGGAATATACTGCGTAAATTTTGTGCAACCACGGAAAGAATAAAGTTGTTCATCAATTGTTACATTCTCAGTCGGCTTGTACATCTGAGATAAATTTGCGTTCAGCATTGTCCAAAGATCACGGATTGGAGTTGCTTTATCCTCTTTCAAACGTTGCTGGCGTGTATTGGCATCGTCGAATCTAATAGAATGCATAATTTTCGAAACCTGTTAAGCCCCATTGTCGCTCGGTAGAGGGGATATGAATTGCCGTGCCACATATCACTTGTACGATCATATCACTTGTACAGAACAAATCAAAATAGCTATGAACGAGTACATTTCTTGCACAGTGACGGGCTTCCATTCTCTTCGTGAATTTGGATGCGCTGCGTTGAATTCAGCGTAGACTGACAAGGCTTTCTTATTCGTATGACGAATTATGATGTCTACCATATCTACTGTAAAATCTTAAAATACTACTTTAAATACTACTATAAATACTACTTAAAGTATTATTTATTAGTATTTATAGTAGTATTATTTAATACTACTATAAATACTACTTAAAGTATTATACTACTTAAAGTAATAAAATACTACTTAAAATACGACTATCTACTGTAAAATCTTAAAATACTACCAAATCTTCTTGAAAGCGTCGTTAATTGAAAGTCTCTGTGCTTCTGTGAGGACCACTTCGCTGACGTACTATATTGTGACGTGCAGTTTGGTATTGAAGAGGCGGCGTTTTATACCATACAGTTTTGTCTTTGGCTATCCAAGCGGTTAGTTTCCTCTGAAAAATAAAATTCCCACTCTTATACGAAATGTTGACGAGAAAATGAAGCACGAGACATGCTACATTACTATTCGTGGTATTATATAGACTCAGGTAAAAATGTATGTACCTGCTCGTGCTGCGGTTGGCGTTTGATCAGCTACCTCACTTTCTGCCTCACTTTCACTGCTTTGAACTTCTCCCTCTTGTTCAGTGTTCTCGCCTTCTTCGCGACATAAAAGTAAAATATATTTCATATTACACTATAAATATTAGTGATAATTTTTTATTTTATGCTGTAATAATTTATTTAGGAATTTTCTCTACTTTTTCCGTGGGCTTCATTATTTTCTTCGGTAAATGATACTTCTTGATTATCTATAAAAATACAATAAAGTTTATTGAAAGTCATTGTGAAAATGATTTTATAAAATAGACTTTGATAAAAGAAAGTTACCTGAATCATCGGCAAGTTCATCGCTATCAAAAGCGGGATGCTTTATCAAAACTTCATCTGGTAACCAGTCATCGTCTTCACTGTCAGATTGCGCATTGGAATCTATATCGCTCTCTCCTAATATCGTTTTCAAATAAGCCTCTTTCTGTGCGGCATTCAATCTGAGATTTGATTCATGCATTATTGGCCGGTTCAATAAAATCCGAGGATGGAATCGAAATTTATGAATGAAACACTATAAAAAAGTCGCATTAAATTACCTTGAAAATTCTGCTCTCGATAGTTCTTCCATACCTTCAAAGTCTTCAATCACAAAGCACCCACAAATACAATTTTCATAGATAAAATAGTGACTGCACTAAAAACAATGGAGCAATATTAATATTTTCTGTAAAAAAATCAAGCTGCAGTCCGTTCGAAACACAGCGGCACGTTCGCGTGAACGAGAAACGCTAACTGTTGAACCCATACTTCCATACCCCCACTTTTTTCAACTACAAAAGGGGAACTGGTTTGACGAGTCCTGCCAGACTATATAGTGATGTCTATTTATAGAAATAAACGTTTAGGAATCTATTTCAGGGCTGTAGTATTCAAAAAACGAAGAAAAATAAGAGGTGGGCACCTGGGTACCCCGGGTGCGTAAAAACGTAGGTAAAGTTGGGTGCTAACACAAGGGTTACATTGTATTTGTTCGATCATTTATTCCGGCTAGTGCGGCTGTAGTTGGGAAGTGTTGGCGAGGTCATCGCGAGATACCGACTTCAGGATTTTATTCGTTTGCAACGTCATCTGTAACTCAAGTTGCTTAACCAACCATGAGCCAGTCGCTCGATAGAACTATAAGTATTCACATAACCACACTTTGTCATTTGTGACCAAGATCGACTAGGCAGTGACTAGCCAAGGGGTGCACAGCCGCATAGCTAGCTAGGTCATGGCGAGATACCTACTTGAGAATGCTTGCGTTCGCAACGCCATCTGTAGCTCAAGTTCCTTAGCCAGCCATGAGCCAATCGCTCGATGGAACTACACGTAGTCACATAACCACACTTTGTAAGTTGTGACCAAGATCGGCTGAGCAGTGACTAGCCAAAGGGCGAATAGCTGCAGTTAACTATTGTTGGCTAGGTCATGGCGTCATGCCCACTAGAGAATTTTTTCCTTTTGCAAAGCCATCTAAAACTCAAGTTAGCTAGCCGGCCATAAGTCATTCGCCCGATGGAAATACACGTAGTCACATAACCTCACTTTGTCATTTGTGACCAAGGTCAGCTGGGCAGTGACTAGACAATCGCTGGATAACAAAACATTCACAATATTACTAGCTCATAGCGAGCCAACCATTGGTCAGTTCGTATGAGCTCAATTGGGCGAGCCAGTTACTAGTCCGTAACTCAGACAGACTAGAACAATTTCTACTCGGGGAAGACCACTGGGCCGTCTACCTTACTTTTTCATACGATATCTTTTTTCTGCTACATTGAAGTACTGTAAATTCGAGCTTTTTTAATAACAAAGACAGTATTTTTCACTGCTCACAATGTTATGAAAAAAAGGAAATAATGTTTTTATTTGATTATGGGTCGACGGCATTTGAGTGAGCAATGAGATTTTTTTTCAAAAAATGTTATTCTCTTATACTGTCACTTGAAATTAGCAATAACAGCAGAGAATGTCAAGAAACAAGATTTTCACAAAAAAATCGATTAAGCATGGTGAGAAACACCAATGACGCTCCTTTAAATTTTTTACTAAAATCCAAAAGTTAAAACATTCAGGTCACCGGGGGAAAAAATCGGAGAAACTCTTTGGCACACATTTTATGGACACTAAGAACTTGAGAAAAATATCTCAACATACACTCAGTAAAAAAATTTAAGCAGCAATAATATTTCAATATTTTTTTCAGTGATTTTTATAAGGCCGTAACGGATCAGACTAAAAGATCCCAGCATTGATTCAGCCAGGATTTTTTTAGCCTGTGGACGATTATGAAAAATAAAAATTCAAAAATGTTCGACTCGTAATATTGCTTATGACAGCGCCGAGCATGATTCTCAAAAAAAATGTTCTCCGCGAGATTCTTCAACTAGAGGCATCAAGCTTCAAAATGCTTTTTTTTCTCGATACGACTGCTTTTCACGAAGTCACGCTTTTCAAAAAGGACAGCATTTTTTTTTAAATTTTACTAGTCCTTTAATTTTTTTGCTGAGTGTAGTTTTTCGATTGCTATTTCTAGAGATATCGTGACGCGAACAACACCATTTATTTGACGTTTTTGAAAATCAAAATCTCAGATGAAAAAAATTCTTCAAAATGATTTTTTTCACCTTAAAGGGCACTCGTTCAGCTTTTCCAAAACTGATCGTTCATTTTCTGTTCGATCATTAAAACCCGTTTTGAGTCTTTGAAGTAAAAAGCGTCATTTTGGCTTTGGTAGCCCATAATTTTGCGACAAATCATCGTACACAATAAAAAAAATGAGAGAAGAATAAATAACGTATGTATTCCAATTCAAAATTGAAAAACCGAGTTCAAATAGTTACAAAGTGTGTAAAAATAATTATATGTAGATTGGAAAACAATAAAAACGTTTATGAAACTGTAAAAGTCGCCTTTAAAAACCTTCTACCGAATCTGAGAAATAATGAGTAGGTGAATTAATCAACTTTTAACGTAAAAAGCGAATTCCCCCGTATACATCAAATAAGGGAAGTAAATTAACAAGCGCCTTTATCTACTGCAATCTTTTAGACTGGTAGGAAATCATTGACTGATCTTTTTTCGAGCCATCTTGATATATGTATAAATAAATAAATATATATGATGCATAGGTTCTGCCATTCCAGACATCCTGGTATAAATGTTCGTCGACATCAATACATTATTTCAATCGGTGTTGCTAGCGATCTTGATGGATTGAAACCCACCTTAAGGGCTTACCCCCACTTGCGATTTTGAAAAAATCGATTTTTTTATTGCATTTTTTTGAAGTATAAGTATCTGAGAATATGTCCTGAAAATTTCAAGTCGATCCGAACAAAATTGACTGAGATATGAGCGTTGAAAGAGAAGAATCCGTTGTGTAAACGGATTCAAACGAGCTCAGGCGAGAAACGAGGCTTTCCAACATGATTACAAAACACTTCCATCAAATGTATTGGATGCCATCAGACCTATATACAACGATCTGAGTAAAGAAACTTTACTCGAAAGATGCGTCGGTGGCTTCAATCAAAATAAGAATGAAAGCTTCAACCAACTTATTTGGAAAATCAGCCCAAAAATCGTCTCGAGTGGAGCAATCGTTGTAAATTTAGCAACTTATATTGCCGTTGGACTATTCAACGAAGGTTCAAAATCATTATTATTTTATTTGAACTCAATCGGAGTGAGCTGTGGACACAACGCGCACGAATACGCTGATAAAATGGACGAAGCACAGATTGCACTGGCAGAGAGACGTGCGGCCGAGAGCACTCGTGAAGGAAGAATGTCACCAAGACAACACCAAATTTTCGTTTTGCAAGCGGCATCGTCGGCGGAAGAACTTCTGTATGGGCCCGGAATAGATGACTCTATGCAAGTTTACAAAAAAAAATATTTTCTTCGTGTAAACTGAAATTGAAACTTTAAACACGTTTTTCTCAAAATGGCATTTCTGAAGTCGGTGACCAAGATTACTCGAACACTAATGAACCGATCTTCTTAAAATTTTGCAGGCTTATTTAATACATAAAAATGTAGTCTTTAATCGTTCGATTTTTTTTTCGAAAAAAAAAAAATGGCCGTTTTATAGCCAAAAAACGGCCGTTTTTTTTTGTTAAAATCGAACCATTAACTTTGACTGTCCGCCATTTTGTGAAAAATGAATATTTTTTAAAATCCTTCGATTAAAGACTAGTTTATACTTATATTTGACTAAATCCATGCGCATTTTTTTTTTCAGATGATCCACTTCGCCGCAATGTTGGTCACCGCAAACCGTGTATATAAAAACATTATTTCATTGACGGCCATTTGCCACTAAACAATGTAATATTTTTCAATAAAAAAATTACTGAAAGTTCTTCAAGATGTGTTCTTTAAGATGGTATATTGATCGATTAAAAAAGATTTGTAGTTTTCTTTTAAACAATTCATGAAAAAGGCCTTTTTTGCGCTACAAGTGGGGGTAACGCCTTAAATCGTACGGATCGTATGGAGAGCAACCGAAGTTGCATGGTTCATAAAGGACCAGACCCGCTATACATAGGGCTGCAGTCATAAGTTTTAAGCCCGACAGTACGAGACATAATCGTCATATTAAACGTACGTTTTCGAACTATTTTTCTACATCTATTTGTAAAAATATGCATTTTTGAATATTCGGTGATTACATTAAGTGTTTTCATTACTTTGTATAATTATTTTCTATAACTTTTTCTCGCTCAATTAACGCGGAACGAATTGGCAATATTGTAAATCGTGGTATATCATAATGCCCAGGCTGACAGAAGTGTCGCAAAATTAGACATATGCGCCCCGTTCGTAACCTCAATATCGGCCCAAGGAGCTGTCAAAAATGAATATCGATCCGGGTAAAAAAAAATTCCGCTGGAAAGAAAAAGTGTGTATTAAGTAAAGTTGTTTACAATTTCGAAGAAATCAAAAACTTTAATAGTGTAGTAGTAGTAGTAATCTTTATTCGTTTCCCCGTAGGGTTACAAAGGAGTCCCGTTTTTTCACGTCCACACATCATTCTTACATCGGTTCTTAACCTACTTATCCCACTCAAACCTACTCCACCATGCACCCGCTCTCCACCGCCTTCTCCGCTCCGCCTTATTTTACTTAACCTATTTACAGTTGGATATACCTTATATCTACTAGGAGAGAGGACTCTCTCCCCTGTCTCCGCTGGTCCGATTTCCGTTTCCCTGTTTCACTCCATTTCTCTTTCATCCCGTCTTTCCTCTCCTTCGCGTCTCCCAAAATCCTTTTCCCTCTCCCTTCTCCGTTCCTCCAGCCCTTTCATCCAGGGCTCCCTCCCTCCCTCCTCGTCCAGTATATCCCTTACCCTCTCCGCTATTCCTCTTTCCTGTCCGCTCCCTCCTCCACACCTGTCCAGCACGTGCTCCCATGATTCTACCTCTTCCCCGCATATCCTACACTCCCTGCTCTCCTCCGCCTCCCAGTATCTACCTTCTTTCATTTCGTTCCCCATCCTAAATCGCGTCACTCTCTTGTATCTCTCTTCCCCCATCCCGCTTTCAGATACCCGGGAATCTCTTCAGCTTTTATTTCCTTGTACCATCTGTTGTACCTTGATTCTCTTATCTTTTCCCACCTCTCCCTTTCCGGGTTCTCCCTGCCCTCCTCCTCCTTCCTTCCATACCCCTTATTTTGTTGCTCCTGACTCCACTCTTCCGCCCCCCGAACTTCCTAAACGCTCCCGTGCCTTCCTCCCATTTCGCTCTTCCCGGCACCCCCTTCTCTCTCTTTCCCTAATTTATTTTCACCACCTTCTCGCCCACTCACTCCCTCCCCCTTTTATTAGCTTTTCCTCATCATTCCACGCTCTCCTGCCCACCCTGGTTCTTATTTCGTCCCTCTTCATTTCCTCCCTCATCATATATACTGGTGTTCTCCGGTCTAGCCCCAGTACCCATCTCAGGTATCTTTTCTGTATCCCTTCCACCCCCCCCCCCCCCACATTTCTGCCCCGTCCCGCATCCCCGTCCACACCAGCGTGTTAAACAGCCATAACCCCCTTGCCACGTCTTTTCCGAATTTCCTTTCCCCCATTCCACATGTGTCTCATTACCGTTCCCGCCTTTTTAACCTATCCTTTATGTCGGCTTCCTGTCCCCCGTTCCTTTTGAAGACATACCCCAGATATTCCCCCGTTCCTTTTGAATTCAACCCCAGTTGAAGTCCTTCACTTCCTCCATCCCTTCCCCCCCTCCATTTCCATTATTTTTTCTTATACCTTCCGCCTTCTTTCCTAAACCTCATTTCCTTTGTCTTTCCCAAATTCACCTCCAGCCTTTTCTTCTCAAAATGCCTCTCCAGTCTCCTAATCAAATTTTCCATCTCCTCCTCTCTTTCGGCCAATACCACCACATCGCACGCTAGCGAGAATAATTTATTACTTCCTATCTTGACCCCCCCCCCATTCCCCCTTTCTAAGCTCCTCTTCTAGATCCGCTGTCAGCACGTGGACGAGCAGCGGGCTCGGAGGATATCCCTGTCTTACCCTAGTCCAAAAGACTTCTCCTGCCTCCCCCCTGCTTTCATCCTGTTCCTTGTCTCTTCATATATTTCCTTTATCCTTTCTCTTAGTCACTTTCTTATTCCCCTCTCCTCCAGCGCCTTCCACATCTCCTTTCTATCCACCGAATCGAAGGCCGCTTTCAAGTCTATGAATAACGCCGCCAGCTTTCCCTTCCTTTTCCCCACCTGATTTCCTATTATATAATTTAGGACGTACCCGTTGTCTATCGTCCCAATCCCTCTTCTAAAACCCGTCTGATTTTGTAGCACCGCCCCTATCGCCTCCACTTCCCCTACCAACCTTTTCGCCAGCACTCCTGCATATACCTTGTATAGCGAGGGATCAGTGTCACCCGCCTATACTCCTCCACCCTTGTCCCTTGCCCTTTTTTCACTATCGGGACTATTATCCCCTCCTTCCAGCCATCCAGCAAACCCTCTCCTCTCCACACCCTTCTACATATTTTCCAGCCCCATTCTATAGCCTTTTCTCCCCCCCCCCCCATTTCCACACTTCATTTAGGATTTCATCGCCTCCTTCAGCCGTTCCACCGCCTTTCTTACCTCCTCTTTTCCTAGTTCCTCTTCCGTATATCCCCGTCTCTCTGTCTTTCTCCGCCCTTTCCGCCTCCTCTTTTCGTCCCTTCTAATAGCCCTGCAAAATATCTTTTCCATTCCTCTGTCTCTATCTTCTCATTTACTCTACTCCTTTTCTTTCTTCCCCTGTTTAATATCTCCCACACCTTGTTCTCTGTCGTTGCTTCCGCTGCCTCCCTTATTCTTCTTTCCCTCTCATCCTCTTTTTTTCCTTTCACACAACTCCCTGTACTCTCTCTTCCTTTTCTTGTATTCCTCCTGTGTGCCTTTACCTTTTCTCCATCTCCTCAATTCCGCTCTTACCTCCCCTTTTTCCCTACTTTCCTCGTCCCACCATGCTTCCCTCGTTGCCCTTCTCTCTCTAACCCCTTCTTCTTCCCTCGCTTTCATTACTTCCTGCAATTTTCCCATAATTTCTTTCGCCATTTGTTGTGTCTTTCCTCCCCCCACTCCTGCCTCCTCTATCCTCCTCCCGAATTCCTCCTTCATTCTTTCCGACGACCTTCCGCTACCTACCCTTCTTTCCTTCTTACTTTGTTTCTTTCATTCTCTTTTTCCTCGCTTTATAGTTACGATCACCGGGTGGTGATCCGACTTCACTCTACCCCCTACCCTCATGCTCTCCACCCCTTCCCTTATTTTCCTGTTCCCCATCACATAATCGATTACCGTCTCCCCTCTTCCCCCTGTATATGTGAATTCTCCTTCCTGGTCCCCCTCTACGTTGCCGTTAAAAATGTCCCACCCTGTTTCCTCTATCATTAATAATAAGAATGATAGAGGAAAGAGGGTGGGACATTTTCCTTCCTCCCGTGTTTGTTTCCTGCCCTGTGATCTCCTCCACCGCCCTCCTCTCCTGTCCGTGCGTTGAAATCCACCCCACTACCACCCGCCCTTCGTGTCGCCATTCAGATATACCGCAATTATCGTCCATGTGTCCTCCTCTGCTTTCACCTTTCCTGCCAATGCCCCTCTTCTTTCCTCCTCCCTTCCCTCTTTTCCGCCTCCATTTCCTCCCTTACTCCTATCATCATTCCTCCCATGGCTCTCCCCTTTCCTTTTCTCCTCGGCAGCCTCCCACTTATTTTTTCTTATCCCTTTTCTTCTACCCAGGTCTCCATCATCACCACCACCTCCCATTCTCCCGAAAAACTTTGATAATCTTCCAATATTCTAAAAAAATGTATGTATGAAAAAAAATTCCGCGTTATTTTGTTTTTACCTAGAAATGTCTAGAAATGTATAATTTCTGAACATAGTTATCAAATTAATGTTAAGTAATTATTACTATTTAATTAAGAGAATAAGTACCAATAATATTCGTTGTGAAATACCCTGACCGAGTAGTTTGAGGTTCACGGGCATAATTACCGAATACCGATAAAATAAGTAGCAATTATGCCGTCTACGACGTTGCTAGGATTGCACAGTCTAATATTTTGTGTGCTTGAGCTTCGCACAAATTCGCTATCGAAAACATAAATAATTGTATAACGGTACTGTGAATCCTCATTTTCACGGTATCAAGGGTTACTCCGATAATAAGTCGAACCGTACCTATTTTTTCAGCCTCGTGATAACATTCACTTAGCAGATATTAATAATCGACTGAAAAATTATCGGAAGTTTTTCATAAGCGTAATGTAATCAGCCACGAAATACGTCGAGTTGCCGATTTTTTTTTCGAAAGAAACGGTACTGTGGGTCGCATTCAAACTGCACAGGATCATCAGCAAAGAGGTTATAAAGGTCCAAAAAAAAAATCAGCTCGGTGGTAACATGTAGACTTAACCTCATAACAACCTTAAATTCACATCGTGTCTCTTTACAATTGGAACCCGCAGTGTAGGCTGCATATCACTGTAGGCAGGCGGAGGACGCACACGAGTGCGTGTGCATATGTATTAACACATGTATATACACAATCATTTGTGGGTAATTTCACGCCGAGTTTTTCCACGTTAATCTTTAGAACAATCTACATTTTTACTAGGAAGCTCAAATACTTTAAATGCTTGCCTTGAAGTCTTTTCGAGAATACAAAACAATAATGTAGAACAGAAATAAGCGCTGCAGGACTCCGACACATCATTCAAATACAAATTAACGAACCGCCAATTTCTTCCCAGTCACGAACCTCACATATTGTATAAGTGAACTCTGGAAAAATGATTGTTCAATAAAGGCTTGCAAAATAGATGTGAAGAAAGTACTGTATGCTCTTGAAGCTTTGCCAAAAACACGAACATTTTTTAGAAAGAACGAACAGAACCTTGCAGTCCGAGAGTGTACAAAAATCATAGTCGTGTCAATTTAACTTGCAACGTCTTGTAACATCCCGCGAGGTCGCTATGTAGTTCTTTAGGAAAGTAAGGCGTGTCTTCCCGACTAGAAATGTTGCTACGGGGCAGACTAGAGCTGCATCCGGCATACCGTATTCCGTACACGGCACGGTACAGGCCGCCGGATCAGAGCTTTACTGGGCGTGAAACGCTTTTCTGAATCCGGCCATGACGCGGATACCGGTAACGTAACTGATCCGTATACCTTTTCAGGCGCTGATCCGGTTGGCGTATCTATGCCTGAAATCTAAAAAAAATCCAAAAATTACGAATAAAAAAATTCTGGTAGTATTTTTTGTTTCCATATGCGTTATTTATGATCCTGCCTATATGATAATTGGAATAAAACGTATTCTGCCTCGTTGAGATTTTTCACCTGCCCTCGGAATTGAACCTAGGTCTCCTAATTTTAGAGCTGAGGGCACTAACTTCTTAGCCATTCCAACACTTGTGTAAACCTTCTTTTTGTCTTTGCATATTTTTATCATTCTAATTTTATTCTGAAGAATGTCAATAATTCTAAAGAATGTCAATAATTTTATTCATGCGTTTGAAGATTTCATCGCTGCAATGCAACAATAATTCTTTTTTTACCGGATTTTTTTTGTCTATTTAGGCTGTGAAAGTAACTCACACATTGTTACATATTGTCATTAGAGTTTTACTACCGGAATTTTCAAAGAACCTTCTGATGATGATTTTGTAAAAAAAAATTTGAGTTGTACCAGCGACTTCATTTTATTTGACTTGCCTGATTACCTTTTGATAATTATAAAAATAAACGAACGAAAAGGGAAGAAGAAAGCTTTGCATTCCTACGATGCAAACTTCAAATTTATTTTCGTTCCTTCTTTGTATCTTCATTTGATGATGACGGTGTCCGCATGAAAATTATATTACTGTTATTATAATCTTGCCGAAATTATGCACGCAGCAACTAAGTTTTTTACTTTGATGGCCCCGAATAAGGTTGCCCGGTAGACATGCGGCACAAATCAGACATACAGTTCAAAGTGCATGGCGAATTGGCACCGGATGTCTACTAGATTAGCCAACCTCGGAGCACGGCTGGAAAAAGGAAAATCGATCAGGCCTTGGACAGGTAATCTTAACCGAGCCATGTGAGGGACGTGTTGCGGGTCGTCTGATGTAGACCTGATTAATGCTGCCTTCTTACACCGGTATCTCGGTACTACTGATACCGGTATCTCGGTACTACTGACTGGCAGACGTACGGCGCCGATCAGGCACGGACTTCGGCGCCCTAACAAGCTCCTCGCAAGATTATCTAATTCAGCACTGATCAGTTTGTCTTTATTACACCTATTCTCCGGATTCACTGGTCCAGTAAATATCCAGCTCAGATCAGGCGGGCGCTTGTACGGTATTCCGGACCGTATCTTTGAACCTGCCTGATCAGTAATCCGGCTGCCGGATCAACATTTCCAGTCGGGTCTTTACCAACCGCGGTTGAGTTACATATAAGTACTTACATAGATGTGTACATGGCACACGTAGACCAACAGATCCGATGCCGCATGGGTACGCGGTTCCTTATCATGACGACGCTCGATTGCCTGACAAAAGCGGCTGAACTCGGCTATATTACGATATAGGCGAGAGATTTGCTTTTGGTTCACTCATAAACACGCTATATGGATGATTCTCCCGAAATGATGATTTTGCAGGACAACGAAATTGATGATAAAAAATATTTCATTTTTTTATAAAAAAATTGCAATTTATTTCATTCCTAATCGTAATAATATAATTCCCTATGGATCACACTAATTTTTCAGTTTTGAGAGATTTATCATGATCGAAAGAAATACTAGAGCCAGAGGAATGATGCAAACCTTTTCCCATCAAGTTTTCATTGGTTTATTAATATCTTCTCCTTTATCTCGCTCTTTTTGTTTCAACTTCTCTCTTCCTAGAGGATCCTGTTTAAGGTAGTATGTGTACGAACCTCCGCAATAGAAAAAAAAATGATTTTATTGTATGCTGTAGTATAGACATACAGAATGACGTATGCGAAAACTCCGCATGCCTTACCGGCAAAACACAATAGTAATTAATTCACGAAATCAATGCATTTAACCCGCACCATATACGGAATCCGTGCGGATCGAACTTTGAGACGAAAATAATAATAGTTCGCGATTAGATACGAAGCTATGCGAAAGCGATAAATAACAAGAAAACTGTCGCGGTCACGTATGTTCCATAAAAAATATACCTTACGGGACATTTCGAGCAGATATTGTCGATTTAAACGACTAATTTTTCCCTTCGCTAGCCGCGTCTGCCATGACGGGAAAGATGGCGTAGATTTGGCAACGCCGCATGCCGTCAACTGTGCTCATATCTGGGAGGCCGAATCGAGCCGATCAATTTGAATGCAACGACAAAAGTTGTAGGTTTTTAACGCAATTTTATTACGTCTGAGATTCGAATGAATGCTTTGTCGATCCATAAGTGCTGTTACAATGAATGTGAGACCGAAGTTACATTATACACATTACAACACACGCTTACACATACGGGAAACAAACACACGCTTTACATTTATCGGAAACGCCTGAGTACAGCATTGCCACGGATATTGTCAGAAATATGAAACGATGGCCGGTGATACGACTCAAGTCAAATCTGATTGCTATCTTAATACTTCACTTTTGATAATATGATACACACAATTATCACATACGATTCTCAAATTATTTATTTCCGTATCATGATTACTATTATACCTAAATGTATTATATTTTGCTTTTTTCTACTACCTTAAGGCTTTCGTATCTCCGTTTTCAGCTTCTCTTTTTCTACGGAGCCTTTCTTCTTTCGATAGCGCATGGCAATAATCTAAAATAATAATTTATATGTAACCTCATGCATAGGCACTAGGGTGGCACAAACTTGATCTCTTTTTTTATTGGTTTTCCTCGCCATCCAATTATCTTCTTTAAAGAAACAAAAAAGAAATGTCGCGAAAGCTGCGAGCGATCAAACACATTTAGAGCAAGCCGCCCAAATTTTCAAATTTTAATTAACAAATCGATTTTTTTTTTCGTTTACTTCTCACCCATGAATTTTACGGTTTATAATTTTTAAATTAAGCTCGCTGAAGCGCTAGCCGGCCAATGATTGTTTAGAGGTCGCTCAAGAGTTTCGAAAATTTCGAATTGGCGCGATTTTTCTTTCTCCTCTCACTCATAAATATAAAAGTTTGTAAAATTTTCAAATAATTGATCCTTTTCTTCTTTAGAATCGGATTTTTCAAACTTACCTGACACTTCTAACCCAATAAAACGGGGGACCTATAATTTTGTTTGCGGACATGAGCTTTAAAGAATTATTTTATGAGAACAAATATTATAATTATTGAGTTAGTAGTGTGAGGTAAATTTGAAAAACCGATTTCTAAAGAAAAACAATTAATTGTTTTGAAAATCTTACAAAACGTCAAATTTATTAGTGGGATGAGTGAACAAAAAGTTGGCCAAAATTGGAAATTTCGAGACTCTTGAGCGACAACTAAATATTCATTGACCGGCTAGAGCTTTCGCGAGGTTAGTTTTTTTAAAATTATAAAGCGTAAAATTCATGGGCGAGAAGTGAACGAAAAATAAAATCGAAATCGATTTTTTAAATGAAAATTTTAATTTTTGGGAGGATTGAGCGACTTCCAAATAATGTTTGACTGCTCGCAGATTTCCGGACCATTTTTTTCCTTTAAAGGAGATAACTGAATGATGAGAAAAAGGGAAAAAATAGAGCTAAAATGTTTGCCACCCTAATATGCACACATGTGTAACCAAGATGGTGTCATTTCTCTGAGGCATCTATCATGCCTCTGGATCGCACATGTCGGGAGGAAGCCAGAGGAATGATGCCAGGGAAATGGCGATTTAAACGGATTTTTATGCACAGTGCGGCATGCTACGTTTGTCTAACCTCAAAATCTGACGGTGAGTAAGTGTCTAAAAGTTCCATTTCAACAGGTGACGAGTGACTTATTTAATTCATAAATTATACAGTTAAGAATGACCAGAGAAATAACTCCCTTGCCTGTGACACCAACTCTTAACACACAAGGTCTATAGAAAAAAAGCGTAAGCTACAAAAATGATACGACACAATCAGACTTTCGGAAAAGTAGGTGTAGAAGGCACTGCTCTGGCGAGCATAATCAGCTAGCGGCAACCGTCACACAATATATGAGCTGATTTACAGCTTTCCAGAGGAATGATTAAGAAAACCGGTTACAATATTCCGTTATTTATTGTGACATGCCTGTGCTTATTATTTTCTTTTATTTTTCAAATAAATAATAGTTCAATGGTTTTTAGGAATGTTTTTTTCTGTTATTTTTGAATTTTTAGTATCTCTTCACTTTGCCAGTGTATATGAACGTGACAACGTCATAAGAAAATACTGATGGAATGGTTTCATTTTTCAAAAGAAAATTTTAATTTTGTTTGTTTGATAGATATTTTGTATGGATATAGAGAAGGAGGTAAATGGAAATCACAATTGAATTGATCAAGTTACATTTATTTGTACGCATAAATACAATTATGTCAATTTTTATTTATTTTTTTTACAATGTACATATTTTTTACAAGTATGAATGTGTTTGAGCAATTGTTTTACAACTTTTATTTTTTCATAAAATTCTTCGTTCAGAAAATCATTTTAAATTTACAAAATACTTGAATAAAATTTATTGTTTAAATTTCTTCTCGACTGTTAAAATTTAATTTTTGATTTTATTATTTTATAATAATAAATTTTGTATTGACATTATTTCTTTCAGCAAGTGAACTGAATAAAAGTTGTTGTTCAATTAGTTACTTAATTATTTTTGCAAATTTAATTGTAATTTGTTGTAAAAAAGTAATAATTTATTATAAGAATAAACTGTGATTAAATTATTGTTCATAAATCTTAAATTTAAAATTTAAAAATTGGAAACATCATTAAAATTTTTGTAACTCTAGCTTTTAAAAAGCCCGCCGCAATGTGTTTGATATAGGAGAAAATTGTTCCCTTTGACGGCTGGCTGGTCCAACCTGTCATTTCAGACACGTTGTTATGATATGTGGAAGATTTAACATTTATGTTTTAATTTTTTGAAATCATAGCTACGCTCGATAGTTATTTCGATCGAATAGTAAAGCAATTGATTTTTACTCATCGTGAAATAGTTCTGTTAACTTATTGTTATAGTTTTGTCAATTATAGCATAACCTACAATCGCTGCACTAGCGGACCGATGCTATTTATTTTAATGATGAAAGCACGAATATTCGACAATATATCACTGAACATATATTTAATATCGAAAGAATCATTACCTTTATCGCCGCAATTATCGTTGCTATAAACAATTCACACCACATTCACTTTTCACTGCACTTCATACTTGACGAAAACATGTACATGTATTATTGTATAGCAGCTGTCCACGCGGACGCATCGCTCATGGCTTCTGCACACTGCGCGCGATGGGCGACAAGCGATGAGCGATATCCAATGAGAGCTCGAGTATGACGGAAATGCTCTATGAGAGTGACGTTGCCATTGGATATCGCTGATCGCTCGTCGCTCGTCGCTCGCAGTGTACAGAGGCCATCATTCAAGTAGGAGAGAGACAAATGTCGAACGCTGCCGAACGCTGCCGAACGCGGAGGCCGATTGTACCTCTTTGTCGCTCGTTCCGCGCTCTCGCTTACACTTCAAGCCTTAAATGGAACGCCTCAGAGCGAGGTAACGGCGATGAGTCATGCTTTTTCGTGCGTGCAGCCGGCTCCATCGAATTATAGGACGTTGTCACGTCAAAAAAAGGATTAAGACGATTTATCTACCAAATTTGTTTTGTAGGAATATTTGGAATAATCTCAAACTGTTGGATTAACAAAAAAAACTATAAAGTAATCGAATAGCATCTATTAAAAAGTTAGGTTACATGCAAAATTATCATTTCGGGAGAGTGACCCATATCTCATTTTACATTTGATAAAATGTATCATTGTATCTTAATAATAGTTTATTCGATTTATTTATTGATAATAATATTATATTTTATTGGAATTATTTATCGTAGATTCCATTGTACGGGGTTTTCCCCCTTACAACATTCCCACCAAATTCCACTTCTCATCTCCACCTTGCGGCCGCAGCCGACTTCCCCCTCTGTATCGCATTCATCACGGCATTTCTGCTCCTGGTATAGGGAAACTGCGGAAAACCTATACCAACACAGCCGGTCCCACGTTCGCTTCCCAGTTTCGGACCTATATAGTCGCGTTTCGTCGAGAAATAGATCACGGGCTACAGGCATACACACACGAAACACACAAACGTATCGGTCTGTGTCCATGACATCCATGTACAACCGGAGCTACGCCACGCCCGTATTTAGATTTCTCCGAGACTACGAGACTGAGATTCGAGCTCGCGATTACAATTTTACATTAAAAGCGGTTACAATTTTTCGATTTCTATCAGTGTATCTATGGACTTTATGTTTCGTCCGACGAGGCTGATTTACAAACACATCAGGTAAGTCATCTGCGCTCGATTGTCAAAAGGTTTCGTTCCAGGAGACAGTATGCAACACTAAGTATTTGTTTTCATTTTCAAATCATTTTGAGAAAACCTAGCTAGTGAAACACAAGAACACGTAAAATCTTTGATGAGTTATGCATTTTATGTTTAGTTTTCAGACATCAATATTCTTGCGTTACATTAAAGTTTTGTGTGACATTGTTCAATTCTCCAGCTACAACTCGGGCCCTTTTAGCGCAAACTGCTATCGTTTTTCACATTTTCTTTGACATTCACATGTAACTCCGTCTGTCGGCCACGCCAACACTCTCTCTCTCTCTCTCTCTCTCTCTCTTTCTCTTAATAAGTTTAAGATACATTTACATAGAGAATAGTCCAATCTCTTGTAACGCACGTTTTTGTCAACATATCGAGAAAAAAAAACGAGAAATCGGTGATACATTTTCTGCTTTTCGTCTTTCGGTAGTGCGGCTATTCGGTATACCAAATGCGCACGTCTGCTTTCTCGTCCTTTATTACGTCTATTCCGTATAAGGAATGTGCACGATTGCTCGTCTTTTCGATTTTATGTGGTTTGATACACGATGCACAATGACCTCGCCTATGAACACCAATAGCGATAATGTGTAACAGAAGATAGCTAATGTGAGAAATTGACGACGAAGAGCGATCATACTTTGTTGTCCTTCGAGCACTCTGACGTCCTCGTCATCGTTGCGTCCAATCGCTGCGTCTTTCGCGTCTCGGTACAACTTATTAATCAGTCCCGCACTCTGCATTCGTCTTATGACAATGTCTATGGAGGAACGATAGGGCGATCTTTTGCCAACATCGAGACCATAGCTCGATGACACCATCTGACCAAAAACTACTTTTCGCGAGTTTCATCGTAGAGTACCCGTCGATTCTGCTACTTGCCACTAGTACTGCGGCCCTTGTTTTATCAATAAAACAAGTCACATTTTTTTGTACGGCAACCCGCTGTAAGCAGGCCTTCACACCGTTTGTCGAAATATTACTTCTGTCCATCAAGTTCTTTAAGGCACCCTCAGCATCGTAGAACGTTCTGTTGAACTCGAAAAATCTCACTAACGGAACCAAACCCGAATTGTCAAGATCTCGAATGGACTCGAAGAGCATCTCTCCAGTAGTCAGTAAACTTATGTCAGTTAGAGCGGCGTAAATATTGGCCGAGTAAATAGCCGAAATGACGAGCAGGGACGCAAGCATAACACGCTCGACGGTACTACGCGATTGTTAAGATACAGAGATGCCAAAAAATAAGCGTACGATGGTGAACGGTCGCCACACGAGAACTGAGAACCGTAACCCGAGCAGAAATTTGTTCAGGGTGAAATCCGGGCCGGATCAGGCTGCCACATTAGCAAATCCGGGCCGGGTCAGGCAAATTTAGTCCGGCCCTGATCAGGGATGTAACGCTTTTGCATATTCAGGTCCGGATCAGGTACCTTATCAGGCTCTGATGAGGCGCTTAATCAGGCCCGGATCCAAGCAACTTATCTGGTCCGGATCAGGCATCTTATCAGGCCCGGATCAGGCACCGTATCTGGTTCGGATCAGGCATCTTATCAGGTCCGGGTCAGGCTCCGTATCCGGCTCGGATCAGGCACTTTATCTGGCCTGGATCAAGCAACTTACCAGGCTCGGTTAGGCATATATGGCTCGTATCAAGCAACTTATCTGGCCCGGATCAGGTGCCTCATCCAGCCTGAGACATGCGTGGCATATGGCTCAATCATTTGATTAATTTTTTGTTTCAAAATTTCAACATTTATTAAATTATTATTGTAGTTACACGTTATCAATTTTACTAACTAATATGACAAAATTTTTTTTAAGTTTAAGTTTTTATTTTGCTTGACTTCATCGTTTATTTTTGGGTCCGGTTTTGGCGATGACCGTCCCAATCCTTCGCACTGTTTATAACAGCCGCTAGCCCATCTGAAATTTGTTTCTCTTTGATCGAAGTTGCGTGGGGAGTACCATCGTATTCTGTCAAGATTGCATCTGAAATATTTTGAATACAAAGAAAAATTAGTGAATATACATAGAAAAATCATATCTTTACATTAAGAGCATATATCAGTCGGATCTAGGGAGCGCCACCGCTCCCCCGTCGAGTATATCTATATTTATCATAAGTATAGATATATTCGACCAGGGAAAAGTGAGCGATATAGGCTCCGACTGATATATCCTCTTAAAATAATTAAATAATTATTTAAAAATGGTGTACTTCGTATACAAGCATAGAATGCAGTGTCAGTTTTGAATACTTTTTTTCCGCTGGTTTGCCTTACAGCTGTAAACTTCAGAACTACGTCACGTATCAAAAATCTTTGAATGACGTTACGTATCGACGATACAAGATGTTTCGGATTTGAACTGATGAGCAAAGAAATGCCATTTATCTGAAAACAATAAATAGAAAAATGTATCATTTAAAACAGTTATGAATTAAAAATACTCTCATAGTATAAAATGAAACCTACGACGTCACGTCGAAGAGCTTTTTCAGATTTCAGTTTGTCGTCGAATTTTTCAAATTCCTCAAAATTTTTGAAGGGCAACTCCCCAAGTTTGTAAGTATTGATGCTTTGGTCAATCGCTGAGAGTCTCCCTCCGTTTTTGCTTCGAGAACTCGGCATCACCGAATTATAAAAAACTAAACAATTGTAGAAACGAAACAAGGTACTTTTATCCGTGATTTTTCACTATACTTTTTTTGTATTTGTTTTAATTTTTGTTGTTTGTTTATTGTTGAAAATTGTTGTTGTTTTTTGTATTTATGTATTTACTTTATTTTACTTACATGCATTGTTGTTCTTCATGTTCGCTGCCTCCAAATCGATTGCAGCTGCTGCAAACTCATCATCGAGTGATCGTTTCTTACCTACGTTTGCTTTGATTTTGTAGGATTTTATTATTGCACGTTCTTTGGCCTTGGCGTGGCTCTCATCTTCTGTCGAATAAACGTAGGGCTCTTTCTGCAGATCTGTAATTTTTTCTTCGGCTTCAGCGTATGATTCTGACAATGAGACAAATATACAAATATATAAATGTACAGACAAAACAAATATATAGGAAAATATACGAATGTATAAACCGCATACTTGCGTAACCTCGAACAGAAATCTTGTAAAATTGCCATGTATTTGGTGGATCACTTTCGGATTTCACGAGAGTCGTTAACAATTTCGCATTCGTTTTACAATAGTTCGGGATGAACGGCGTGACAAGATGATTTTGTTTCTTACCGAAAAAAATCCAATTGGCTGGTACGAAATCGATGCTTTTTTCCGGATCGTCGAGAAATAACACCAGCATAAATTTCTTCTTCGCCTCTAGCTCCATGTCCTCTAGCGTTTTTAGCGGCTGAAATTTTTTTGGATGCATTACAATTTGGTCAAATGCTATAAAATATCATTTGCACGATAGTTCCTCAAAATCTTTTCACATGCAAATGTACATACATGTACACATGAGCGAGGACAATGGCGTAGCTCAATCTCTTTTTGTCGTTCTCGCATCATTTGTATATATATAGTGTTGTATATGGGTAATTCCACCAATTATGTGTCAAACTTGTACCGGGTGGTCTGAATTTAGCAAAACTAAGAAGGTCATCTGAAAGGTTATATTAAAACGAGCATCCATGATTTTTTTCGAATTTTTTTATCCAATAGTTTTTGAGTAATGGCGGCTCACAGTTTTTAAATTTTCTAAAACACCAAATTTTCAAATGCCCATAACTTCTTTCCAAATATAGCTAGAAATTTGTTTAAAAAACGATTTTATAGAAAAAAACATGAACTTTTTGAAAAAAATATGCTGAAATTCTGGGTTGCTTTAAAAATTACGAAAATCACGTTTAAAGCATAAAAATCGATTTTTCGGGCCTTGTCCCATTTTTCCCGGTTTTGAAAGTATTTTTTTCGAAAAGTTCGGAATTTTTTACATCGAAATAGATTTTAAACGAGATGGGATCTCTAAAACATCAGTCTCAAAAAAATTAAATAAATTTCTTTCCCGAATTGTTTTATTTTATTTAATAATAAAAATTATCGTTATTATTATTTATATTTTATAAATTTGCAAGTGAGAGATTTTAAAACCTCAAAACCAATAGTAGCTATTAAAATTAAATGATATTTTTTTTTTTAATTTGCTTATGTGACATGACATTACCTCATAAAAACTCTGAATATTTATTTACGCAATAAAAATGCTATTAATGATTTAAGGTTGATTTAAATAAATGTCATCGAAAATGAAATTCATATCTATAGATATGAATTTCATTTTCCATCATTTCCATTAAAGCTTCAAGGTTGATCTAAATAAATGTCATGGAAAATGAAATTCATATCTATAGATATGAGATCTTTAATGGCATTTTTATTAAGTAAATAAACATTCAGAGTTTTTATAAGGTGATGTCATGTCACATAAGCAAATTTTAAAAAAATTATCACTTAATTTTAATGGCTACTGTTGGTTTTGAGGTTATAAAATCTCTCACTTACAAATTTATAAAATAAAAATAATAATAACAATAATTTTGTATTATCAAATCAAATTTAAAAAAATGGGAAAAATTTTTATTTAATTTTTCTAAGGCTGATGTTTTACAGATCCCATCTCGTTTAAAATCTATTTCGATGTAAAAAATTCTGAATTTTTCGAAAAAAATACTTTCGAAACCGGAAAAAATGAGGCAAGGCCCGAAAAATCGATTTTTATACTTTGAACGTAATTTTCGTAATTTAAAAAAAAACCCAGAATTTCAGCATTTTTTTTTCAAAAAGTTCATGTTTTTCTCTAAAAAATCGTTTCTTTTTTAATTTTTCGATACGAAATATATTACACTATACATACAAATGGTGCGAGAGTGACAAAGTGAGGTTAGCTACGCCGCATTGTCTTTGCCCATCAAGTCGTGTTTTATATATTATTAATGTGGATTATCATGTGTAGATAATCCAAAGTATAATTGCAAATATACTTTACCTGAGATTTTGTACGCACTGCAGTCTATTGAAGGGCTTTCTTCGGGAGAAATTGATGAAATGAACGAGATTTGTTGATATAGCTACAGCGTGGCTGTTGCGCTTTCTTCTATTACTCGTATAATGGGTAGTCGCGGCCGTTGCTTAGCAAACGTACTCGAAACTGTTCGCACATATATGTGTATATATATATATGACGACACATTCTCACTTTGGTAGAGTGTACAAGTGTGCACGATCGTAATAAAATCTTTCCACGTAAAACACATATACACACACATATTAACACATGAGGAGTGGATACGTCTCAAACTCGCCGTTAACACGTTTCACGTTTTCTCAAAGCTATGCGATATAAATATAACCTGAAAAAAGTTTTGATTCCATATAACAATGATACAAAAAAATTAACATATTTATTTATGATAAAAAAGATTTTGAAACAAATTTTGACGACACGCACTTTCGGTTGGTAACCATTGTTTACATATATATTTCGCGTGTCTGCGAGTGCAGCTGTCAAAATATTTCGTTCAAATAAGGCCCATGTCTGGCGCAAATCAGGCGTGCCTGATCAGGGCGCCTTATTAATGCCTGATAAGGCCCCTGTCTGGCGCAAATCAGGCGTGCCTGATCAGGGCGCATTATTAATGCCTGATAAGGCCCCTATCTGGCGCAAATCAGGCGTGCCTGATCAGGGCGCCTTATTAATCCCTGATAAGGCCCCTGTCTGGCGCAAATCAGGCGTGCCTGATCAGGGCGCCTTATTGATCCCTGCTCAGGCCCCTGTCTGGCTCAAAGCAGGTGTGCCTGATCAGGACGCCTTAGTGATCCCTGATCCGGCCCTGATGGATCCTCAGGCAGCCTGATTAGATTTCTGCTCGGGAATGATTAGCGAGTCTATGTTTGGCCGAACATTGGCCTCGTATCAGCAAACCAATGTTGGCTAGTCAATACTCAGCCGAGCATTGGCGTACAATTGGTTAATCGATCATCGTCCCGCCAACATTGGTCCAAGTATTGGCCGTTACGGTTCGATTGGCGAAACCTACATGGGTGGGTCGAACCCGGGCATCGAGAGCATACATCGATCGTCGGTAGAATTTCTGTGACGTTTCTTAAAAAATCACGTTACAATATATATATATATATATATATATATATAATAGGTTGTGTGTATACATACGTACGGAGTAATCTGAATCCTCCGTGTGTCCACGAGGTTATGCAACTTATACGCCGGGTTGTAATTCCAACGAGACGCGGTGTGAATAGAATGTCGATCACCCGCGAAATGAACCTCGATCCTCCTGTTGTCCTTTAGCTAGATAAGCCGCGGGAGATAGAGAAGTCGCGCCGACTCAAACAAGCTACATCGTAGATTTATCTATACCCATGCGTATAAAGTTTGTACAGTGACTCACAGCGGAAGAGACAACTTCATATTTGTAGTTCGGATTGAAAATATTGCGAGGAAATATTTAAAATAGCGGTTATTTTTTTGCTAGCTTAAGTCTTTAGTGACTTAGTTTTAAGGTTTGAAGCAAATTTCTACTCTATTTTTTCAAGTTAATTTTTTTGTAATTTTTCTCATCAAGTATAGAACGGAAAAGAGATACTGCTATGACAGTGTTCATTTTGGCGTGTTCTATGTTTTCGCTCAGCCAACTCTTTCGATATTTTATATACCACAACCATGTTTTCTTCGCTTTTTCGTGCATGTAAACAGGACCTTAAAAAGGTCTTTTAGGGCCTAAGACTTAAAAAATTGCACGTTTGAATTTGTCACGCTCACAGGCATTGAACGCTGCTGTGAAACAACTGTCACTTTCACCTGACAGCACGACAAACTTGTATCGGGATAAATAACATATACACTCCCGCTCAAAAGTTTGGATACACTCATCGATATTTCTTGCCGCACTTGAAGTTGGATAACTCTGCCAAAAAAAAAAGATATCCAAATTCCTAAGGCGGCGTTTGAAAAAGGGTATATCAGGCTACAGTTTGTCGATTTTTAAAAATTTTTACAATTTTTTTTCGACCCAGTACGCCCTTTGGTACTTGACCGTTTTTAGGCCTTTTTTCGACCATCGCGAATCGGGCGCACATTTTAAGGAAATTTTTTGTATTTTTTTTTACCATGAAAAACTCAAAAGGGATGATAAAAACTCCATCTTCCTCTATTTAAAAAATTTTTGCGATTTTTTTTCGAAATGTCATTTCATTTTTTGCTAAAAAAGATAGATTTTGAAAAATTCAGAATAACTCGAGAACAATGGGGTTAAAAAAAAACATCAGGGATGAAAAAAGTTGCGTATTTTTATACTGAATCGCCTGGAATTTTTTCAGAATTTTTCCCCGAATTTTTTTTTTTTTTTGAGTATTCTCACTCAATAAAAATACTCAAAAAAACAAATTTCGAGGAAAAATTTTGAAAAAATTCCAGGCGATTCAGTATAAAAATACGCAACTTTTTTCATCCCTGATGTTTTTTTTAAAACCCTATTGTTCTCGAGTTATTCTGAATTTTTCAAAATCTATCTTTTTTAGCAAAAAATGAAATGACATTTCGAAAAAAAATCGCAAAAATTTTTTGAATAGAGGAAGATGGAGCTTTTATCATGCCTTTTGAGTTTTTCATGGTAAAAAAAATACAAAAAATTTCCTTAAAATGTACTCGCGTAACTCGTGAGAGTTACGAGTAAAAAACTCACCTCATCGAGACGAGTTTTTCGTCGAAAAAGCCGCCTTTGGCTCGGCGCACCGCGTTTACGATTCGTGGCATCCGTTCGATGAGTTTATCGAGTTGGTCTTAGTTGAGACTCGACCATGCAGCCTGCAAATGCATCCAGAGATCCCCCGTGGAAGATGGACAATATTTCCGGATTTTCCGATCAAGCTCTTCCCACAGAAGCTCGATCGGATTGAGGTCCGGTGATTGCGGCGGCCAAACCATGTTGGTGATGATCCCAGTCTTTTCCTTATTTTCCAGATATCCTCTGCAGAGTCTGGAGCTGTGCTTCGGATCGTTGTCCTGCTGCATAACAAAACCATGGCCAATGGTTCGGAGACCGGATGGAAGAGCGTGTCGAACTAGTATCTGTTTGTATTCTTCCTTTCTCATAATTCCTTCGACTTTTATTAAGTCTCTTACATTTTTAATAGAAGAAGAAAGAAGAAAAGAAAAAAAGAGAAAAAAATAGAAGAAAGAAGGAGAAATTTTGCGGAATACTACAAGCATTGTCGACGACGACAGTCAGTTCTGCGCGAATGCTTCAAACGCGAGTACAAAATCAAACGTAATTTGCATATTTTCGCAAGAAAATTATCCATCAATTTTTCATAAATGGCACGGAAAAAACAGATTTCTCTCGATAAACGGGGTGCAATAGTAGCGCTATGGAAAAAAGGAGTTCCATATCGAAAAATTGCAAGAGAAATTAGAGTTTCTTTGAAAGGGATCCAGACAACGATCGCGAGGTGGAAATTGACGGGCACTCATCAGGATCGTCGTCGCTTCGGCCGGCCAAAAAAAACAACTCCCCAAGACGATCAAAAGATCATCCTCACTAGTGAGAGGAATCGAAGATTAACCGCCGCGAAAATTCGAGCAGAATATAATCAATCGAACAAACCCTCCATATCACTGGCAACAGTAAAACGTCGGCTGTTCGATTCTGGGCTCCGAGGCTGTGTCGCGATAAAAAAACCCCTGCTGCGTCTCGTTAATAAAAAAAAAACGGTACCAATGGGCTTTAAAACATCGAAAGTGGACAGTAGCTCAGTGGAAAAATGTTTTGTGGACCGACGAGTCCAAATTCATCGTATTTGGATCTCGTCGACGAGTGTTCGTGAGAAGAAATCCCGGAGAAAAAATGGCACTCCAATGCTTACTGCCCACTGTGAAACATGGGGGTGGCTCTGTGATGGTGTGGGGCTGTTTTTCGGGTCGTGGTACCGGAGACTTAATAAAAGTCGAAGGAATTATGAGAAAGGAAGAATACAAACATGTAGTACACGGCTTGTAATGTAGAAAGTACGTTAGAGCGACGCAAAGCCGTATACGATTCCGAGGATTATCGGGACCTCGGAACTTGTTGCGAGGACAATAGAATATAATACCGTTTTTATGATAAATATAAATAGTCTGTATCGGTCCTGTGTGGCCAGGGAGACGACGCTACCTCGATCGAGTGTCAGTTCAACCCGAACACGCGTAACGGTAACCCGAAATAATAAAGAGTCCTGACAAAATCTTTCGGAGTACTTATTATTGGAACCTCCTCCGAATCTTTATAACTCCCTACAGTTTCAGAAGTGGGATCTAACTCGCGAGCCCCAAACAGGCCGATCGTTTTGAGACTTCGAGTGCCGAAATGAAACGTGGCGTCCATTTTCGGTCTCATAACCGCTGACGAATCGAGTCGCGAGAGATACGCTGAGAAAAGAGAATCAGCGGTCTGGTTTTCTCGCGCATTGTCGCGGATCTCGGTACGACGCGAAAGATGTACGGACGTTCGTAACGCACACTCGTAAACCCTCGTGTAAACAGGACAAAGTGGGAGGGAATTTATAACAATGGGAAACGGGGCAACGATACAAAATTGAAACAGTTTAGTTGTCCAGGTGACTCGCGAAAATTCGGGAAAAGTTAACCGTTCGATCGGAAGTGACGCGATCCTTAATTGCAATTGAGGATCTGAGCGCGTACTCTCAGAACGATCATGGTGTTTACCGACGCGTGCCGAATTTGTTCCGGTTGAGACTCAAAATAAGTGTTGTTTACTTTTGGGACAATAGAAAAAGAACAACACCGACCCCCTGTATACGTGGGTAGAGTATAAGACAATATCGTGCAGTACAGTAGTGTCGCGCATAACGGGCGAACAGAGAAGCTCCAACATGAGGGAATTGTCCAGCTTTCACGTTAGCGAGTTGAAGGAAATGCTACGGGATCGCGGATTGCCTATCGGCGGGACAAAGGCTGAGCTCATCATGAGGATGCAAGCAGCCGACCCAAGCGGTGAGTGGCTGGCGGAATCGAGTAGCGAGTCTGCGACTGCGTGCGTCGACGTCCAGAGGCCAAATGAGGCGGAAGGCAGTGGGTTACCAGTGAACAGTAGTAACCCTGCCGATATTAATAATGAGGACGGTCTTGTACGACGCGAAATGGATCTGCTACGTCGTGAGCGCGCGCTATTGGAGAGGGAGCTAGACTTGATGCGTAATGAGAATCGGCAGCTACGAACGGGCGAGCAGCAGGTCGCGCCGATCGGGAGCGAGAGGCCAACGGCGCATGTCAAAGTTTTGGGCGGTCTACTGAGCACATTTGACGGTACGAATGATACTTTTTCTCAATGGTCAAAACAACTTCAAATGTTGAAGGAGACTTACAACCTTGATGAAAACACAGCGAGAATCCTCGCGGTTACCAAGTTGAGCGATAAGGCGCTCAGGTGGTTTCATTCGAAGCCAGAGCACATCCAATTGAACTTTGTTCAGCTCACGGAAGAGCTGCGTAAAATGTTTGATCATCGCCTCAACAAACTGACGCTCCGTAAGCGGTTCGAGAGAAGGCAGTGGCTTTACAATGAGCCCTTCAGTGATTACTACGACGATAAAGTAATCCTAGCAAACCGAGTCCCAATAGCAGAGGACGAGGTTATCGATTACCTAATCGAGGGGATACCGGACTCCCAGCTTCAGAGTCAGGCTCGCCTGCAGAACTTCAACACCAAAGATTCTCTTTTGGACGCATTCGAGAAGATCTCTCTCCGATCAGAAGCAAAGATCCGCCCCAAACGTAACGAACCTACAGGAAGCAGCGTCGCAGGGCCAACGAGGCCATCAGGTGAGGACACATTGGGCCCCCGAAAACCTCGAAGATGTTACAACTGTAATGAGGAGGGACATCTGCGGCCAAACTGCCCTCGACTGAAGAACGCGAAACTGACGTGCTTGAGGTGTCACGCATCGGGACATCTGACCAAAGACTGCCCGTACCACAACGAACGGGTCGACAACGTCGATGAAGTCCTAAACATCGAGGAGGAATTTCTCCAGCAGGTTACGTATAATACCTCGCGTCGCGGTGCCGAGAGCGAGTGGTCGTTGGGAACACTGATGGACACTGGTAGCGCCGTGAGTCTGATAAAGTCGCGTTATGTGCCGGACAGCGTTATGGAGTCCGCGAATAACATAGGGCACAGGTTTTGCGGTATAAACAGCAGTAATCTAGTCGTACTCGGAACCGTCGAACTAAAAGTCACGCTCGGAAAAAATATAACGAGGGCCGCACGGTTACTAGTCGTTCCGGACAATACGATGTCGTCCGCTGTGATATTGGGTCGAGATGTGTTGAAGCTTTTTGGTTTCACACTCAGCATCGCTCCAGATAAGAGCGACGATAGTGTCACGGTCACCTCAGGAATAATGAGCATAGATATTTCAGGGCCGCGCGATGACGAAGCAGAATCAATAATAATAAACAGCGAAATACCCAGTACAGCTCAGGCAGAACTTAAGGAGATAATTCGTAATGAGTATATCCGGGCAGAGCGGCCCGCTGTGGCAGTAAAAAGGGCAGAGCTTAAGCTACTTCTGCGGGATCATGAACCTTTTCATTTCCTCCCCCGTAGATTGTCCTTCGCTGAAAAGAGGGAGGTTCGGGGAATTTTGGACACACTTTTGTCGAAGGGAATAATTCGCGAGAGTACCTCCGAGTACGCGTCACCCATAGTCCTGACTAAGAAAAAGAATGGGGAGACGAGAATGTGCGTTGACTACCGTGCGGTAAATAAAAGCACACTCCGTGACAACTATCCACTCCCCTTAATCGAGGATCAGTTGGACGTATTGAATGGGAAAAAATACTATACCTTACTTGATCTCAAGGACGGATTTCACCACGTGTATATGGCCGAGGAGTCTATCAAGTATACGTCTTTTACTACACCTTGTGGGCAGTTCGAATACGTAAAAAGTTGAAGACAGCACCGACGCGATTCCAGAAATGGATAAACGAAGTTCTTGCGAAGCCTATCGCAGACGGAGACGTCGTTGCATATATGGACGACTTTCTCGTCGCTACAGAGACCCTCGGTTATCACATGAAGGTCCTGAAATCCGTGCTTGAGCTGCTCGTAACGAACCGTCTTGAATTGCGACTAGACAAGTGTAAGTTTGCATATATCGAGATCGAGTACCTCGGCTACAAAATTTCCGAAAATGGAGTAAGCCCAAATGACTACGGTGTCGCGGCGGTCTCGAATTACCCCGTGCCGTGCGACGTTCGTGGTGTGCAACGTTTTTTGGGGATGTGCTCCTATTTTCGCAAATTTGTGGAGGGGTTTTCGGTGATCGCAAAACCCTTGTATTCGTTACTAAAGAAAAACGTCTCGTTCAAGTTTGGCGACGAAGAAATGCGGTCGTTCGAAGAGTTAAAGAAGAAACTCGTGGAAGCGCCGATACTTAGTATTTTCAGTCCACACGACCCAACGGAGTTGCATTGTGATGCTAGTTCTCACGGCTTCGGGTCGATTTTGGTTCAACGGAAATCCGATCATAAATTCCACCCAATCTTCTATTTTTCGAAACGTACGACGGACGCGGAAAGCCGGTACCATAGCTTTGAGTTGGAAACCCTGTCGATAATTTACTCGTTAAGAAGATTCCGAGTGTACCTTCAGGGGATCAAATTCAAAATTGTCACCGATTGCAACTCCCTAAAGATGACCTTGGACAAGAGGGATATAAACCCCCGAATTGCACGGTGGGCTCTCGAGTTGCAGAACTTCGATTATGAAATTGAGCATAGATCCGGGAGCCGCATGCAGCACGTGGATGTGTTGAGTCGCAAGTCTCACATCCTGGCTATTGAGGACAATCCTTTCGAGTTGAATTTATCGTTGAGCCAAAATCGCGACCCAGCGATAAGAGAACTTAAGATAAAACTCGAGAAAAGCGAGGATCAAAGGTACGAAATGCGGAACGGTCTAGTCTATCGCAAACAAGGCGAGGATCTCCTATTCTGCGTCCCAGAGGGTATGATTGTCCACGTTTTAAGAAAATACCACGACGAGATGGGACATATGGGGGTGGAGAAGACTTGCGAGGCAATTAAGGCGACTTACTGTTTCCCGAATATGAAGGAAAGAGTGGACTCGTACGTACGAGACTGCCTCAAATGCATAGCGTTCAACCCAACCAGTGGGAGACAAGAGGGGTTCCTTCACTTAGCCTCAAAGGGGAACGTACCGTTCGCGACGGTCCACATCGACCATTATGGTCCCGTCGACAATAAACACCTAAAAATGAAATACATCCTCGTCGTGGTTGACTCTTTCACTAAATTCACAAAATTGTACGCGACGAAGTCGACGACCTCCCGAGAAGCGATCGATTGTTTGCGGCAATACTTCGCAAAGTACAGTCGGCCCAAGGTCATTGTATCTGATAGGGGGACGAGTTTCACCTCGAAAGAGTTTCATGATTTTCTCGAAGAAAATGGCATTCGACATGTAAAGGTTGCTACCGGCTCGCCAAAAGCAAATGGGCAGGCCGAACGGGTGAATAGGGTAATCGGACCGATCCTCGGAAAACTTGTTGATAACTCGGCAGGACGCTACTGGAACAAAATTTTGGGTGACGTAGAATACGCGATTAATAATTCAACTAGTAAGTCAACCGGCGAGACACCCTGTAAACTCCTCTTTGGAGTAAATCAACAAGGGAAGGTGTCCGATGAAATCCAGTCTTACCTTGACGAGAATATCGCCACCAAAGAAAGAAACCTTGAGGTGCTTCGCAACACAGCCATGGGGAAAATAGAGAAAGCGCAGGAATCGAACAAGAAGTATTTCGATAGCAAGCGCAAACCAGCTCATGTATACAGCGAAGGCGATTATGTAGTTATTAGAAACTTCGAAAACACGCCCGGCGTTTCACAAAAGATCATCCCGGAATTCAAAGGGCCGTATCAAGTGACGAGAAAGCTTCGAAACGATCGATATGTAATTTCCGACGTAGAGAATTTCCAAGCCACGCAGAGGCCGTATGTAGGAGCATGGGAAGCCTCGAACATGAGGCCCTGGCGTGTTGACAGAAGCATCTAATTTTGGTAAACAGTTTTGTAAACAGTTTTGTTTTAACGCAGTGACAAGCAGCGGTGCACGTGTGCATTTTGATTTTACGTATGTTCTTATATTGGTGTGAAGTCCGGGGCGGACTAAAGTCAGGATTGGTCGAACTGTAGTACACGGCTTGTAATGTAGAAAGTACGTTAGAGCGACGCAAAGCCGTATACGATTCCGAGGATTATCGGGACCTCGGAACTTGTTGCGAGGACAATAGAATATAATACCGTTTTTATGATAAATATAAATAGTATGTATCGGTCCTGTGTGGCCAGGGAGACGACGCTACCTCGATCGAGTGTCAGTTCAACCCGAACACGCGTAACGGTAACCCGAAATAATAAGGAGTCCTGACAAAATCTTTCGGAGTACTTATTATTGGAACCTCCTCCGAATCTTCATAACTCCCTACAAACAGATACTAGTTCGACACGCTCTTCCATCCGGTCTCCGAACCATTGGCCATGGTTTTGTTATGCAGCAGGACAACGATCCGAAGCACAGCTCCAGACTCTGCAGAGGATATCTGGAAAATAAGGAAAAGACTGGGATCATCACCAACATGGTTTGGCCGCTGCAATCACCGGACCTCAATCCGATCGAGCTTCTGTGGGAAGAGCTTGATCGGAAAATCCGAAAATATTGTCCATCTTCCACGGAGGATCTCTGGATGCATTTGCAGGCTGCATGGTCGAGTCTCAACTAAGACCAACTCGATAAACTCATCGAACGGATGCCACGAATCGTAAACGCGGTGCGCCGAGCCAAAGGCGGCTTTTTCGACGAAAAACTCGTCTAGATGAGGTGAGTATTTTTACTCGTAACTCTCACGAGTTACGCGAGTACATTTTAAGGAAATTTTTTGTATTTTTTTTACCATGAAAAACTCAAAAGGGATGATAAAAGCTCCATCTTCCTCTATTCAAAAAATTTTTGCGATTTTTTTTCGAAATGTCATTTCATTTTTTGCTAAAAAAGATAGATTTTGAAAAATTCAGAATAACTCGAGAACAATAGGGTTTAAAAAAAAATATCAGGGATGCAAAGAGTTGCGTATTTTTATACTGGATCGCCTGGCATTTTTTCAGAATTTTTCTCCGAAATTTTTTTTTTTTGAGTATTTTTATTGAGTGAGAATACTCAAAAAAAAAAAAATTCGGGGAAAAATTCTGAAAAAATTACAGGCGATTCAGTATAAAAATACGCAACTTTTTTCATCCCTGATGTTTTTTTAAAAACCCTATTGTTCTCGAGTTATTCTGAATTTTTAAAAAAAATTTAAATAGAGGAAGATGGAGTTTTTCTCATACCTTTTGAGTTTTTCATGGTAAAAAAAATACAAAAAAATTCCTTAAAATGTGCGCCCGATTCGCGATGGTCGAAAAAAGGCCTAAAACGGTCAAGTACCAAAGGGCGTACTGGGTCGAAAAAAAATCGTAAAAATTTTTAAAAATCGACAAACTGTAGCCTGATACACCCTTTTTCAAACGCCGCCTTGGGAATTTGGATATCTTTTTTTTTGGCAGAGTTATCCAACTTCAAGTGCGGCAAGAAATATCGATGAGTGTATCCAAACTTTTGAGCGGGAGTGTATGTATTCATCCCGAATTTATCTTTACAAATAGTACACTAAATATAATGATGCATTTAAAAAGTACTCTCGTATAACGCAATTATGTTTTCCTCGCTTTTTCGTGCGTGTGAACGGTGAACGCCTTGTTATAAATTATTAATAAATTATTATAATTAGTGTATGAAGATATGCTGATATGTTTCAAAATTACGTTTGGTGTCATCGGGAGGGGGGGGGGGGGGGGGGCAAGCCCCCTTCATCCACGGGCGACGCGCGTAATGCAGCTTCCATATGTGATACCGCTTCCATATGCAATGCACCTTCTGCACAAGTCTGCAACCATATGTATTTGATAATACAAAAGCTCCAAAAACACGGTTTTGCTATATAAATAACCATGTGTACCGTGTGTAAACCGGGGCTTTTACGCCTTGCGCGATATTTTCAGTATTCGTCTTCGCCACGCGCACTGAGAAAAAAAATCATTGATCCAATATCATTCGTGTTATTGAATGGAATTTCGTTGATTCAATTGTAAAATTGTCGGTGTAAATAATCGGATTTATTGGTCCAAACAAAACGCTATTGACTTTAATAACATGATAAAATTAAAAGTTTTTTTCATTCAAAAGATTTATTGTTAGCCGAGAACAATATATTATTGAAACTATCTAAAAATGTATCGCGAACAAAATATATAGTTTTGAATGCATTTTCTGCAACGAACAAAAAAAGCGTTTCAATTCATAACATGAATATTGTTGATTCGCGTACACAAGAAAAATTGAATTTCGCTGGTTTTATTCAGATAAAATTTCTATTGAGTAAATATGTTATTTTATTTTTTTCACCATATCCGATATTGATTTCCAACACATTCATTACATCCAACACATCCATTTACATTTTTCGTTAAAATATTAATATTTTATTTTTATTGAAAAATATTAAGCAAATGTCTGAATTGGTTAAAAAATGATGCAAAAATAAAATTTGTTTCTTGCGCATTTGGTTGAAAAAATTCAACCAAATCATGGTCGAGCAACACCAAAATTATAGGTGTGAGGAAACCCGTAGTTCTCGGAGTAACCGCTAGAAGCCGCACGCGGGCTCGTTTCTTGTAAGCGTAGCGCGAACAGAACATCTACTTAAACGCCGGAGAAACTCTAAAGAGTATCGCTTCTCGACCTGTGGCTAAGATCAAAGTGTAGTATCTGTTCTTATCAGTTGAATATCTGATATCCTCTCCATGGATATTCCATTGGATATCTGATATTTTTTCCACTATTATCGCGGATGATTATTCTAATGCTATTTTTTTATTTAAATTTAAAACAAATTGAAAAACTTACGTCCCATGGCATATTCGTTTCGATGCAGTAAATCAATAATTAATTCTATAGATTATATTTTTGTACGAAATAACAAATGTTGTAGTAACCGCTTAATTATTTCATCCATACATCCACGGATTGTATATAGAATGATTTCAATAGAATTCAATTTTATTTGAAGGATATAGTAGATATTCAGAGAACAGCTGAGCTTTTTCAAATAGAATAATATGTTATTTAAATCAATCACAATTTCCAATATTTTATAGTATCGTAACAATCTCATATATCGGTGGCACTCCGCAGCAGCACATTTATTTCGATCAACCAATATATTGTTTTATTCAATTGGTCTTTTTCCCAGTGCGCGCTCGTCTACGACTCGTACTGAAAGGAATATCGCGCTCGGCGTAAAAGTCCCAGTTTGTCTCCTTGGTACACAATGTACTATTATTTAGCTTCTTGTACGCCCTTATAGTGTATGTTTCCTTTTTTCACCACCTCATTGTTCAGTTAAGAAAAAGCGCGTGCTAAGATGGCTGAAAACAAGTTTATACTCAAATCCGAAAATTTATTATGAAACACGGTTTTTCACAACCAAAAATTGAGGCTTGTTCTGTTGCGGACCGGGAACGAAGACGAAGGAAACGCGCGACTACGCCACGCATCGAGGCGATCTCGGATCATACGAAAAAATCCATTTTCAACAGTATGACCTATTCCAAAAAAGCTTTCATAAAATGTGTCGCATAAAACGATTGGGCGCAGTCTTCGTGAAAGCTAATTGCACAGCCTATTTGCTAGTAAACAGGCTTTCATTAACGCGCAATAAAAAGAAGCGTTTAAAATTTGAAAACAAATTTTTGGCCAAGCCAATTGTATTTTGAAAAACGGTTTTTCGGTCTGACGGAAGAAAAATTCGAATTGTTTAATCCAATTAAGGACAGAGTGGGGAAAAAATCGAGGGCAAAAACTAAGAGCGTCACGTCCAACAAACGGTGAAACACGCGGACGCGGTAATAATATGGTTTAAGGTTGCTTTGCTTGATCGCCAGAAGGCGAATTAGTATAAAACAATGACATACGGACGACTACGGATCAGTATATTGATATGCTCAATGAAAATTTGGAAAGGCCCTTGCTCCGGGTAGGATTGAAGAGGATTTTATTTTTTAACAGGGCAACGACTCCAAGCATACCGCAAAAAAATACACGACAAATCGTAAAAAGCCAACAGGAAGAAAATTCTCGAACGGCCTTCACAATCACTCGATTTGTATCTAATAGGAAATGAATGGTCAATTTCGGACGCAAAAATTGAGAAAACAAATGTATCCAACAAAGATAATTATTTTACTGCGCTGAAGGAAATCTGGGAGGCAATAGACAAACACCACCTTCAAAATCTCGTCAAGAGTATGCCTAGACGACTCCAAGGAGTAATAACGGCTGAAGGGGGCCATAGAGAACATTAACCGGAATTTGGAAATATTGTTCTTCAATTGTAAAACGAGACCGAATGTGTGACGCATTACGATGCGCAGTAAACAGCTGGCATTTCAGTTTTACGAAAAAAGCGATCTAGACTTTTGTTTACCGACAAGAGCTTCAAAGAATTATTTTATGAGAATGCAGATTAGAATTCTTGGATTAGAAGTGTGAGGTAAATTTGAAAAATCTGTTTCTAAAGGAAAGTGGATTTTATAAAGGTCAAATTTATGAGCGAGAAGAGTGCACAAAAATGGAAATTTCGAAACTTTTTAGTGACCATTAAATATTCATTGGCCGGTCAGAGCTTTCGCGAGGTTAATTTAAAAATTAGAGAGCGTAAAATTCATGGGTGAGAGGTGAACGAAAAAAATCCATTTTTTAATGAAAATTTGACTTTTTGGGAGCCTTGAACTCTCTAAATATTTTGGGAGCCTTGAACCTCTAAATATTTTTTGACCGCTCGCAGCTTTCGCAATAATTTTTTTTCTTTAAAGTAGCCCAGTAAATGAGACGAAAACCCAGCACTTTTTAGCGTAGAATATGAATTTTTGGCTGAAGGTAGATGGTTGCATACTGAAAGTAACCCCAATAAAATGTTGCCCCTCAACTCGCCCCAACCCTAAGAAATAAGGGTTGAAAACTTAAAAAACGCCGTATCGCGATAATTAATAGCCCGATCAAAAAAGGTTCTAATAAAAGTTGTTTGGAATAATAAAATTCGTATAAAGTTAGCTTACGTCAAACCCCCTATCTTTGAAAATGGCGGCGCAAAAACGATTCGAAAATTCGGGGTTGATGCGTGCGCTAGCGGAGTCGGCATATCGCTGCATCCTTGTCTGGGTCAGTGGTCCTCTCGTGTTTTTGTGCCACTATTTTCAAAGTTAGGGGATTAGACATCACATAACTTCATAAGTGTTTTATTATTCCAAACAACTTTTGTTTGAAACATTTTGTGATCGGGCTTTTCATTATTGAGATACGGCGATTTTTAAGTTTTCAACCCATATTTCTTAGGGTTAAGGCGAGTTAAGGGGCCACATTTTATTGGGGTTACTTTCAGTATGCAACCATTTACCTTGTAAAAAAATCATATGCTACGCTAAAAACTGGTGGGTTTTTGTCTTTTTTACTGCATCTTTAAATCGATTTATTTTCGCTCTTAATCTCTCGCTTCTTTCCACGTCATGCGTTCCATCTCTTCTTATTGTGAGCTAAACAAATCCGTGCCTTTAGACCGCTCAGCCATCGCATCGGCACCTACATTTTCATATTAGTAATCTTTTCTTGAATGGAATTATTCTGCAAGAACGAGTTAATCAATAATATTAGCACGTTCACTGCAAGTACTATATATCTTTGCCTTGAAACGGAATATGCATTTACATTAGACGGAAAAAAAAATAAGGAATTAAGGATCTTGTAAACTGAGAAATAATATGTTTTTTTTTAAATTACAGTAGAACCTCGATTATCCGAACCAATTGGGACCGAGACTAGTTCGGATAATCGAAACGTGGGTTTTTTGGGAGGAGATCTTAAGCAACACCTTTTTACATAAAAACAGTACATACATATATATCAAAATTTGACATCCATGTTGACGCTGAAATATATATATATATATATATATATATATATATATATATATATATATATATATATATATATATATATATATATATATATATTAAACACCTGAAAAACGTCGAATGCCTATTAAAATTTTTTTTTAAATAAAATTGTCGTTTGAAAAGAAGAAGTTGCGTTGGGTTGCTCATTGTTGCTCACGGCGGTGGCAGCGAGCAACAATGTATATTTCGCGCCAACGTTCGGATAATTGAGCGTTCGGATAAACTAAGTCATCGTTCGGATAATTGAGGGTTTGGATGATCGCGGTTCGGATAATCGAGGTTCTACTGTATATATTTCCATCTTACGAGTTCACTTCCCTTTTACGTGTACGCCTTATTCCATTTCCATTTAAACTGAGGAATAATTATTTTACATTTATCAAACTGTAAGTATACTTCAATCGTATATTTAAGTAGACAAACATTTTTTTTAAATTCATTTATCATCAAAATGATAATTGATTTGTAAACAAATTCAATGTTTTTTTTTCAGTTAGAACATGTATATTTTCTATTTGACAGTAATTAAAATGAGGAATATGCAAATTTAAGAGAATATTACGCATTTACCAAAACAAATCAACGTTTCACGAAAACTTCTGACAAATTTGGATTAAAAAAGAATTTCTTTTTTTTCTAAATTTTTAGACATAATTCTCGTCAAGTAGAAGGTAGAAATATTATCAATTTTTCTACCAAGCTTCAACTCAATCGGCTTAATAGTTTTTGAGTAATCCTGCACACCAATTTCGGAAATGCAGTTATGAAAAAAAGGGGTTCGAAGTTTACGCCCGCTCCGAATCCCAGCGATAAGGCACAGCGTTGACGGGCCATAACGTTTGAAGTTTTTCGAATTTCGCTTTCAAACTTCGGGAAAATTTTCTACCTATATAGATCTATCGTTTAAAGAGACAAAAAAGAAAACGATTTTTTTATCGTTATAAATGTTTGTGCTCTGCCTCCTACCAAAGCGCTCAATGCTTGGTCGGCCATTATTGCAAGCGGAACAGCACTGTAGCCCGACATGCACCCACTAGAGACAGAGAGAGACAATCGCGAGAGGCGTGCCTTGAACCTCTGTCATTGTGTGTAGCACACCGACGAGTCGCTGCTCATGTCATTCTACCAGCGGAAATATATACTACATTTTTTATGCCAAATATTAACACGGGACCTGTGGTTCCATGCAATATATCGACGCTGCTTACGAAAAGTATCACGATTCAAAATTCTTACGAAAAATAACACTTTTTTAATTTTACCTTGAAAACTATCATGATTATGCTTTCGCCACGAAAACCAGAATGTTTCATAAGGGTTCGTCACAACGTAAAATTTTCAAAAGATCGATTTTTTTGCATTATCCCATAGTATAGACGGTTGTAAACATGCTGTTCAATTTTTGGGGCTAAATTCGAATTATTCCGCTTGCTACAGCCTTTCTCTGAAAAAGGCATTCGACCAGCTGCGTGAACCTGTCGTGGATGGCTGCGTTTTCCACGAAATGTCGTTTTTCAAAACGGTGTACACTCTCAGAGATTTTTCCAGCTATCCGTCTCAAATTTTGACACAACATTCTTCAAGCCATTCTTTATCTTACCTTGGAAGGTTTTTTTAAAATCTCCATATTTTTCAAAATGAAAAACTGTCGTAAAAATAGCCTATATTCGAGATTTTTTTCTTCAAATCGCCGCCTTTTCGTCCATTTCGATTATAAGAACTTCCATAGCAAGCTTCCATAGCGGCTTTCATACTGATTAATAATCGTTTTACAAATTTTATTTCATATAATATGTGCGGCCATAACCGTGTACTCCTTTTTATTCGAAGATATTGTCAACATTTAAAAAAAAATGTAGAAAAATAACAAACGTATAAAAAATTATTTTTTGTTCTTCATGAGTGCTTCATTCAATATAGAAAAATCTGACTGATTATCGTATTTTAACCGTCGAAAAAAATAATCGCGAAAATCAGCTTTTTTCGACCCGGTACACTGCGATGATCCCTTAAGAGGTTAGGCCACAGTAACGGGTATAAAATCATGTGCGAATTTAACAATTTATTTCTTACGACAAAGCGATTCACTCACATAATTAATTACACATCTATTCAGCATGAATATCAAGCTGTTAGATTTTTTTTTCGATGCACGAAACGCCCGACTACTCGAAACTTCTCGAAACAGCTTTTTTCCAATTGGCGTGACAAATAACTTCACCAATTTTCACTCGATTTACTTCAAATTTTTAAATTATGTTCCTAATTGCATTTCACAGAGAAGTACGTACGGAATTTCCGATTAATCGAAAAATTCTTATTTTATGACCAGTTTTATACGGAGGTTTACACTTCACTACAATTTTTCACTACAACTTTTGAATAAAACAATATTTTTTAAATTCTGTACGTACTTTTCTAGGTATTCTAATGTAGATTGACGAAAATTTTTGTTTTTTGTTCTAGGTAAAAATTTGTGGATGCTAAATGGCACGCCGCGAAGCGCCTAAAAAAGAAACAAAAGTAAATATTAGTAGTCGGCCATTTTTTTCGTCGTACCATTTCGATAGTACATCGAAAAAAATATTTTTTTTTTTCTAACAGCCTGATATTCATACTAAATAGGTGTGTAATTAATTTTATGAGTGAATCACTTTTTCATACGAAAAAAATTGTTAAATTCGCACATGATTTTATACCCGTTACTGTGGCCTAACCCCTTAAGACTTATTACTCTATGTTGACCCTGTAGTTTCTGTTGTATTCAAAATCTCTTCAATGTGAGCTCACTGTGCATGGACGGATTTACACATTTGTGGTGGGTGTGAATCCACCGCGTTCGCAAAAACAGCATTTAAGACAGTCCATTGAAGCTGACGGGAATTAATACAAGGACCTCGGAAATGGTAGTCTGAAACGAAAACGCCAGATCACTACTTTCTCATGTATACAATATATATTAGGTTGGTAACCCGAGTCGAAATTTTCGAGCCGCGTTCAACCCACAAAATGAAGGCGAGCAGAAATCGGCGTGAGCGGATTATTGGGTATCTAACGGAGGGTACAATGTTTGAAAGTACCATGCGTTAGAGCCTCCGATGAACCTCCGGCATGGCAGAAAGTAGACTTTTTGACTCAAAGGAAGTCAGTGAGGTTCACAATTGAACCTACGGAACCTTAGGTCGGCCTACTTCGAGCGCTCGCGCAGAACCTACTGCCCCCCCTTTCGGCCTACTGTACACTGCTAAACAAAAAAATTAATTTATATAGAATCTATTTAAATAAAATAGGTTTTTTCTTTGTCTCACAGCCTACTACGATCATATTTCTTTCAAAGATATTTATATATATATTAATAAAGATGAGATTGAAATTAATATTTATTTGCTTACAATGTACACTGTAAAGCTAAGTGTACTATATGCATAAAATATTTCATAAATCGAAAATAAAATGAACTCCTTAATTGAGAGCTTTACCATAAGGATTTTTCATCGTAAATCGTCATTCCCTGGCCTTTAGAAATGATTTTTTTCGAATAAAATATTTGCCCTGTATGCGCCTTGAACCTAGTCCTACCTACTCATAGCTACGCTCCGCTGCCCCTATGCTACCGAGTGCTCATAACATTTTGGTCGCTGATATGGCATAAGAGACCAAATGAATACCTCTAACTATTTGTTGTATCACATAAGCTATATGAATTAGTTAATATGATTGTGATAATTAGAGAGTTTCATCGAATAACATGCTATAGATTTTTCAAACAAACATATATATATACTCCATATATATATATATATAAAATTCCTCTCTCTCCACCTTCTCTACCCCCCGCTCCTTTGATATGAGTGTTGCAATAAAGATGGACCATTAGGTCAATCAAATAGAAAAATGGTTAACTCTACGAAAATTAAAAATAACTAGATCCATTCAGTGAACTTAACTAAATTGTTTTTTTGAACAGATGAAAATGTTGAACTGATGAAACCGAATCACAGATTTATTTGGATCAAATAAAATATATAGTTATTGGACGATATTAAATGGATAGATTTTCTGTAAATAAACATTTTTGAAATCAATAATTTTAATAATGGAATGCAATAGGAAAAAGTTGGTTCTATGAAAAATCTAGTTAATTCAAATAAAAAAGAATCAAATAGACACGGTTAGTTAACATCATAATATTTAGCTGACAAAAATAAAAATATGCTTCATACATACACGTGGAAATATTTTTTAAATTTTCGACGTGCTAAAAATGAAAACAAAGAAAAATCAAACATTTTATTAAATTCGACGGCAATCGGCTGTCGCCATTTATCAACTCATTATTGAATAAACAAAAAAAAAACAAAACGAGAAAAACAAAAAGAAAAAATCGAATGAGGTTGAATTCTAAACCGACAATTTCAATCCTTTAGAACATAAAATAGACTATAATTAACACCCTAACGTTCCATATAGATATCAACATTATATGTTATTTAGACCGACACTGCCAGCCAAAAGTTTTCGAACCCTCCACATAATCGCAAAACTTTTGAGCGCTGGATAATTGCCAAATAATGTTAGAGTAATATAATTCATTTCATTTATTATTTCACGAAGATACTATAAAGATCTACATAATTAAGTAATTATACAGAGCTTTATAGTATCTTCGTAAAAAAATTATTATTCTACCATAAGGTTGCAATGATCCAAAGTGATATTAAGTTTTGCAGTTATCTGAAGTGTCCGAATACTTTTGACTGGTAGTGTATATTCGAATATATTAATGCAACCACTGTATAATGTATTATATAATATATACCGTCGCTTAAAAGTTTGGATACACCAGTCGATATTTCTTGCTGCACTAAAAGTTACAAAGCTTCGTAAAAAAAGATAACCACATTTACCGAACGGCGTTTTGACGGGAATAAATTCAGCTTTATATTGCTTTTCTGAAATATTTTTTTATAATTTTCTTTTCAACCCGGTACGCACTTTTATACGTGACTGATTTTCGGCTTTTTTTCGACCATCGAGAATTGGGCGCATGACTTATGCAAAAAAAATTTGTTACGTTCATCCATGATAAACTTGAACGGGGTAGCAGGAACTCCATTTGCGTTTTTTATAAAGTTTTGTACGATTTTTTTCGCAATGTTATTTCATTTTTTGCTAAAAAAGACTAATTCTAGATAATGCAATGTAACTCAAGAACTAGAGGGTTTAAGAAGAAATGCCAAGGGCGAAAAACGTCGCGTAAGCTTATACTGGATAGACTGGCATTTTTAAAGAATTTTCTTGTGAGATTTTTTCTCACAGGAAAACGCCCATTAATCCGATAGAATTGTAGTAAGACTGTATATACAAGCATTCTTCTATGAATTGCCTATAAAATAATAATAAATCGATATTGAGAAAATTTGATTGTTTTCGCATATTGATATTGCACTAATAATTTGATAAGGGGACGATGTATTTTTATTAATTTCATATTATTTTCGTCATCGAACGGGTTACCGATCAGGCCACAATGGAATGATGATGGAGGAGATATCGAATTTGGGCCGAAAGCAGGTCAGGTGGAGTCGAGGCAACAGTTTGAGATTGAAAGCAGGTTAAGGAAGCCTGTGCTCTGCACGTTTCACTGAAACTGGGGGTCGAGAGAAGGTTTGGGAGGTCTAGCAGAGGCTACCCTGGACCAAGAGGAGGTCTCTTCATGGCACTGAACTCGACAAACGAGGTTTCGTCGGTTTAACGGAGGCTGGCGGCTTATGTATTACAAAAGAAATGGGTCCTCCGAGGGTTCAAAGGAGGCTACAAATTTTGACTCGGGAAGGAAGTCTTGTGACACTGGAGTGTTCAGTTAAATATTTTTCCTAGCATATTATGGGGTTCTTCTGCCTAACTCCACAATAAATGCCGCAATCTACTCTACGCAATTGCAGATGCTGTTTGAAATTATTAAACGAAAAGGTTGTAAACGTCGACAAGTTCGTCTTTTTCATGACAACGCTTCGCCCCACGTAGATAAAATGACACGACAAACTATTTGAAAATTATAATGGAAAGTATTACCACATCCATCATACTCACTCGACTTAGCCTCGTCAGATTATCTTTAATTTGGGGCTTTGAAAAACTATTTACGTGATAAACAATTTGTTAATCAAGGAGATCTTCAAAATACCCTTGAGTTTTTCAATTCAAGATCCAAGGATTTCTGGACGGCTGGCATTCAAAGTTTAACAGAGCGTTGGACACGAGTTGTAGATGAAGTAGGGAGACTATATTATCAATTAATATAATCTAAATAAAATATTAGGTTTATTTAGAAAATGTGTCGTTTGTACCACACGACTTTCTCACCTACCTTATATTTTAAGATGCGTTAAAAAAATAAAAACGTAGTCTCTTACCACTCGAAACAATATCATCAGATATAAGAAATATAGATACCAAATTTAAGCCCTGCAGATGTAGTCTGACATGAGTGGTAGTGCTGGACAATTTATTTTCAGTTATTTCATATACACAGAGATATAATATTTCCCAGAACCGATGGAATGGTTTCAAAGCTGACTCTTGGAGCTTGGAAACCTTTTCCTTTTTTATTTTTTTAAATCTCACTCAGAATTATTATTTTCACACAAATAGCAAATATTTTAAAAAGGTTGTTTTGACAAATTTTGGATAAAAAGAAATACATTTTTTCGATGGCTCTTAGTTGTGTAAAAATAATTATATAAAAGATTTTTATGGAAAGAGACTTGTCGCGGCTGTTCGAATCAGCTTTGAGAATTTGCCACCGAATCGGAGAAATATTGATTAGTTGTGGAGTTATTCAGGTCTGAACCTGAAGAGCAAATTTCGGGCGGACGTGAACGGCGGACAAAATTATTTAGCGCGATCACTCAAGCATACTTTTTTCAATACTTTAGTATGGAAGCTCAAATTTGGCATGAATTTAGGTTACACCTAATATTATTGCTTGAAGGTGTAACAGATTCCTTTATTGCAGCACGCCCTCGGAGTGTGTATATATTTTCGTACTCAAATGTGGGTTGGCACGAGCACCGCGTAACGACACACGCTTAAGGGGTTGCGTGCGTTAAAAATTTCAAAAAATCCATTTTTTAATTTGATTATTTTATAGTACAACATGTCTAGAATATTCTCCCAAAGTTTTAAGTCAATCGGAGTAAAAGTCTAGGAGAGAGAGAGAGCGCCTTTGGGAATTCCCCCCGTTGGGAAAGACCCGTCGGGAGAGGAAACTTTAATCGCATTTTTCTCAAAACACTATTTTCGAAGTCGGTGGACACGATTTCTCAAAACCGAATGCACCGATCTTATTGAAATGTTGCACGCTTCTTCAAAATAGTATTGACTAGTGATTAAACGATGGGTTTTTCTATTACAACTAATTTTACACGGCGTACGTACTATAAATTGTACCAAAAATTGAACTATTTTGCATACAACTCTGCCAAAAAATCAAATTCCATTTTTTTAAATCCTACGGTCAATGATGAGCTATACTTGTCTACTAAGAAAACAAAACTTGGTTTTTCAATTTTAGATAAAGCTATCATAAGTTATCCTGACCACCAGAGGACACTTTTTTTAGGAGTCTCCGGAAATCAGGTCCCACCGGCTGAATTTCTCAAATTGTTGGATGAATTTCTTTTTAAATATGGTTGAAATGTTGCTCTTTTATGTGCTTAACATTCCGAATAAAATAAATTATATTATCATACTTTTTTTAAGTAGAGAAAATATTCTTTTTTGCATCGAAACCCACGTAACCCTTTAAGGGGCTATACCAGTGTGACACTTTTAAAAAATCAATTTTTTTATTGCCTTTTTCGATAGTTTATACTTTCAAGAATATCGCGTAAAAATTTCAAGGCCGCATCTCTAATCATTTTATCTTGCAAAAATCGATAGTTAAATCTTTAAACGCGTTTTTTACGAAAAGAGATTTTTCAAATTTACTGACGTTGTAACTCGAAGAGCAATTATCTAATTGACTTGAAATTTGAACTGAGTACTCTTGAATATATTTACTTTACAATGACGTTGGATATTTTTGATTAAATGAAAATTGACGATTTGCCATGAAAAAAACGACCATTTTATAGGCGAGAAAACATACTTTTTTTTATAACTACGCCATTTTGGTAGATTTTGATATTTTTCGAAAATCCTACGTCATTGTACCAAAAAAACCTCCCAGTTTAAAGACTTTTTTTCTTTTTCGGTTTCAGCTACTCAATCGGCTGGAATCATGTCAGCAGCGGAGGAACTTTTTTTGGCGCCTCCGAAGGCAGCGCATGAGTCGCTTGGATCTCAATATTTTTCTATAAAAAAATTATGTTATATAGATCAAATATAGCCGAATATATTCTTAATTTTCCGAAACATTTAATTGAGTACTTTGCTTCCGAAAAATTCCCGAAAATCACCCAAATTTTCAGCGTTCACACTGGTATAGCAGCCCAGATCGGTTCAACAGATGAAAAACCGTTAAAGCATAATTTCAGAGACTACGCGAATTTACCAAGGAAACACGGCGATTTGGCGCATCTATTGCGCTAAATCGCCGTGTCTAATAATTCTATGTTCATGAATGTCTATTAATTCATGAAGAAAAAAAACGGTGACGGTTCCTAAAAAACTAAATAATCCAACGACGTATATGATAATGGAAAAGATCTACATTTGCATGGGGACTACTGCCGTGGAAACCCTAAAAATAAAAGTCGATCATCGGGCCAAGGACACCGCATACCCGGAATTGTTCCTTTGGGAGAATTCATTTCTATAGAGAGGTATTCGGTAAACTTTGAACGGGGTCGTCCGATAACCGTCTGCGCGCGAATACTCGGCTACGAACGACGCAGGAAAAGTATTGAGCTATGAAATGTCAGCCTAGTCGAACGTGTAAAAATGTTGAAACGTAAATGCACAAAGTACACACAAAGTACATAAAAGCAGTCACCTATACTTCGAGATATAACCGCAAGCCGCAGGAAACACCAATGTAATGTACGTCAATTACGTACAGAAGACGGTATCGCTAGGTCCCATGGGGTATGCAATCGTGTATGCGTCTGTAATTGTGAGGTGCAACGGGTTGATATTTTTTGTGGCAATGTATTTCCACGGAGATAGTCGGCTACGATAAACGACGTCAAACGAGAAAGGTATCGATCAATGAAACGGCAGCCTACCCAAACGTATTAAGGGGTGAGATGCAGTCAGAATTTTCAAAAAATCGATTTTTCTAACATCTTCTTGAAGTATGATGTTTCGAAAATGTTCCCCGAATATTTCAAGTCAATCCGATGAATAGTTTCCGGGATATCCCACAATTAGTGAAGGGGCAGACGTGGCTGACAAACGGGCGAACGATAATACCCGGAAAGGCAGAATGCTTCAAAGACAACAACAAATTAATATTTTAGAAGCTTCCACATCGGCAGAAACCCTATTGTATGGGCCAGGAATTGATGATTCGATATAAATATTTTTTTAAATTAGTATTTCTATACATAAATCAAGTGTTAAATTGGAAAACTCTTTCAAAAATTTTCTAAAATGCATTACTCAAAAACTATGTACTTTAGCAAAATTTTATAAAGAGTACTTTTGTTTTTAAATTTCCCGAAATATTTAAAAAAATAATTCATCCCGAAGAACTTTAATTTTTTTGAAAAATTGTTTTAATAATTGGCTATAAACAATTGAATGCTCGACTTTTCGGCAAAAAATTGTGACATTCGGATTCAGCGGATCAAAATACATAAAAAAAGTTTAGCTTCATCCATCAAGCTCAAAATTTTACGAACATATAATACCGTATCCACATCGAAAAACTTTAAACGCGTTTTTCTAGAAAATATGTTTTTCAAGTCGATGACCACTATAGGTCAAAAACCACTCGATGGATTTTGATGAAATTTGATGTGCTTATTGATAGAATTAAAAAGTAGTCCTTAATCGAAGGATTTCCAATTTTGTTGAACATTTTTTTTTTTTAACAATAAACGAGCGATTTTTTTATCGAAAGTCGAAAGTTATCTGTCGAAGGCCGCCATTTTGTTAATTAAAAAAAGCTTCGATTAAGGACTAGATTTATTATTAAACTAATAATTTTTTTTGGTTTTTTTATTTCTGATGATCCAGTAAAATTTTATGATGGTCACCGCAAAGCACTACATGCCGAAGGGTCCGACAAAGATGGCGATATTTTTATAAATAATCAATATTTTTCTTTGAAAATTTGTATAAGTCAAGTTGAAATATAACGTAAAAAGTCTGTGTAACCACTTTTGTAAAACAAACTTAATTACTATTTTAAAAAAATTATTGAAAATGCTCGTTTATTCACGCCTCTGACTGCACCTCACCCCTTAAGAGGGAATGATACCTCATCGCGGTCGGTATGGTAGAACAATTATAGATTCCCAAAAATCTCGAAAACGGCTCTTCAGATCCCGTCGAAACTTTGCCAAACGACGTGAAATAGATGGACGAACAGCTGTCTTCCTCTCAATTTTTCTGAATTTGAGAAAGAAAACTAGATTGGCTTATGATAAGCCAATCTACATTTTTATCCTCAAATTCAGAAAAATTGAGAGGAAGACAGCTGTTCGTCTATCTATTTGACGTCGTTTGGTAAAGTTTCGACGGGATCTGAAGAGCCGTTTTCGAGATTTTTAGGAATCTATAATTGTTCTACCATACCGACCGCGATGAAGTATCATTCCCTCTTAAACTGTCGGTATATACAATAGGTTTATACCTAAGCTCCGTGCAAAGACAACGCCTCCATGGCCCAACTTACGTCAATTACATATAAAAGACGGTATCATCGCACCGAATGGGGCTGAGTGTACGTGCTTTCCTAATTGTGAAATGCATCTGATAAAATATTGATTTTCGATACATGCGGATTCGTTAAACATTCGGAAGCACACTCTCAGCCGACTGCGTGAACGCATTCGAACAGTAATGCCAGATGGTCGCTGCGATGTATCCTCAGAAATGATATCCCTGAAAAGCCCCTAAACTATCCCTGCCAAAGAGCCGGTGAAATGACCGTGGTTTTTAAATGTGATGTTCGTCCTGAGAAAAGACCACGGTGCAGAAGACATTAATGGTATCTTTAATGATGTTTACGCTTTACCCCGTTCCGATAAAACCAAAAGGTTAATGTATTATCAACACACCCATTCAGCCTAAAGTGCTGTCGAATGGATAATGAGGTAAAACGATGCACGTGCGATTAAGGTAATCCTGTCGCCGGGCTTCAATCCATAGGATTTCAACAAAAATTTGGTGCTTCACTACATGTATTGAAACTAATCGTCTCTGTACAATTTCAGGGCCGGTTGTCGACCTAATTACAGAGAAAAAAAATAAAAATTGTGTGTTTTTGTGAAGGAATTCCGAGACGACATACAAAAACCCAACTTCCGCTCGCTGCAAAAGTGTATACAATAGTGGGAATCCGTCAGATTCGTAAAAATAATCAGATTTACATACTTAACACTTGTAATGAAATGGTCTCAAAAAAAATACGCTTATTGACCTAATTTTTATATAATATCAAGTTTAATTTAAACTTCTGTTATTGGATTTATTACCACTTGCTACGATGAAGAGACGTGACAGGGACAGCTGACTGTACTCCTAACCTCATCTCACTTATTCGAATTTCCACACATATTTCAAGTTCAACCGACATATTTCGCCGACACAAAATTTTCACGCTTTTTACCAGTCGTGGCCCGCATACAATGCTTTATATTTCCCGCACCTGACATTGTTTTGACAGACCGACGTTGAAAAGCATGGAGGTTAAACTCGCCTGGTTGAGTAAAAATCGATGGAGATAAAACCAACGTTGCCAAATATCAAACCTAGAAATACTGCGCGAATCGTTGGAATAACTTTTTTTTCTTCATTTTTCTATTTAAATGTGGACATTCATTGAACAGTTTACACATGGAAAATTTTAGTTATTACAAATGATTTTTTTTGCATATGTTAAAAATATAAATTGTACAAGTCTCAAGTATGATCAGTGGTATGACGAGTGTGAAGCGATAGGATTATCTTAAGGGATTAGGCCACAGTAACGGGTATAAAATCATGTGCGAATTTAACAATTTTTTTCGTATGAAAAAGTCAATCACTCAAAAAATTAATTACACATCCACTTAGTATGAATATCAAGACGTTAGAAATTATATATATATATATATATATATATATTAGACTGATTTAAAAAAAAAAAAAAAAAAAATTTCCTTCGGGATTCTCGTGCTATTGTTGGGCAGAAATAAAAGAAAATTTCTCTAAAAAGATGGGCGCGGTCACTCAATTTTTAGAGGTGGCTATCTCGACTTTTTTGTATTTGAATTTTTTTTAACGAACGTATTGCATTTAAGCATAGTCACGCCTTCGGGTTCCGGATAAAAATCACATCCAGCAGCTATTTCGTAACAAAAATAAACTCTAACAATTTGAAAAGATTGCAATATTCACAATTTAAATCCAGGTAGATCAATAATGGCATCTATACTACTCTCTTTATTCATGTAGATTTATTTATACGCATTAACCTTTCGCACTTTTTACGAAAAATTAAATTATAAGCTTTTATTCATAAATCGTATATTTACATTTACAAAGTGCTACACTTATATTATCTTTAAACTCATTTATATTTCTTCCCTGCCACTGTACATAAAATCGCGCATACCACTGCGCAAGTCACTGCGTATCCGTGGCGCCATTTTGTATTGGCGCAGGGCGTTTGTAAGTGGTGTTATTTTTTTTTCAATGTGGCTCAAGTAAAGACAATTTTAAACAATGGCTCGGAAAAACGAAGACAACATAATTTGGCTAATCGGCAAGGAAATTCCGAAAATAAGTACCCGTCATTTACCGTCAAATCGGAAAGTTTTCAGTTTGTTCTTTTACAAACATAAGAGAGAAAAACTGACCATACGTCGAAGTGCACACGAAACAATGAAAGAAGTTTTCGAACAATGGAAATGTGCTGAAATTCCAACGCGTAGATTGAATAACGCAATCGTGAAATTAATAAAACTCCATCTAGTCTGGAAAAAACTTTTAAAAAATCGGGTTAAAAAGAATTTTCCCTCACAAATATTGAAGGAGCGTAAATTTAAGAGAGATTTGGACAAACTGTTCAACGTTGCACATTTTCGTTCTGCCCAAAATGTTAACGAACTTGAGCGGTTATTTTTGCTATCACACGTTTCGATTATTTCTCCATTGTGACGGCAACTTCTTTTAAACCCGATTTTTTAAAAGTTTTTTCCAGACTAGATGGAGTTTTATTAATTTCAAGATTGCGTTATTCAATCGACGTGTTGGAATTTCAGCACATTTCCATTGTTCGAAAACTTCATTCATCGTTTCGTGTGCACCTCGACGTATGGTCAGTTTTTCTCTGTCATGTTTGTAAAAGAACAAACTCAAAACTTTCCGATTTGACGGTAAATGACGGGTACTTATTTTCGGAATTTCCTTGCCGATTAGCCATATTGTCTTGTCTTCATTTTTCCGAGCCATTGTTTAAAATTGTCTTTAATTGAGTCACATTGAAAAAAAAACAACACCACGATGCGCGATGTTATGCACAGTGGCTGGGAAGAAATATAAATGAGTTTGAAGATAATATAAGTGTAGCATTTTGAAAATGTAACTACATGATTTATGAATAAAAGCTTATAATTTAATTTTTCGTAAAAAGTGCGAAATGTTAGAGTTTATTTTTGTTACGAAATAGCTGTTGGATGTGATTTTTATCCGTAGCCCGAAGCTGTGACTATGCTTAAATGCAATACGTTCGTTAAAAAAAATTCAAATACAAAAAAGTCGAGATAGCCACCTCTAAAAATAGAGTGGCCGCGCCCATCTTTTTAGAGAAATTTTCTTTTATTAGTGCCCAACAATAGCACGAGAATCCCGAAGGAAAAAAAAAAATTTTTTTTTGAATCAGTCTAATATATATATATAAATATATATATATATATATATATATATATATATATATATATATATATATATATATATATAAAACGTCACTTTTGTGAATTTTTTCAAGGAAAACTATTTGAAATTTCGGATTGGGGTTTTAATTATCTAAAAGTATATACATTCAAAAATATTTTTAATTTTCTTTATTTAAAAATATCAAAAATATCAAAAAATCTGCGTATAGGGTACCCACTGGCGTTTCTTCAAAAATCATCTGAAAAAAAAAACAAAAAGATTATTAAATTAGATACTATAATCTAGTACTAGATTTTGAAAATATCGATTTATGACAAAATGGCGGACGTTCGAACATAAATAATGATTTTTGGGCCAAAAATTAGTTACTATTTTCCCTATAAAACAAAAACTAAGTAACGGAAAAAAAATCCTATGACAAGTACTAGATAATGTTGTATAGAATAACTACAAAAACCTCAAGGCAATCTGTTCATTGGTTTTCGAGAAATTTTGGGTACCGATTTGAAAAACGTGCCGGCTCGGCGCCGCAAAACACGTTTCACTTTCTCGGTTGTAACTGGTTTATTCGTCGAAATATTAACTTGTTGTTTTCATTAGATATTCTGGAGACCTCAATCTTCGAGAAAATTTAAAAAAATCGATTTTTTCGACCTACTAGGTGTATATCTCCCTTTAATGAAAACTTTTCATTTTATGAGCAATTTGTGAGCAGTTATAACGAAATTTTTCACTGAAAATTCATTTCTTACGTTCAAATACCTACAGCTTTTGAATAAAACAATATTTTTTAAAATCCGTACGTAGTACTCTAGGTATTCTAATGTAGATTGGCGAGAATTTTTGTTTTTTTGTTCTAGGTTAAAAATTGTGGATGCCAAATGTCACGCCGCGGAGCGCCTAAAAAATATATGAAAAGAAAATATTAGTAGTCGGCCAATTTGTACATCAAAAAAAAATATATATATATTTTCTAACAGTTTGATATTCATACTAAACAGATGTGTGATTAATATTATGAGCAAATCACTTTTTTACACGAAAAAAAATTGTTAAATTCGCACATGATACGTTACTGTAGCCTAACCACTTAAGTTGAAATTACACATCGACTAAGGCACCATGAGTGCTAGAGAAAAGCTATTTCAGCCATTGGAAATTTTCTTATAACCACATCGCTGAGACAACCGATATTTCCAACACTGAAAGCTTTTGGTCAGTCATCAACGAGATAGCCGATGCAGCGGGAAATACAAAAAAATCGACAATATCGCAAAGCTCATTCTCGGACTTCGTGGTTTGCCCTTTTTGAATGCCGCGATCGAATGCGCATTTTCCATCATAAATATTGTCAAAGACAAGCTGTGAAACGAAATGTCCGTGTATTGTTTAAACTTAAATAATCCGTAAAATTAAATAATCCGTAACTTTAACTTAATCCGTAACTTAAACTTAAATTAAACTCAATCCGTAAAATTGCAATATTACGGAATCGCTACACTCTCAATGTTGAATGCTCCAAATTTATACCAACAGCAGCAATGCTCAACCGCTTCAATTCCAAAATGGTGTATAGGATGATTAGCGAGAATAACCATCTGTTCATGTTCGAATCCGAAAAAAAGGAAAATATGGTACATTTAGGTATAATAATAACCATGATAGGAAAAATAGTTATTTGAGAAGTGTATGTGATAGCTGTGTGTATTATATTATGAAAAGTGAAGTACTTAAATAGCAATCAGATTTGACTTGAGTTGTCTCATTGGCTGCCATTTTATAGTGCTGGCAATATCCAGTCAGCGTTAAACCCACTTCCCTATTATATAGTCTCCTTGTGGTCTCCTTGGTTACACCATGAACGATAGCGTTGTCGATTGGAGGGGAGCGGAGGGCTAACCCGTGAACTAGGCGAAGTTAAGATTCAGCACAAAACGGAGAGCGCGATAACATATATATGTATAGCAAGAGTCGAGTCGGTCAGCCATAAATATAGTAGGAGCGTATTAAAAAAGATAACGTTAAAAAATCGATATCTCGCAAATTAAGGCACGTCGCCGAATATCCTTTTAGGGAATCTTTTAAGATATTAAAATGAAGGTCTGTGCAAAATTTCAGTCCGATCGGAGGTTGGGCCTTTCCGAAACTTCATCCAAAAATCTTAAGGGGTCTCCTCACTTTAGACGCTGAAAAAGGCTACGTTCATGAATTTTTTCAATGGGTTTATATTATAGATATAAAAGTTGTTAAACTTAATAAATACACTTTCGCAATACATTTAAAAACAATTTGTTATGTATTTATGTAACCTAAACCAACTTTAAACGGGTTTTTCTCGAAATAACTTTTTTCGACGGCTCGTTGATAAAATCTTCGAAACTACTTAACCGATCATTATGAAATTTTAACCACATATTATTTACAACTATAGCTATAACGTATATCAAGGATTTTTTTAAATTTTGATATTTACTTTTTTTGCCAAAAACGATTAAAAAAAACATGTTCATTATCGTTTTTTCGAAAAATGTCCGCCATTTTGTTATTTTTGCATATATAAAAAATCGTATGATATGCGCTATAGCCATTAACATACTGAATCTAAAACCGTTTGATTTTTTATCTCGGATGATCCATCTCCGAGATTTCATCAACGGCGAAGACCTACAATTTTATTAGGACATTTTTATAACTACCATTTTCGTCCATAAATAGTGACTTAAATAAATTAAATTTAAAAAAATGTATCTCGGAAGTGTATTTATTAAGTGCAACAGCTTTTATATCAATATTTAAATTATAAACCTATCAAAAAATTCATGAAAATGGCCTTTATAGCGTCTAAAGTGAGAAGACCCCTTAAGATTTTTGGGTGAAGTTCCGAAAAGGCTCAACCTCCGATCGGGCTGAAATTTTGCACATACCTTTCAATATCTTAAGAGAGAGAGAGAGAGAGTGTTTGAATAGTAAAAAAAAATTGATTTTTTTTTTCAATTTTTCGAGAAAAATTACATTATTGTTAATAGGTAATGAAAAAAATCTTAAGAAGAAAAACGTGAGTCACGACTAAACCACTATCGAACTAAATAAGTGTACCAAATTTCAAGTCAATCCGTTCATTAGATGTGAAGAAATCGTGAACCGCGATTTAAAAAAATAGTTTTGCGAATAACGCATTTAAAGTTTTACTAGCAATTCCATCGTTGTAATCATAAGTTTACCTTCAATCTGTGATTCCTGCACCATATATTAGACCTTCCTCTTCAATTTAAGTTGCCTCAAGCGACTATCGATTACATTTTTTTTTAAAGAATAACCTTCCTAGTACAGTCGTGCTGTCGCTGACAAACCCCGTAATCGGAAAAAAAATAGAAGAAGGCTAGTTATTTGGCAGGTGATTTTGTCGGTGCCGCTCGTGCTAAATTCAAGTTTGCCTAAAAATCGGGGCGTAGGGTTTTTTTAGGGGATGAAAGGAGATGGGGGTGGATTAATGCCAAACCACAACCCCTACGAGACCGGCACCGTGAGAGAAAATGTGCAGAAAAATCCGGGCTTTAGTTTTGTCCACAGCGCCGAAGTCGTGGTAGTTCATTTTGGGGGTGCAAAAGTGAGGTGAAATTTTGAAAAATCAGTTTTACTTTAATAACTCTTTAGAAAAAATTCGTACACTTTTTGTTCAAATGGGAACGTTGTAGCCGTTGAAGGGGATAGTTGAAAAGACGCGTCGATTGAGTATTTAATCATCACTCTCCGATAATAACTTCACCCCCCAAAAATGGTTAAAATACAAAAAAAAATTGTTCATTGAAGAACTCAACAACAATCGATTTTTTGTGTATGGTTCAAATGTACGAAATGTAGAGAATAATTTTCTCTATATTTTCGTATCTATGGAGAACCCTTGAATTTTGATTTTACAACGCCTCTCAGGGGTTGGAAATTCAAAATGAAATTCTGGGAAAACTATTGACCGCACGAATTCGCTGCCCTGGAAGAATTTGTAGCTTGAACCCTCAGCTACATTTTTGTCCACAGCGCCAAACTCGTATCTCTTTATTTTCAGTCAATACTTTTCCCAGAATCTCATTTGGAATTTTCAACCCCTGAGAGGGATTCGAAAAAGCAAAATTCAAAGGTAGTCCAAAGGAACGAAAATATAGAGAAAATTACTCTCTACAGTTCGTACACTTAAACCATCCCCGAAAAGTCGATTGTTTTTGAGTTATTCAATGAACAATTTTTTTGTTTATACTTCAACAATTCTTATGGGGGTGAAGATATTATTGGAGACGGATGATTAAATACTCGATGGACGCGTCTTTTCAAGAGCTACAACGTTCCCATTTGAACAAAAATTGTATGAATTTTTCCTACAGAGTTATCGAATGAAAACTGATTTTCCAAAATTTCACCCCACATTTTCACCCTCAAAATGAACTTCCACGACTTCAGCGCTGTGGACAAAAATAAAGCCCGGATTTTTCTGAACATTTTTTCTCCCGGCGCCGATCTCGCGGGGGTTGCAGTTTGGCATTAATCCACCCCCATCCCCTTTCATCCCCTAAAAAACCCTACACGCCGATTTTTAGGGAAACTTGGATTTAGCACCCGCAGCACCTACTAAATCACCTGTCAAGAAATTGGCCTTCTCCTAATTTTTTCCGGTTCCAATATACAGCACGACTCTACTATACCCCGTTAAGTGTATTATATCCATGTTAAGGAGGTTGGAGCGATTCAGTTGAGTCAAATGACGGTTTATTCATTTTTTTTTCAATCAACCTCATAAAAATGCATACGAGGTACAGATTTATTCTACATATGCTAATTTTTTTTAAATATATAATTAAAGGGCTAATTTATGCATTTTAACATTTTTATTACGTAAACGAGAAAAACTTTTGTGTTACTACCAACTTGAAAAAGCATAACATTATCGATGATTATTATGAAAAAAGTACGGCAATGAATGTTTTATACAATTCACAATGAAATTTTGAGTAATTCATAATTAAGCCTATTCATATTTACGTCACGAGATTATTGGCCCATGGTTTACGATGGGCAAGATGAGGATTTCCTTTTCTAAATGTTCACAAAGGTTCAGTTTGCGTTAGTCCGTTGTTAGAAATGGTTTATCTTGGTGCTAAATAACAATAAAAATTACACAACCTTTAGTGTGAAAGTCTTGCCCATCTAACCGCACGTTAAATTACATACATTAAACTATTTTTTATCTCTGGTGTTTGGTGGTGAAATAAGTTCAAAAAATTCGTAACGATTCAGTATAGTGTAAACATTAACATGTATTTTTTATTAAATTTAACCTTGGAATGTGGCTAACGCTCCAACCTCCTTAACAGGTGTTGCGTCTGACAATTTCCTAAATATATATCTTGGCAAGATGGGATAATAGTCGTAAGATCTTTTCGTTTTATCAATAAAAAAAAATAACTATCTGTTTCTGTACGTACCACTCGCTGTAAACAGGTGCATATGTATTTTGTAGTAAAATTGCTTCTACTTAAAGAAAATGTATTTTCTAAAAAATGTACTTTATGGAAAACTTGCTTATATTTCATGAAAATAAATTTCTCATAGCATTACTATTAAGTGACGTTTCTCCCCGTATTTGCCACTGATATTAGTCTTTAATAAATGAAAAACAAATAGATAAATGAAAAAAGGGAAATATGCAGTTAGAAAATATTTTGTAGTAAAATTGCTTCTACTTAAAATGTATTTTATAAAAAATGCCTTTTATGGAACACTTGCTTATATTTAATGAAAATAAATTTCTTATAACATTGCTATTAACTGACGTTTCTCCCCGTATGTGCCCCTAATATTAGTCTTCAATAAATGAAAAACAAATAGATAAATGAAGAAAAAAAGAAAATATGCAGTTGCCGAAAATATGGAATAGATAAATGAAACAAAAGAAAACATGCAGTTCGAATATGTACATAGTAGTACCGTGACGGTCGATCGTACGACGTTGACAGAGAACGTGACGATAGCCGAATTCCACCTACGAGGTTCGCCGTACCAGTACGGTACTGGTACAATCGCAGTACAACATACTCGACCAAAGCAGCTAAGAGAGTAGTACGTGATTATCTGGAGTTGAATCAGACAAACGAACCTTGTAGAGTTACCAAATGCGAACCTCGATAATCGTTCGTTACAGTTGTCGTTATCGACTGAGCGTGTTCTACCTTATCGTACGGTCGTTTCCTCGAGTGTATGGAGACTAGAGAGAAGGAGTGGCCACACCACGGTTTTTCATACAGGCCTTGCAACGAAGGTGGTGGGGGTGGTACGCTTAATGTCGGCAATAAGCTTTGGCTTATAGCCACAAGAGCGGCGCTGCAAACTTGTCATAGCGGCTAAGACAAGTAAATAGACATGTAAATGTAGGAACATTTCCAACAAAAAAAATACTGAAAAGCGAAAATAAATATACGCCTTACGTATGTTGCACTGTATAGAATTATATTGTTGAAGAATATTTTTTTTAATTGAACTGCAGTTTTCTTTATCCTAAAGCATCATCGACTCAAGCAGCCCTGATAGGTATATATCATTTTCGTTTTCCTTATTTGCCAAGAGGTACATTTAGCTGAATTGGTCAACGCTGGATTCGAGTGGTGAAGGTAGTGCGCTTAAAACCCACGTTCAGCAGTTTATTTTTTTTTATTGTGGGTATGCATTTTTTTAAGGGTAAATATGTTATTAATTAATAAATCAAATTATTTTCATAATTTTAATTAATTTTTGAAAAATATATTTGCGGACACCATCAATTTTCTATTTCCGAGTATGGGGAGAAGCGGGGAATCAGTTTTGTTTAGTCAAATTATTTTCAGCATTTATGTTTAATTAATTTTTGTAAAGTAATTGCAGGCGTGAATGCATTTTTTTTACTAGAAAATGAAATAGTATATGAACAATTTTTATCAATTATCAAATAAAATTTCACAATGGCTAATACTTTTGTTATTTCTCATAATCGTCTCATTTAATTATTATTTATGTGATTTTGTATCATTTTCAAATTATTTGTAAACTTTTGTCAGTTATCTGAATATTATAGACATTTTTCTATAACGTACCTCTTTCGATGATTCCACTTTTGAAGGCTGTAGGTATGGCATTTCGACGGTCCAACTAAGACATCGTGTTTTTTATTCGAATAGTCAATGCTGAAAAAGGGAAGAGAAAGGCAAAATGTACGCTGTTTAGATCAATAACTTTTTTCTTTTTATTATTTATTCATGCTTAGTTATATTGCCAACCGGTTGCTTTTTTTTATTGATTCGTCAACTTGAACAGTTTTTTTTACAACGAATTTTTTCGTAACTTTCAAATTTTCTTGGTGAGCATTTTGTTTCATTCGTAGTCGAATGTAATAAATAATCGAATACGATAATATATCCGAGGCGTGTGAGGAGCAAGGAAGTGTAAACTTATATGAAGTGAAAACTTCGTCAAGAGTACAGTCGAAAACATCAGCCGGTGACGCATTTTTAGCGAAACAAGCTTCTACGTGAGAAATTAAATGGAAAAAATGCCAATTAGCATGGATCAATCCCCCTTTCGATTTCAGGTTGACCAATTGCGACACTGAAGACGTTGTGGAAGAATCCAATTTGAAGGTCCAATTTTTTGTTCCAAAGTCACCGCACAAATATGCATCTAGAAAAAAAAGAGAAAAAAATAGCGAACGACGAGAGCAAAATATAAGTTCTTACATTTTTAATATTACATATTTATTATATCTCGTGTTTAATTGTTATTCCAGGGTTCACATCGTAAAAGAATAGAGCCAAATGAAGGAGAGGAAGAGAAAAAATATGTGAAATTCTTGTCATTGCGGCAAGGAATTTTCTTGAAATATTATTAGGGTGAATATATATGAAATGTGTCAATGAAATTTTTATACGATGGATAATGCAATATATTTTTTCACAGGTTAAAATATAGCACGACTGAGGGAGAATATTGTGCACTAAATTGTCCATCAGTATTCTGTGCCATCGACTATTTTAATGCCTTTCCCATAAAATTATGTCTGCCATTTAATAATAATGATAAAATAAGTACAGAAAAAATATTCTTTATTCTACACTTTAATAACTTGTCATATTCCCCAAAATAAATGCTCAATTCAAATGCTCTTTCAATATACTTGATTCCTTAATCAGATTTGTAAAAAAGCGGTACAATAAATGACAATAAAGTTTTTCTGCTATTCGACCAATGTCTACGCATTATTTCCAGTTTTGTGCCGTCGAATTTCGTACCATCGAAACATCAATAACTTAACATTCTAAATAATATGGAGCTTTAGTGAATAAAATATATGTATCTTGTGTCGAAGATGTCTCAATACGGTCATTGAAAGCGTCTGGTGAATAATCCATGCTTAATAACTCCGTCGAGGTAAAAGAACAATCCATTGAAGAATCATTGCTCCTTTTCAGACTGTATGTTTGGTCATATAAATGTTTTCATATTTCCGTTTTCAACTTTAAAAAATTACGCATGGGAACAAAGAACTATTGTTCAATTTAAAAAACTATGCTGCATCTGTTCTTCATGCGTATTAATCACCGTAGCACTTCGACGTAAATTTTATTATACTGTGAATGAGGGTTAAGTACATCAGCTGTGATCTGTCACAGATCGCACCCATGTTTACGTATATCTATATACATATAGGTTGCGGAGTACCCCAGCGCCATCCTTTCTCGTTCTCGTTTTGGGGACGAGTTGAAAGGCCTCGCAGAACCTCCTAGTATCTAGGCTCCATGGGCCCGAGTTCGGTGTGGGGAATCGGCAGGGTCTTACATACAGGTCAAGGAGACTAGAGTAAAGGAGTCCAAACTCCCTATCCTAGCCTGTATGTACGAAGTTCTTTCAATCGGTCGCAGAGATGTAGTACTCAGTTTCGCCGCAAGCGTCGCTAGTGTTCCCCAGAGCCCATAATATATAGTAATACAAAACTGCATAAGGTCCGAGGTCCTCCTCAACGACCAATGACAAAACTGGGGTGATCGTGTTTCTCTTTCGTACTCACCTGGAACAGTCATGGCGCGTTCTCTCTCGCACACCCGAACGATAATACACCCAAGTAGGGATTCCCTCTATTATAATATATAATAATATTGTGTACATATATATAATAAATAAAATATAAATAATATTAATGAAACAACTCGTGTTGATTTATTCACGTGGGCTTATTATATAATAAGCACATCAGATATAATAATTATATAATAAGTGCAACACGAGTTATTTTATTATGGAAACTTATGATTTTCTTGTTTTGTTGTAAAATATGACTAATTACAATGAAACGCGAATAAAGCGATAAACCAACCGTAATGTATCTCGTAATGTATTTATTATTCGGATGCGCGTTACTCTGTTTTCCTGTACAATAATAATAATGATAAATCATAATAATATGTACATGCAAGAAACCGGGCGAATGCGGGAACGTTGGCCCTACATGCTGGGGTTGCCTTTTCAACACGTGCTTATTATATGTATACCTATGAAAATTCGTTATTTGCTACTTACGTTTAAAAATGAAGTTAAATATGAATTGAATTAAGCGATGAACCAACCGAACAAGCCGTCAAGCCTAATTGAACCCCAAGCGCGGCAATCACTTAAATATGAAAAGATTATATTTATTGCTAGATTACGCTAGATTACTGTATTGAAGGTCCTGAGTTCGAGCCTCAGTAATTTTAATTTTTTTCTTTTGCATTCCTACAGGTATCTGGTTGTACGACCGAATTGAAGCAGTTTTAACCAATCAAAGAACTCGTCCAATCTCAAAAGAACTCGAACAAAAATACCATGGAAGAATATATTTTTTAATTTACTGCCATCAATAGTTGAAATTTGTTTTATAATTCCTACCTAGAGTGTTTACTGTTTCCCTTTATCTCATTGACTCGCGAGGAGTCATCTCCGTTATCATACACATAGGTCGATGCTGCTGTGCTGGTGTACACGACAGATATACTTGTGTTTGAAAGGCGAAAACAATTTTGCCGCCATAACACGGTCAGTTTCACTTTATGCAGTTTTCTATTACTATGTATTATGGGCTCTGGAGAACACTAGCGACGCCTGCGGCGGAACTGAGCATTACATCTCTGCGACCGATTGAAAGAACTGTTTGATGCGGGAGTGTCGACTCCTTCTCTCTAGTCTCCTTGATACAGGTCTTGAAACTCTGGTGGTGGGGGTATGTCATTGGTTTGAAGCACCGGCCGTTTCGCCTAGTGATCACGAGTGTTGCTGCGATAGAGTGATGCAGGCTGTGCAAGAGAGATGGAAATCGATTGTTGACTTATAGGAACCTAACCTAACTGTACAATTGGTTGGTGAAGGCAAATTATGATATTCAATGTAAAAAATGCATGATGGACCTAAATACAATTAAAAGTAACTTTATTGTAAACCTGAAAAAAACCAAAAGACTATACTTATCCAAGTGGGTACAATGAATATGAATGTTTTTTTATATAGGTGTCAATGTGAGCTCGTGTTGGTCGAGGGGTTCGGTGCAAGCTTCGTAATGCTGCTTTCAGGGGTTCGATCCCTGTACGCTCGGTTTTTAAAAACATGTTTTAGCTTTTATAAAACAAATAGGCTTTACGCGTTGTTTTAATCGACCGGAAAATAAGTGGCAACTATTCCAGACCGAAGTGAAATCTAGACCGAAACACTTGCAGGATGGGTTTCTTGAAAATGGAACAAATATTTAAGAAACAGTGCTTCTTTGCAATTCTTTATTTCCTCTTCGAAAAATGTTAATGCATGTCCTAAGAAACATTTTCAATAATCTCGACTTTGCAGTTTACGAAACGGTTTGCGTTGGTAAATTTAAAAAACACCTCTTTTCCGACCTTTAAGCGAAGGACTCTCGAGTAGGATAAATTAAAATCATTCGCTAACTTTGTTTTATGTTTTCCAGCCTGGCAAGTATTTATTGTAATGATCCCAATAATTTTTCATTTTTTTCAGATTCCCGGCTCCAACACGAAAAAAAAAAATTTCAATCATTCCATAAATTGCAGGTTTTGTTGTCCTTAAAAAAATAGATTTTTTTTAATATCACCGTTTTTTAAAGTTTACAAGTAGAGCATGTCGCGTGTGGTCGCGTAAATCAGCGGTTATGTTTCGGTTTTGTTTACTTTTGAAATCTATTTCCGTCTCTCTCACACAGCCTGCATCACTCTATAGCAGCGATCCTCGTGGTCACGAGTTGAAACAGTCGGTGCTTCAATAAGAGGCTATCCTCTACCACTAACATTTTGAGCGAGTTTCGAGACCTGTATGTAAGACCGTGGGAATCGGCATGTTGTGATTAAAAATGAGCCTCAACGCAGAGCACACAACCACGGTCTTACATACAGGGCTTAAAACTCGCTCAAAATTTCAGTGGTGGGGGATGGACTCTTATTGGTCGTGTACGTTGGATCTCATCATTTTGATACGAACAAGTGCGCATGTGCATAATGATGCGCAACGCGCAACTGCGCAATGAAACGTGCGCATCATCAAATGCGCATCATTATGCGCATGCGCAGTCAAAATGATGAGACCCAACCACGGTCTTACATACAGGTCTTGAAACGTAGCGAATTTCCTACAGCGTGGTTTGGCTCGCTTGTTTTCCGCGTTTTTAGTACCGGGGCGTGGCGCTATGATCTAGGGATGGACAAAGGTGGGGATGGAAATGCGTCACGGTCTTACATACGTGAAATGCGTTAGCCATCATATTCAAATGGAACATAGAAAAATAGAAATAAAATATGCAAAATATGTAAAAAAAAAATCGAAAAACTTGTTCCAAACAACTATTTACCATTTTCATTCGGGACATAGATTAGATTTCGAATATATAATTATCCACGAAGTGTGCTGACGTTATTTATAAAATATGTATAAAACAAGTCTAGTTAATTTAAGTAAAAAAACATCAAACAAATAATAATCAATAATAATAAAGAGAAAAATTGCTTGAAATAAATTGTATGTCAGTTTCCGGTGCGTCTCGCTCTCGCAGCACTGACAACATTCAGGTATTATACAAAAATTAAAAACAAAGAGAAAGCAACAATAAAAAATAAATATGTCAAGAAGTGATAGAGAAACTTATTTGAACAACTATTTATCATTTTCATTCGGGACAGATAAAATGTCGAATACAAAACTGGCTGTGAAAGGACTGCGAAGTATGGCTACGTCATGAAATAAATATGATTGAAAGTAGTTAGAATAATTAAATACAAACAAAAAGTAAATAGCAGAAATATGAAACAATTAATAATCCATAATGATAGAGAAAATATTTTCTTTGTAAATAAAATATATCCGTCAGTCTTTTCAGATAACCTCACTGATGCTATGCCGATTGTGCTAAGGCATTATATAAAAATAATTTATTATAATTATTACCACTTACCTTGTCATGGACCGCAATAGGCATAGCACTTACAATGAGAGCATGCTTGGTACAAGGAATTACCTATGTTTCTGTTATTTTCAAATCCTTTAAATTTACGACACACAAGCCACGATTTTCGCACCGTTTGACACTGTTGAGTTGCATCGCGCATGCGCTAATTTTCCATCCCTAGATCACAGCGATACCCTGGTGGTCACAAGATGAGATAATTTACTGCCCGTGAAATGAGCCATCCCCACGGTCTTCGTTTCAAGACCTGTATGTAAGACCGTGGGCCCAACGAACACGACCATTGAAGCACGAATGTTTCAACTTTTGACCACGAGGGTCGCTGCTGTAGAGTGATGCAGGCTGTGTCAGAGAAACGGAGATTTCAAACGTAAACAAACGCCAAACATAACCGCTGATTCACGCGACCACACGTGACGTGCTCTACTTGTTAACTTGTAAAAACGGTGATATTAAAAAATGACTAAGTGGTGTATTGTGCCAACGTGTAGAACAGGCTCTCGGAGTGAAAAATTGAAACGCTCTGTGTTTCGGGTGCCGAGAGACTTGGCGCAGTTAAAAAAATGGGAGGCCGCGATACCGGGAGTTGGAAAATTAGATCCGAGACAAGTTGTGTGCGAAAACCATTTCGAACCAAAATACATTAATCGAGAATGGGTGAAACGTGACTTGAACGGCCGCATAATAGCACAGGTAAGTTTATTAGACAAATTGTGTGTACAGATTAAACAATTGCAGCCGGACAATTTCCCTCTTTTCCGGTCAATTAAAACAACGCGTAAAGCGTATTTTTTTTTTATAAAAGTTAAAACATGTTTTTAAAAAACCGAGCGCACAGGGACCGAACCCCTGAAAGCAGCATTACGAAGCTTGCACCGAACCCCTCGACTCACACGAGCTCACATTGACACCTATATAAAAAACCTTCATGTTCATTGTACCCACTTCGATAACTTTTGGTTTTTTTTTTTCAGGTTTACGATAAAGTTACTTTTAATTGTATTTAGGTCCATGCATTTTTGACATTGAATATCATAATTTGCCTACACCAGCCAATTGTACAGCTAGGTTAGATTCCTATGAGTCAACAATCGATTTCCATCTCTCTCGCACAGCCTGCATCACTCTATCGCAGCGACACTCGTGGTCACTAGGCGAAACGGCCGGTGCTTCAAACCGATGACATACCCCCACCACCAGAGTTTCAAGCCTGTATGTAAGACCGTGCACACAACACATCGAAATCAAATACTTTTATTATTTGTGCGCATGCGTTAAGTTTGGACTATTATAATTATTTGAGATGTTATCGTCAGGAGAGCTGTTAGTGGCACAATCTGGAACTATGGAAGGCCGGACTTTTTAAGACGCTGGAACTACGTATTGGCCTATGGTGTGTCCACTCCTTCTTTCTAGTCTCCCTGCTCGAGTACCTGGCGAACGCCTCGGTCGTTTGTTATTCCTCGGCCCTGCTCAGCCACAAATATTTGAGGTTACACTCGTTTCACCGGTTATAATTTGCTTCTTCGCACGATCGACTATTATTTACAAATTATATTGCGGTGAAGAGTTTCGTTATCGTTCCTGCAGCGTAAATAATTGAGCATGAGGCTAACCCCGGCACTTTTCGTTCGTTGGAACCCGTTATCCGTGAAATATTCGAATTTGCCGGATCGATATATAAAACGTGCAATGGAACAGGCAAGTTTCACAAAGCATTACCTCTTTTTCGTTAAATTACGCGCTTCTCGATATTTTCTATTAGACCAATGAGTATCTCAAGCTGGCACACATTTATGCAAGAACGTAATGCACGTTGTCAGGTTTACTGGAAAACACCGCGCGGCAAACCAAATTATCTGCCTAGAACGATAGAGCGGAAGGAATTTCGCTTCACATCCAATCGCCCGTGGACGAGATCTTTCTGGCTGCAAAATTCTCCCGGAACTCGTCTTCCCATGGTTCACGTCGAACCGATACGAGACTGGAGTTTCTTCCGAGGCGACAGAGTAAGGAACGAAGAAAATGATAAAATACGAGCAACCAAGGATCGCTGCAACATTGCCGAAAGCGCGAATTTTGCCATGTGGAACCTTGCATCATCGAAATGCAAGGAGAGATTCATTTTATTGGAATAATGCCAAGTTTTTTAGCTGATTTAGGCTACTAAAAATGAATCTAATTGGAAATCATACAAAGTGAGTCGACACAGTAGATTTTGGATGGTAAATCTGAACGAAAAATTTCATTGCATTCCGACGTTGCAAACTTTAGCGCCGTGGGATTTCTCATGTCCCGAGATGTGGCAAATTGAATTTTTGCCATTTCCAAACTGGATCGTGCAAGTATATCTTACCGCAAACGTCGCCGTGGTATGAGACGAGATCATGCAACGATAAAAAACTAGGCGGTTCATAAGAATTCCCTTTTTCTTGTATTGCGTTGGTCTGACGCTGAAAACTGGCTCTGTAGTACATGAAAAAGTTTGGCGCAAAATTGCTTTGTGAGGAACCCAAACTCAGAATCCTTAGACATTCAGCAGTGAAATCCGAAAGTCGTGTCAAACTAAAGAAAAAGGTTGATCCATTCATCAGCTGATGAATCTACATTTATATCTTTTGATTTATTTATTGATACATGTTTTAACTAATTTATTGGTACATTTTTTTAGTCATAAATTTATATCCGCTATGAACAAATATTTATATTCTTCCACACAGCAGAAAACAGCGAGTTGCGTTTCTGTCCACAGGTGGAAATTCTGGTTGGCATAGATAAGGGCAAGCAGGGATTGGTAACGCAGATAGTAGCGGAGAGAAATTGGGTCTACGTAGACGGACTGAACACTCATTTGCGAATGATAGGCAAGGAGGAAAACGGATTTCCTGGAGTTTGCGTCAAAAGCGAAGCACCGCTGCTCGTGACGACGGACATCAGACTCGTAGATCCGAGTGATTTGTCAGTTCCTTTTTCGATCGTATACAGTCCTGTAGCTTTGATTCTCATTGAATATATACGAATTCTCGTTTATTCTTCACCCGATCGATAAGTGCTTTTTTCTGAATGGTGCAGAAAAGCAACTACTATAGAGTGGCGGTACACCAGCGAAGGTGACCGTGTGAGGGTCTCGACGAGGACAGGTCGCATAATTCCGATTCCCGTTGCCAACCTCGAAACGATAGATTACAAACTTCCGCATCTCTACAAGGAACGCCCTAAAGATACTCTCAAAGAAGACGTCGAAGAAATCACGTTTAAGGTAAAGAGATCTTATAGTACGAGGGCCCACGACCAAAATTGATTGATTAGATGACCGTAGACCCGACTAGGTGGGCAGTAACGGTGAGAAACGTAGCAACTCCGTGGGGACATAACAAAAAAAATCTGATATTGGAAATGTACGTACATTTTGTTATTTTACTACCAACATTTTCGTCTTCAGACATTTTGCGCGTAGCATCTGACCTGAGCGCACTTTCAAAAATCTCAACAAATTTAATCAAACTGTAACATAGCTATCCAGTCCACTAAAAAAAATCCTATGGCTTCCGACTACCAAAATACTGTTTTCAAACATTTTCAATGTCGCCTGTAATTTGTCTGATTAGTTTGGGACTCCACTCAATTCGTCTGATGTCAATTATTTCCGAACATGGGCAACTTAATTTGTCATATCCAACAGGTTTCAAATGGAATGCTACGTTACCGATCAGTAAAATTTTTTAACATTTTTTAAATGCCCTCAAAATATAAGGTGCTTGGACTTTTTTCTGAAAATTGTTTTTTTTTTTTCATGAACTGACCCATATGTACTTATGAGAATGATTTCCGTAAGGTATGCTATTATTGTCCTTTTTAGTCTCATTTTTTAAATTTTGTCAAATGGTCTCCTGGGTACGCGCTACGCTATTAGCGTCTGACAAACGTGTTCTCGGTATCTCAGGTCTATCATTTAACTACATACCGGATCTCAGACGGAATGCTACGATATAGTTTGGTAAACTTGGATCACATTGTTTAAAATGCGCTCAGGTCAGACGCTACGCGCGAAAGTACTGAAATCAGTATTTTTAGGTTCAGAGTCATTCAACCTATCGATTTTACACGGTTTTTGCTGTAATACTATGAAAATAAAATGTTGGTCGTAGGTAGGCTCTCGTAATATTATGAAAGTATGACAGATTCAAACGTTTTTTTTCATTAGGCTGAAGCCAAGTTGATAAATTTACTTTCCCCTCTCTCTCTCTCTCTCTCTCTCTCTCTCTCTCTCTCTCTCTCCTTGTATTCCTTCTTCTCTCAAAACGTAACACGCGATGTTAAGGAGCATTATTTTTCAGGCTGAACACAAAACTTTCGAGATGGACCTAATGGATAAAATGGGCATAAAGGAAGATCGAGTGCCGAAACAGTACTGGTGGTACTAGAGTGCCCGTTGTATTAACGTTGAAACTCCGAGCTTTACGATTATAATAAAAGAAGAAAGAAAACTGACATATGAGGTTTTTGGCGATTCGTGGATTTTGTTAAGCTTTCTCATCAAAGAAACTGGCAATGAAGCGTCACCGAAATGGTGTACATTTGCTAGAAAAGAAAGTGACGACATAACTGTACGCTGTTTGCTCTAATGGTAATTATCGTGAATAGTGCGCGAATCATAATCCTGGAACTTCACAGCTCAGTCTGGTGGACCGACGCGAGATTTTTTTTTTCCATCGTCTCAAGTATCCACTTTAATAGGCAGATTCTTTTTACGAACTTGAACATCTTTTCATCACAACATTGCACCGCATGCACAGTCTAGCGACGAATTTTCGCGTCTTGTCAAAAATGTCTTAACTTTTTATCGGATAATTTGTTTCCATTTTTTCATTCACATTCCTGTTAAGCAGTCTAGGGTTTTTATTTTACTACAATCAAATGTAAAGAGTTTCCGGACTGTTTCTCGGCAGCGAGAGTGGGAATGAAAATACAATGGGTTTTCGGCAGAATAAGAAGCTCTTGCAAATAAAATGTGATGTAAAAGTAAATTATTGTTTAGCAATTTCCAACTTATTGTTGAAAAATATATCTAAGCCTGGAAATTATATTGATATCTACGATTTTTGCAATTGTATATTAATATACTGAAATTTTATTCAAGAAAAAAAAATTCATAGAGATCGATGTATAGTGAAGTGGCTCACTCTATAGAGACAATTAAGGGGTGAGATGCAGTTAGAGGCGTGAAAAAACGAGCATTTTCAATCATTTTTTTTCATAGTAATTAAGTTTGTTTTCAAAAGTGGTTACACAGACTTTTTATGTTATATTTCAACTTGACTTGTACAAATTTTCAAAGAAAAATATTGATTATATATAAAAATATCGCCATCTTTGTCGGGGACCCTCTTCGGCATGGAGTGCTTCGCGGTGTGATTTTATCACCATCGTGCCATCATAAAATTTTACCGAATCATCAGAAATAAAAAAAAAACAAAAAAAAATGATTAGTTTAATAATAAATCTAGTCCTTATTCGAAGCTTTTTTTTTTTTTCAAAAATGAACAAAATGGTGGCTTCCGACGGATAACTTTCGATTTTCGACCAAAAAATCTCGTTCATTGTAAAAAAAAAATAGAAATTTTCAACAAAAATGAAAATCCTTCAATTAAGGACTACTTTTTAATGCTATCAATAAGCACACCAAATTTCATCAAAATCCATCGAGTGGTTTTTGACCTATAGTGGTCACCGACTTGAAAAACATATTTTCTAGAAAAACGCGTTTAAAGTTTTTCGATGTGGATACGGTATTATATGTTCGTAAAATTTTGAGCTTGAGGATGAAGCTAAACTTTTTTTATGTATTTTGATCCGCTGAATGCGAATGTCACCATTTTTTGCCGAAAAGTCGAGCATTCAATTGTTTATAGCCAATTATTAAAACAATTTTTCAAAAAAATTAAAGTTCTTCGGGATGAATTATTTTTTAAAATATTTCGGGAAATTTAAAAACGAAAGTACTCTTTATAAAATTTTGCTAAAGTACATAATTTTTGAGTAATACATTTTAGAAAATTTTTGAAAGAGTTTTCCAATTTTACACTTGATGTATGTACTTTTATCAATTCCTGGCCCATACAATAAGGCTTCTGCCGATGTGGAAGCTCCCAAAATATCAATTTGTTGTTGTCTTCGAAGCACTTTGCCTTCCCGGGTATTATCGTTTGCGCGTTTGTTAGCCGCTACCTGCCATGTGGGACCAACGCCCCTTCACTAATTGTGGGATATCCCGGAAACTATTCATCGGATTGACTTTAAATTTTTAGGGAATATTTTCGAAACATCATACGTCAAGAAAATGTAAAAAAATCTATTTTTTCACAATTCTGATTGCATCTTACCCCTTAAGGAGGTTGGAGCGGTCCAGATAAGTCAAATGACGGTTTATGATTTTTCCTCAATGAACCCCAAAAAAAGCATACGAGGTATAGATTCATACTGTAAATGTCAATTTTTCATCAAATATATGATTGAAAGGTTTTTAAATATATTTTGAAATTCTTATATTTTCATTACGTAAATAAGTAAAACTTTTGTGTCACTATCAACTTGAAAAAGTATAATATTATCGATGATTATTATGGAAAAGCTGCGTCAGCGAATGTTTTATACAACGTAGAAAGTAATTTTGAGTAATTTATAATTATGTCTATTTATATTTATGCTTCGAGATTATTTATTATTACCATTGATTAATACTAAGTGTTGCCGAAATCCGGCAACGTTGTGGACATTGAGGTTGGCAGCAATGCTCTTCATTCGCCAGCCAAGATGCGTTATTTTTCATCAAACCTTGAGGGTTTGCGATGGGCAAGATGGGTCTTCTAAAAATAGTAAAAAATCTCTGGTGTTTTGTGGCCAATTTTTTTCTTTAATTCGCACAGATTCAGTATAGTCTAGACAACAACGTACAGGGTGTCCTGAAATGAATGGATAATCCTGCAACTGTCGATAGGTCAGATCATGTCCTATACTATATGCTGGAATTTCAGTTCAGTAAAAGTCCCACAATTTTAGAGATTTTGGGCTTTATGTTATTTTTTGAAAAATGATCTGTTTTTGGTTTTTCGCGTGAAATTTCTACAAATGATATGAATCGACAATAACTGAGCAACTTTTAAAAGTAATTAGAAAGATATGCTTAGTACATTTGTTTATCCTGCAAGTTATCAAAGTCAGCCGTTCGAATTGGTTTGTATAAAAGTTCTGCATAAGATCTTTTTTCATAAAGTTTCCTTAACATTTAAGGTTGAAATGAAGACTTTTCTAGATGAAACAAATAACCAAGAGTATTTTTCTTTTAACCGGCTCAAAAAAAATGTTATTTGTAGAAATGACGAAGAAGAATTTGAAGATGATTTTTTTTTTTAAATAATATAAAGCCCAAAATCACGAAAACCGTGGGCTTTTACTGAGCTGAAATTCCAGCATATAGTAGGACATGATCTGACCTATCGACAGCTGCAGGTTTGTCTTAATTACATGACATCTTGTATTTTATTGGGCGTACAAATACGTCTTCGCCCTTTGAAAAAAGATGGTCCCACGAGGAGGTTATGGTTGAAATTGTCAGATGTAGAACGTCATATCGTAAGGTTGGACATCTGGCTAGACCATAACCTCGAAATATTAGGGCTTTTGTATCAGCATCGCATAATTTTTTCGTGTTAAAATGTCGAATTTTGAACCGAATAAGCGTCATTTGCGGAAACTTTTTATTTACTACCTTAATTGGAAGAAATCTGCAGCTGAGGCGCTTCGATTGCTTGTAGAAGCATATGGTGATGCTGCTTTAAGAAGTTGGAGCGTTAGCCACAATCCAAGGTTAAATTTAATTTAAAAAAATACATGTTTACACTATACTGATTCTTTACGAGTTTTTTGAACTTTTTTCACTACCAAACACCAGAAATAAAAAATAGTTTAATGTATGTAATTTAACGTGCGGTTAGATGGGCAAGACTTTCACACCAAAGGTTATGTAATTTTTATTGTCATTTAGCACCAAGATAAACCATTTCTAACAACGGATTAACGCAAACTGAACCTTTGTGAACATTTAGAAAAAAAAAACTTCATCTTGCCCATCGTAAACCATGGGCCAATAATCTCGTGACGTAAATATGAATAGGCATAATTATGAATTACTCAAAATTTCATTGTGAATTGTATAAAACATTCGTTGTCGTAGTTTTTTCATAATAATCATCGATAATGTTATGCTTTTTCAAGTTGGTAGTAACACAAAAGTTTTTCTACTTTACGTAATAAAAATGTTAAAATGCATAGTTTTGCCCTTTAATTATATATTTAAAAAAAATAGCATATATAGAATCAATCTGTACCTCGTATGCCTTTTTTTCGAGGTTCATTGACAAAAAAAAATGAATAAACCGTCATTTGACTCAACTGAATCGCTCCAACCTCCTTAAGTGAGAGAAGTTGTCGTGAGTGGTTTCAAAAGTTTAAGAACGGTGAGTTTGACGTCGAAGACAAAGAACGTAGCGGCAGGCCGAAAGTGTACGAAGACGCGGAATTAGAAGCATTATTGAATTGAGATTCGTGACAAACGCAAGAAGAACTTGCACTTACATTAGGAGTGACTCAACAAGCAATTACACATAGTTTAAAATCGTTGGGATTGATTCGAAAGCAAGGAAATTGGGTTCCATGTGAACTGAAGCCGAGAAACGTTGAACGTCGATTTTGCACACGTAAAATGCTGGTTGCCAGGCATAAGCGAAAGGGTCACTTCTAACACTCAATTGGGAAGTTTTACCCCACCCGTCGTATTTACCAGACATTGCTCCCTCTGGCTATCATTTATTTAGATCAATGACGCACGGCCTGGCTGAGCAGCACTTCACATCGTATGAAGATACCGAAAATTGGGTCGATTTGTGGATAGCCTCAAAAGATAAAGCGTTTTTCTCACGCGGTATCCATATGCTGCCAGAAAGATGAGGAAAGTAGTGACTAGCGATGGACAATACTTTGAATAAAACATAAAGTAACGTTCTTTCACAATAAATGCCCAATTATTGATTTTAAAAAACGGTAGAGACTTATTCGTACTCCCAATATAAAAATGTAATGTTGCATTATGGCTAACGCTCCAACCCCCTTGACGCGGTGTCGCCACGTTTAACCTAAAAGTTACGTTAATGTTCGAAAACTTACCGGTCGTGGTAAAATCGCATCTTTTTCGAGTATTATTAACTAGTTTCCGTACCCGGTTTCGCTTGGGTGTAAGTCGATGGCAGCGTGGCGCGGACTCGCTCGCGCATGTTTACGCGGTCAATTTTCTGACGGCGCGTCTCACATTTTTGTTCAGTGCTCAGCTCCCCGGTAACCTACCGTGATGATACGTAGCTTAAAACCTGCTCCGGGAAATACACAATACACTGGTGAAAACCGCATCCAAATCAGACCATTGGTTCCGAAGTCTATCGGGTACAGACGAACCGACAGACTCTTCTTTTTATGAGTGTAGAGAAGATGGACGAAGTAGAGATAGCCCTCAATTTTGGACACGATATTCCGAACACTATAATAACGGTTTTCTTAGTTTTTTAAAATTTTAATCGGAATATTATTTTAGTCCCTACAGCCCTATAACTAGTGTTTATGTAGTGTCATCTGTATTACCAAATGGAGACAGATATAACTTGAACATGAACAATTTCTGAAACTATGGTGTAAAACTGATTGATGTTTAGACAGTCAATGCACGATAAATTAATCTCCCGGTGATACAAGTGTCAATCAAATCTGGATAATTTGATTTCAGTTCCGAAACTCCTTGAATATTCCCAGTTCTTTGTTATTTAAAAGCGAAACAAGATCGTCGACCCGACAGAACAGGCGTGACGACCTAGAGCGCGTCAGAGAAAGTAACCAGCAAGTAAAAGAAGCTAGGAAACATTTGAACACGTGAAACTAGAAAAGGAGCTTTCTTGTCGCCTTCTTTTTCAAAACTCGCATACTTTTGCGTGTTCGAATTCACGATAAAAGAAAGGGGTGTACTTCCGAAAAGCCGAAACCGAATTTCGGTCTGAAATTTAGCACAGCCCTTCATTTTTATATTTTAAGTGATCCCTCAAAGGATCTTTGGTGACGCGCCGTAATTTTCGAGATATCGATTTTTGAAAGTTCTTTTTTTACCGCGCTCCTATTCCATCTATAGCTGACGGTCTCAACTCTGACTATACCTATATATGTTATCGCGATCTGCGCTTCGTGTGGATCTTCGTCAAGTTTGGGCGGTTAAAAACTCTCTCTCCATCGGTGCAGCGGCCGGTTACCAAGCAATTACATCGAGGTACGGTCGAACCTCGATATAACGAAATGCTCGATATAATATAACGAAGATTTGTCCATTCCCTTTCGATAGACACCCGAAAACGTCATACAACAACATAATAATATACATTATGCTGCAATTTCTAATTGCTTGTAAAAATTGCTGTACTTTAAACCTTTTATTCTTTAAAAAAATAGCCCTATATTTATATTACTAATATATTTGAAAAAAAATTAAGGAACATTTTTTCGATATAACGAACTTCCCTGGAGATTCGTTATATCGAGATCCGTCCGTACCATATCAATTTCGAAAAAAATGAAAATTTTACACAATGAACAAAAATGGAACCAAAAGCATATAAAATGCTAACCAAAATTTAACTGACGAAAAAGAAGATGAGAATCTAGAAAAGCAAAAATAATATTGAAAAACCCAAAAAGATTAAAGGTAAACAATGAACCCTATACATTTATAACATCTATAACACTTATAAAATTAACTGTGGAAAATAAAAAACAAAAAACTACGATGCTCTGTGTCTATCTCAATATCCCACGCACATCCCAGGTGGCCCGCGCCCCCACTAGTGTTACACTCACCCCACCATTTGCACAAAACGGAGAACGCGATAACATACATAGGTATAGCCAAATCTGTACCTGTCAGCTATATATATATAGCAGAAGCGCGGTAAGAAAAATAACTTTCAAAAATCAATATCTCGAAAACTATGGCCCGTCGCCAAAAATCCTTTCAGGGGATTCCTTAAAATGTTAAAAGAAAGGTGTACGCCAAATTTCAGATCGCAATTCGATTTCCGCTTTTCGGAAGTTTATCCAAAGAAAATTGTCGACGATCCCGTTGGAGCGATCTTGTGACCTTTGAAGTCGCCAAATTTTAATGCCATATATCATTTATTCTGAATATTAGGCTACACGAATATTTCTCGCCTCGACAAAAACCAGCCAAAGGTACAAAAAAACTTCCATATTCCAGACAAGCGCTATCGCAACGATTATACGTATCATCCTATGCTTAAGTTATCCAACGAATATTACACTCAAAAGTGTATTAATTAACGAACCAAAGAAGATAGAAAATAACGTCTGCACCCATCGTTTACGCATTATCGACGCCGATTTACACCGCGTGTGCACATACATTCGCATACATATCACAGCACAATTTATGTTTATTCCGCATCTATTTTGTCGTCGCGATCCCGACGAGACCTCGCATGGCGATTATAATTTAAATACTCCAATAATAATAATCCTTTATTACATTAACAACGTATATTTATATTAATCTACGCGTATGTCAGGCTCTTTCCGTTATCGCGTACATTCGTTTCTATTTCTCATTTTACTCACTCCTCGATTAACATCGTCTCCACATATGTACAATTCCATTCAGAGCTCCGAAGCATATTAGTACAACAACGAACAAAAAAAAACCTTAATCACACGTTAGGAAGGTGCGGCCATGAAACTTAAATATGCAAGTATTAAACATCGAAAAACTGTGACGGTAGGCAAAATAGGAAAGTTCGGAAAGAAGCAATGAAAAAAGTCACCTTCGTGCGGTGTCTAATTTTCACACATACGCGAACACGCTTATGTGTGTATATATATCTATATATCATGTATATATTATTGCACTGCCAGCACTGTTGGACTAACTATAAGTTATATGAATCATCAGTGATGGACATCGCTCGAATGAAAAAAAAAACCATTGCGGATAACTTTGTAAAAAAAAAAGAAGCAGAAATTACAAATGATTGTTGGATCAATAATTTAAGACGATTACGTTTTATTCATAACAACTTTAGATTTACGATTGAAGTAAACATGTATATATATATATATATATATACACACACACACACACGCATTACAAAAATTAAGGGAACAGTAAAATTTAAAAAATATTTTACTGATTTTTGAATGGCTGTAACTTCGTGAAAAATGGTCGTATCGTAAAGAAACAAATGCCGTTGTAAAGCTTGAAATCTCTAGTTTCCGAAAGTCACCGGTGAACATTTTTTAAAGCAACACGCTTGGCGTGAATGTAAGAAATAGCGCGAGGCAAACATTTTCGATTTTTTTTTTCAATATTGTCCACGGGCTCCAAATTTTGTTGTTGTGTTTCATCAATACTGGGGTCATCTAGCCTAATTCTCCTGCTTCAAAGCGGTATTTTTTGGACCTCTGTACGACCATTTGTCGCTGAGATATCGGCGTTCAAAGAAAAAAAGGCGCTTTTTTCGCAGATCATCAATATCTCATGAACAAATGATCGTACAGCGAGCTAAAGGTGTAATTCGTAAACTGAAATAAATTCTCTAAAAGCACCTTTTGGTACTTTAGAGAATTTTTTTTAACCTCAATATTGATTTGAAAATGTACGAAAAAATGACTTTTTTCCCGTTTTGGAAAATCCACGTCAACTTTGCAAATATTGCGAAAATGAGTCATGTTTCCTGTTTTTTTTAGTTTTTCAAATCAATATCAAGGTTGAAGAAAAAAAATTCTCTGAAGTACCAAAAGGTGCTTTTAGAGAATTTATTCCAGTTTACGAATTACACCTTTAGCTCGCTGTACGATCATTTGTTCATGAGATATTGATGATCTACGAAAAAAGCTCCTTTTTCTTTGAACGCCGATATCTCAGCGATAAATGCTCGTACAGAAGTCGAAAAAAGACCGCTTTGAAAAAATGTTGATTCCGTGGACGATTTTGCAACAAAAAAAATTCGAAAATTTTTCCCTCGTGCTATTTCTTAGATTTGCTTATTGCTTATTGATTTGCGTGTTGCTTAAACAAATGTTTACCGGTGACATTCGTAAGCTAGAGATTTCAAACTTTAAAACCCCATTTTTTTACGATACGACCATTTTTCACGAAGTTACAGCTATTCAAAAATCAATGAAATTTTTTTGAAATTTTACTTTTTCCTTGATTTTTGTAATCAGTATGTGTGTGTGTGTGTGTGTGTGTGTGTGTGTGTGTGTGTGTGTGTGTGTGTGTGTGTGTGTGTGTGTGTGTGTGTGTGTGTGTGTGCGTGTGTGCGTGTGTGCGTGTGTGTGTGTGTGTGTGTGTGTGTGTGTGTGTATATATATAATCTCGTTAGAATAATATTGGTAATGGCTGCTCATTGGAATGGTGCCCATCTCGTGTCGAGAATGGTATTATGGCCATCGTAGAGGGGGGGCAAATATTTTTTTGAACAATTCGCTTTAGTTCGTGTATTGTCTGAATAAGGGAAGAGGCCTCTCGGGCCTAAAACCATAACCAAATAACAACGGATAATATTTACAATAACACTCTGAATTGTAAAGCTATTCAGCTAACATTATTTAACGTTGAATCTATACATGTAGGTATATATATATATATATATTAATGAATGACTACCATTCACGATGACTTTGTGGCAGGATGCCTGACTAGGAGATTAGCTTCCCCGTCGCTTAGTTTCTTCATTAACGACCATGCCTCGATTCTGGTCATCCGCGTCACGTCGATACCATTAACCTCGATTAATTGATCACCGGCTGTAAGGGAAGCAGTTTTCTCAGCAGCACCGCCTGTACAATGAAATAAGATGTGAATACAAGTCGGGAGGATCGCATGAATTTTTCGTCAGCTTTCATTGGGAGTGAATTCGAGAACTGACCAGTGAATATTTTTTTAATGACCAATGGACGGTCGCCGAGTGGACTGTCGCGACCGCCGGCCAAACTGAATCCAAGACCTGCGCCGTCTTTGAAAATGGTTACTCTCGTTGTCGGGCCCCACGCAATATCATCGAAAGTTCCGCAAATTTCGGATCCTGCGGGTAACATGGACAATACGATAAATAGGATGAGTATAAGATAAATATTTTGGATACTAGTGACCCGGTCGAGTTTTCAGCTTGCAACTCGCATAGAATGGTAGGAATACTCCTACCGAGTGCTCCTTTTATAACTATATGCACTATGGGTATAGATAAACACGTTTCGCAGTCTCTGACACGAAGGTGAAGGCTGTGGGTGGCCCGCTAGCGCGCGCTCATCTGAATTAGTCCAATCGGAATGAACATATGAAATAGCAATTCTTCGATACCAATATTTTATTTTTCTAGTCATTGGGGGAGGGGGGGGGGGGGCTTGGTGTCAATCCAGATTTTCGACCAGATTCCGCGGTAGCTTCGGCCGCCATCTTGAATTTGAGGGGAATTTTCTTTTGTCAAATAACTTGTCCATTTCCAACTTTCGACTACAAATGGTCATTAATAAACGTGTAGGAAATTACTCTCCACAACTTTATACCACGTCAGAAAAAAAACGCGCCTGGAATTCTACTATCTCTGCAGTGGCCAGGGTTGCCAGATTTGGCGGTTTTACGCCAAATTGGCGATTTTTGAAACTGTTTGGCGCCGAAAAATTCTAATTGACGACTTGTCCAACCGCCAAATCTGGCAACCCTGGCAGTGGTGCGGGAAAAGGTTTTATTTTGAATGAAGATAATTCGGGTTCTGTGTTTCAGAAAGACATGCAGTTGTATAATTGTTCGTGAAATAATTCTTCTACACCCCGATTTTCCTTCACCGTAGGCGTTAGTACGAAAATATGTACCCCAGGGAAAAAATAAGGCAGAGGCAGAAGCTGTAGAGAATATTATTCCCTACAAGTTTGTTCGTATTTGTTTATGCGCTAATGTTGAAAGTAAACGAAATAATGCAATCATTTGATTTTAACCACCTTTTTCAGGTTTAGGTTGGAAAATATCAATCGTATACAAAAAATTGTTATAACCAAAGTTGTAGGAAATGAAATTTCTCATCAGTTTAGTAATGATCATTTTCAGTAAAAAGTTGAAAATACGCGAGTTATTTGTCAAAAACAAATTTCCTTTGAATTAAAGATTGCTGTTGAAGCTACTGCAGAATCTGGCCGACCATCTTTATTTAGACTACCAATGGCCCCTCTAACGATTGGAAAAAGAAAATACTGGCATTGAGAAATTGAAGTTTCAGGTGCCTTCTTTTGTACAGAATGAGTGCGCTATGTGGGACAATGGCAGCTGGAACGGAAATCTCGCAATGAGCGTATTGATACCTACTAACATGAACGAATATAGTAGCACAAATTTATTTTCTGCTATTCGGTCATAGGGGACAAGTAAATATTGTAATGAAACAATCAAATATTAAATTATTCTGAGTCCTCGATTGTTCGATGGAATAAATCATTCTTAAGATAACCTAAGATTTGATTGTTTCAAAAAATAATTGGAATCCCCTAATGACGGATTTAGTCAGTCAAGTTTTGTTTTTCCCAGCCTACGTCTTCATCTTGATATGTCTTTCGTTTGACTGTAGACGGATAAGAGGCCGTGGGGAGGCTACTTCCCCTTCTGGAGAAGAGAAGAATTTGTAGACGTGGAAGATGATAGGGAGATTGCAGTGTATATCCAACAGCGGTCTGAGTATAGACTTAATCAAAAGTTCAACTCACATAGCCGAGAACCCTTCCTACTTTTTGGTATGTCTTTTGACAAAAACGTTCTATCTTATAGTAGCATGAGCATTAAAAGGTAATACAGGCATGTACTGTATGTTAAAAAATCTTGTGAAAAAAATTGTAAAAATACTTGAAGATATGTAGAATAAAGGCCATTAACCGGAAGTCTGTTCATCAACTGGATCCCCATAAAAAATTGTCAAAATTCACCTTCTGTCCACACTGAGAGAAATGTATCGTGCTCAACTCTATTTTAACTATATTTAATATTGCCCTGAGGGGACAATAATATTTTATAGCCATAGTTACTGCCAAAAGTATAGTACTGCTTATTGCCATTTTAGCAGTTGCATGCATTATGCACATGTTAATCGCAACCACCAATCTTACAAACACGTTTATTCTTTAATGCTATATAATATAGTAGGTTTTCATGAAATGGATATGCCCTGATATTATCAAAAATTTACTTCACCAAGATTCTAATAGTAAACTGAAATATATATGTATACTTTGATTAAAAATGTTGTCTGTGATTTGCGGCGATGTTTATAGTCATTTGTACCATATTATAAGACACCACCTGCTATATGCGTATTTGGCATGTTATTCAAGTGTTGGTACAAGGGATCAATGCCAGTATACTAAATGCATAGAATATTTCATAAATCCAAAATAAAATAAAATACGCAACGGAGAGTTCTACCTCGATTATTTTCTATTATAATTCGCCATTTCCTGATCCCCGATAATGATTTATTTCGAAGAAAATATTTCGCCTAATCAGAATCGAACTTAAAACCTAACTGCCTACCTTCTGCCTAGCCTACGCACGCTGCCGAGTACTTTTGGCATCTTGAGAACAGATATGACATAAGAGCGAAAAGTAATTCCGGCTGTACTTCCGAATAGCTGTTACGTGATTTAGGTGACCTTTTGCGCAGATAATTGTTTTATAATATCAGTCACTGTTCAAATGGATGTTTGGCGCTTCGCAATAGTTTTGTACCATATAATAGTGGTTTATACCATGGTATATGATACAGCCTGCTAAAGGCATAGTAATGTGTGCACCACAAGAACGGAATGTGAACTACAAGAAGAAGTGTTGAACTGATATTTTACTTTTGCAATGCAACAAATATATGCAACAGTTTGCCGGACATGCGCAGTTCTTAAAACTATTCAGCTGTGGTTGCTCGAACTACAAATGATTTACGTCTTCGCTATAAGTAAACTTTACTATAATTTTTTTCGAACAATCACTTTTCATGAGGTCTTCTAACAAATTATACTCGATAAACGTTAATCTTAAGGAGGTTGGAGCGATTCAGATGAGTCAAATGACGATCTATTAATTTTTTTTCAATCAACCTCATAAAAATGCATACGAGGTACAAATTTATTCTGTATATGCTATTTTTTTTTAAATACATAATTAAAGGGCAAAATTATGCATTTTAATATTTTTATTACGCAAAGTAGAAAAACTTTTGTGTTGCTACCAACTCGAAAAAGTATAACGTTATCGATGATTATTATGAAGAAACTACGACAACGAATGTTGTATACAATTCACAATGAAATTTTGAGTAATTTATAATTATGCCTGTTCATATTTACGTCACGAGATTATTGGCCCATGGTTTACGATCGGCAAGATGAGGATTTGTTTCTTCTAAATGTTTACAAAGGTTCAGTTTGCGTTAATCCATTGTTAGAAATGGTTTATCTTGGTGCTAAATAACAAAAAAAAAATTACATAACCTTTTGTGTGAAAGTCTTGCCCATCTAACCGCACGTTAAATTACATACATTAAACTATTTTTTTATCTCTGGTGTTTGGTGGAGAAAAAAGTTCAAAAAATTTGTAAAGACTCAGTACAGTCTAAACAATAACATGCATTTTTTAATTAAATTTAATCTTGGATAGTGGCTAACGCTCCAACCTTCTTAAGGGACAACACCACTGTGACGTCTTTAAAAAATCGATTTTTTAAAAACCATCTAGAAAAATCTAAAGTACATTTAAGATTAAGATGCCGTTGGACCCAGGTCGAAAAAATAATTATTTTCGGAGATATTGAATATTTTGTGAAGCGGTGCAGCGCTCCGTGACGCTCGGGGTCCCGCGCAGCTGCGCGCCTCAGGGTCGGCAGGTATACCGGGCCTTTCCCAGGTCCTGCGGGTCTTTCCCAGGCATTCTTTTGTCTCCCTTCACAAAAACCAGCTATTGTTATAAATATAGTTTCGAAAAAAGCCATAGGTGGCGATAATTGAAAAATTTTCAAGTCGTCAATCGTCAATCGTCGATATTGCAGCTGATATCGCGGTATTATTATTCAATGATGGCCTGAGAAGCCTCATGAAAGTTTTGGAGACGTTAGGGATAACTATCGGCCCAAATTGTTTCAATTTTTGCGATGAAACCGACGCAGCGCGGATCGAGCTGGCGGAGCGCTCGCTCACAGACGCTGCAAAAGAGGCAAGAAGAGCCTCTACAAGTTCGAGAAAAGATGCTAGGGACAATGATTTGCTTCTTGAAGGCCAGCTATATGGTGCCGGCATCGCTGATTCAAGGTCAAATTTTTTTTTTCCAATTTATCGCATAAATTAACAAACCTAAAACTTTGAACGCGTTTTTCTCAAGACCACTTTTTTGAGTGCGGCACGCAGCAGAACTCGAGCAATTTTTATCCGATCGACTTCAAATTTGGACTGCATCAATAAAACTAGATTATCTAAAGAAGTACATAGGATTTTTTCGATATTTCAATAATAAAAAAAGTTATAGCCTATTTTCGACGAGAAATTTTCCTCGAAAATCGTCCTTTAATTTTAAAAGCGTGCCTATTTTTAAAAAATCAATATTTTTCAAATCCCTATGTACTTCTCTTCAAAATATCATATTATTAACGAAAACACTCGGTATTTTTTTTTCAGATTGACTTTGAAGAGAGTTCTGCTGCGTGCCGCGAACCACTTCAGAGGCAACAGTACCTGACGCGGGAGCTTCCCCAGCGTCACCATGGGCGTGAAAAATTTGAAATTTTTTTTATGTATCTTCAATAAACAACGAACAAAACAAAATTTTTTTTTTCGAATATCTCTTTTTTTCCCACAAAAAAAATTCTTGAAAAATGGCAAAAAAACAAGGGGTCACAGTGGTGTTGTCCCTTAAGCATATAAATTGTACAAACTTGAAAAAAAAAATAGTAGATGTTTGACTGAACTAAACCTAACGTACAGTATGCAACATTACTATTTGTGCGCCGATTTTGTTATAGCACTGAATTAACCATATCTATATTGTCAAGCCTTTTACAATAGTAAATAATCATTTCGGGGATAAGATAGTCAAACACGCCACCCAAATCGCATCTTTAGATATACTTTTCGCTTAGAGTCGTGTTAACCACATTATAATAGCTGTATTAATAAACTATAAGGAGGCGTACACAAATTACGTAAGGCAAAATTTCCCAATTTATTTCCAAAAAGCCAACTAAAGCCTAAATAAACGTATATCCCGCTGGCGTACCTTCGACGATGGTTTCGACGCTCTCGGTCCTCGATCGAAGCCTCGGGCCCTCGTCGAGTCTCGATCTCGAGACGACAAGGACAATTTCCGACCTCGGCTGTTTGAGTACGGCCAAGCTCTCCCGATGTGTCAATCCCCTCGTGCTGCGTCCGTTTATGCTGAGAATACGATCGCCCCTCTGTACTCGGCCGTCTTTATCGGCGATCGAGTGTCCGAGTACGCGATGTACGGTTATCTCCTTGGCCTCGCAGTCCGCCCCGCCGGCTAGGGTTATGCCGACGCTGCCATGAGGGTTCTCCTTGTGAAGGAGGACAACGACGACCTCGTGATTGCCGCGCGAGTCCTCAAGGCCGCTCGCCTCCTCGACCAGTTGGGCGAGTTCCTGTTGTGATATGAGGCTGGTCGAGCTCGCCAACGAGCTGATACTGCCGAACTGTTCGCCGTTCAATCGTTCCGTCTCGTTCACGGCGGCCGTACGCGTCGTCGTTGTCTCCTCGACGCTGCTGTCCAAGCTCGGAAATCGATGATGAGCCGTCACGGTATTATTGCCGATTTCCGAGCCACCGATCGAGTCCGTTCTCTCGAGGGCTTTTTTCATGTCGTTGACACTGACGCTGCGTCTCCCGAGGGGCCGTTGAGTCGGTATCTTCGAGACGATGCGCGACTTCTCGTTCGACCCGTTCGCGCAGTCGTCCACCGCGTCGGCCATTATACGGCTCATTTTTTCGGGCATCGGTATCTTCGAGAGGAAGCCTTTGTCCTCCTGAGTCCAGGCTGGCTGTCCGAGACTGGCGCGTCCGTTGTTGCTTCTGGGCAACGTTGCCGGTGGCAATTTAGCCGGTTGGCCGACAACCGATCGTCTGTTACCGATCGAGTCGATCGTTGAATTCTGGCCCCGCGCCACTGAGCTCGTCTCCTCGACCTTTTTGCCAACCAGGATGTCTTCGAGGCTCATCTGTCTCGAGGAACGACCGAAGCTGCGTTCCTCGAGATTGATCGGCGCTCTGGAACGAGTCTTGGTCGTCAGGGTAGTCAGAAGATCCTCGTTCATCGTATCCACTGTTGTCTCCTTCGTGCTCGTCAGGCTCTTGTTACGCCTGTGGCCTCCATAGTTTTCGATCGCATCATCGATCGGCTCCTCCGCACTTTTGTTCCAGGCCTTCGTAACTACCTGACTCGACTCGTCGTCAGGCTTCTTCGGCCGTGATACACCGCGAGTCGTCCTCGTCGACATAGACGACGACGACGACGACGATGATGACGATGATGACTCAAAGCTGGTTGGCTTCGTGTTCTCCGATCGTGCCGTTCTCGGGGCGTCGGCCATCAGCGCCTTCGCCTCGGTACGGACCCACATTTTGAGGCCGTTCGAAGCTTCCGGCAACTCGGGATTCTCAGCGTCGTCGACAAAAGCCGCGACGCTCCTCTCGAACGTTGCCGCGCCGTTGTCACGGCCGTTGTTCCGTTCCACGGCCCGGTGATCCTCCTGCTCCTCAAAGCTCTCGGTTATCTCGATGTAAGCGATCTTGACGTCATTCCTGTGGGATGACGTGCCGCCGTTGTTGGTACCGTAAGTCACGCCGTTTTCCTGCGCCAAACTCGAAATCGGCAGTTCCTCGTCACCGGGGAACTTTCTCTGTATCAACGGGGAACCGTTGAGATCCCGACCGCTTCGGCATTTCGCACTGGCCAGTATGTTCTTGCGATTGATCGCCTCGACACTCTGCGGCTTGAGGACCCGACGCGAGAGGGACTCGGCACTGGCTTGCGAACCGGAAGTCAGTGTCGATGAGCTGCTGCAATTCGTCTCGGTACTGCTCGAACGTTTCAGGGCTTGTCTCTGGGGTATGTGGGAAGTTCTTGGTGCGACTTCCGGCAGGGGTGAGCGCGGGTTTGGGCTGTCACAGCTGCTACTGCCGCTCGACGATCTCTCGTTGCTCGGGTAACACCTCTCGCTGTACAACGAGGCTCGGGCCAAGTGTTGGTTCCTCTCGGGACGTATGGAAGCCTCTTTGATCGCGTAATGCCTCGCTGGTACGTCCATTATCAGGGATGCGTGATAAGATCTCTCGGACGATAGGCTCGAACGTTCGGACGGTACCGGCGACATTGGCGGACTGAATCCCCTCGATATACTGCTCTGCGAACTACTCACCGCCGAGTCGTTGTCCGAATCGTCGTAATCCGCTCGTATCTTGTTACGCGGCAACGGCCTCGCGCGATTATTTCTCATCGTTTCCGGCGACACACTCGCAGACGTCACGTACTCGAAGCTGTAGTCGCTCCTCGTTGGACTGTATATACTCTCGAGACTCTTGGGCGGATCCGTCGGCGTTCCCGAGTAACCTTGGGTCGGACTACATCTCGCTGTTGACGTTGGTGTATTCGTTAGCGAGGAATTGGACGTCGAACTGCCGTAAACCGCTAAGCTCTTTCGCTTAAACGCCGGCGAATATTTTGACATTATCTGAGGCGCCGGCATCTTGAAGGACGTTGTCGCTTTCACCGGCAAACTCGCCGTACTCGCGTTACTCGCCAGAGAACTCTGCGAACCCCACTTGTCCTGGATACTTGCTTTTGGCAACTACGAACACACAATTGGATTTCTCGTTGGTGATGGCGCGGTTTTTATTCACAGAAAAATACTGGTTCGTTATTAATGGCGGACAGGTTAATGAAATTTTTCCGCATTTTTGGGAAATATTAGGTTGGTAAGAAAGTCTTGCGACGCAAACGACGTCTTTTCTAAATAAACGTAATGTTTTATTGAGATAATATTAATTTTTAAGATAGTATCACTTTTCATTTACAATCCGTGGCCAACGCTATGGTAAACTTTGAACGTCAGCCGTCCAGAAATTCTTAGGTCTTGAATTGAAAGATTATTCAAGGGTATTTTGAAGATCGGTTTCATCATCGAATTGTTTATCACGTAAATAGTTTCTCAAAGGACGAAATAAATCTGGCCGGGGTAGAGTTCCGCCCCCCCCCCCCCCCCCACCCCGGTCGATCGAGTTGAAATTTTGGATAAACCTTCCTTTTAATATTTCAAGACTATCCCTAAAGTGATTTTTGGCGCGGCGCAATAGTTTTTGGGTTAGGATTTGTTTGCGTTTGTTTTGGATCGTTTGGGTTTGTCTAGGTATTTTGTTTGGTCATTCGCGATTTTCAAACGCCTTGTCGCCATGCTGGGAAATATCAATGTTCTGGACGAGAAGACATTACCGAAATGTATTTCGCCAACAATCCGCCAGGTGGCTACAAGCGAAGAGCTTCGCGTAAGCAAGGTACCGTCGTACGAGGATAAAAGTTCGTCCTGTGAGTTTCACCACGTACAGAAAAGCTATGCTTACAGCGTGCACTTACGCTTATGATTTTGCAATACTTGTGAATTACCCATTAGCACTCTAGGTCTTTTTCGCTTGGATAGTGATCTGTGTACGTTTTTCTGTCTCTTTGCCTATCAGGAAATGCGAGCAAGCGTATGTATATACTCATATACTACCTCACGAAGTAGATAACCAACAACCAATATGTTGTCGAAATGGTAAATTGAATACACCCCCGATTTGACCTCCTCAAGCATTCCAAAAACGCTGAAACGTCATTTTTAATTTCCTCGTTTCTTCCTGGTTATTTCCCGATCTATTATTGACTCTCCCGGTCATTTACCGCTTGTTCACCGGCCCGTTCCTGATCAGTTCCTCAGAGAGGGAACGGCGCATCGGGACCGAGCCTTAGGCCCGTTACATTGCAAACCTATTCTACACTGAGAAAAAAAACCAATTAAGCCAAAAAAATATATTGGTTCATCCCATTAAATGTGCTGCTGCGGAGTGCCACCGATATTTGAGATTGTTACAATACTATAAAATATTGAAAAATGTGATTGAGTTGAATAACATATTATTAATTATATTATACATATTATTTGAAAAAGCTCTTCTGCTTTCTGAATATCTACACTATCCTTGAAAGAAAATTATATTCTATTGAAATCATTCTAAGTACAATCCGTAGTTGTACGGATGAAATAATTAAGCGTTTGCTACAACATTTGTGATTTCGTACAAAAATATAATCAATAAAATTAATTATTTCTTTACTGCATTGAAACGAATATGCCATGGGACGTAAGTTTTTCAATTTGTTTTAAATTTCAAATAAAAAGTGAGCAATAGAATGACCATTCACGATAATAGTGGAGAGAATATCAGATATTCAACTGATAAGAACAGATACTACACTTTGACGTTAGCCACAGGCCGAGTAGCAATACTCTTTAGAGTTTCCCCGGCGTTTAAGTAGATTTTCGGTTCGTGCTACGCTTACGAGAAACGAGCGCGCGCGCGGCTGCTAGCGGTTACTCCGAGAACTACGGGTTTCCTCACACCTATAATTTCGGTGGCGCTCGGCCATGATTTGGTTGAGTTTTTTTCAACCAAATGCGTAAAAAACAAATTCTATTGTCGCATAATTTTTTAACCAATTCAGACATTTGCTCAATATTTTTCAATAAAAATAAAATATTAATACTTTAACGAATAATGTACTTGGAAATCAATATCGGATATGGTGAAAAAATAAAATAACATATTTACTCAATAGAAATTTTATCTGAATCAAACGAGCGAAATTCAATTTTTCTTGTGTACTGGAATCAACAATATTCATGTTATGAATTGAAACGCTTTTTTTTGTTCGTTGCAGAAAATGCATTCAAAACTATATAAATTGTTCGCGATGATTTTTTAGATACTTTCAATAATATGATGTTCTCGGCTAACAATAGATCATTTGAATGAAAAAAAATTCAGTTTTATCATGTTATTAAAGTCCATAGCGTTTTGTTTGGACTAATAAATCCGATTATTTACAACAACAATTTTACAATTGAATCAACGAAATTTCATTGAATAACACCAATGATATTGAAACAATGATTTTTTTTTCTCAGTGCAGGGTGGAAGGCCCGACCAGAGCCTGATATTATCTAGGGAAGGCAGATCAGGGGCAGTACTTTTTCCCGACTTAAATTCCTACACGGGTATTTTCACCATACCTGATGCAAAAAGTAGCTTACCTGATGCAAGAGTATGGAGTCCCTCGACTTGATTTCCGGCAAATCGATGATCGGCTTGTCGACCGCGACGCTGGTCTTTTCCGGTATAACGAGGCCGCGCAATTTCGATATGCCCTTTCGACGTTGCTCGATGAGTTGATTCAAGCTCTGTCGTCTCATGTCCTCGTTGTTGCGACGGAAGGTCGAGGCGAGCGAGTTCGTTCTCGAGATTTGTCCGTTGTTCGAAATCGCCGAATTGGCGGACTGTGAAAGATCGTTGGTGAACGTGCTTTCGCCGGAGAAGCTCGTTGCCCTCGTCAGGGTCGGTTGGCTCGTGCGAGAATTGTTGCAACCGATATCCGCTGGATAGCCGATTTTTTGCTCCGAAACGAGTGAAGTATCGTCCTTACTCGTGATCCGCGAGGTCGCTTGAACCTTCGTTCCCGCGGTTGTCTTAACGTAAGTGTCTTTGAAGTCGGAATTAAGAAATTCCCGACTGGATTTTTGATAAATTTTCGGAGTTAACGGGCCGGCCTTGTTGGCATTGGACGTACGTGACAGAGCAGTCTCATCGGGTGGTAGAGTCTTTGGTAAGGTCGGTGGCCGCTGACAATTGGCCTTGGTCGATTGATCGTTGTAGGTAAACTTGCTGGAATCGGTAAGATCGACGAAGCTCTGAGTCCTCTCGATCGTACCGTAGTCACGAGCGTCGCTCGTTTTTTCATCGTTGAACACGTCGTCGGACGATTTGTACTTGGCGAGCTTTCTCGCGTTACTCGTGATCATCGTTGTGACTATTGTGACGGGAGCGGAAATTGACGTTTGCGCGGGAAACAATGGAGATTCGAGGGAACTTTGAGACGAAAACATCGCTATCTTGTCTCTTACCGATCTCTCGGATTTGTCATCCTGACGACGCGAATCACTGTTCAACGAGTATTTCCGGCTGCTGATCGGTTCCGGCGGCTTTTCCACGCTCTTGCCGATACTAGAAAGGGACGAGCTTTCGATCTTGGGTGGTCCGGTTAACGGAAGAGGCGGGGGTGGACTGTCCGGATAATCGGACTCAATTTTTTCAAACGTACTCTTCGTTTCTCTCGTGTTCTCGTGAGAATTCTTCGTCTCTCTCGGATTGATAATCCTCTCGAACGCAGCGGGTTTCGTGTCTTCCGTATAATAGCTCGAAATCTCGATGCACCGTTCCGTCAGGACGACCGGAAGTTCGGAATTTTTAAGCTCCGAGCTTGAACTGTTCGCGTGGGAAGCGCTCGTTCTCTTCGCGTCCTCGACGTATTCGCTTCTGTCAGGCACTTCCGGTTTCGAGAAAATTTCTCGGTTGCGAGCGCTCGTCGCGTAAGGGCTCGAGAAATGATTCTCGGCTTGGGACGTTTTGGCGTTGCTCGTTTGACCGTAGGAGGCCGATTTTTCGCGACACTCGCGATAAGAAGCGATCACATCGTTGTTATTGTTGGCGGGATTTTTCTTCGTCGTCGATTCGATTCGGAGCGTTTTCATCGACTCGCTACCGGTCTTTTCGGCAAATATTTTCCCGTACTTTGCGCTGACGGTCGCCGTCGACGTTGTCGTCACACACGATGTCGCGCTTTCGTCGATCTCCTCGCGCGCGATACTCTCGTCATTCGATTTCGCGCTGTTGTTGCTTCTCGGCGTTAATCGCGCCGATGTACCTACGTACGGATATTGCTCGCTCGTGCACGCACTGAACTCTTGATACGTGGCTGGAAATTCGTCCCCGTCCGGGGGCAGGCGCTGATCGCCTCCGCAGTTCTCCATTTTACCATTTACTTGGGTATCTGCGACACGGAGAACAGACAAAAAAAAACAACGAAATCATACTTTTTATTCGACGTGAAAAAACAATCCGATGCTGAATCGGAAATCCACTTGTGAAATCAATTTTTTTTTCGCGGTCGATATGCAAATTCGATGCACGACCAAGAACGCTGCACGTGTGTTCAAGAATTACGACGTGAAAGGGAGCGCAAAAAACACGAGCCCTTCGGTGAAGTTGTTATGGGGTTAAGAGGAGGTACCCGAGTAAACGGCGAGAAAAACAGGTAAACTTCGGGAATTTTTATCTGACAAACTAATGTTTCGATTGGATCCGGGTTTTTTTTTATTGGAAAATATGTACAATCAGGTATGTTGAGGATTAAATATAAATAAATTCGTTGACTGGTAGCAATTCAAACGCGATTATCTCGAAACATAGTTTTCAAAGTCCAAATTTGGATACAATATTCTTCGATAGTTTTTCTCGTTCGCCACGTAGGGGTATTTTTATTTGATTGAACCATTGCTTTTCTATGCAATGTGTATGCAATCCAAAATCGTCGGAAATTGGGAACGAAACACGAATGTTAAATTAAAACGGTCGCGATTCCGTCAAAAATGAAAATTTCAAAAAAAAATCGTACGTGGCGAACGAGAAAAACTATCGAAGAATATTGTATCCAAATTTGGACAAAATCGTGCAAGCCGTTTTCGAGATACATCTGGCACCGACTTTGAAAACTATGTTTCGAGATAATCGCGTTTGAATCCCTTCCAGTCGACGAATTTATTTTAAACAATTCCTAAATATACCTCAATGTACATATTTTCCAATAAAAAAAACCCGGATCGAATCGAAACATTAGTTTTTGAGATAAAAATTCCCGAAGTTTACATGTTTTCTCGCCATTTACTCGGGTACCTCCCCTTAAGTCAACATGTTACCACCGAGCTGAATTTTTTTCTGGTCCTCTTTGCTGATCATCCTGTGCGGTTTGAATACGATCCACAGTACCGTTTTTTAGAGAAAAAAAATCGGCTACTCGACGTATTTTGTGGGCTAATTACATTACGCTTACGGAAAACGCCCGGTCATTTTTCAGTACATTATTAATATCTGCTAAGTGAATGTGACCACGGAGCTGAAAAATAGGTACGTTTCGACTAATTATCGGACTAACCCTTGGTACCGTGAAAATGAGGATTCACAGTACCGTTATAAAATTATTAATGTTTTTGATAGCGAGATTGTGCGAAAATCAAGCACACAAAATATTAGACTGTCCAATCATGGCAACGTCGTAGACCGTACAAATGCTACCTATCTTATCGGTATTCGGCAATTATGTTCAGGAACCTCAAACTACTCGGACAGGATAATTAACAACGAATATTATTGGTACTTATTCTCTTAACGGCGGGGTAAAGTTAATTCGGCAAAAAAAGGCATGTTTTTAAGATTTTTTTTGGCGTAACGAATAATGTTCGTTTATTGAAAAATTTACATATAATAAAGTTACATTTTACCAACATTCTCCTAAATTTGCATTGCAAAATATTCAAAATTGAGCGAGTGAAAATTAAACCCCGGAGGCGCCCCGAAAAAAAGTTGGTTTGCGGTGTGCACCATAACTCGCAACAGAATCATTTGAAACAAAAAAATCAAAATGCATTTGTTAAAGGAGATGTTTCTCGAGGTAATGACGGGAGGATTTTTTTTTTTCGATTTTTCGATTTTTCGTAGCACTTGGGAGCCAAAAACCCGATTTTCGCTAAAAAAATCGGCTAATTTGTTGTTGAAAAATTAGTAATTATTAAAAAAAACAAAAAAGCTCTCGACAATACCTGGTGAATTATGTGAAGAAGTACTGTGCAAAATTTCAAAGCGATTGGTCCAGTAGATTTTGAGTTATCGTGCACACGGACTTCAAATATGACAAGTCTCAGAAAAACGGTTTGGAAAACGCAGAAGAGAAGAGAACGGCATGGAGCAATAGACGCTCAAATACTCATAACTTCGTCAATTTTACTCCGATCGACTTGAAATTTTAACACAATATTCTTGATATATTATGCATTCAATTAAAAAATTAAAAAAAAATTAAAATTTTTTTTTTAACTTTACCCCACCCTTAGCTGGTAATAATTACTTAATATTAATTTGATAACCATGTTCAGAAATTGTACATTTCTAAACATTTCTAGGCAAAGACAAAATAACGCGGATTTTTTTTCATACATAAATTTTCTTTTTTCGAATATCGAAAAATTATTAAAGTTTTTGATTTCCTCGAGATTATAGACAGCTTTAGGACACACTTTTTCTTTCCAGCGTAATTTGATAACTGGGATCGACATTCATTTTTGACAGCTCCTTGGGCCGATATTGAGGTTATGAACGGGGTGCATATGTCTCCAATTTCGCGACACTTCTGCCAACCTGTGCATTATGATATACCACGATTTACGACGTTGCCAATTCGTTTCGCGTAAGTTTTTATGTATATAATGTAATCGTATTTAATGTAATCCCCGAATGTTCAAAAATGCATATTTTTTCAAAATAGATGTAGAGAAATAGTTCGAAAACGTTTAATATGACGATCATTTTAAAACTAACAGTTGGTAACAGTCAATCGGCTCTGTGCATAAGCATAGGGCGCTCCCCTCATACTTCACCCCCGACGGCTAAACCCCATAACAACCTCAAGGGCTTACACTATACGAATTTTTATGAAAATATCGTTTTTTGGTTTTCGACGGATTCTCAAAATATAACATTGCAAAAATATTCTCCGAAAATTTCTAGTCGACCCGAGCCAAATTGCGGGAGCTATAGGTCTTCATAGGTAGGTTCCGCGAACCGGCGATCTTTAAACGCGTTTTTCTCTAAATGACTGTTTCAAGATATCCACGATCTCAAAAGTCACTGCACCGATCAACTTCAAATTTTACGAGCTTCTTTTACGCATCAAAAAGCAGTCCTCGAACGAAGGAATTCTTTTTTCGATCCACAATATTTTTATCAACGAAAATGAAGGTTTTTTTAACCGAAAATCGATACTTTCACTTTGGATTGCAGTCATTTATTCGAAAATCATTTTTTTATTAATGCCTTCGTCCAAGCACTAGATAAATTCATGCGAAAATTAAATGGATTTGATTTTTTTTCGGATGATTTGTTTCCAAGCAGAAGTGGTCACCGCGAAGGACGCTTTTCAATAACGGCCTGCCACACTTATAAATATTTTTCGACACAAAAATTGTAAAAGGTACTCATTAAGCCTCATCATATCGTACTCGTTCAAATAAAAAAATTAACATTGAAAACCTGCAGGCGTTTACGCAGAAACAATTCACGAAAATTCCTCTTTTTTCCGGGCACTAGTTGGTGTGACCTGTCAAAATTTATACGTCATCCGAAAATCTAGATTCAGAGTCTCTCTCTCTCTCTCTCTCTCTCTCTCTCTCTCTCTCTTGCGGTTATTGCGAATCGGAAAAAACTCGACAATGGGTCTTTCCTCGATGCCATTGTGTGTACACACATACACGCGTCCACACATTGCGAGCGAGTCAGCTCGTATTTTATCACTCGGGGAATGCCGTCTCTTATCGACGAGGAAACGGAAAAAAGGAAGAAATTCTATCGACTTAGCCAGCCTGTCGTCCGACCGACCTGATAAGCATCTGCCTTGAGCATGTGATTTTTTTTTCGTTTTTTTTTTCGGACATTTCAGACCGAATCGCAAAAACCTTCCGCACAGTCCTCGCATTGCAACTGGAATCCCAAAAACTGCGCAATTTTTTGGCACTTTTTTGCCGCCTTTCGATATGGTGTACAATTTCTCAAAATTACTCAACGAAAATTCGCTGCAAATTTCTGTTAATCTTGAGGGGTTATATACAGTTAAAATGTACGAAAAATCAATTTTTTTAAATTTAATTTTCGTAATGTACCCATATTAGGAAATTCTATCGACTTAGCCAGCCTGTCGTCCGACCGATCTGATAAGCATCTGCCTTGAGCATGTGATTTTTTTTTCGTTTTTTTTCTCGGATATTCCAGACCGAATCGCAAAAATCTTCCTCGCAATCCTCGCATTGCAACGGGAATCCCAAAAACCGCGCACTTTTTTGGCACTTTTTTCCCGCCTTTCGATATGGTGTACAATTTTTCAAAATTACTCAACGAAAATTCGCTGCAAATTTTTGTTAATCTTGAGGGGTTATATACAGTTAAAATGTACGAAAAATCAATTTTTTTTTAAATTTTAATTTTCGTTATGTACATATATTTAACTACACACACAGAACATTTCTTGTACACGCACATTTGTATTGACGTGTCAGAGCGTTCGAAAGTGCTTTTGAAACTTTAAACGCGTTTGTCTCAAAACTGTTTTTTTAAAGTTGGTGAGCAAGATTAAGGGCACCGATCAGTCTCAAATTTTAAAACAATCTTTTTAAGTATATTTTTTAGCAATTAATCGAAGGTTTTTTCTCACCGATAAATATTTTCTATTTTATAAACAATTTAAGGCCTAAATTTTTGTAAAAATTGATTTTTTTTTTGAAGCCGCTATTTTGTCCAAAATTATTATTTTTCTACTCTATTTAATTTTGATAATCCATTATATTAACGAAATATTTTTGGTTTTTTCATTTTAGATTGTCCAGTCCAGAGATATCGTGCTCACCGCAAGACGCCTTTTTTAGAGGTGCTCCCGGAGATCATCTATAGCAGCTTTCAAAATAATTATTTTTACAAATAAAAAATGTTAAAATACAGTTAACAGTTACCATAATATGCGTACAAATTTTCACGTTAATAGACTAAAAGGTCTTCCCAAGAAAAATTCTGCAAACGTCGATCTTTTTGGGCCTCTTGACTGTATATAACCCCTTAAATCTCGAGGGAGAAAAAAAAATATTTTTTGGGAAAAATTTATAACGCGATACGAAGATTATTTTAAGCTGCAACGATCATAAACGCACATTGTTCCGCCCTGAATTCGAGTGACAAGCATATTCGCGCTATTTATCGCAATAGCGCAATGGCTTGCGATCATTCGCAATCCGTCTTTGTCGTGCGATCGAAAAATCCCCGACGCAGCCAGTTACGACATATTTAGAGTGCTCTCTTGGTGCTTTTTCGTAGATTCGAAGATTACAAAGGAGAAAGAATACCACGAGATAAACGTCTTTGTATAAATGTCATTTCACACACGTCCCCAGCACTCGGGTGTACGGAAGGTTCTCGTTGTTTTGATTGAATTGATTCATAAAACCGGCAACACACACTCGCGTATCGGAGCAATTAGAGACAATCGAATGTGCTCTATAAATACTTTTATCGTCATAATCAGTTTTTAATGATTCTGTCGCTTATTCCTCAACCTATTGCATTTCATTGGATTGAAGCGAATTCTTTTATTGCCAAACAATTGGGTACGAGAAATTATTAAATAATTATTTGAAACGAATCATTCGTGTTGTAAAGATAAGGTACATAGCGAAAAAAAAAGAAAAAAAATATGAAAACGGATGAAAAGTATACCAAGGTATTTCGATCGGATTCCACTTTTATTTAGGGTTTTACGAGCATCGCTCAAAAAGCACGCGAACGTTCCTTATCTCCGTGCTGACGTTTTGCCTATACAGTCGCGCCTCAAAATTCGAATCCATGCGAATTTTTGTAAATACCCACGGAATGATGGATTTCGCAAAATATACGACGTATGAAAAATGTCGGTAGCTTCGACTACGTACGATAATATTATGAAGATGCAAAAAAAAATGCTATGTAACACTACATTGCTTATCGGGTACTCAAAGACTCTTGATTACTTTTTGAATTTTATTTACGATATATTTATCGGCGCGGGAAAAGATAATTCGATCGAAGGAAATCTTTGGATCGTCGTTACCTTTATCCTCACGAAGATCCAGCGAAATTGACAACTTTCTCTGAATTTCGCGAGACAACTGTCTGTATGACCTTAATTGCGGGACAGGGGAGGGGGCGATTTCGCAAAACATTTTTTTTTTCTTTCCGAGCAATGTCGCTCTGACCGGCTGAACAAACTCTACGATGTACATAACCCGAGACTTATTATTCGCCAGCTGTGCGTCTCGGCTCCTCGTTCTAAAAAATATAATAGAATATCGATGTCCCGAAAGGAAAATTTATTAACAATTGGAAGCCTCGGAATTTCTTGTACAAAATAAACGTAATGATTTTTTTTCTTCTATAAGCTCGTACCGCAGATAGAGCAAAATGTTTGCGCTCGTCTTATCGTTGTCACTCGACGAGCCTACACATGCGTACCCGTTTTACTGACTGAGTGCGTATTAAAAGTTCCCGAGCCGAATAAATTAAGAGGAATCCGGTGTACGTGGGCTCGGAAAGTTCTTCGCTCGCTCGAATATTCTAATAATAATATCTTTCCAATCAATAATGGTATTTAAATAATATCATTGCCGTATAATAATAGCAATTATCAGCAACTATAACCCTATAGGAGTTGGGTAACATTATTAATTTCATTATAATTCCCATTATTTTTTAAGGTGACTACAATCGTTCACCAACTGCGCAAAAAACCTCGGGTTTTTTTTATCTACGCGATAAAGACATTTGCATGGTAAGAACGTGCATTTTCGTTTTTAAACGTAGTTGAAAAATCACTTTTCGACATCAAAATAAATTCTTCCGCGTCAATCAGGGTTCATGGGAATTGATTTTTTTTTTTCGAATCAAACTTGGCTCGCACCACGCATTTTTTTATGCCTAGGTAGCCAATCACCGTAACCACTTATACCTATACATATAGCCGGTGAAAAACTCGTTTCTGTTTGCGATGTATGTATAAAGTGTGTATGTACAAACGATGAGTGGCATGAGTTTGCTCGATGAACGACGATTGACATTCCTTTGGGCATCGTGTGCTTTGCAGTCGATCCCTCTAATCGCAAGGTTATATATATACACACGCACACACATATATATCTATATATAGACGATGGTATGATTTAATACGAATAGGAGAGTAACGTCGACGCATAGACATTAAATATCGATATATCGTTAATTTTTTTGGTCACGTGTTGGTAAGAGGATGAGTAAGAGGGGAAAAAAAAGCCGTAACATCATCCTACTCTGTTTCGATATCAGCGTGCGTCACGTTGACATACGTGTGCGCGTGTGTGTGCTCCTGTCTATTTTATCCACATATACGTATTTTTGTCATCGGCCATATGTTTGAGCCGCTGCCTTGCCCGCTGTATTTTCATTCCGCTGACAGCGAAGGCGACAAAAATTCCTGTCCGTCTGATTTTTCATTTTTTGTTCTTTTAAATCAGCCCAAAAAAAATTTCTCGCCAGTAACATTCAAGTACGAAGAAAGCACAACTTTCTCCCATTCCAGTAAAAAGTGACATATCGAATTTGTATACTGCATCCGGGAGGAGTTTGGAAGGTTTTTGCTCGAAGCCCTTCTCTTCGTCACATTGGAAATTCAATGGGAACGTTGAATTACGATCGAAGGTGCGATCGATTATTTTTCCATAAGTGAAATTGAAAGAAATCAATATATTACAAGCTGACCGGGGAGATCGAAATGATGAATAAATGAAGGATCGAAGCTCGAAGAAATCTCGATAAACGCAATAAAACGTATCTCGAGATTGAAATGTTTAACAAATTGAGGGACGAAGCTCGACGAGATTTCGATAAATGCAATAAAACATTATCGAGCAAACGACGGAAGACCGAGCGCAAATATATTTGACCCTGAATAAAAATCGTCAAAGTGGAATAAAGACGTTTACTTCCGAGTACGATTTTTGTTTTTTGAAATACCTGCTTTTCAGCTGGAGAATCGTCCGTGGCCGATGACAAGAGTAGACGGAAAAAAATAACGGGGCATCCGGCCAAAAGATGGAAGAACGTATTTACGATACTGTGTGCGATGTAATCCTCACTGGCCCGCACTTTTTCCGTTCAAATTGACAGAGTCGTTTGGCGGGGATGCTCACGTTCTACGATCACCGCGAGCACTGAACATTACGAAATTACCGTCGACGGTGTCGCGAGCGTTCCCGAACCATAATTCACTACTTCGAGGCAGCGTTCGACACCGTTCGCAGCGCGTGAATTTTTTATTTCGCACCGTCGTACGCGAAGTTTCTTTTTTTTTTAGCAATTTTCAAGGATTTTCTTCTCCAACCGAGGAGAAAATCTCGCGCTCGCCGGTCGGTGCGAACTTCAGGTAGGAGAGGCGTACAAAGGCTGGTCGTCGCCTGGTATCTTGCCGGTGAGGAGGCTGCGCCGAGACTGGACGACATTGCTCGTCGAGGCCAGCTTCCGCTCGGTTTATACCTCTGGCAAGTTTACCGGCAAGCCACCTCGGCGAGTTCGCACGAGAGACGCGGAAAAAAAGGACCGACCGAGAGAAAAGCAAGCACGGGGGAGAGGGATGAAGAGAGGTGTAGTCGTGCGATAACGCACGGCAAACCTAGGATCACGTACTTGAACTTCAACATACCTACTCATATTGGTATACGTGTAGGGTTGGGCGAATGGCAAATATGTCGACTTCAACGTCACTCTCCATGTTAAAGTCGGAGCCTGAATTAGAAGGTCCGAAAAATCGTTTTTTTTTTAATTGCTCGAATCGATAGATAAACTATCCGAGAATATATTTACAAAGTTACAGAGGCCAATTGTAAATATTTTCGAAGATACAAGGCCAAAAGCAGAAAAGCGATTGACATTTGATATTGATATTTTTTAAATTTTATTTTTCATTTTCACGATTTTTCCATATTGGTAGGCGTGATAGCAAAAAAACTAAACAACCTATTGAATCAAACCACAGTTTATTTTCTTCAGTATGAAAATCTTTTCTAAGTGAATTCGAAAAGTAGTTCAAAAAGTCTCCTTAAATAATTTTTCTAGCACGCTAAAGTGTTTTTTAACGCATTTTTTTTCAAACCTGAAAAAAGTAATAATTTCACGATTTTTTCAGCTTTTTCTTAATTTACCCAGAAGAACATGGAGTAAGCTGATAAATCTGTGGTCATTTATTGTTTCATGTTGAACTTTTTTTTTATACATTTCAAATTCAGGCTCACTTGTTTTTGGCTCTTCTAAAAAAAATCCCGAAAAACGCTTCTTTTGGACCATCTAATTCAGGCCCCGGCCTTAATGTATTCCTTTCGAGGATGACCGTATTTTGTGGAGGCATTCGAGGGCCCTTCTGAATCATTAGTAAATAATAGTGGTGTTTAACCCTCCGTTGACACATTGGGTCATTTTGACCCGGGCTAAAATAAAATGCTCACTTTCCCAAAATTAAAATTCTTCAATATTTTTTTACAATAATTCAATTTTATACTTTCTGAATTTTAATTATATAGACATATGAAGAAATATTTTAAGTGTATCGCGGATTTTTCGCAATAAAAACCGACCGAAGGGTTAAGGGCAGGTGGATGAAGTAATATCCGGGTCACATTGACCCAGTGTGTCAAAATCGTTGCCAAATATAAGTGTGCGAAGGAAAGATTTATAAAAACAAGTGACTATTAATTAGTATACCCAACGATAAACTGGAATGGTAAATCTGGCACAAATTCAGTAGATTTAGACACGTTTACATTTTCTTTGAAAATCCGCGGCCACAAAAATCCTTCCGCTACTCACATTTTCCTGAGTTTTATCATTGATATTTTTTTTAAATATAGGGTGAATATTTAAACACTATCAAGCATAGGTGTTTTTTATTATCGTTACGGAATCTTCAGAATTTTTTAGATTTTTTTAGACACCGAAAAAGGCTATTTTCATGAATTCTTTAAATACGTTCATATTATAGATATTGATGTAAAAGTTGTTACACTTAATAAATACACTTTGGAAATACATTTACAAAAAAATGCACGTATTTATTTACCCCAACAAACTTTTAACGCGGTTTTCTCGAAACAACGTTTTTCGACGACTTGTTGAGAAAATCTTCGAAACTACTGAACCGATTCTTATGAAATTTTAACCACATATTCTTTACAACTATAGCTATAGCGCATATCATGGATTTTTTAAATTTTGTTATTTACTATTTTTTGCCAAACATGGTAAAAAAACACGTTTTTTTTGTTTTTTTTTCCAAAAATGTCGGCCATTTTGTTATTTTTGGATAGATAAAAAATCGTATGATATGCGCTATAGCCATTAACATACTGAATCTGAAATCGTTTGATTTTTTTTTATTTCGGATGATCCATCTCCGAGATTTCATCAACAGCGCAGACCTACAATTTTTTAGGACATTTTTTTGACTACCATTTTCATCTATAAGTAGTGACTTAAATAAATAAATAATTTAAAAAAATGTATGTCGAAAGTGTATTTATTACGTGTAACGACTTTTATATCAATGTCTATAATATAAACCTATCGAAAAAATCATGAAAATAGCCTTTTTAGCATCTAAAGTAAGAAGACCCCTTAAGTATTGCGTAGAATTGTGGCCAGGGTGTAATCTCGACGATTTTTAGAATCGTAATTTTCCGTTGAAAGTTCGGTAACTTGGCTTGAAATCTTACCAGTATACTGGAATGTATTTTCACTTGATTATGGACGAAAATCGGTTAACTGATAAATATTCGGGCTCGTAAAAGGAATACTTTAAAAGACGAGCAGTCTGCCAAACACTTCGCCCTGTCCCTCAAAAGCCACGACAATTTTAATATTTTCTCCTCACTGGGACTCAGCCCAATAGCAAATTTATTTTTTTATCAAAATCAATATTCGCTCATTTTTACACTCGTTATGGCGAATGAGATCGGAAGTCTGCGATTCGGATGTGAATTCGAGAGAGTAACACTGCCAGTAACAGCATTGCGCAGGGTGATTGACGGATCAATGCGTACATAGTAATCGAGTCGTCGACTCCGTCGATCGCCCCCGGGAACAATGGAGAGTGAGAGGCGATTTGTTTATTGTTTTTTTTTTCGTTCGCGTTTTTTTAACGTTTTTTCGTTTCGATAGAACATGGAGACTGGGTCCCGGCAGGATCGTACGTTAGAACCAGAAATAGGACGACAGAATGCGGAAACACTGGCAGCATCGACGAGTGCTTTGAGTTTGCATAGAGCCACATTTGTTGGGTTTGCTCTTGTTGGGGCTCGACGGCCTCTGATGTTCGATGCCGTCGTAAGTATATATATATATATATACAGGGTGTCCCTCTTATCTCTACCGTCCGTAATAACTCGGTAATAATCAACGTCACAAAAAAATGTTCCAGACAAAAGTTGTACGGTGTGAAGGGGGTCATGAAATGCGACTAATTTTATTTATTTCTGTGGAGGCGCTGACGCACAGTTGAAGTCACCCCCACTTTTTTAAGGTATTCCTTTCGTGGAGGACCGTATTTTGTGGGGGCATAAGCAGGGCCTTCTCAATCGTCGGTAAATTACAATGGCGCTTAATAAAAAAAATAAGTAACAATGCATTATTATACACAACGATAAACGAGAATAAAAAAAATTCGTGCAAATTTAGTAGATTGAGACATTTTTACATTTATTTGAAACGTCGCGGCTATGAAAATTCTTCTGCTAGTCACATTTTTCCAAAAGTTTAACATTAATATTTTCTTTAAACGTTCGGTGACCCTCTGTTTTTATCGTCGTTACGGAATCTTTAGACTTTTTCACACCTGTGAGCAGTTTATACCAGGCATCTAGAGTTGTTTAGTGTAAAAATTATTAGATAGAAATGTGGCCAGCGTGACATGTCCATAAAGCGCCGTATAAATAAAAGGATTTTTAGGGCCGTAATTTTTCGTTGAAGGTTCGGTAACTTGGCTTCAAATTTTACCTGGGATGCATTTTTACTTCATTGTAATCGAAAATCAATCAAGTGTAAAATATTTGGGTTCGTGTAATAAATGGACTGGTACATTTTTTTCAACCATATTGTGGAGCACCCCAAACCGCATTAAAAACATTAGGGGCTCAGTCGTTCAAGGTCATTCAAGGTCACCTATTAAAATTAAATACAAATCTAAATATCTCGGATCACTACCAAATGTTTGGTAGTGATGCGAGATGTTTAGATTTTGTATCATCGATACTGACCTTGAATAACCTTGAACGCCTTTGACCCCCAAATGTTTTTTATGTGGTTTGAGGTGCTCCACAAGATGGTTGAAAAAAATGTATCATTCCATTTTTAAAAGTGGCGCGACCTTCACTGTGGGTCAGCGCCTCCACCGAAATAAAAAAAAATGGTCGCATTTGATAACCCTCTTTACACCGTACAACTTTTGTCTGGAATATTTTTTTGTGACGTCGATAATTACCGAGTTATTTTGGGTGGCAGAGATAAGAGGGACACCCGGTATATGAATGTGTATATATATATATATGGGTCATTCCATGTCAAATCGACAAATTTTTTACCTGACCCCCTTTGATTTCGCTGAAAATTTTCTATCTTTTTCTACCCCCCGAAAGTTATTTTTCAGAATTTTTTCAAATTTTTTTTCCCGACTCAAAAAAAGTTATGAATTTTTGAAAAAAACCGCTCTTTTATTTTTAAATTGCCAGAACTTTTTCAAAAATTGACCGTTTGGGAACTTTTTTTTTTCAAAATTTTTGTTTTTAAATGTAGTTTTCGAAAAAAAATATGAAAAAATTTTCAGAATCCCAGATATATGAAATATTTTAGTTTTTTTGAAAAAACCGTAATTTTCTCAAAGTCCGACCGTTTTTTTTTGGCTTTTTTTTTGCTCTAAAAATACTTCAACTAATTCTGCAATGATCCCCGTTAATCAAAAGATGTGACGACAATCGCTTCTAATTTTTTTTCTTGATTATAAAAAAAAATTTGTTGAATTTTTGCTGATTTTATATAACTTTGTTATGAAATTTTTTTTATTTCCTCGTGAAACCTCAAAAGTTGAAAAATAAAATTTGATTGGAGAATTTCAAGTGATTATCGTCCAAGAAATTGTTATTTAAAAAAAAAAATAATTTTTTTCTCTCATTGACGTTATTTTTTTACTCTTATGGACGTTTTTTTTTGGTACTGAAATATGACAACTTCAAAAATACAATGGGTTTAAAAGTTACCTCCAGTTGATACAATGTGATAATTTAAGAGCTATCGATTGTCGGTAAAAAAGATATCATCTACATTTCATTTAAATAATATGGAGGTTATGTTTTCAGAATAATTACATTGTCGTTGTGTTCATCGTGTCACGTAGACTTACTATTGCTAAATAAAGTACCTATTATTTATCATAAAGTGCTGTTAATTTATATTTTGTTAACGAGTGATTACAATGCCGAAGTTTTTTGATCGATGTTGCAATCCATTTAATTTGGAGAAGCATAGAAAAAAAATATCCCTGCGAAATTTACCGGAGCATTTAGCAATTCGATACAATTTGTCGACTGATGAGCGAATATGTAGTTCATGTTATAAAAAAATGCTTCAGCCCTCTGTTGACAATACTTCTGATGAAAGTTAAATAAAAGATAATATAATTTGAACACATACAAAAAAATGTTTTTAATTTATTTAAAGATGTTAAGAGACGGTGAATTTATTTAAGAGTAAGAAAAGTCCTTTTTTTTACTTTTTTGAAAAAAAATAACAATTTCTTGGACGATAATCACTTGAAATTCTCCAATAAAATTTTGTTTTTCAACTTTGGAGGTTTCACGAGGAAATAAAAAAAATTTCATAACAAAGTTATATAAAATCAGCAAAAATTCAACAAAATTTTTTTTATAATCAAGAAAAAAAATTAGAAGCGATTGTCGTCACATCTTTTGATTAACGGGGATCATTGCAGAATTAGTTGAAGTATTTTTAGAGCAAAAAAAAAACAAAAAAAAAACGGTCGGACTTTGAGAAAATTACGGTTTTTTCAAAAAAACTAAAATATTTCATATATCTGGGATTCTGAAAATTTTTTCATATTTTTTTTCGAAAACTACATTTAAAAACAAAAATTTTGAAAAAAAAAAGTTCCCAAACGGTCAATTTTTGAAAAAGTTCTGGCAATTTAAAAATAAAAGAGCGGTTTTTTTCAAAAATTCATAACTTTTTTTGAGTCGGGAAAAAAAATTTGAAAAAATTCTGAAAAATAACTTTCGGGGGGTAGAAAAAGATAGAAAATTTTCAGCGAAATCAAAGGGGGTCAGGTAAAAAATTTGTCGATTTGACATGGAATGACCCATATATATATATATATATATATATATATATATATATATATATATATATATATATATATATATATATATATCATTCATTTAAATGATAATCGTGAAATAATTATGATTGCCTTAGATGTAGTGTGTATTTTGATAATTCGTCAAAAATGGAATTTTATGAGAGGTAAATAATAAAATACAAGCTAGTAAATAACAGAGCTAAAAAACATCGAGAAAATAATACCAAATGAAGCTATTTATTTTAGAATTTTATTCCGTTAAGATTGATTAAGATTCTAGAATAGCTTATTGTATTATTTTTAGAAGTCATTTAGCTCCGCTTAGTATATACATAACGGAGCTAAATGACTTCGAAAAGGAATGAAAAATAAAGCATATTTATTTGAGAATTTCCATTCGACAGGATTTACTAGAATCCTAGAAAAAATATCTTATTGCATTTCTAAAATAAAAAATTAATCTATTTAGTCTAGAACTGCATTTCGTCAACAAGTAGTTAAATTGTTAAATAAATAGCTCATTTCATTTATAGAATCAATAACTTATTGCATAGTTTTTCGAAGTAATTTAGCTCCGTTTAGTAAATAACGGAGATAAATGACTTCGGAAAACGATAAAAATAAAATTATTTATCTAAGATTGCATTTCGTAAAAATTTACTGACATTCTGAAATAAATTGCTTCTGAAACGAACAGCTCATGTCATAAAAAAAATAAACAGATAAACGCATTATTTTCCGAAGCCAATTAACTCTGTCCAGTAAACAGCAGAGGTAAATGGCTTCGAAACATCTAAAAACAATTTTAATAAAAACGATTTATCTAAGAATTTCAGTTCGTCGAAATTTAATAAAATTCTAAAATAAATGGCTTCTGAAATGAATAGCTTATGCCATTTCAAAAACAAACAGATCGTTGCATTATGTTCCGAAGCCAATTAGCTCTGTTCCATAAACGACGAAGGTAAATGGCTTCGAAAGATCTGAAAACTATTTATTTCACAATTTGATTTCGTCAAATAATTACTAAAATTCTAAAATAAATCACTTCTAAAATAAATAGCCTATTGTATTACTTTCCGCAGCCATTTAGCTCCATTTAGTAAGTGATGGAGCTGAATGACTTGGGAAAATAAGAAAAAAATCTATCTATTTTAGAATCTCATTTCGTCAAAATTCACCAAAACTGTAAAATAAATAGCTCAATGCATTATTTTTCAAGATAATGTAGCTCCGTTATTTATTATGAGTTTCATAAAATTTCGTATTATTTCCTTCTCATGAAACTCAATTTTTGTCGATTCATCAAAATGTATAGTCTACATTTGAAACAATCATGATTATTTCAAAGTGATCTATTGAAATAATTATCGATCAAGAAAAAAAAACTCTTGGAAAATTGTCAAAAGGATTTCGCATCGAATATCGTTCCTGCATCGAATGTTAAAAAATAATCGAATCAGCACGATTGAATCGCTAAAAATAAAGTCTGAATTTAACTGTAAACAGAGAAAAAAAAGTAGCGAAAAAACGTTAAAAATCGGATTGGACGCTCACCAAGTTTGTCGTCCAGCGTACCGGCGGTTTCCTTGCTTATGCGCCTCACGCGATCGAGCTTCGTCACATCACCGATCGTTCCTGCAACGCGAATAACGAGGGAACGTCAAGTTTCTTTTCAGCGCTCTGACGAATACAAACAGTAAAGAAAACGGAACCTCGGGGGAGCAATTCTCGCGCGTACACCGAGATACCCATCCCGAACGTTTCAATTAAGAAAAATTAACGTGTCCAATTCATCGGCTCGAAAACGCCGACCATGCGACTCGTCCCAATTTATCCCAAGGTCGAGCACAAATATTTGTTATAGGTGCTGCACGTTTTTAAGTGTTTTTCGCTCCAATCCGTCGAGCTGATTTTTCAAAACTACATCATTTTTGGACAGGTACTCTGGAAGATTAGCCATATGGAAACATGAAACAAGAAATCGGGATGAGGTGGTCGAGTATTTTGCGATCGTTATTTCTATTCGCTGGAGTGGACACAGCTGCATTCACGTGATTGACATCAGTTGACCCCGGTTTATTGGACATACATATATGGGGCATTCCATGGCATTTCACCTAACCCGCAACCCCGACTATTTTTGTTTTCCTAATTTTTTTTTGTAAAATTGTACCCCAGGAAAGGAATATCAACATTAACTGTTAGATTTTTATCTCTCCTCTTTTCTAAATAAAGTCGTTTTTGGAAGTTTTGGCAACGCTCAAACGCTGATAACTCCTGAACTAATTGAGATATCGACAAATTAATTTTTTTTTTCCATATAATTTTTTTTTTCATTTTGAAGCACACTTTCTTTAAAAAATATGAAAAAATTATCATTTATCAATATCGACATTTTTTTGCTTCTGAAGTGAAAAATATATTTTTTTAAAATGATTGCCTCTTTTCATTTTTTTCAAAAAATTCTCTAAAATGGAGTGACCCATTCTATGATTTTTAACACTAGTCTCATCGTGGACCCATATTTGCTTCTTTTTTTGCGTATTAATCATATTTTTTCAGAAGACTTATCATTTTAGTCTCCAAAAAAGATATTAATGAGTTTGTGATTTCCAATTCGGCTTCGTCAGGCCTGAAACGGTTTATTTTTCATTTGTGCTGAATTTCCCAATTAAAAAAAAAATACTGTTAAAATGTTGCTCTTTTATGTGCTTAACATTTTGAATAAAATAATTTATATATTATATTTGTAAAAAATAGACAAAAAATGCTTTTTTTGGCATCGAAACTCACGTAACTCTTTAAAGGTTTCTGAAAGCAATCTCGAGGTATTTCCACCTAGTATAAGTATTTGTTCTTTATTATCTTAACTTCAGGGACAGTTCCTCTCGAAACTCTTTGTTAAACTTTTTATCAAAACGTAAGGATTTTTCATTACCGTTTAGTTAGTAATCAATTTATCGCTTAACAGTGCATTCAAAACGAATGAGCAGGTAAAAAACATGGCGAGCAAGTACGCACACAAAAAGAGAAATAAAAAATGCTTTTTTCTCGATAACTAAAGACGAATGCGGAACATACGAAGGGGCGATTCGGATAGCTGTAGATACGAGGTGTTTAGATTTTTATTTTGAACGTCGCTTTTCGCGCCACCCTGTATATATATATATATATATATATATATATATCAATTAACAACGTTAATACGCATCCTCGCAACATCCGCATCAATGCTATACATATAGCAAAACAGTTTCGATCAATCGACTTCAAAATGTAACTCGGGCGCCATCATTTTTTTTCCTTAGCTCCCTAATTGAGTATAAATAGCGCTATGTCATAAGATCCCTCGACTGGTCCATCGAGTACGCGTATATAGGGTGTCTCTCTTATCTCTGCCACCCGAAATAACCCGGTAACTATCAACGTCACAAAAAAATGTTCCAGACAAAAGTTGTACCGTGTGAAGGGGGCCATCAAATGCGACCAATTTTTTTTTTTTATTTCGGCGGAGGCGCCGACGCACAGTGAAGGTCACCTCCATTTTTTAAAATAAAATAGTCCATTTTTTGTCCAACATCTTGTGGCGCACCTCAAGCTGCATGAAAAACATTGGGGGTCAAAGTCGTTCAAGGTCAGTGTCGATTATACAAATCTAAATGGATGACCTTGAATGACCTTGAACGACGTTGACTACCTAATGTTTTTTGGAACATTTTTTTGTGACGTCGATAATTACCGAATTATTTCGGGTGGCAGAGATAAGAGGGTCACCCTGTATATACGAGACTAGATGGAGACTCCGGTTGTTCGAGTCTTTCGGGTATTACCGGTACAACAGAACGGATAAGTGTTTTCTGACGCGGGCATACACGGTGTGTATGTGCCTATACGCTGAACGATCGCCCGAGAAATTCGCTTCCGCATTTATATGAATATATGGTGACTATTAAAAGTCAAAGGGGCTTATCCTCGGCTCGTTTTATACGTAAAACGATGGGTGAGATGTGTTCCTCTGGCGTTTAGTACTCGTTTTAAATGCGTACGGGTCGATCCGTGTCAGGGCAGTGCATTTTTTTTTGCAAATCAAGTGTCGCGTGTTGATAAATCGAAACCCCAAACCTCCGATCGAGCTGACATTTTGCACAGACCTCCCTTTTAATATTTTGAGACAACCCCTAAAGGGATTTTTGGCAACGCGCAATAGTTTTTGGGTTTGGACTTTGTTTGTTTTGGGTTATTTGGGTATTTTTATAGTTGCTGGAACCACTTACACCGATTGGCCGTGCAGAAGCGGCTGCAGTATTATCAAATAATAATAACTTCATTGCTTACCAATATTTATCGATGAAAAAAGACTCAAACCGGGCAAGACTATGTACCAATTGTGTGTAACATCCCGACCTCGTCATCCCAATGCGCTCATCAGAAAAAATATCGAAATCCGACCTCTCTATTTAAAGTATTACATGTATGGGATATTGTATCTTACTCGTACACGGTAGCGAGAATGTTACGATTTTCCAACCTATAAATCGGTCGTTTAAAAAATGTTAATTAGCTCGCGAATGTTCCGGATGTGTCGAACGAGTCTGGATAAAATTCGCAAGAATTTCAGAATGCATCGGTATGGAAAGTCCCATACAGAAGTATACGTATATACTTTATCGGCCCGGGGTGGTTGACCACTGGCTGGACGATGCAAGATTCGAATATTCGCAAGATAAATGGATGTCCGGTTCGAGGCAAGCGCCCTCTCCACTCGTTTTGTTTCCGTCTCTTCCTTTTCTCTTTAATCCTACGGGATCTCGTGCAATTTCGATGGGCTCTCGCGGAGGTCGAAATCGAGGATGACAAAACAAAGATTATACTGAGAAAAGGATAGAGGTGGATGGCAAGGAAGAGCGAGCGAGGCAAAGGAGAGAGGGAGAGGGGGAGAGAGAGAGAGAGAGAGAGAGAGAGAGAGAGAGAGAGAGAGAGAGAGAGGTAGACAGGCAGGCAGATAGAGAGAAAGATAGAGAGAGATGAAAGGAAAGCTCGAGTCTTTGCAAAAGGGAGAAAAAGCGAGCAAAGGGAGCTACAAATAATAATAATGATAACATTATCGTTCTCCTTGTTTCTCTCTCTCTCACACACACACGCGCACAGACACACACACACACACACACACACACACACACACACACACACACACACACACACACACGCACACACACGCACACACACGCACACGCACACATGCACGCACACACATACAAACACACACGCACACACATACAAACACACGCGCGCGCACACACACACACACACACACAAACGAGCTACATACACAATCTTTTCTCCTTTTGCACGCTTTTTGTTCGTCCATGAGGGCATCGCGAGCAAGCTAGAGAGCCAAGAAGATCTTGGGGAGCGGGTGGCCTTGAGCAGGTCATCACCTCCGCGACTGCAGCAGCAGCATCGGAGTGAAGTTGCTGCTGGTGGTTCTCCGGGTTGCTGGACCGTCGCAACTTCTTTACTGTAGGTTCCTTCTTTCTGGTCCTTATTGTCATGAGCTCTTTCGCCATCTCCTCACATTTCTGTACGCCATCTTGTGCTCGCTGAATTATCGTCGGGTTACACAAGATGACAAGATGAGGAAAGAAGAGACAGACGGAAAAAGCCCGAGGGAGGGGAAAATAGATCGAGTCTTCGTAGTATAAAAATTAAGCCGAAGTCTTGACAAATAAAAAAAAGTTGCCGATACGGGTCTTCAATTTTTTAAATATTTAAATGGAGCTTCGGCCGTGAAATAATGTCGTTTAAAATTTTTAGTCTATATTTTGAATATGGCACTGCTGGTTTCTTCATTGTTACGAATTTTTTGCAATTGTCACCCCTGATTTTTCCCCTTTCTCACCGATTTACCGCGTTCCAAAGATTATCGGTTTTCGCGTACGTGAGCATGCGTAGTTTGTATACGAAAAAAAATGTTCATATTGGGGTCAGCCGATTTTTTTTCGTCAAATCTTACCACTTTTAACAATATTATTAGGCATTTAAAAAAATACATGGCCAATTTGAGCTTTTTAAGTCGAATCTGAATTGTTCCACATTTGATTTGCCTGGAAAATAAAGTCTTTTCGTTCGAACTTAAATAACTCAAAAAATACTAAATATTTCTCAAATCCGTTTAAACATTCTTCAAATTAGCGTTCACAACTTTGAATGTATTTTTTGTAATCTTGAAAAAAATATTTTCTGCATTTTATAATCCAAACAATTATCGTTTGCTTGTAACAAAATGTATCCATGTGTTTTAAGCAAATTAAAACTATTCTGAAAAGGCGTTTGTTATTTTTTATACGAAACGATGCATTTTTTCAACAGCTGAAATTCTTACAAAAGTAGTTATATCGAGAGTTTTAAAAGAGGGTTTTGAAGCCGTGAAAATCAGTTTTGGGAATATCAAACTGGATATGAAAAATATCAATTACTCGTTAAATAATTCACTTTTATATGGACCGCTATCATTCAGATTTGAATTGGAGAAGTGAAATTTGCCACGTTCTTCTTTAAACCTAATAATGTTATTTGGCTATTGTTTGAGTAAAGATTAATTATTTTCGACAGGCTCTAACATGTATATTTCTATACTTATAAATTTACGTAGGTACATGCATTTCCTGGAAAACAGGAATGTGTTACCCTAATGTGCTAACCACATCCATGATGCTGAAGTTTGCATCGTTGGAATGCAACGGAAACTTTTCTTCATTTTCCTGAGGAGGTTTATTTCTATGATTATTTTTTAAAAATCCGATCTCGATTATAGATTTTTGATAAGGTTTCTGAAAAAATGTTCCAGTAGTTTTCGTAGTCTGGATGTGCCAAACAAACCGCATTTCGAAGAAAATATATTTTCGTTGCAGTTAAACGGTGCAAACTTCAATACCATCCAAATTCACTCTTTATCCTACCTACTTTTTAGCCGCAATTTTTGCAAAATACGTTTCACATGCCTATGCACATTTCCGAAATATTTTTTAACCGAAAATCGCCCACTCACATGCCCATTAGTAAACACGATATTCTGCCTGTCAAGAATTCGTTTTCTCCCACCGATTACGTGTATTTTTGTGCAAAGGGCCGCAGGGTCGAAAAAAATGGATAATCGATAGTATGGCAAAAATGCATAATCAGTCGTGAAGACGAAACAGGGTGGCGTGTAAGATGCCTGGACGTGTCTGTGCACATTTATAACGAGAGCAAAGGGATAAATCTGTTTGCGGAAACACAAATTCTTTTGGGCTTCTATATTTCGGGGGGCGTGCGAAAAGAAAGAAGGAGAAGAAGATAGAGAGAGAAGGGAGATGATGCAGAAAATCGAGAGTAAAGAATGAGCAAGCGGGACTCGTAGAGGTGGGGATCTCGTATGCCGAGACTTAAGTGAATGAGAAAGATAAATATAATAATTACGGCAAATTGCTGACTGCTGGCTCGCTGCTGTTGAAAGAGCAAGAAAGAGAGAATGAGCGGAAAAACATGATAAAAAAAATCAACGCCGTGGATGAAGAGGGCTAAGGGGGTAGAGGTTCCAGAAGGGGGGGAGGGAGAGACAGCGAGCGAGAGAGAGAGAGAGAGAGAGAGAGAGAGAGAGAGAGAGAGAGAGAGAGAGAGAGAGAGAAATCGTGCGCCCTGGGCTCGTTGTGCGCGAGTACAAAATGCATCCGAGAGCGCGTTGGTGCGTGTGCAGGACGAGATCGAGTTCTACATATATGCGTGGACCCCTCGCGGCCGTTTTACGCACCGAGAGCCCAAATATAGAAGAGCCACCCCGGTACCACGTGTTTTTTCTTTGCTTTTTTTCTCTTTCCTTTCTTTTTACCGCGGTCAAACGAGAATTCAACGAGGGACTCCGAGGAAAAACTGTCGGGGTGAAGATCTCCGTCTCGAGCGTATACCAAAAACATGCGCCAACGAGCCTGGTATTTGGTTTCCTGTGGTTTTTTTTTCTTACTTTTTTTTCCCTCGTGCTCCTCAGACCACGGGCATATATATACTTGTAAGTATGTAGCCATCATCAGCGATATACTCCGGATGTATGTACAGGGTGGCACGGAAGGTGACGCCCGAAAGAAAATCAAGATGCCTCGTATCAATACCTATCCGAATGACTCCCATGTGCGTTCTACGATCTTTTATAGTTTTTGAGAAAAAAGCATTAAAATTTTTTTTTCGCGTTCTCCTGTTGCCTGGTTTTTTTTTCTATTTTGAGTATGTGCTTTCCCTATCGAAGTTTTTTTGAAGCAATTGAGGGTCATTTAGAGTAGTATAAGTATTTTTTTATCATCTGAACTTTAGTGACTGATCTTCTCAAATGTATTCTTTAAACATTTGATCAAATTTTAAGGCATTTACAATAGTATTCAGTTTGTCGATTATTTATTGCTCAACAGTGCACTTCACAATGATAACAAAAAATCGGGCGGCAAGTACATACGCAAAAGAGGAAAATAAACAAATGCTTTTTTCTCGAAATCTGAAGAAAATCGTAGTACATACATGGGGTTGATGCGAATAGGTATTGATGGGAAACTTCTAGACTTTCCTTTTGGAAGAAACTTTTCGGGCCACCCTCTATTTGTTCGTCGAATACGGGTCTTCGTTGAGAATACAGGGTGTCCGGTAAACCTTCGACAAGGTGAAAGAGATATTTTCGATATTTGGCTTCTTTCAAGGGGAGATACCCGAGGAGGTACTCGAGTAAACGACAAGAAAAAGAGGTAAAGTTCGGGAATTTTTATTTAAAAAAAACTTATGTTTCGATTGGATCCGGGTTTTTTTTTCATTGGAAAATATGTACATCGAGGTATGTTCAGGCATTTTTTTAAATCAATCCGTTGGCTGGAAGCGATTCAAACGCGATTATCTCGAAACAAAGTTTTCAGAGTCGGTGCCAGATGTATCTCGAAAACGGCTAGTCCGATTTTGTCAAAATTTGCATACAATATTCGTCGATCGTTTTTCTTGTTCGCCACATAGGATTTTGTTGAAATGTTCAGTTTTGATGGAATTGCGACCGTTTTACTTTAACATTCGTTTTTCGTTGGCAATTTCCGACGATTTTGGATTGCACATCCACATGGATTGGATACACATTGCATAAAAAAGCGATGTTTCAATCAAATGAAAAACCCCCATTTTACCGCGAAGTAGAATGTAGGTTTTCCTATACCTACATCTGTTGCCGATTGTGTACAATAAAAACTAGTCGTAAGATGTCGTCACTGCAGAATTTTTTGTGGCCTGGCAACAAAAATGACATAACAGTGAACTGCTGTTGCTGTTCGCCGCCGTAAAACCCAATTTTTGGTGTTTAAAAGTGTTGTTTTCATTCAGGTAAGTCAAAATGCTTTATTTTTTTGTTATTTTTTATGAACTGTAGCATTCATTTCACTTAAGGTAGTACCTCCACAGGAGAGTTTAATTAAGAAATGGTTGAAATTTGACGTATATGTTATTTAATACATTATCCAAACATCTGTGCAATTTGAATAAGTTTGACCACGCCAAACCTGAGATATTTACACTTAAAGTTGGCTTGGTTTACACGTAACAAATGCGTTATGATGGGCAAACAGAGCATCATTAATTCTACCACCAAAACTAAAATTAAGAAATTGATAAAAAAACGAGGATAAGCTAGAGTAAGATATCAAGAATAATGTGAAAAAAAAATGAGAATCATTCACCATCTAGTTTTCAAGATATAACCATGAGAAGCCCTCACAATTTTGGTGCAAAGCCTGGCAAAGCTTGGCAAAGCCTGGAAAAAAAACAATTGGGGCAAAGCCTGGACAGTCCCGGCAAAAAGTTCACTGACAATAGTAGATAAAAAACACAATATAAAATATATTTTACGGCAATAAATGATATCCATCGTATTATCTACTAGTACCGAGTCAATATTGCGTAGTTTTTAATTTTATTTATTATTAATTAAACCAATTATCGATCTTTTAAACATGAACATGGTATGTAAATTTTTGGTTGAGATTTTCGCAGAGGAACTACCTTAATAAATATATAATGTTTCCAAAAATAACAAGATGTAGAAAAATGTTACTGTTCATATTCGGCCATGTCAAATCTTAATATCGGATACTTATTCGAGCCTAATACTGGATACCCGTTTGTGCCAAAATGTTCCTCCCTAATCAAATATTAACTCATAAAGACTGATTGTTTGTTAATAATTACATCGTTAAAACAATTTATAGATAGACAGTCATGATCATCACGCCGTGAATACAATTGATGAAGCTAACTTTACAGCATATTGACTACATGTCATGATGCAAAGCCGTGAACTCATTTAGTATCGAGAATGTACAAAGCATTTTCATCTCAATATGTCGTTTACAAATGTATCGTACGTTTGGAGCACGTTGAACTCATATCGCTATGCTCAATTGTCCACGATTAATATCTGCAAATTTTACGTCATATGGAAGTCACCCAATGACTTGTGTTGATGCATTCACTGAGACTTTCTATGCCGCAGTGATGATACCTCATATTGACATATGATGCTAATATGAGGTACACCCGTCTATTTGGGAATACATTTTTTGTTTTATTTTATATAAATATAGTCTCCTCATATCAGATGTAAGAAAAATGGAGTTTGGGCCGTTACATCAGATATCCGATGATAGGCAACCTTTTTGAAAACCATGATTTCTGTTATTTTTTATAAAACATAATAGAACTCAAAATATTGAAATTTAATGTATAAAATAATTATTGGCATCTTGTTGTATGTGACACGTAGATCATAAAATCGTGAGTTTTGAAGGTCTTACGAGGAACATCATGAAACTCATATGTGTAATAAAGCGTTGAAAACTATTAGACACGTATTTTTCTTTATGTGCGCAAAAACGGCTATACGGACGGGAACTACCCCTCAAGAAAGGTGTATCGAGGGGGGGTTTTGCAGTATCACCCACAAGCAGTCTACCAATCGGAATGAAACAAAAACCAAAATTCTTCTGATGTAAAGCTATGCAAAATCCACTATATAAGAATTGAACAAATAAATGAAGAGAGGGCACGCTTTACATGGGGGGGGGGGGGGGTCGTTTCTCCCCTTAAAACTGTTTGTCCGCCGATAAAAAAATACGTGTCTAATAGTTTTCAATGCTTTATCACATATATGAGTTTCAACGAAATCGAAGGCGGACACTGAAGTGATGTTCCGTGTTAGCAATTGTTTACTTCTCTTTTAATTGCAAACAAAAGTATTCGACATATCGTCCCCCTCCCTTATGTTCCTGGGTTCTCCACCTTTTGATATTCGGAATTCGCCTTCCTATTCGAGCATCTTACAATAAAAACCTCGCATGTGTGGAGATTGCAAATGACTTCCTTATTTCGTCCTGCTCACTAGGCAAGCGCATTGCAGTCGGCCTTTTTATCTATCACGATTTCGCCACTTTTTGGTCGCTTTGAACGACCTAGAACCCAACGAAAGTATCAAGGATAATGTATTGACATGAATTGGAAGCTTTTTCGACCAGGAAGCGGAAAGTATTTTACAGTCGATAAACTGACGTTTTTTTTACTTCCCATTTCAAGACTCTTGAAAATCATTCTTAATGACGTTGTAAAAGCATAAAACGCTGGGCGAAAGTTTTCATTTAGTTCAGATCCGGTCTGCGCGCGTCCCCATGTAGACGCGGTCGGACCGCGGCTCGTCCGTCGAGCTCCTTTTAGCGTAACTCATTCCCACCCACGCCGAAATGGCCTTTGCTTCCTTTCCGCTTCTCTTGGCCCACCATCATTCGTTCTTTCTCTCTCTCTCCCTCTCTCTCTCTCTCTCTCTCTCTCTCTCTCTCTCTCTCTCTCTCTCTCTCTCTCTCTCTCTCTCTCTCTCTCTCTCTCTCTCTCTCTCTCTCTCCCCCCCCCCCTGTTTTGCTTTTTCTGACTCCGCGGCCGTTTCGATTGCATCGGTCAAAAGATGCCTCGAGACCCTCACATTTAGTTCTCGCCGGTTGAATTTCTTTGTATCTACACACGTATAGTCCGAGAATTGAAGAAACGAACGTGCGAGAACAAAAGCCTCCAATCACATGTAGAGAAATACGCGTGTGCTCTTCACTTTTTCGAAACGCCACTGCTGAGGCAGGAGTGCCTTTTTTCATAAATTTTTGCCGACAATTCTCCGCTTCCCACGGCTGATTTTCCGCCCCGCGGAAATAAATCACGAGTGCTACACGATAGAGAAATTTTACACATTACAGTGACTGATAAAATACTTAATGTACAGGCAGATTTTTCGCATCCGGCCGAGTAGGCAAATAGAATTCCATTGGCAATATTCAATATTCATAATGAGGGCAATTTGTGATTGATGTATCGATTTTCGCTCGAATCAAATTTTTTGTACACTCTGATTTAGATTTGTTGTCTCTTCCTCTCTCGCCGTCCCAGCCTTGATCTCTCACATGTGACTAAAATTCGGTACTCGTCAATTGGTAAAGAATTGAACATACGCGTATTGCTTTCATTACTCGGCGTAAAATCATTTTATGCGATCGAAAATTGAATCGTTACGATAATATTTTCGTTTCCTTCTTCAAACTCGTGGCTCGGGCTGTGAGTCACGATTTATAGGACTTTTATAGATGTACGTAGATACATCGTGGCGAGAGCGAGCGAGAGAGAGAGAGAGAGAGAGAGAGAGAGAGAGAGAGAATGTTAACTGGCTTGAAAGGGATCTCGAACGATGCCTGAATGACGATTCTATTCATACAGTATGATAAAGAAGAAAGACGGACATAGGAAGGAGACAAAAGCCTCGCTGATCTCTCGTACTCGGTAACAAGAATGGCGAACGGCCGTCCCGTCGTTGGTGGTCAACTCGTAAATGCGATATAGAGTTTGCAGAGTCATCAAAACTTCTCATTTTTTCCCAAACTATCTTAGTACTCGGTGGTAGTGAGCTACACAAAACACTCTGGTTGGAGGATCATAGAAAGTGGAAAGGCGTAGGAACGAAGTCTTGTTGGCGATCGAAAGTAATTTGCGAGAAAACATTTTTTTTTCGAGCCCCCGATTGTTTGTATATTTGTTGTAGCTCGTTCAAAAAGAAAATGGAAAAGGTGCAAAGGAGTTTTGCAAAGATCATCGAAGCATTCTGAGGATCGACCTCGACCCGTTAACCCGAGGCTTAGGCCTGGGCCTCTTCGCGAGGATTCTCTCAACGCAAGAAATGCTCGCGTATTCCTTGCCCACGGAATATTCCGTTTGTTTCGACGATCGATTGAAAAAAATCATCAATTAACACCGTTAAGCGATCAATTGTGATGATTGAAATTACTGTTCGGACGATTCGTCTTCGTTCGGACGTAATGGCCTAGGCATACGAGTTCCGCAATCAATTAGTCCTGGCGCGTTGTACAAGGATCCCCTGATGATTTTTTACGCAATTTAACGCGATCGAGATACTCATCAAAATTCGCGAAAATGAAAGTGTGATGCGATTTCATAATTGGACCTTGGATTCCGACTAATGCGACTATTCGTAGAGCAGTAAGCTTCGAAAGTTATGTATAAAAACCATTATTCCTTTGTTCGGGTTTTTTTTTCATTTGGGGATTTTTTACTGAGGTAGGCCAAAGAAAAACATTTTGCTGCATCGGGAATTTTTTTAAGACAAAAGTGTACTCTATGCTCCAGGCATAGCAGATTAGGTGCAAGTATGAAACTTTTCATTTTATTCGCACATAAACAGTTTAACTTTAAACGCGTTTTTCTCGAAACCACGTTTTCCAAGTTTGCGAAAGTGCTACACGCCCTAAATAACCAATCGTTATGATATTTGGCAGGCACGTGTACAAAAAACGTCTCCATTAGTTGAACTATAATTATCCAAAAATATTCATATGCTTTTATTTTATGAACAAAAAACTGCAAACATTTTTGGTAAAAAACTCAACATCCCCTTAGATCGCTTAGGGGCCGTCCATATATTACGTCATCGATTTTGGCTGATTTTTAACCCCCCCCCCCCCTCTCCCAAAATCATCCTATCCTTCCTATCGTCATAATCCAATTATCGTTACCGTCATCCAACGATCAGACCCCCCCCTATTTTAACATGACGTAATTTATGGACCGCCCCTTACTATTTTTTATTTAGACATTTTTCTTCGTGATTCTCGTTTGGTTGCACACAATATTGCACAAAGTAAAAATATGTTTGATTTTTTTGAGCTTTCACCCCGAATACCATGTTTTGTAAAACTCAAAAAAAAATAATATCATAGACGATGAAGACCGCTTAGGTAACATACCAAATGTCAACATTCTATATTTTATATTCTTCGCACAAAAAATAGTGAAAAATCGAACATTTATCGGCCCATCAAAGTTAAAAACTTCTCTTGAATTTAATTAATAACTGAAAATGAGAAACTTTTCTCAACTCCCGTTATCAATTCTTCCGCTGTGGGGTGAATTTCCCTTGTTTCTCTACTGCCACATAAACATCGAATTTTCAAATGTTCAGCGTGACAATCCGCCACGTGGCTCAATAAAGCAACGCTTAAAAGTACATTTTAATTCAATTTCAACACTTGATACTTGCAATCGCTTACGATCATTTGTTCTTGTACTAATGACATACTGGATATGAGCAATAAGCGTACCGGTATTATACCTAATTGACGGGGGAGAGAGAGAGAGAGAGAGAGAGAGAGAGAGAGAGAGAGAGAGAGAGAAAAAGCAAATCTCGACGTTGTAAAACTTGATCTGCCATCTCCATATAGTTGAACTTCCAGCTTATACCGTCGTAATGTGTGTTATATCGTAGTCCAGAATGCCTCATAACTATAATAAACGCGTTCTCAGATTGCTCCTACATCCCCATACATACATATGTATGGCCACGTATATACTAGCAATTATGATGCCAGTCAACGGACCGTGTCCTGTACTAAATACGAGAGTCGGATTCTTAACACCGCATGCAACTTTTGTCTATGGTCGCGCTTGGACTATGTGGCGCCTGTTCTCTTTTGATGATAAATCCAGCCAATTCACAACATATATCCACGTACATGTGTTGTTCTACACACACACACACAATATATATACATATATATATATATAATCTGTAGGTATGTTTTTTTAAATTCCATTAAAGAGCAAATTAATGTTTTACCTATTTTTTGAAGTTATCCTTATATATGTATATATATTTTTTATTTTATTTCATTATTTAATTACTTTTTAACTCATATAGAGAGTGTTTGGCACATGGACCGATACCGTTTTTTGGGGAATTGGGGGGGGGGGGGGTCATTTGCTACTTTTTTTCACCCTTAGATCCTATGTCGCAAGTAACACGGTAATTAAGGGGTCTTCTCACTTTAGACGCTAAAAAAGGCTATTTTCATGAATTTTTGATAGGTTTATATTATAGATGTTAATATAAAAATTGTTACACTTAATAAATACACTTTCGAAATTCATTAAGAAAGTTTTTAAATATATTTAAGTAACCCAAACAAACTCTAAACGCGTTTTTCGGAAAACAACGTTTTTCAGCGGCTTGTTGATTAAATCTTCGAAACTACTGAACCGATCCTTATAAAATTTTAACCGCACATTATTGACAACTATAGCTATAGCGCATGTCACGGCTTTTTTTTTAATTTGATATTTCCTATTTTTTTCCCCAAAAACGGTGAAAAAAACGTTTTTTTTGTGTTCTCGAAAAATGTCCGCCATTTTGTGATTTTTGCATATACAAAAAATCGTATGATATGCGTTATAGCCATAACTATACTGAATCTAAAACCGTTTGATTTTTTGTTTCAGATGATCCATCTCCGAGATTTCATCAACAGCTGAGACCTATAATTTTTTTAGGACCTTTTTTAACTACCATTTTCCTCTATTAATAGTGACGTAAATAAATAATTTAATTTTGTAATCCATTTTGAAAGTGTATTTATTGAGTGTAATAACTTTCATATCAATATCTATAATATAAACCTATAAAAAATAGCCTTTTTTAGCATCTAAGCTGAGAAGACCCCTTAAGATATATTTTCTCGTTTTTTAGATGACCCGAAGTTTTGCCTATGAATCGTCATAACTTTTTTTGTTTGTCGTTGTATTAGCACCAAATAACTTTTGTTATATACTCCAATGTATGTTTATTATAAATAAATCATTATTTGATATCATTGGTTTCAAGAAAATGACGTATGTGCTCCCAAAGTTTTAAAAATGCGTAAATATATTACAAAATGTCAACTTTTAAATTCATTATAAAAAAAAACTAAAGCCTATTTTGAACTTGGCTTTGTTTTAAAAAGTTCTCTAGGTTATCTCGTTCCCAACGGTATGCTACATGTCATATAAATAATTCATTATGTGATCAAAACAAAGAGAATAAGTTTTCTTTATAATGATTTTACGAGTTGAAATTTTTCATACATTTACACATTTTTAAGATTGGAAGCTCAAGACTCACTTTTTTAAAACCAAATGTATCAAAAAATGACTCATCTATAATAAAAATACATTGAAGAATACAACGAAAGTTATTTCGTGCTATTACAACCACAAATAACAAAGTTATCACGATTTAACGGCGAAATTTCGGGTACGTTATTTAAAAAAGGTCGGATTTTTACGATTTTCGCACTTTGACAAATCGCGTGCTGGACTTTGAAAAATAGTGATCTCACCATTCAGTAATGAGATCTTTAAAAAGGAGGATAGCTTTAGTTTCGTTAAAAAAAATTGTATTTAATTCGGCAGAGTTATTCTTGAAAAGTTTGGTTTTTCTTGAAAAAAAAAAACGGCAGGTTTCCGAAAAGCCGGCATCGTGCTGTAACTTGAAAACTATGAGATTTGGAGTATTTAGTCTAAGAAGTGAAAGGTTGTATTTAATTATTTTGGAGTGACTAAATTTTTTAAAGATTTTTTCCCAAATTTCTTTGTATCACTATTTTCGTTGATAGTCGACGATTTGTCTCATTAATTTATTGCGGTTACTTTAAAACAAACATGTTTTAATGAAAATATTAATAAGATGGAAGGTACATACAGGCTTGGCCAAAAGTATTAGTCACCGCTATAAAATATTTATATTTTAAAAAGTACAAAGACCATTACAATTTTTTTCGCCGCGATATCCGATTTTTTGTCCGGCTAGAAAATGTACAGGGTGCTTAATACTTTTGGTAAAGGCTGTCTATGAGAGAATAATTGTCTTCCCCCCTTAAATCTCAAATGAATATTACAGATTGCCAATGCATATTTTCACATCGTACTTCGATAATTCCATTCTCAAAAACGTACACGTAAAGCGGAATTCCCCAATACGAATATACAAAAATACCGTCATAACTTCCGTATTTTATATTAGTGCCGGTGCGTGACTTTTTCATTCATTTTCTCGGATTTTTTTTACTTCACCCCATCATCCCCCACTTGTTCCACTCCTTTAATAATCGTGCGGAGAGTCTCGTGCGTGAATTTATTAAGTGCACGCGGTCAGTTAGCGATATCTCCCGCGATGAATGGATTAATTGTGCCACGCGCTTCTTCTTATAGCTCCCTCATGCCTTTACTTCTTCCTCCTCTCGCTTATTTTTTTTCTTTTTTTTTCTTTCAAGAGCGCCAGTTTCTTCTACCGCGACTGACGTCGGAGATTGCGTAAACTCGTGAGACACACAAAGGGAATACAAGACGAGTAATGAATAGAGAGAGAGAGAGAGAGGAGCACATTCCGTCCTCGGAGAATTCGTTCGTCAGTATGTGTGCACCTATATATATATATATATATATATATATATATATATATATATATATATAGCTGCAATAAAAAAATTCCGCTTTAAATGCAGAAATGCTCGTCTTTCATTTCTTCCCCTTCAAAATTGCATAGCAATGGCAGTTTTTTTTCTTTTCATTTTTTATAGTCTGCAAACAAAAAGGCTTCCAACAAAAGAAAAAATCATTTTTACGGCTTTTTGATGAAAGAAGACGTACATATATTCTTTAAAAAAAATCCTGGAATTTTATATTTAGCTTCCACTTTGAAAGATTCTAAGTACTGAAGCAAAATTATCGTCAGCAAAAAAGTCTGTGCATGTAGGTGTCGTAACATTACAATACTCACATACTTTCAAAACGACTCGAGCAATTTGGCTCACAAACAAGGCGGGATAAAGCGCCATTGTTGGTTCAAAATGTCATGGGGACTGGTCCAGAAATTCCTAAGTTTACAATCTTTCTGTACGTATAACGGAGAAGTAACTTATCCGACGAAATATTTGTCGGATTTGTAAAAGCCAACAAATTCACGATGGTATATAACGAAAAAGAAAAACAGGGATTAGTCGGTGACGCTTATCCGTGGACGTATAATACGATCTCGCGTCTTGTACGAAGATTTCTCGGTTCCGTCAGGCGGTACAGAATTATGGCAGTCGGAGACCCGGAAAGAAGTAGCTGGACCGAGGCTTATATGTCACGTAAAAGCAACTATTTTTTTTATCGCATATTCAGTGCCCACATGAGATAAGAGAACGGGTGTGGCTTGTACACGTCATAGGCGCAAAAAGCACATGTCTTGTTTAAACGAGAAAAATTTAAAAAAAAACGACCGCGATCCCAAAGATTTGCGAGGTTCGATCGTCGTGTTGAACTTCCGACATATCTTTATTGTTCGTCCAGTGCAAGAATTCGAGGTGAAAAGATTTTATAATATGGTACCGTTTGGTACCAGTTTATGGAAACGTATCACTCTATGCGTTATTGACTGGACGATCCTGAAGATTTGTAAAATACGATTGGTGTGAAGAATATCCAAAATACCACCAATGTTTATTCAAAGCAAAAACTCGAGGTAAAAAGATTCAAAAATTGGTACCGGTTGGGACCATTTCTTCAAATCTTTTCACTCTATGCGTTATTGATCGGACGATCCTGAAGATTTGTAAAATCCGATTGGTGTGAAGAATGTCCAAAATACCACCAATGTTTATTCGATGCAAAAACTCGAGGTGAAAAGATTCAAAAATTGGTACCATTTTTACGAAACTTTCCACTCTATGCGTCATTGACTGGACGATCCTGAAGATTTGTAAAATCCGATTGGTGTGAAGAATGTCCAAAATACCACCAATGTTTATTCGAAGCAAAAACACGAGGTAAAAAGATTCAAAAATTGGTACCGGTTGGGACCATTTTTTCGAATCTTTTCACTCTATGCGTTATTGATCGGACGATCCTGAAGATTTGTAAAATCCGATTGGTGTGAAGAATGTCCAAAATACCACCAGTGTTTATTCGATGCAAAAACTCGAGATGAAAAGATTCAAAAATTGGTACCATTTTTTCGAAACTTTCCACTCTATGCGTCATCGACTGGACGATCCTGAAGATTTGTAAAATCCGATTGGTGTGAAGAATGTCCAAAATACCACCAATGTTTATTCGATGCAAAAACTCGAGGTAAAAAGATTCAAAAATTGGTACCGGTTGGGACCATTTTTTCGAATCTTTTCACTCTATGCGTTATTGATCGGACGATCCTGAAGATTTGTAAAATCCGATTGGTGTGAAGAATGTCAAAAATACCACCAATGTTTATTCGATGCAAAAACTCGAGGTGAAAAGATTCAAAAATTGGTACCATATTTTCGAAACTTTCCACTCTATGCGTCATTGACTGGACGATCCTGAAGATTTGTAAAATCCGATTGGTGTGAAGAATGTCCAAAATACCACCAATGTTTATTCGAAGCAAAAACTCGAGGTAAAAGATTCAAAAATTGGTACCGGTTGGTACCATATTTTCGAAACTTTTCCACTCTATGCGTCATTGACTGGACGATCCTGAAGATTTGTAAAATCCGATTGGTGTGAAGAATGTCAAAAATACCACCAATGTTTATTCGATGCAAAAACTCGAGGTAAAAAGATTCAAAAATTGGTACCGGTTGGTACCATATTTTCGAAACTTTCCACTCTATGCGTCATTGACTGGACGATCCTGAAGATTTGTAAAATCCGATTGGTGTGAAGAATGTCCAAAATACCACCAGTGTTTATTCGATGCAAAAACTCGAGGTGAAAAGATTCAAAAATTGGTACCATTTTTTCGAAACTTTCTACTCTATGCGTCATCGACTGGACGATCCTGAAGATTTGTAAAATCCGATTGGTGTGAAGAATGTCCAAAATACCACCAATGTTTATTCGATGCAAAAACTCGAGGTAAAAAGATTCAAAAATTGGTACCGGTTGGGACCATTTTTTCGAATCTTTTCACTCTATGCGTTATTGATCGGACGATCCTGAAGATTTGTAAAATCCGATTGGTGTGAAGAATGTCAAAAATATCACCAATGTTTATTCGATGCAAAAACTCGAGGTGAAAAGATTAAAAAATTGGTACCATATTTTCGAAACTTTCCACTCTATGCGTCATTGACTGGACGATCCTGAAGATTTGTAAAATCCGATTGGTGTGAAGAATGTCCAAAATACCACCAATGTTTATTCGAAGCAAAAACTCGAGGTAAAAAGATTAAAAAATTGGTACCGGTTGGTACCATATTTTCGAAACTTTCCACTCTATGCGTCATTGACTGGACGATCCTGAAGATTTGTAAAATCCGATTGGTGTGAAGAATGTCCAAAATACCACCAATGTTTATTCGAAGCAAAAACTCGAGGTAAAAAGATTAAAAAATTGGTACCGGTTGGGACCATTTTTTCGAATCTTTTCACTCTATGCGTTATTGATCGGACGATCCTGAAGATTTGTAAAATCTAATTGGTGTGAAGAATGTCCAAAATACCACCAGTGTTTATTCGATGCAAAAACTCGAGGTGAAAAGATTAAAAAATTGGTACCATTTTTTCGAAACTTTCCACTCTATGCGTCATCGACTGGACGATCCTGAAGATTTGTAAAATCCGATTGGTGTGAAGAATGTCCAAAATACCACCAATGTTTATTCGATGCAAAAACTCGAGGTAAAAAGATTCAAAAATTGGTACCGGTTGGGACCATTTTTTCGAATCTTTTCACTCTATGCGTTATTGATCGGACGATCCTGAAGATTTGTAAAATCCGATTGGTGTGAAGAATGTCAAAAATACCACCAATGTTTATTCGATGCAAAAACTCGAGGTGAAAAGATTCAAAAATTGGTACCATATTTTCGAAACTTTCCACTCTATGCGTCATTGACTGGACGGTCCTGAAGATTTGTAAAATCCGATTGGTGTGAAGAATGTCCAAAATACCACCAATGTTTATTCGAAGCAAAAACTCGAGGTAAAAAGATTCAAAAATTGGTACCGGTTGGTACCATATTTTCGAAACTTTCCACTCTATGCGTCATTGACTGGACGATCCTGAAGATTTGTAAAATCCGATTGGTGTGAAGAATGTCCAAAATACCACCAATGTTTATTCGAAGCAAAAACTCGAGGTAAAAAGATTCAAAAATTGGTACCGGTTGGGACCATTTTTTCGAATCTTTTCACTCTATGCGTTATTGATCGGACGATCCTGAAGATTTGTAAAATCCGATTGGTGTGAAGAATGTCAAAAATACCACCAATGTTTATTCGATGCAAAAACTCGAGGTGAAAAGATTCAAAAATTGGTACCATATTTTCGAAACTTTCCACTCTATGCGTCATTGACTGGACGATCCTGAAGATTTGTAAAATCCGATTGGTGTGAAGAATGTCCAAAATACCACCAATGTTTATTCGAAGCAAAAACTCGAGGTAAAATGATTCAAAAATTGGTACCGGTTGGTACCATATTTTCGAAACTTTCCACTCTATGCGTCATTGACCGGACGATCCTGAAGATTTGTAAAATCCGATTGGTGTGAAGAATGTCCAAAATACCACCAGTGTTTATTCGATGCAAAAACTCGAGGTGAAAAGATTCAAAAATTGGTACCATTTTTTCGAAACTTTCTACTCTATGCGTCATCGACTGGACGATCCTGAAGATTTGTAAAATCCGATTGGTGTGAAGAATGTCCAAAATACCACCAATGTTTATTCGATGCAAAAACTCGAGGTAAAAAGATTCAAAAATTGGTACCGGTTGGGACCATTTTTTCGAATCTTTTCACTCTATGCGTTATTGATCGGACGATCCTGAAGATTTGTAAAATCCGATTGGTGTGAAGAATGTCAAAAATACCACCAATGTTTATTCGATGCAAAAACTCGAGGTGAAAAGATTAAAAAATTGGTACCATATTTTCGAAACTTTCCACTCTATGCGTCATTGACTGGACGATCCTGAAGATTTGTAAAATCCGATTGGTGTGAAGAATGTCCAAAATACCACCAATGTTTATTCGAAGCAAAAACTCGAGGTAAAAAGATTAAAAAATTGGTACCGGTTGGGACCATTTTTTCGAATCTTTTCACTCTATGCGTTATTGATCGGACGATCCTGAAGATTTGTAAAATCCAATTGGTGTGAAGAATGTCCAAAATACCACCAGTGTTTATTCGATGCAAAAACTCGAGGTGAAAAGATTAAAAAATTGGTACCATTTTTTCGAAACTTTCCACTCTATGCGTCATCGACTGGACGATCCTGAAGATTTGTAAAATCCGATTGGTGTGAAGAATGTCCAAAATACCACCAATGTTTATTCGATGCAAAAACTCGAGGTAAAAAGATTCAAAAATTGGTACCGGTTGGGACCATTTTTTCGAATCTTTTCACTCTATGCGTTATTGATCGGACGATCCTGAAGATTTGTAAAATCCGATTGGTGTGAAGAATGTCAAAAATACCACCAATGTTTATTCGATGCAAAAACTCGAGGTGAAAAGATTCAAAAATTGGTACCATATTTTCGAAACTTTCCACTCTATGCGTCATTGACTGGACGGTCCTGAAGATTTGTAAAATCCGATTGGTGTGAAGAATGTCCAAAATACCACCAATGTTTATTCGAAGCAAAAACTCGAGGTAAAAAGATTCAAAAATTGGTACCGGTTGGTACCATATTTTCGAAACTTTCCACTCTATGCGTCATTGACTGGACGATCCTGAAGATTTGTAAAATCCGATTGGTGTGAAGAATGTCCAAAATACCACCAATGTTTATTCGAAGCAAAAACTCGAGGTAAAAAGATTCAAAAATTGGTACCGGTTGGGACCATTTTTTCGAATCTTTTCACTCTATGCGTTATTGATCGGACGATCCTGAAGATTTGTAAAATCCGATTGGTGTGAAGAATGTCAAAAATACCACCAATGTTTATTCGATGCAAAAACTCGAGGTGAAAAGATTCAAAAATTGGTACCATATTTTCGAAACTTTCCACTCTATGCGTCATTGACTGGACGATCCTGAAGATTTGTAAAATCCGATTGGTGTGAAGAATGTCCAAAATACCACCAATGTTTATTCGAAGCAAAAACTCGAGGTAAAATGATTCAAAAATTGGTACCGGTTGGTACCATATTTTCGAAACTTTCCACTCTATGCGTTATTGATCGGACGATCCTGAAGATTTGTAAAATCCGATTGGTGTGAAGAATGTCCAAAATACCACCAGTGTTTATTCGATGCAAAAACTCGAGGTGAAAAGATTCAAAAATTGGTACCATTTTTTCGAAACTTTCCACTCTATGCGTCATCGACTGGACGATCCTGAAGATTTGTAAAATCCGATTGGTGTGAAGAATGTCCAAAATACCACCAATGTTTATTCGATGCAAAAACTCGAGGTAAAAAGATTCAAAAATTGGTACTGGTTGGGACCATTTTTTCGAATCTTTTCACTCTATGCGTTATTGGTCGGACGATCCTGAAGATGTGTAAAATCGGATTGTTGTGAAAAATATCCAAGATACCATCAATATTGATTCGGTGCGAAAAGTCGAGGTGAAAATACTTAAAAAATTGGTATCGGTTGGTACCATTTTTTCGAAACTTTCCACTGTATGCTTTATTAATTGGACGTTAAAACGAGAGGCCCCCTACTCTATGCGTATAAAACTCGTGAAATTTATTATTATTATGGTCGATTTCTCGACAGAAAATGCTCTCACTTCGCTCCAAAAAAGTTCGTACATGTATATATATATATATATATTCGCAAGTACAGACAAACGAATTGTGGCCTCGCAGATATTATCCGCGTGTGGGTGTCACTGTATGAGGACGGGACCCCTTTTGGCGATGTCTGCCTCGTAAGATGTACTGGATATGTGTAATACTGCGATTATCTGCAAGGACACAATACGACTGAAGTACCATCGTGACGAAATTTTCGAATCGCCTCTCCAACTTCGATAATGGGCGAAGCGTAAAAAAAAAAGAAGTGAAACAAACAAAACCAATGGAGAACGAACAGTGTCCCCGACATTAGCATATCGACCAGCCGCACTTTGCCAGTTCGTTGTTGCGCTATGGTAATCATACTGAGTGGAAAGAACCAACGGAAAAAAAATCATTCCTGTCAAAAAATGTGTCACTGGCTCATTGACGTGACGGAGGACCGCGAGACGAGAGAACGAAAAAAAAGATGGGTCGTTTCTCGAAGCACGACTTTTGTGACGTGACAAGTCGATTTTTCTGACGTTTATAATCTACCGGCTACTATGCGAATGAATGTCCTTTGGTATCGCGGGGACCGTAGGTCCGCTCGCGTGGATGAAAGACGAGACGGAGGGACGAAAGAAAAAGAGAAAAAAATGAGTTCGGAAGCAGGTGTGTGTAATCCATTCCAGCAAGCCAGCTGCCAAACATAGTGCATATATCTATAGTGCAATAAACATATAGGATGTGCAAAGTATGAAGGTGTGTTTTAAGGGGTATTCTCACTTTAGACGTTTAAAAAGGCTATTTTCATGCATTTTTTTGATAGGTTTATATTTTAGATATGGGTATAAAAGTTGTTACACTTCATACGTACACTTTCGAAATAAATATACAAATTTGATTTTATTTATTTGAGTCACTATTTATAGATGAAAATGGTTGAGAAAATGTCCTAAAAAACTGTAGGTCTGCGCTGTTGATGAAATCTCGGAGATGGATCATCCGAAACAAAAAAATTAAACGGTTTTAGATTCAGTATGTGAATAGCACATATCATGTGATTTTTGATATATGTAAAAATAACAAGACGGCGAACCTTTTTCGGAAATAAGGGTTTTTCCACCGTTTTTGGCAAAAAATCGTAAATATGTAAATTTAAAAGAATCCTTGATATGCGCTATAGCTATAGTTGCAAATAATATGTGGTTAAAATTTCATTAGGATCTGTTTAGTAGTTTCGAAGATTTTATCAACAAAGCGTCAAAAAGTTGTTTCGAAAAAAAACGCGTTTAAAATTGGTTTAGGTTACATAAATATATATTTTTTAAATGTTTCATGTATTTCGAAACCGTATTTATTACGCGTAACAACTTTTAAATCAATATCTATAATATAAACCTATTAAAAAAACATGAAAATAGCCTTTTTGCGTCTAAAGTGAGAAGGCCTCTTAAGGCTCTTCCTTTGTGTGCTAAAAATATAGCTTGTATACATTTTTTTGTATTTTGTGAAAAATTCGAGTTCACGGAATGCGTGGCGAAAATTTCAGGTTGAAATTCGAATGTGACGATTAGTTGTAATTGAAATTTGCTTGACTTTATACTAGTCTTGAAACTTGCTCTTGTTCGTGAAATGTTGAATGAATTTTTCTCAAAATCACTTTTTGGAGTCTGCGGCAGTGCTCCGGAGGGCGAAAATTGAATGATATTATTCAGCAGAAATCTACGCCTGAACAGTTCGCAAAAACTCTCTTCGTGAAGTAACCTACAGTTATAATTTATAGTTGGATCTTTTTATAAACAGAGAAGTAACAAAATTTTCTTTTAATTTTTTTTTACTTCGACTTATCACCTCGAACAAAGAAATGTATACAAATTTACGATTGTAGCTCACTTTACGTATAAATTTAAACGGATTATCTCATTATTTTCCGTGTGTCAAATAATTTCCAAAGGAGGACAGACTTCCGCAGTGCATATCTCATGCGCGCGATGTATCAAGGGCCAGTTCTTGTCCACTGGCTATATAATAATTTTTTCTTCGGGCACAATGTAAATTTGTTGTCCGCTTAAAATGATTAAAATCTAGACTTAAGATTCACGGGAATATTTCGAAAATTACAAAAGTCATTTCGAACATTCTCGTCAATTTTAATCAGTGGTTAATGGTTGCTTGTAAGTCCTCACCAGGTACAAACGAAACAAATATTTGAAAAGCTTCAAAAGACTTTTTGGACTTTTAAAAAACCCGAAGACGAATAATCACACGTCATCAACATAATTGTTAATAACCTGGGAACGCCATGACGAATTATTCAGAGTCCTAGTCTAACTGCAACAGTGCTCGGAAACTTTTTTGAAATGTTGTGAAAAAACTATTCTTTACGAATTTCGTTAATTTTGCAATGAAAATTGTAGGCAATGGATTGACCATTCTGATCCTAGTTGAACAAGGCATTTTTTTGCATAAAAATCATCAATTACATTCGAGTGATACCAGCAAAACGGCCTTGGAGCAGCTTTCCACTCGGTCGGGTTGGAAAATCCCGCATTTTCATATATTTTTTCGTTTTGATTTTATAAAGAATGCAATTGACGATTACAATGCCAGAAAAACAAGAAATAAATGGCGCGTTTAACAAAAATCAGAATATAAAATCCAGTACGGACAATATTCATAGCAAAATTAACGAAATTATCCGTAGAATGGATTTTTTCCAATGTTTGAAAAAAAAACTTTCGGGCTTCGCTACAGTTAGACTAGGCCTTCTAACAATTCGTCATAATGCTCCCAGATTATTCATAATTGCATTTTTATCGAATGTTTATTCGTTTCTGCATTGTAAAAAATGACAAAAAAAACTTAAAGCTTTGCGAAAGCTTGACGCTTTTCAAAATTTCGTTCCATTCTTCTTAATGAGGCATTCCAGGCAACCATTAATTGCTAATTGAAGTTTATGGAAATTCGTCAGATGACTTTCATAATATTAGAAAAACGCCCGTGAATCGCGGTTTGAAATTGTAACAATTTTAATCGAACAACAAATGCATATTTGACTCCAAATACATCAAGATGTGTACGTTCGTAAGGCACACGGAGGATGTGAAAAAGTGCTCAGGCAAGCCTGCGGAAGCCCTTCTTCTTCGGCAACTTTTACAGTGCCCCCAGACAGCACAAAGACGTGGATCCGCCACGCGCTTCTCGGCTTACCTCTCGGCGAGGTATATTTTTAAAAATATCACGTTCAAAAGCCATCTGTCGAGCATCCCGAGTCTATATATTTCTCGTCCTCCTCTTATTCCCTCTCGTCCTCTCGATCGTTTCGAGGGCCGTCAACCTCGAAACTCTCGTTGTCCCAAGAGTCAAGGTCGCACGCGCCATCTTTATTTTATAACATATTCCAGTCTTTCGTGTGCTCATATATTTCGAAAACAGCCGACCTGTCGAAGTCTCCGTGTGTGACGGAGCTGTCAGTTACTCAATCTGAAAACTTCGCCTATTTGGACAGTTTCGTTTTTTCGGAAATCATTTTGAATTTCACTCCCATTCTCGTATTATCTTCGAAATTCGTTTTTTTTTTCGCGTCTCTATTTTATTCCACTAGTTTTCACACTCACAATTATCAATTGATTAATCCGACAAATATGACACATCTCTTCCGAGGGGCTGATCGAATTCGACCTTTGCCAAAATATTCCAATACTCGATCCTGTAATTTTGCCGAGTTGAGCGCACACGTATCTGCCATTTTACTCAATAGTCCGGTATCATAGTCGACGCATCTACGGATTTGGACGAAGTATATACAGTTGGCTACCAAGGTGAGCCATAATTCAATGGTCTCGGTAAATTCGTCACTGCTCACCCCACCAGATATCTCGTTTTGAACGATTTTGGCGCATCCGTAGTCAAGTAAGTGTCCTGCTCCGAATTTTTCAAATCTTTTTCCCTTTGTCGTCAACTTTTCTTTACGACCGAGCCTCCGGAGGGGTTCTTTATGAACGACTTTTCTTGAAATTATCTTTATTTTTTATATTTGATGAATTTTAGTTTTTTTTATAGCCCCAAAATTGTATACATATTTATAGTTTTTTATAGATTTAATTAATATTTAAATAAGTCTAATTCAATTAAATTAAATTTATATAAATATGAATTAAATCTATGAAAACTATAAATTTTATATATATATTGAAGTTTATGGAAATTCGTTAGATGACTTTCATAATATTAGAAAACATTAGAATACACACGCACACACACGCAATGTGTCCCTTTTCCATCTTACACATGATTTATCTCGGAAAATACCGGTTCGATCAGGTATTGAGTACAATAACACTTTTAAGGTTCAAAAGGGGACGATAAAAAAATCCGTTTTGGTAAAAAATTCTAAATGGCTTGTTAAAAAATTCCAAAAGAATTTGGTAAAATTCTAAAATTCTAAATTTGGAAAAAAATTCTAAGATGACCGACATGTTTAAAAAAAATGGGATCATGAATTCTTTTTTTCACCAAAACATTTATCCGGCCAAAAGCAACAACTTTTGTAGGAAAAACGTTTTGTAGGAAAAATGTTTTGTTCATAATTTTTAGGTTAGAATACCATTTATCAGCCGAAGTGACGAGTCGCAGAGACCTAATCCTTGTTTGGGTTTGTTTGGGTTATCGAACAAACCCAAACAAACTCACACCCGCACACATACGTTTACACTAGAGATGTTGAAGACTTTACCTTCTCCTGGTACATTCTGGGTGGCAATAAAATAATCTAAAAGGGTATTCTAATAAAATAATTATGAACGTTGTCAAAGAACTTTTCCTACAAAAGTTGTTAGCTTTGATCTGATAAATGTTTTGGTGAGAAAACGTCATGATCCCATTTTTTTTAAACATGTCGGCCATCTGAACATTGCCATTTGGAATTGTGGATCAAATTTTTTTTGAACCCTCTTTTCATACCTAAAAGTTTTATTATCCTCAATACTTGATAGCAGCAGTTTTCCGAGATAAATCAGGTGTGAGGTTAAAATGGGACACCCGGTATACATACATATAGACTATATTATATATTATTATACAAAATAATAATTATATATATATAATATATATATATATATATATATATATATATATATATATATATATATATATAATATATATATTGGACTTCATCTAGGTAAAAAAAATATAAATTATATATATATATATATATATATATATATATATATATATATAATTTATCAGTATATTTATTCACCGAACGGAAAATGGGAAGAAAAAAGAAGAAGGAAGAAAGAGATAATTGATACACCGGAAAGTGATAATTTTCTTCGTTTATCCATTTACCGAGGTGTATATATCTGTACAGGCACAAAAGGTGCAAGTTTTGTTTGCGCGGAACAAAGCGAAACGCTTGGCACTGCGTGTTTATACATCGATGATGAGCATAGAGGATGAGTGACATCGTAATCTCGATACTCTTGAAACTCATCATACACTCGTGAGATCATTCGAACGACTGCGCAGTCATTCGTAAAGTGCGAACAAAAGAAATACTCCAGAATCTGTCGATTTTTCACTGTAGATCGACCACATTTTGAATTACCTTTTTGTCATGAGAAATTCCGGAAAAAAGCGCGTTCGCACAGAGTCACAGAGCACAAAAATGGCAAACTTACGGATATATATATATATATTTTTTTTTTCTTTTCGAAAAGACGCGCGCGATTCAACGCAAAGGTACGAACGAGGAGAACGAGTACGGAACAACTTAACGGCGAGTGTACCCTGCGTTCAAGACGATACAAGAGAGCAACGATTTGACTTGAGGAGAGTCGACTCGAGACTGGCAAACGCGACCAAACTCGACCGAGAGAGTTGCTCTTGCACGATATGAGAAACACACGATCGGCGAACAGAAACGACCGAGCGAGCCCCGATCAGAGCGCGAACTCGGCGCAAAGTACGAGGGAAGAGAGAGAGAGAGAGGGCGCTGTTCTCCTCTAATCCCTTTTCAGATACGCGGGGACTTTGTGCTGATCATCGTTGTTGGAGTTCCCCCTCGGGCCTCGAACACACCACTGACTTTCCACAACTGTCCACCCTTTTTCCAACCCTTTTATCAATCCTTTCGCGCTGTCTAGATCTTTGACTGAAATGTTGAGAAACGGATCGCACTTCGTTCCTTGCTTCACTAACAACATTGATTTTGGATACTTAACGGGTTTCACCTAGTTGGCAGCACGAAATTGGAATTTTGGAGGCTGCTACCTCTTCAGGAAGGTTTGCTGCATGGTCCGGGCATCGACTTCATTTATAGGTAATAAATTACATTTGATCTACGTATACATCTGACGCAAAAACTTTAAGGACTTAGCCCACAGTAACGGGTATAAAATCATTCGCGAATTTAACAATTTTTTTTTCGCATCAATAAGTGATTCACTCATAACATTAATTACATATCTATTTGGTATGAATATCAAGCTGTTAGAAATTTTTTTTTTTTCGAGGTACAAAATGGCTGACTACTCGAAACTTCTCGAAACAGCTTTTTTCCAATTGACGTGACAAATAACCTCAACGATTTTCACTCGATTTACTTCAAATTTAAAAGTTATGTTCCTAATTGCATTTCGCAGAGAAGTACGTACGGAATTTCTGATTAATCGAAAACTTTTCATTTTATGCCCAGTTTATGAGCAGTTATAACGAAACTTTTCACTGAAAATTCATTCCTTAAGTTCAAATACCTACAACTTTTGAATAAAACAATATTGGTTAAATTCCGTACGTACTTCTCTAGGTATTCTAATGCAGATTGACGAGAATTTTTGTTTTTTGTTCTAGGTCAAAAAATGTGGATGGTAAATGTTACGCCGCGGAGCGCTTAGAAAAAAGATAACAAAAGAAAATGTTAGTAGTCGGCCATTATGTACAGCGAAAAAAATATATATACATTTTCGAACAGCTTGATATTCATACTAAATAGATGTGTAATTAATTTTATGAGTGAATCACTTTTTCATACGAAAAAAAAATTGTTAATTTCGCACATGATTTTATACCCGTTGCTGTGGCCTAAGGCCTTAAACGCGTCTTTCTCGGGATGACTTAATCAGAATCGGTGACCAAAGTATCTCAAAAAGAACTAAACCGATCTGTTTTAAATTTCACAGACCTTTTTTTTGTATATCAAAAGGCAGTCCTTAATCGAAGGATTTTTTTTCAATTCATACTTTTTTTTATATCAAGGAAAATAGAGTGTTTTTTTCACCGAAATTTCGACGATCACTTTGAATTGGCAACCATTTTTTCAAAAATCATTATCTTATTGAATCCTTCGATTAAAGACTAGATAATACGGTACAAAAACGAAATTCATTTGGTTTTTTGATTTCAGATGGTTTGTTCCCAAGCAGGAGTGGTCACCGCGAAAGACGTTTTTTGTCCAGCGGTCTGTGCAATTTACTGTATCTCCGTCGTTTATAAAATGTCGCAATAAAAAATTGCCAAAGATACTTGAAATGTTAACCTTTACTATGAACAAAAGTTGAAACCTGCACCCATTTCTCAAACAAAATGCACGAAAACATCTTTCCGGCCGCGAACTCGGTGTATCCCGTTAAACACGAAAATCCTATATCTCGAAGGGGTTCGGTTTGTGCTCTTCAGCGGGATGTTCATTTCTTAGGGTTTTTGATTGCCTAATCATTAAGAAATGCATGAACTAGGAATTTAAAAAATACGATTTTTTAAAATAGTTTCATGGTGTGAGACCTTAAGGGGAGAGATGCCTTTGGGCGAGGGAACAATTCGTTTATTTTCATGATTTTTTTAAGGAAATATTTCTTTACCATTTTTTATACTTGGGGTACGTTTTATTACAACTTTCAGCTGTTACATGGCATTTTCTTTTAATTAAGGAGTTTCGGTACGGGTGATACAATGTTGCCATGCTAAACCATATTAAAAACATGAAAAAATTCAAAAAGTTCAGAATTTTATAAAATTTGGTGAACATATTCTTTAGCCAAATTTGACAATACAAATTTTTTCAGATTTTTCTTCTGCACAGTTATCGAGTAAGTTAACACTAAAGTTAACGTGTATAACCATACCGTTTCCATATATATAGCTATACATTGGGGGCATAAGAATCTGCTTTAATGCTTAATTACTCGATAACTAAGTAGAAGAAAATTTTTAAAAATTTGTACTTTCGTACTTAATGTTGAAGAACATTATCACCAAATTTGATCAAGTTCTTAACATTTTGACTTTTGTACTGAAACTCGTTAATCTTTTCGGTTTGTCTTCGTCAGTGGGAGGTTAATTTTTCAGGATTTTCTTTCATTGCCTAATCGTTAAGGAATGCATGAACGAGGAATTTCAAAATACGTTTTTTTTCTTCATAGTTCCATAGTGTGGGACCTTAAGGGGGAAGATACCTTTAGGCGAGGGAAAAAATCGCTGATTTTCATGATTTTTTTTAAGAAAATATTTCTTCACCATTTTTTATACTTACAAGGAACATCCCTCAGGTGTCCGCCTCCGATTTTGTTGAAACTCATATATGTGATAAAGCATTGAAAACTTTAAGACACGTATTTTTTTTTATCGGCGGAAAAACGGATTTAAGGGGGGAAACCGCCCCTCAAAGAAAGGCATGTCGAAGGGTGATTTTACAGTTTCACCTGGAAGCAATCCACCGATCTGAATGAAACAAAAACGAAAATTCTTCTAATGAAAAGCGATGAAAAATCCACTATGAAAATGTTAAGAAAAAATTAAATTAGGGGGTAAACCACCCCTCAATTTGCGTTTTTTTCACTCCACACTTAAGAGGGTTGTATGAAAATTAATAAAACAGGTATCATTTTAAGGGGGAATTAAAATTAAAGTTGACGGGTTTTTGCGTTTTGGCGGCATAGCAAATTTAAGGGGGTAAACCACCCCTAACATACATTTATTTATCATGGTCGTTTTTTCTTTGTTTAAAGAGTATCCGCTGATTTTAAATATTTCTATAAGCTACAATTTAATGTTTTATCATATTTCAAGATTATTACATTCGTCTTAAGGGGTAACTACCCCTCTGACGAGAAACATCATTGAAATATCCGCTTTCGATTTCGTTGAAAATCATATATGTGGTGTAGCATTGCAAACTATTAAACATGTTTTTTTTTGTATCGGCAGAAAAACGGTGTTAGGGGGTGAAACCACCCCTCAGAGTTTCTCCCACAAGCAGTCCACCGATCTGAATGAAACAAAATCAAAAATTCCTCTAATATTATGCTGTGAAAAATCCACTACAAGAGTGTTTATTAGAAATATAATTAAGACGTAAACCACCCCTCCATTTGCCCTTTTTCACCCCACGCTTAAGAGCGTTGTATGAAATTTAATAAAACAGGTATCATTTTGAAGGGGAATCAAAATTCAAGTTGACGCGGTTTTGCGTTTCAGCGGAACTCCAAATTTAAGGGGGTAAACCACCCCTAACATACAGTTGGTAATCACCGTCGTGTTTTCTGTATTTAACATGCATCCGCGGATTCAAAATATTGTCCCGCGTTTTTATATTATTACGTTTTTAAATTTTTACATTCTAAGGATAAACTATCCCCTTTAATTGCTTTTCGTTTGAAGTTTAGCGAAAGGTTTTACGAATTTCGTTAAAACTGTCTTCACTTCATCGGTAATATCAATTTTATGTTTGTGTGTGCAGGCATATTCGTTGTGAGTTTTAGGAGCGGTACTTTGGGAGTGGGGACGTGGGGCTACCCCTTACTCATATTTTCGTATCAAAACGCTTCCGATTTTAATATGCACGTCCATTACGCATCTCCATAGGAATAAACATACACTTCTACTATATCATTAATTATAATAATTTCCAGAATAAGTTATAAGGCTCACTTCGTATATTTCGGAACGATGATGCGCCTGGATCAAGCGATAATATAGCCAGCGACGTAGTTTTGTGGAGGAATCTATATTTTTATTTATTATTTAATTAAACATATTAATGAAACTGAGGGTTTTACAGTAGGTTAACGAACATGTTTTTAATATATTTTGACATATTTCATTTGGTAATCATATTAGCTGATTTAATTAATAGTACTTGTGAAAAGTATCGCAGTCATATGCCGTCAAATCATTTTCTTGTGATATATACTTTTTTTTCTAGTCTATCAACTATCAACAATCATGGCTCATAATGCCTGCAATAATGATAATCGTCAAAAAAATGCTTTAAACACAACGACTTTTTGCACCATGCACATCTGATAATGGCCAAATGATTGCAACCGGGTATTTCACAATGTGTGTTCGATTCACTAAAACCAAAGGTAACAGGATTTTCAAAATCTTCTGGTTTTCGAAATGAATAGAAATGAGCAAATTTATGTTAGGGGTGGTTTACCCCCTTAAATTTGCTGTCCCGCTGAAACGCAACAACGCGTCAACGTGAATTTTGACTCCTCTTCAAAATGATACCTGTTTTATTAATTTTCATACAACCCTCTTAAGCGTGGGGTGAAAAAGGGCAAATGGAGGGGTGGTTTACGTCTTAATTATGTTTCTAATAAACACTCTTGTAGTGGATTTTTCACAGTTTAATATTAGAGGAATTTTCGATTTTGTTTCATTCAGATCGGTAGACTGCTTGTGGGAGAAACTTTGAGGAGTGGTTTCATCCCCTAACACCGTCTTTCTGCCGATACAAAAAAAACATATTTAATAGTTTCCAATGCTTTACCACATATATGATTTTCAACGAAATCGAAAGCGGATATTTCAATGATGTTTCTCGTCAGAGGGGTAGTTACCCCTTAAGACGAATGTAATAATCTTGAAATATGATAAAACATTAAATTGTAGCTTATAGAAATATTTAAAACCAGCGGATACTCTTTAAACAAAGAAAAAACGACCATGATAAATAAATGTCTGTTAGGGGTGGTTTACCCCCTTAAATTTGCTATGCCGACAAAACGCAAAAACCCGTCAACTTTAATTTTAATTCCCCTTTAAAATGATACTTGTTTTATTAATTTTCATACAACCCTCTTAAGTGTGGAGTGTAAAAAAGGCAAATTGAGGGGTGGTTTACCCCCTAATTTAATTTTGTCTTAACATTTTCATAGTGGATTTTTCATCGCTTTTCGTTAGAAGAATTTCCGTTTTTGTTTCATTCAGATCGGTGGATTGCTTCTAGGTGAAACTGCAAAATCACCCTTCGACACGCCTTTCTTTGAGGGGCGGTTTCCCCCCTTAAATCCGTTTTTCCGCCGATAAAAAAAAATACGTGTCTCAAAGTTTTCGATGCTCTATCACATATATGAGTTTCAACAAAATCGGAGGCGGACACCTGAGGGATGTTCCTTGTTAGTGCACGATTTATCACTACTTTTGGCTGTTACATAGTATTTTCTTTTAATTAAGGGGCCAGTCAACTTTGAAAATTTCAAAAAATCGGAAGCAAGCACGACTTGAAGAAATCGACGATAATGAGCAATCATAAAGGATTTTGTACGGTGCAGGAATTGCTGATTGAGTTTAGGTAAGAGTTTTTCATAGTATAAACTTTAAACGCGGTTTTCTCGAAACAACGTTTTTAAAATCTAGCTCCATCGTATCCCTAAAACTAATAAACTCTTGAAATTTGAACCACATATTGTTAACATGATTCGCAATAAGATGACTCTCGATGGTTTAAAATTTTTGATTTTTACCCTTTTTTGCGAAAAACTGCGAAAAAATGCGTTTTTGTTAGTTTTTTCGTTTTTCATCTGTCATTTTTTAATTTTTTGATAAAACTTTATATCCGAGGGTTATTTTGTAGCTGGTGTCATACTGAATCTTATGGACTTTGATTTTTTTGTTTCAGACAAGCCGTTGCCGAGTTGTGATGGAGCTATCTAGCCCACCTATTTTTGAGGCGTTACGTTAAACTATAGTTTTTGTACTTAAAAATGAATAAAAATGAATGAATTTTTAAAAAAATGTATTTCAAGACTTTATTCATCAAGCCCAACAACTTTTATATTCACATATTTTATAAAATCCTCAAAAAAAAATCGCGAAAATAGCCTTTTTCGTGGCTCCAAAGTGGACTGGCTCCTTAATCTTCAAAAACAGCAGAGGTATGGCACGGTTTTCTAAACTGCATTTTTATAACTGGCATGATGTATATCTAAAAAACTAATCGACCGATTCTGATTAAATTTGGTATAAGTCTTCCTAACCTCATACTCTACAACATGACCCTGAATGTTTTTGAAAATGAAAAAAGTCTTTATTTTTACTGCAAAATGTAGATATTTTTTTTCCGCAAAACTCAGTATTTTTGTTTCAAAGTGTACCATTTTATCGATTTTCAACATTTCTCCCTTTTTCTTGGTTCATATTCTGCGTATGAGTGTTAATAAAAGAAAAATCTTTGTTGGTTTTTTTCAGATTAATCCCGCCGACGCTATGTGGCACGCCGTCTGACAACATCCGTCGCAACCCGTCTAAAAGACCGTGCCATACTTCAGCCATTTTTAAAGACTAATAAAAAAAACCCATGTAACAACCAAAAGTTGTAATAAAATATATTCTGAGTCTCAAAAATGGTGAAGAAATCTTCCCTTTTAAAAAAATAATAAAAATCAGCATTTTTTAGTCTCTTAAAAGTATCTCCCTCCTCGTCAATTTTCAACAAGGATTTCGTAAGAATTCCAGTGAATGACCGAGTTATGACGATTTTTGTGACGGGTCAGGTGCGATTTATCTTTTTTTTTCTTTTGCGTTTTTCGTCGTATCTCAAAACCTATTGGTCCGATTCGCGTCAAACTCGGACGGAGCATAGCTTATAATATTCTCCATTGTATGACCAGCTGATTCAGTCATGTGTTTAGTTATTTGTGAATAAAAAGTAATTAAAGCTGCTTTTTTTGTCGCTAATCGAACTGTTTCTTCTACAACTTGCCATGTCCGAAATTTTCAAAATTTCCATAAACTATCCGGTCATACGAAAGTTTTATTATTATACTAAAAGTTAATTTCTTATTTTTCATGTCACGCCACTCTAGTTACCAGGACTACCTACACCGATTTGCTATTCAGCAACCGTGGCCCTTCGATACAATAATAATATCTTCGTTTTTATCAATATTTTTTATTTTTTTTAAGTCAATCATAGCGAGTCCATGTAATAATTGTGTGCAAAATCCACCCTCGTTGTCCCAAAACTTGCGTAAAAAAAAATTGAAAATCTACCTGTTTTTCACGGAAGGACAAAGTCATTGTTTGGGAAAAAAAGCAACAGGAGGTATCTTTGAGAATTGCTGGCTGAAATGATCATATGAATCTTATCTCGACTTGCTGATAACGATCTAACTAGAAAATCCATGAACCTCCTCGAGTCTCTTATATGCTATCTACTTAGAGAGAGTACTAGCAAACGAGTTAATATTTTTTTACCATTCTCGTCTAAAGTTCTATAACAATGTTTTTAGTCTCGCTGTGAGTACGACTGCGCGAAAAAAATCCATGAAGTACGTTAAAAATAGCACTTGTTTTTACTCGTTTTTTTAAATCGTTACAGAAAAGTCTCCTTTTAATTTTTTTTACTCTTCGCTTTTATTCTATACCGATGTATTTCGGTGCACAAGTTACGAATTAATGAAAAAGATCCTTCAAACGTATTGGCAGTTTTGTTTGGGTTCTTTTTTAAACTCTAAACATGCAATAAAAGATTATCATGAATAATTCTCGTCTAATATTCTCTACGGATGTATTTTGTTTCGCTGATGACGTGGGGTGTCTTCTCTTTTTCTTTTAAGTAAATGCGATAAAATTGGTTCTGTTTTATCAAAATTCTCGTCTTAAGTTTCATATCGATATACTCTGTCCCATTGACAAATCCATATTAGTAAAAAAAAATGAACACATTGGCAATGGTGTTTATTGTTATACCTCCAGAGAAAATGCAATAAGAAGTTCTTTATTTGCCATATTGTCATCCAAAATTCGATATCGATATCCACTGTGTCGTTGTTTATAATTGCGGGAAAAAACAAATACAAAGCACATGAATTATTGGGTATTTCTCTTTTTTTAAGTAACTGTAATACAATAGATTTTTGCTATTAAAATGCTCACCTCTATAGATGTACTTGGTTCCACTAATTACGAATTACAAAAAAAATTTAAGAAATTGAAAAAAGAAAATACAAAAAAAGGTTTTTCCTATGCCAAATTATTGTATAAAGATCTATATCGATGTATTGCTATGTTGAATAACTTCTCGCTGTTTTTTCGTGAAAATTAATGCTTTATTTTAAAAAATCATACCCAATGTTTTTAACCGTTTCGAAACTGTTGTGTGATTAACTCCTAATGATTCTGAAAGTTCAGCTAACGTCTGACATGAGTCTTCATGAATTAATGCCTCCAAATCAACACATCAAAAATGCTTATTTTTGAAGCGTCTAAACCAATCTCTGCTTGTTGTTTTCGACAAAGCATGGTCGCCGTAAGTCTCAACAAGAATTCTGTCTGCTTCAGATGCAGATTTTTTTGAATAAAGTAGTGTAGTAAAATTGCTCGCAAATATTTTTTTTGGCACGAAATTTTACATGTTTAACATTATGAAAAAAAAAAAATTGTTCACACTCCGGCGAAATGGCATACATTGAATTTCAAGCTTATTTGCTGAAATTTATTGAGGATATTTGCGAACAGGTGTTACGAACTGTGTCAAATTTCAAGTACTTCGTCTGCGTGATTTGTTGAGCAATTAGTTATTGGAGTTAGGCTCTTATACACGGGCGACATGGCAACAGTTGCATGAGAACTCTGATACGACTATCGCAACACAATACAAATAGTAAGAATTGAATGGAAACAGGCGAAAAAAATGTTTGAGACTTTGAGGAATAATTTCAACGAAGAGTACCGAGCTTTGTCTGTCTCGTTATCTAGATATTCGTCAAATGAAAAAGGAAATTTCACCTGATTCGCGTAAAACGATAAAGCGCCCTACGGCACGTGGCAACACTGCTATCAAGTCGGCCATTTTGAATAGGCGCCAAAATTTGAAACACGCAAACTATCGCTTCCTTGCTATAAATTTCTTACCGCGGTTTCATAAAGAGTATTTAAATATTTTGAATCATTCTTTACAGTAGTTGCACTGCATGTGTTTCGACATAACCTTCAAATCAATTACGCGTCCTGTATCGACTGCGCATTCATTTTCCGGCTCAACTACTTTTTTCCGCCGCTTTCCAGGTTGTGCTTGCTCCACCCGACGATTGTACTGTTTTTCAGTTTGCTTTTACCCTACCATCTTTTCATTTTCGCGGAACAAAAAAACGGAATTCGCGAAGGATGTTTGACAGCTAAGAAGGGGACAGTACGGCAGTCGGATTTTTGTAATTTTTCGTACTCATGGTACGCGAAGTTCAGAGCTCGAATATTAATATCCCAAAGCAGTTCGACGCCATATTCAGAAATTTTCGAGAAAATTGACTTTGAAGTTTTCGAGCGCACTCTTATCCCACAAAGATGCAACGATATTCGAACCGGGCTCGTGGCGTACCCGGTAGCGCTCGAGTCTAGTAATTACGGGGTCGCTGGTTCGAGTCTCACTTCGAATTTTTTTTTTTTTTTTTTTTCATTTTTTTTTAATTCGCATACCTCCGTCATTTAAATATCCCGATAAATTCTTGTTGTATATAATCACATATTATTATATATAATTAATATAATATATCTATATATGTTTATATATGGACAAAATCCATATATAGTTATTTATGTACAAAATTCATTATAGTTATACACAATTATATATTTTCTCATATATGATCATATATTATTTATATATAACAATAGGTGATTATTTATAAAAAAATAAATAAATAATCCCGGGATAAAAATCATAAAATCTATGCTAATTCACATATATGTAATTATAATTGTCAATGATATATGCAAGTCTTATTTTTGATTATCTCTTGCTTGAAATTGCGAATAGGCGACGTAAAAATATCCAGTAATAATATTTACATAAACTCCCTTGTAGATTAATAGGAATATAAATAGAAGAATAAATGTTGAAATATGTGAATATAACGCTTGCTTTGGCAACCGTCGATATTGTGAATAACAGTTCTGCGTACATCGTTTGCCTTTGTCCTGATCAACTACCTGCGAAGCGTATTCAAAAGTATTCAATTCCTACCTGATCAACTACCTGCGAAGCGTATTCGAAGTATTCAATTCCTTACCCGACGTTTTTCATTTTCATCCTAAAAATGTTGTTGGTTATAAATATTGATACTTGAAAATGTATGTTTATAATCAAGAGATAATTAAAAATATGACTTGCGTTTTTTCATTTAAAAAAAATGAAAAAAAAAAAAAAAAAACCGAAGTGAGACTCGAACCAGCGACCCCACGATTACTAGACTCGAGCGCTACCGAGTACGCCACGAGCCCGATTCGAATATCGTTGCATCTTTGTGGGACAAGAGTGCGCTCGAAAACTTCAAAGTCAATTTTCTCGAAAATTTCTGAATATGGCGTCGAACTGCTTTGGGATATTAATATTCGAGCTCTGAACTTCGCGTACCATGAGTACGAGAAATTACAAAAATCCGACTGCCTTACTGTCCCCTTGTAAGTGCTCACGACGTGGCGTTCGTATATAAGCTCAGTGATACCAGTCACTGAGAACGAAATCGCGCGTTTGCCACATTTCGACTTGGCTAATAACTTATTCGCGACGTAAATGATCAAAAAAATATTGATAACATTTCTAAACAGTCAATTATATGCGTTCCACATATTTGTTAGCTGAAATTTATTTATCATACGTAACCGAAAGTTTGATCATTCGGGGTTGGCAGCTGTTACATGCGCCCGTGTTCAAGCATATGCGTTCCCCTCTTGCCGCCCGTCCCGCAAAGAACCTGACTACACGCACGCACTTCTGATAACGCCATCTGTTGGAAAACAGCGAGAACTTATTCAACGTACCAATATTTCTCGTATCGTGAGTTACACTGTAAAAAATGATATGAGGTTTAAAATACATTTAAGATACAAAGGATTTTAGTTTTAAGGCTTTCACGGCTCTTTATGTAATGAGAAGAGTATGTGGCTTCCGGATGGAGGCCGTGTTGAGGATCAGCGTTGTGCCGACGTTTCGCAAACGTTACAGTCTGCATCATCAGGGCTGAGAGCTCCGATACTGAAGCTCTCGTGTCTCAGGTATTCCTTATATAGTTGCAGTCATCGTTCTGGATCGCTGCACCAGCCAATCAGATGTTTTAATTGATCAGCTGGTCAATTAAAAAACCGGGAGGACGGTGTGCCAAATAGGATTGACGTGATATCCTCCATCTCTGTTTAGATTGTCCGGATGTTTTCGGATTTCCAAGCCTTCTCGGTGTTTCCTGGAAAAATAGCTGTTTGATGGGGCCAGGCTTTGGGCTTTGTCGAACTGGATGGCATGACCAGTCTCCATCCAATGTTCGGCCAGCGCTGATTGTGTAATATGGCCATATTTGATACACCGTTAATGTTCTTTGATCCGTGTACTGATCTTCCTCCCGGTTTCTCCTATGTACACTTTACCGCATGAGCAGGGTATCTTGTATACTCCTGGTGCACTTAATGGTGGTCTTTGGTCTTTTGCACTCGGAATCACTTGTGCTAGTTTCTTCTGAGGTTTGAAGATGACTCGCACGTTATGTTTTCCAAGGACCCTCCCTATGCGATCGGTTATGCCCTGAAGGTATGGAAGGGAAGTTGTTGCGGTTATTTGTCCTTCATTCTCCCTATCAGGTGCTGTAACCGTTTTCGGATCAGCTATTTTTCTTTTTAGATTTTTGATCGTTCTTTCGATGTTGCCTGGCTTGTAGTTATTGTCTCCTAAAGCTTTTCGTAGGTGTTCTAGTTCAACCTCCAAGGAGTCTGGTTCGGAGATCGCTAGAGCTCTGTAGACCAGAGAGCTTATGACCGACTGTTTTTGGGAAGGGTGGTGATGGGACGTAGCATGGAGGTATCTATCCGTATGCGTTGGCTTCCGGTAAACTTTATGGCCCAAAGTGCCATCGCTTTTCCGTTGCACCAGTACATCCAGAAAAGGGATTTGATTTTCCTGTTCTATCTCCATGGTGAATTAGATATTGGGGTGCTGGGAGTTGAGGAAGGTTAAGAAATGATTGAGGTTTTCTTTGCCGTAACTCCAAATGACGAAGGTGTCATCGACATATCGGAACCAGGTGGAGGGCTTGAGGGAAGCTTCTTGCAGAATTCTGTTCTCGAAGTTCTCCATAAAGATGTTGGCGATGATAGGAGAAATAGGGGAACCCATAGCTGCGCCTGAAGTTTGTTCATAAAATTGGGATTGAAATTGGAAATATGTAGAGTTTAGGCAATGTTCTATGAGGGGCAGTAGGTTAGGGGCAACATTTTTGGAATTTTTAACTATGCTTAGGGTTTCATTGGTTGGGACATTTGTAAACAGGGATACAACATCGAAACTCACTAAAATGTCTTCTGGTTGTACCTTGATAGTCTGGATCTTGTTCACAAAATCCCGAGAGTTTTGGATATGGGAGTTGTTGAGGCCTACGAGTTCCTGCAAAGGTTTGCAGAGAAAACGTGCCAAATGATATGTAGGACTGCCTATGTTGCTAACAATGGGCCTAAGTGGGATGTTGTTTTTGTGTATTTTTGGCAAACCGTTAAGCCTGGGTGGTAGGGATTCCTTGGGTGTTAGGGCTTTGGTTAGGTTTTCTGATAGACCAGCCTTCTTTAAAAGTGTTGTTGTTTTCTTTTCTACACTCGATGTGGGGTCACGTGATAATTTCTTGTACGTGTTGGTGTCCTCGAGCTGGTTCAAAATTTTACTGCAGTAGTCCGTTTTATCCATGATGACAGTTGCATTCCCTTTGTCAGCTGGTAGTATTAAGATGTCCTTGTTTTTCTTCAAATTGTGAAGAGCAAGGTGTTCTTCCTTCGTGATATTCTGCTGCGGAGGTTTTGCCTTGTGTAGAATATTGCTTATCCGTTTCCTGATGTCGTTGCCAGTATCCAGTGGGAGACGATAGATGGCCGTTTCCACCTGGCTGATGATTTCTCTGGTTGGAATTTCTGTTGGTGTAATGGCGAAATTGTGCCCTTTTGCGAGGACTGATGTTTCAGCTGCGGAGAGTGTGTGGTTACTTAGGTTTTTAACTGTGTGGGTTAGGATGGGCTGCTTTGATTGCGGACATAGTTTCCTGAATTTTTCTATTTGATTCTTGGATCTTAGGTCTGCACAGTGGAGGGCTTGTTCGTGAGTGACACGGTCAAGATCTTCCCACAGCTGTGGTTCCAAAGAGTCAGATAGACGTAGGTGAAGTTTAAGGAGTTTTTGGGAATTTTGGTCCAAAAGCTTAATTTAAGATACAAAGGAATTGAATTTTACGAACTCAGTAGATGAAATTGAATTTGAAACACTTGTACCGTAAATTTAAAACAGGAACATGAAATTCTAACGTGGATATAGAATTTAATAGATGCAACATGGAATTTCAAAGATAAGTTTGTAAATTTGTGAAAAATGTATTGCATTTAACCCGTGTCTTCAATTGAAAATTACCACAGATGTATAATAAATCGACTATAAAAAACAGAGCATTGAAAATACAAAACAAGTTTGAAATTTATTTACAGCAGCCTGAAAAATATAATATATATGTGAAACTGAATTTTACGATACGTACAGTGCATGATCACAACAGATTTATTTAAAAGTGCGAAACGGGAATTGAAAAAAAATCATAAACGCTGATGAAAATCACATGAATCAATGTGAAAATTCTATTAAATTTACACTACATTTAAGGCACAAAAGAATTGAATTTTACGAACTGAATATACGAACGAATTTAATATACACTCGTGTATTGATATCAGCATAAGGTTCTTGATTTCAATATACATGGATGTGAACATGTTTTACACGTGCACTATTTTTCAAACGCACAAGTATATTAAGGGGTAAGGCCACTGTAAATTTTTTGAAAAATCGATTTTTTTTTATTGGCTTAAAAAATAGTTTAAACCCTCTAGAATAAGAAAAAAAAGGTCCTGTGCGAAAAAAAATTTGTTGTCCTTAGGAAATGAAGGTCCTTGTCCTTGTCCTTGTCCTTAGGAAATGAAGGTTGTTGTCCTTAGGAAATGAAGGAAATGAAGGGAAATGAAAGAATACTGCAATTATATCGGAGATGGCGATTCCAAAACTTTCAAAGGCATCGTGGATTCGAAGCCTTATGAAAATGTTGATGTTAAAAAAAAAGAGTGCAAATATCACGTGCAAAAAAGAGTGCATAGATCACGTGCAAAAAAGAATGGGCACTCGATTGAGAAACTTAAAAAAAGGAACAAAAGGTCTCGGGGGAAGAGGAAAACTCACTGCCAAATTGATTGACGAACTAAGCATTTATTACGGCTTAGCAATCCGTCGAAATTCCGATTCCATCAAAAATATGAAAAATGAGATCTGGGCAACCCTTTTTCACAAAATGTCAACGGATGAAAAGCCTCAGCACGAAAAATGTTCGGAGAATTGGTGCAGTTGGAAGAAAGCGAAAGCAGAAAATGCCTTGGATGCGTATCATCACAATCAGCCAATGAGTGAGGAGGTTTATCAAGCCATCAAACCCATCTACATGGAATTGAGCCGGGACGAGTTGCTGGAGCGTTGCTTGGGGGCCTATACTCAAAACAATAACGAAAGTTTCAACGCTACCGTTTGGAGTTTGGCCGCCAAATCATCCTCAAGCGGAAAAACTGTACTAGATATTGCGACGGATATCGCTGTTTGCATATTCAATGGCGGCCTTACCAACGTCTTGCAAATATTCAAGATGTTGGAGGTGGAAATTGGTGTACAGTTATATAATTTCTGCATCGAAGCCGACGCCAAACGCATCACGCACGCGGAGACATCTCTGAGCGACGCGGCCAAAAGTGCGCGCGCTCCAAAAATCAACCAGGAAAGACGAAGAAGACGAAAATTTGGCTATCGAAGGACAAATGTATGGTGCTGGGATTGCAGACTAACGGTAACAATTTTTTTTAACTTCTTTTTTAAATTTTTTCCAATAAAAAACTATTCGCAAAACTTTAAACGCGTTTTTCTCGAAACATGGTTTTTCAAAATGGCACGCAGCATAACTCGAAAAATTTTCATTTTTTTTACTTGAAATTTTAACCAGATGTGAACATTTACATTATCTTGAGAATGTCGATCGGAATTTTCAAGAACTTTATTTATTGATTTTTTATTAACAAAAAACTTGCCGTTTTTTTCGTCAAAAATCAATTTTTTTTTTCAAACGCACGCCAAATCCACAAAAATTGATACTTTTTAAAATCCGATCGATATTCTCTAGCTATAGCCCTCTAGATTAATGGTTTTTTTTTGTTCTAGATTCAAAAGTGCACCAGTGGTGCTGCGTGCCGCGGAGCCCTGGAAGCAAAACATGTCCCGGGAAGATAGCTGTGGAACCGCCATTTTGTTGTTTTTTACTGTAAAAAAATTTTATAATAAAGTTTAATGTATGCCCGATAACACCATTAAAAGTTTTTTTTCAAATACCTTCAATTTCGGGAGCAAAAAATTAGTGAAAAAACCTTTTTTTTGGGCCGTTACAGTGGCCTTACCCCTTAATATTACGGAGCTACACTTTTATTTTTAAAATAACCTGCTTTGGATTTTCAAAATATTGTCTGAAATTTTATAAACGGCGTCCGCATAAAAACATCATACACTTGTGTATTAATTTTTACACAGAAGCTTTTTACAGTATACATTAAAGGTAATACTTTGTTTCCGTGAAATTAACACACACCCGTATGCTGATATTAGCAAACGGTTCTTGAATTTAATATACACTCGTATTTTGATATCAGCAAATGGTTCTTGATTTCAATATACTTGGATGTGATTATTTCTTTACACGTGCATTATTTATCAAACGCACAAGTATATTAATATTACGGAGCTACACTTTCATTTTTAAAATAACCTGTTTTGGATTTTCAAAATCGTATCTGAAATTTCATAAGCGGTATCCGCATAAAAACTTCCCACACTTGTGTATTAATTTTTATACAGAAATTTTTTACAGTGTACAGATGCACGCGAAGGTAAAGAATTTAAAAAAATCACGCTGTGTGTCACGTTTGTTCTGGATGGTTAATGGTTCGAGCGCGAGTGAGGCCAATGACTGGACATTTTGCGTACGACTTTGTTCATTGTACAACGCGTAAGATATTCCATGCCACTTTAGGTATCCGGAGGTTACATGTTGAGGGTGTCTGTGGCTGAGAACGACGGTATGACGCGTACAGAGAGCGGACACAAGAAGCAAACGAGCAGACGACAACTCGAGGGAAGAAAGAAGCGCACGTAAAAGAAGGTTGGCTGCACTTGGGTATAGTTGGTGCGGCTCTTGTGTACAACCTTGTGTATCCTTTGGCATAACTTGCGACGAGCCATAACATCGAAAAGAGAAATGGGAGAGACGAAGAGAGGAAGAGAGGGAGAGAGAGAGAGAGATCGCACAATTCCTCCATTGGTGATATAGCGGCGCGTCTTCTTCGTTGCTCGGCTTCTCCGTTGCCGTCTCCGTTCACCCTTTAAAGTTATCCGCGAAGCTTCCTCGTGCACGGGGACGTAGAAGACGAGGGAGAGAAGGAGGAAAAAAGCACATTGCGGCAAGATAGAAGCGGCAAAAGAAGCGCTCAAGAAATTCTTTTTCTCTTTATCTACCGGGAAACAGCATTCGAGCTATGCGCAACCACACTTTTCTACTATGTAACATATGTAGTACAGAAAAGGAAACCGATTTTTATAAGTATCGCAAATTGTGGAATGAAAGCTCGTTTACCGATCGTCATAAGCGCGTGTGCAACAACATTTCCGTTCATTCGTGCCCCGTGCACCGTGCCAGGGCCCGTACAGAAATTTCTCGGCTAGTCCCAAATCCCACCAGATACCTATACACATTTGATACGGCCGCGGCAGAATCCACGTTACGATCCAAATGGCTTCCGCGCTATTTCCTTCCTCCTCAAGGAAATCCTATCGCTTCGCACCAGTCATACCACTGAGTTTATTTGAGACTAGTAAAATTTATATTTTTGAAATATGAACATATGAAAAATGAAAAAATAGTTATTCCAACGCTTCGAGCAGTATTTCTACGTTTGATATTTGGCAACATTGGTTCTATCCAGGGTTGCAAATAATGCATTCCTATTTGTAATGCATTAACGTTTTCATTACTCGTTAGTTTACATTTTGTAATGAAAAAAAAAATATATATTATATTCAGTAATGTAAAAAAAATTTCATTACTCTTTACATTACATTTTGTAAGGCAAACAATTGCCATTACTCATTACTTTGAATTTTGTAATGTAACAAATTTTCATTACTCATTGAATTAAACCTTGTAATGTAGAAAAATTGCATTACTCATTACATTGGAATTTGTAATGTAAAAATTTCCATTCCCCATTACATTACATTTTGTAATGAGCAATGACATTTTTTACATACAAATTATGAGGTAACGAGCAATGGAATTTGTTCACATTACTAATGCAATGCAATGTAAAAAATCTCCATTACTCATTACAATATAATGAGAATTATTATTCGTTTCCCAGTAGGGGCAGCGATTTTTGCACTGGGTCGATCTGACCCGATGGGAAAGGAATAATAATTCATATTACCTTGTAATGAGTTTGTTTGGGTTTTTTACATTGCATTAGTAATGTGAACAAATTCCATTAATCATTACAGTATACTTTGTAATGCAAACAAAGTCCATTACCCATTACAATGTAATGTGTAATGACATTTTTTATCATTACACATTACATTGCATTTTGTAATAAAAATGTTTTACATTGAAAAATGTAATGTAATGAGTAAAGTAAAATGTTTACATTACAAAATATAATGTATTTTTTACATTACTGCATGTAATGTAATGGGTATTGAAATATTTTTTCATTACCCATTAAAAAAGTAATGAATAATGCATTACTTTTTCATTACAAATTTGGCAAGCCTGGTTTTATCTCCGTCTGATTTTACACAACCAGGCGAGTTTGACCTCCATGCTTTTCAACGTCGACCTGTCAAAACAATGTCGGGTGCGGGAAATGTAAGCATTGTGTTCGGGCCACGACTGGTAAACAGCGTGGACAATTCTTGTCGACGAAATATGTCGGTTAAACATGAAATCTATGTGGAAATTCAAATGATTGAGATGAGGTTAGGACTACAGTCAGCTGTTGCCTTGCTGTCACGTCTCTTTATCGTAGCAAGTGGTAATAAAACCAATACCGGAAGTTTAAATTAAACTTGATATTGCATAAAAAGGAGGTCAATAAGCGTATTTTTTTCTGAGAGCATTGGATTACTACAAGTATTAAGTATGTAAATCTAATTATTTTTAAAAATCTGGAGGATTCCCACTATTGTATACACTTTTGTAACGACCGGAAATTGGATTTTTGTATGTCATCTCAGAATTCCTTCACAAAAATACGCAATTTTAATATTTTTTTCTCTGTAATTAGGTCGATCACCGACCCTAAAATTTTACAAAGACGATTATCTATATATTTAGAGGAGCTCAAAAAAAAATTATGAAAATCCCATGGATTGGAGCCTAGTGATAGGATTACCGTAATCCCAGGCACAAATTTATTGGGGAGTACCAAGATGTACCGACATTTCTATAGGGATTTGTTAGGGAAACTGAACGCAGGGAGTCCATATTGGGATCCAATTGGATTCTGCACTGTTTCTCGATGAACGCCGTTTGAAAATTCACACCACGTTCGAATGAAAAATATGTGAAAAGACACGAGAAAAAGCTCGGCTTGTTGAATCATAACCTGCCTGCTTCGTGAGCGTATACGTGGGTGGTGATATTATGTCAAAACGCAGTAAAATAAATTTAAAACAAACGATAATTACAGTTGGTCTTTGGTGTTGTGATTCAAATCGATTTTAACGGAGATTCGAACGTTAAGTAAAATTCGAAATTAAAAAAAATATATTATATTGTCTAAACTAAACTGAATCTTAAAATTAAACAAAAATCTTTTGTCTAAACTAAACTGGGAAAGACCGAGCACCATGGTTAACCATTTCTAACAACGTATTAACGAGGCCGTATTAACGTATTAACGCAAGCTAAACGTTGGTAAATATTTAGAGGAAAAAACCCATCTTGCCCATCGTAAACCATATACGTTCAATATTGAACCATCAATAAGGTTTGATACAAGTTTGTGAATTTTGGCTGGCGAATGAAGAGCATTGCTGCCAACCTCAATGCCCGCGAAGTCGTCGTATTTCCACAACACCTAATATTAATCAATGGCAATAATAAATAATCTCGTGACATTAATATATAAACGCATAATTATCAATGACTCAAAATTTCATTGTGAGCTGCATGCAAGATTCACTCACGCAGTTTTTCTCATGATAATGATCGATAATGTTATACTTATTCAAGTTGGTAATAACACGAAAGTTTTTCTTATTTACGTAATAAAAATGTAAAAAAGAATAATTTTGCCCTTTAATTATATATTTCATGACAAATAGCACCTACGGAATAAATCTCTATACCTCGTGGGCATTTGAGATTATATAATTGAAAAAAAATCATAAATCATCATTTGACTCAACTGGACCGCTCCAACCTTAAGATATCCTGTTTTTAAGTGATTTATACTTTTTAAGATAATATTGATACTTTTTTTTTAAGATCCACTTATTTTGTAAATTTGCTTTATAATAACATCTTACAGAATGCGCTAGGATAATGAATCATATCGGATTCTCTTCGATAATATAGAAACCCTTAGGGATTCAAATAGGATTCTACCATTGGATTCCAATGGGAAATCCCTATAAGAATCCAAGGTACGAGCGTGACGTTTTAGTACAGGGATCGAACGCGACGACCCATCAAATCCTTGCTATCAAGAAATAGGGGGACAAGTTTGGGAATCCTATTGGATCCCTGCGACAATTTCTGCTAGGAAGGAACTCGGGAAAATCCGCAGCTCGTGCGGGAACACAATTAAGGGGTCTTCTCGCTTTAGACGTTAAAAAAGCTATTTTCATTATTTTTTCATAGATTTATACACTAAGCGCAAAAATCACAGGATCATTTTCTTTCTACGAAAAATGGCCGTTTTTGAAACAGCTGTAACTCAGTGAAGAATGATCGGAAAAAAATTAAAGCAAAGTATTTTGTAGCGTCAACCTTTAACTTTAATAATCTGATTATAAAAAAATGTATCGTCTTTTCTTAATAAAGATATTGGTTGGTAAACAAAACAAAACATAAAATAAAAAATTTGCTCAAGTTTGACAAGGTGCACGGGGAACAGAAATTTATTCTTCAAAAATCTGTTCTGGCCATTCAAAAGCTTGTACCTTCCCCGACAATTTACTTTTTTTTACAAACCTCTGTGTGATTTTTCTAGCCAAGTTATCGCAGCTAAATGCAAAAATGCATTTTTCCACTTTAACCTGTCATAACTCTGGTCCAAATCATCGCACAGCATCTAGACTGAGATCGTTGGAAATCTTGGATTCCCCCGTACAAAACTGTTTACTTTGGATGTTTTTTTGCATTTTTTTCAACATCATAAAACTTATTGTTTAAAAGTGTGTAAAATGCCCGTTTTTACACTTTTTTGTTTATCATGTAATGACATTATAACAAACGCAGGGGCACTAAAGGTTTTTGCTTTTTTTTAGTTAAGGGTATGTAGAAATACTCCACCAAATTTCAGATCGCTGCCTTTATTCTTTATTTGGGTTGCAACCCCGTTTATTTCGAGAAAATCGAAGATCCGTCTTCTCAAGTACCAGCGCAGAGCGAAATTTCTCGATTTTCAAACAGAAATTTAGAAAACCACGAAAATTTGAGTTCAAGAGTTTTCGAGGTCGCTCATTACGAATCTGAGGTTGAAATGGAAAAATAAAAAATGGCGGATCCAATAGGGCGAATCGAAATCCAAAAATTACTCGAAATTGGATGAAACGCTGTATTCGGGGGTTTTCGAGGTCGCTCATTACGAATCTGAGGTTAAAATTGAAAAATAAAAAATGGTGGATCGAAATGCAAAATTTGATTCAATTCGAATTTGTGATCCTTAATTTCAACCTCAGATCCGTAATGAGCGACCTCGGAAGCCCGCGAACACAGCGTTTCATCCGATTTCGAGTAATTTTTGCATTTCAATCCGCCATATTGGATGTGCCATTTTTTATTTTTTTATTTCAACCTCAGATTCGTAATGAGCGACCTCAAAAACCACTGAACACAGCGTTTCATCCGATGTCGAGTAATTTTTGTATTTCGATCCGTCATATTGGATCCGCCATTTTTTATTTTTCAATTTTAACTTTAGATTCGTAATGAGCGACCTCGAAAACACCCGAACACAGCGTTTCATCCGATTTCGAGTAATTTTTGCATTTCGATTCGCCATATTGGATGCGCCATTTTTTATTTTTCAATTTCAACCTCAGGTTCGTAATGAGCGACCTCGAAAACTCTTGAACACAAATTTTCGTGATTTTCTAATTTTCTGGTTGAAAATCGAGACATTTCATTCTGCGCTGGTACTTGAGAAATCTGCTGTTTTCGTGAAAATTAACGGATCTTCGATTTTCTCGAGATAAACGGGGTTGCAACCCAAATAAAGAATAAAGGCAACGATCTGAAATTTGGTGGAGTATTTCTACATACCCTTAACTAAAAAAAAGCGAAAACCTTTGGTGCCCCTGCATTGGTTATAATATCATTACATGATAAACGAAAAAGTATAAAAACGGGCATTTTACACACTTTTAAACAATAAGTTTTATGACGTTGAAAAAAATTCAAAAAAATATCCAATGTAAACAGTTTTGTAGGCGGGAATCCAAGCTTTCCAACGATCTCAGTCTGGATGTTGTGCGATAATTTGGACCAGAGTTATGACAGGTTAAAGTGGAAAAATGCATTTCTTCATCAAGCTGCGATAACTTGGCTAAAAAAAAATCGCACAGAGGTTTGTAATAAAGAAAATTGTAGAGGAAGGTACAAGCTTTTGAATGGTCAGAACAGATTGAAAAAAAACATTCTGTTCTCCGTGCCCTTGTCAAACTTGAGAAAAAAATTTTATTTGATGTTTTGTTTTGTTTAGCAACAAGTATCTTTATTTAAAAAGGACAATACATTTATTTAGAATCATTATTAAAGTTAAAGGTTGACGCTACAACATGCTTTTTTATTTTTATTTTCCGATCATTTTTCACTGAGTTACAGCCATTTGAAAAAGGGCTATTTTTCGCAGAAAAAAGTGATCCTCTAATTTTTCCGCTTACAAGGAAACGTTACGAGGTCGATGTCTCCGATTTCGATAAAATTTGGCATGCTTGTAGAATGGGCAAAAATCGGCGACACGTATTTTTTTATATCGGCGGAACCCGATTTTTAAGGGTTGAAAAGCACCCTCGAAAATTGGGGTGTTTTTCGTTTTTCGTCGATAACGTTTTAACGGTACAAGATATGGAAAAACTTCCAATTGCAAGAATGTTTTTTTTCGTGTACTATACATTGGAGATGAGAACGATGCAGATAGCAACAAATTTCATATTGTTTATTGCAAAAATACAATTTTTTCAACCGTATCGCCGAGAATTTTTAATCGATTGGGATGTAAATTTGCATACATGTAGAGAATGGAAAAGTACGGATACCGGATTTTTTCTTTTTCCGATATCTCACAATTAAGGGGTTGAAACTGCCCGTCGATTTTTTTGCCGAGAGCATCGTATTATCAGCTAGCCTTTTGGCATTTCGGTCTAAATTCACGTCAATATACGTTCGTGTTATGACGCAATTGCATATCTGTAACATTCCAGCCCCTCCCCCCAACGGTCCCCCTCTCGAAAGGCAAACGTTCAAAGTTCTTACCGTGCGGCATGGATGAAAATTTGTAGAAATAAAAATGGGTTACAAAAAAAGTACAATTAGTCAAAAGAGTCAATACACATTTTCTCGTTTTGGCGGAACGAGGCTCTTAAGGGGTCAACGCACTCTTAAGGGCTCAACGCACCCTTAACAACGTCGTTCTTTCTATAGCTCGTGAACGAGCCGAAATAAAAATAAAGTTCGATGGGAAAAAATGTTGTATTCTTAAACTACTAGACGTTCATGATGATAATGATGAGTACAGCAATAAATGGCGTGTTGTTTACTGCAATAATTCGTGAATTACTTGTGAAAAATCACTTTTCAGTTTTCCACGAATATGGGCAGAGGCAAGGATCGCAATCACGGACTGACTTCGTGCTTCGGGAAGCAACTGGATTACAATTGTATATTTACAATTGCGTCATAACACGAACGTATATTGACGTGAATTTAGACCGAAATGCCAAAAGACTAGCTGATTATACGATGCTCTCGGCAAAAAAATCGACGGGCAGTTTCAACCCCTTAATTGTGAGTTATCGGAAAAAGAAAAAATCCGTATCCGCACTTTTCCATTCTCTACATGTATGCAAATTTACATCCCAATCGATTAAAAATTCTCGGAGATACGGTTGAAAAAATTGCATTTTTGCAACAAACAATATGAAATTTGTTGCTATCTGCATCGTTCTCATCTCCAGTGTATAGTACACGAAAAAATAAGCATTGTTGCAATTTGAAGTTTTTTCATATCTCGTACCGTTAAAACGTTATCGACGAAAAACGAAAAATACCCTAATTTTCAACGGTGCTTTTCAACCCTTAAAAATCGGGTTCCGCCGATATAAAAAAATACGTGTCGCCTATTTTTACCCATTTTACAAGCATGCCAAATTTTATCGAAATTGGAGACATCGACCTCGCAACGTTTCCTTGTTAGTGTACTATAGATATTGATATAAGAGTTGATACGCATAATAAATACTGCGCTGTTGATGAAATCTCGGAAATGGATCATCCGAAACAAAAAAATCAAGCGGTTTTCGATTCAGTATGTTAATGGCACTAGCGCGTATCATACGATTTTTTATATATGCAAAATAACCAAATGGCGGACATTTTTCGAAAAAACAAAAAAACGTGTTGTTTCACCGTTTTTGTCAAGAAAATAGTAAATATAATTTTTTTTAATGCTTGATATGCGCTATCACTATAGTTGTAAAGAATGTGTGGTTTTCATTTCGTAAGGATCGGTTCAATAGTTTCGAAGATTTTCTCAACAAGCCGTCGAAAAACGTTGTTTCGAGAAAAACGCGTTTAAAATTTGTTTAGGTTACATAAATACATTAATTTTTTTTAAATGTATTTCGAAAGTGCATTTATTAAGATCCCTCAAGCCACTATTTTTTTCTACGTATGAATATCGCGACGAAAACGAATTTTACTCTCATTCCGAACCAAAGATTTTACACGCACCAGTTTGATTGTATTTCGTTGCTCCGCAGTTTATTCGATCCCTAGTGAATTGGAGACCACGCGAAGTTTCGCATTTCTTCTTTCCTCCGACTAAACGAAATACCGTCGTTGCGCGCGGAGGGACGTTTTACGATCTTGGAGTTGCGGTGCCTCAAAGCCTCAAGTCTCGCTCTCTCTCTCTCTCTCTCTCTCTCTCTCTCTCTCTCTCTCTCTCTCTTTCTCTCTCTCTCTGTCCCTCCCTCCCTCCCTCTCTCTCTCTCTCCCTCTCTCTCTCTCTCTCTCTCTCTCTCTCTCTCTTTCTCGCTCTCTATCCCTCTCTGTTGGTGTCACGCCTTTCTCACGAACATCCACGAGCCTCACCCTAACTACAGGTATACGTACCTATAGTCATGTCCGTGGACTAAACGAGCGAGCCACGTGACGTGAAATTCGCAGTAAAAAAGCACCTCGACGCCGTTTTGGTGCCGGCGAAGACCTTTGGTCACTTTGCCGATAAAATATGGAACTTATGTTATAACGCGTTCAGCGGGCGAAACCACAGACGCTGACCGCGATAATTGCAGCTAACGCGATTCGCACATTGGGGACTGTTCGACAGACTGTTTCCTTCGATAATTGCCTCAGTATCGGCCAAGAGCATTTTCACTCGTGTCTTTTGAAATGTATGAATGGACAACACGTGGTAAAATAGTAAAAGTGCTGAAGGAAAATATTTGCCATGGAGAAATTCCCCAGGCGATTCTAATTTTCGAGCAAGCTCCAATCTTCTTTTTTATATTAGCCCCAATATTCTCGAGAGACTCGTATCGAAGGTGATACGAGCATGTACTTGGTGGTTATGTGGCCGGTGCTGAATCTTTTTTCCACCTTACCACGTTTTTATTAACCCGCTTTCTTGGTTCTCTGTTTGTACGGCACAAATTTTGCAATCGATTTTTGACGAACTTCCGGATCAGCTAGACACTTGAAATTTTGAACATACCTTAGATATGGATGGCAGACAAATAAACAGCCGGGCAAGTCTGTCACATCGAGAGAAAAAGAGAAAAAAATAAATAAAGAAGTAAAAACCATAGTTTAGTGAAAGATAAAAGATTTAAAAAAATAAAATAATAATATTGATAGTTAATAGTGCATTGGTGACAATTTCTACGATGGTCAAAGAGACAGCCCCCAACGCAAGCGACGCCTGGAGAAGAAGAAGCAAAATTTCAAACACACAAGACTAAAAAGCCGAAAATAAAATTATTTAAGGTAGTTCGGAAGAAAAACCGGAAGTATTTTTATTTTGGTACCCATGAGAATGAAAATTTATGATGATTTTTATAAATACTTACAATCGACATCGGTTATTGAGCACTCGGTTGATCATTATCGATTTTACTAGTGAGTTCATGTTTTAAGCAGTTGGCAATGCTACATAACCTCACTTTAGAAGAATTGAAACATCAGGTTTCAACAACTCGACTAATATCAAAACATGGCGCAATTACGTGTAAGTGGTTGTTGTTGTTTTTTTTACAGAAAATTGATATGCTTTTGTTCACGCAGATATATAAAAAGAGATTAATTGGGCAGTGTTTGAAATTTTATCTCCAGGTAAATATACAGAATGAAAACAGAAGGAATTTTAAAGTTTTCTTAATAAAAATGACATACTATCTATTGCTCACAAAAAAATAGGAGGTTAAATGTTAGTCGATTTTTCAATTGTTTCTTCCGTACCAACTTAAATGAAAAAAAAATTCATTACCATGTTTTTAAAAGGGACTAAAAAGTATAAAATAATTTCTCCTTGCCCCATACAGATCTATAAGCCAATACAGATTCCAAACCACATACAGATGGTCCTGAAAAATTGTGATTGAGAATTTTTAATAGCTATGAAAATACTCGTAAGATTTACAAATAAAAACGTGGGGCGCCTGCAATAGATGGAGTGTAGGGAGTAGCGTCGTTGAGAAATCTCACTCAACAGTTCATACAATTTGCAGTGCATGAGAACTTTTATATATATTTACTCTACAATGACGTAGGATATTTTTGATTGGATGAAAATTGACGATTTGGCTAGGAAATACGACCATTTTATAGGCAAGAAAACCGACTCTTTTTCATAACTACGCTATTTTGTTAGCTTTTTATATTTTTCGAAAATTCTACGTCATTGTACACGAAATAGCTTTCAGTTTAACGACATTTTTTCCTTTTTCGGGATTTTTCCTTTACGATTTCGGCTACTCAATCAGCCGAAATCGTGTCAGCAGTGGAGGAACTTTTTCTTTTGGTGCCTCCGAAGGCAGCGCATAAGTCGCTTGGATCTCAATATTTTTCTACGAAAAAATTGGGTAATATAGGTCAAATATAGCCAAATATATTTTTAATTTTCCGAAATATTTAATTGAGTACCTTTCTTCAAAAAAATCCCGAAAGTCACCCAAATTTGCAGCGTTCACATGGGTATAGCCCCTTAAAAATGTACAATCACAATTTTTTTGGACACTCTGTGTGGGGTTAGGAATCTGTATTGGGTTATAAATGTATATGCGACTAGGATAAATTATTTTATACTTTTAAGTCCGTTTTCAAAATGTGGTTTAACATTTTTTTGCTTTATTTAAATAGTTTGACATGCTAAAGTAGGTTGAAAAAGTAGATCCAAAGTCAGCAGATTTAGCGTGGTTCTTTGAGGAAAAGACATCATTACCGTTCTCTTCTTCATTTTTATTCGTATCTTGCAATGAGATGAATGTAGGCACGAAAAGTGCAACGCGTTTCAGATATTTTGCAGACTGAAATGGTGTAGGAAAAAAATAGCGGTCACCGGAAGTTTGGGTCACAATCCTGTCGTTGATAGTGATTTTGTCTGCGAGAATGGGACTCGGTCCGAACCAGGTTAGTGGCGCCATGCATTCGAGACTAATAATTTATTAGCCATGCTGAGTCCTCGCGTGAGAACGACAGCAGGAAAATACAGCGTAATCTGTGAAATTCGTGCGTGAATGTGTAAAAAAGATTTTGAATTTGGAGTTGCTATATTTGTGGGGTCTGCATGAGCTCGAAATTAAAAAAAAATCGATTTTTTCTAGTCAATACTTTTATAGCCCACGCGGTCTTAACTTTAGTTTGCAACGAATATTTTGTGAAAATTCTGTTTTTTTTTTCAAAAACATGGTTTATAATACTGTGTAAGTCGTGTCCAGCAATTCATTCATCCCATTGGGGCCGGGTTGAAATTCCGAAAATCTGAAAGATCATGCCAGCGAAAGTCTATACAGTTGACTGTAAATGATGTAGAACGTACAAGATTGTCTAGACCAATTTCAAAAGTGACGTAAAATCACTTCTAAATAAAAAAAATTCTTGAAATAATTCGTCGAATTATTGAAAAAACTTCAAACTTTTAAAACTTCCATAGCCGAATCATTTTGACGGTGTTCAGATTTTCGGATTTTGGTCTTTCGAGTAAATTTTTTTCAGAGATTTGATCCTTCGGGGTCGTATTCTTTCGGAGTTTTGAGCGTTCTGAAAATTCAAAGTTCGGAATTTCAACCTGGCCCAATAAATAATTAAAATTGTTTTTTTTTCGATCAAAAGGCGATTTTTCCTACAACTTGACATTCTCGTAATTTTTAAAATTTCAAAAATGTATCCGGTCATATTGAGTTTCATCATTATACTGAGAGTATATTTTTAATATTAATAATATTTTTCATAACAATAACTTCCTTGTTCATCAATATTTTTCAATGGAAAAAGAACAAAAGCTTAGCAAGACCATGTACCATTTTTGTGTAAAATCCCAATAGTATCATTAGAAGAAATATTGACGGTCAAATTGTTTATGAACCTGTCACATATTATGTTCCAAGTTAAAATGTTCTCCCAGTCATAATCAATACGTCTCAGTATTTTCGACTGCGAAGTATAGAGTCTCGTAATATGAGCATTCGCTCGATCGAATTCGCATTCGAGTTCATAGTCAAACTCCCTTTCGACCGCGGTGTTTGAACGCCATCAAAAGCACCGGTGCGAATCAAAACCAAACGCAACCATTAAAACCATACCTATAATTACTTTTTCTCTTTCTCCTTCATATTTCGAGCTTATCTTCATTTCGTCTTAAAAATCTATCTCGCTTGTTTTCTCGATACCATTTATCCATCGAATATTCGGCGCAGGAGTCGACGTTGTCTTTTCTGTGCTACTAATCTTTAGGTCAGTATAATACTAGTCGAAGGAAATGTACAGCGCAGGGTTTACTTCAGACAGCAAATACAGTCAAGGATCTTCTGCTTCTCTCTCTCTCACTCTGTATCTCTATGTACCCTACATATTAATCGATACACACACGCATATATATATCACCCACCCTTCTGAGGAATGCAGTTCCTTCGATTTGCCTCCGGTTATCGCGCTATCTTATAAGCTCCTCTCGTGTAATCATCTACATACCGCGAACTAATAAATATACGCCATACATAAACGCAACATTTATCCGCACCTAGTGTGTCCAATATGTGAATACAACCCTCGAATCGTAATACGAATACACACGCGCATGTACCCATGCATATGTATATATAGACACACACACACACACACACACACACACACACACACACACACACACACACACACACACACACACACACACACACACACACACACACACACACACACACACACACACACACACACACACACACACACACACACCCACTCACACACTCACACACACACACACACACACATGGACCTCGGTGACGAGTTCTCGTCCACATTCACCCTCTTTTATATATATATATATATAATACACGTAAGTGCGTGTGGACGGGAACTCGTCACCGGTATCCAAGTACGTGTGACACGTAGGTATAGGTATAAGGTACGGGGATGTAACAGCGACAGAGATCTCGAAAAGGAAGGAAGGAAGGCGAGTTCGAGCGCACTCGCGCGATTATAAAGAGGAATAAGACCTTGAGAGCGGTCAGCCACTGCGCTCTCGAGAGAGAAAGAGAGCGTGAGACGGTGGGAAGGTGCAAGAGAGGGAATGCCGTTGGGATGCTGAGCAAAGCTCCAGCGGTGCTGGAAAATCGAGATGGTGAACGAGAGAGGTGAGAGAGGTATGAGAGAGAGAGAGGTATGAGAGAGAGAGAGAGAGAGAGAGAGAGAGAGAGAGAGAGAGAACGCCATATTGTTGTGACTACCAACTAACAGCCACAGGGTTCATGTAGACCTCTCGTTATTGCTCTCCACTATACTAGGCAAACGCTCGCGGTCGCAACCACCCACACTCGCTCCATCTCTCTCTCCCTCTCTCTCTCTCTTTTTCTCTCGTAACGGGTACTTGGAGAACACTCGCGTGAACAACAGTCAAGAGAAGCTGGAGAAGGTAGCGTCAATTTTCACCTCTCTTAAGCCCAGTTTAGAGGAAGAGAGAGGGCGAAGAGGAGGTGCGACTCGAACGCGACTACAGCAGCCAGCAACTAAGGGAGAAATGTATACCGTCGGAGGAGTGGGAGGCAACGAGAGCTCGAGAGTCCTGATGGAGGAGCCGGTTTTTCTCACACCCACCGCATAGCATCACTCGCGTATAGCCGCGAAAGCGTACGATTACGCGAAAGAGTTGGTGCTAATTTGGACCACCGGGCTAATTTTGGTATATCCGCTGTTTTTCAATGAGGGAGGAGGCAAACAAATGATTGGTATCCGTTAACTCGAAGGATGCTTCGACGCATCGTTGCATGCGCCATTCGAGATCAACGTCGCGTCGCCCATCTGTGGCGGTGCAAAGTGGCGTAGCTTTGTCTTAATCTTGGCACGCAATTCGCATATCGCGCGTCAATTGGCAATGTATCGGGTCGATGTAAAAGTTCGTTGCCAATGCTTGTCGAAAAAAATGGGGCGAACTTTTCCATCACCGATAGGTAAATTGTGCATGTAGATAAAACTGTTAAGGCGGGAGCCTAAATTACAAGGTCTGGAAAATCGGTTTTTTAATTGCTTACATCGATAGATAAACTATTCAAGAATATATTTACAAAGTTACAGAGGCCAATTGTACATATTTTCGAAGATACAAGGCTGGAAGCAGAGAAGCGATTGATATTTGACATGATATTTCCTCCTATTGAAAACTTTGAAGCGTGTGTTCTCCAGTTTTCATTTTCACGCTTTTTCGAAAGTGGCGGGCGTGATAGCAAAAAAACTAAACGACCTATTGAATCAAACCAAAGTTTATTTCCTTCATTATGAAAATCTCTTCACAGTTAATTAAAAAAGTCGTTGAAAAAGTATTTTTCTTTGTCAATTATAGATAAGTTAGGATTCCACGATTTTCTGAGCTTTTTCTTAATTTAGCGAGAAGAAAAATATATGACAATTGAAAATTGTATTGGTCTATTTGGTCCAGTCAAGAATAACGAGTTACATATTTCCCGCCGATTGGGGACTGCAGTGGCAAGACGCACATGGAATAGGCTGATAAATGTGCAGTCATTTAATGTTTCATGTTGACATTTTTTTTTATACATTTTAAATCTACATGAAAAGATACCTCAATGTTTACTGGGCTGACTTATTTTTTCAATTATTTTTGCCGCACACTACTCGTACAAACTCGTACTAATTGACTTATTTTTTCCCTTCTAAGAAAGCCCCGAAAAAACGCTTTTTTGGATCTTCTAATTCAGGCTTCCGCCATAAAAAAGTTCGGCTGTGAGAATTACACAAATTTGCTGCGACTGCTACGTAAAGAATTCTCAAAGTATTTTATCATTTTTTACTCATACTATGGTCGCATTGTCTCTGCTCTGTTCGGTGTTACACGATGGTGACGTTTGCATCGATAAAATTCAACGGAACTGTTTTTGTTGGAATTTTTGTTTCATCATTCTGACGGAATGAAAAATGTCATCGGCGACTTTTCTAGCAATTTCAACGTACAGGGTTTGGTTTTCAAGAATTTTCAGCTCATTCGTCAATGTAACGCGTTACTCTCGATACATTGACGAGTGCGTTAAGGGAGGACACCACTGTAACCACCCATTTTTCACCGTTTTCGTTGGATTTTTTGTTTAAAGAACGGAATAAAATCCATCGCCAAAAGAAGTGTTTCCAAAAAAAAAAAAACGATTTTTCGATAATTTTAGTGGTGTCCTCCCTTAAAAAATGTTGGAAACAACATCGAAGATCGCTCGCCGAGGCCGATATAGCTGTACGCAAACTTCAAAGTGGAGGCCCGGATACGCGCGCGCGTATGAAAACACGTCATCGGGTTCTGAGAAAAGCGAGGGGTCCATATTAGCACCAACTCCTCCACAGAAGCGCACGGGGACTGAACTAGCTGGCAAAAGGGCGTTCAACCGATCGTCCAACACTCGAAATAATGTGGGCGAAGCCTTTCGGTTGTTCGGCCGTCGATACAAAGAATCACGTATCCACGCGCATATTCAAGAACGCGCGGGGCCTCACGTTCGGTCATTTCCACGTTCGAGGAGTGGTCCATTGCACCCGCGTACTGCAGTCGCTCGCTGCCTCCTTCTCTCGAGCTTCGGAGAGTCATAGCGCGGCCTCGATCGTAAATGAAAGACGAGCGAGAAACAGGGAGGGCGAGAGAGACGGACGAAGGAAGAGCATGCATATGTGCACCATTATCGCACGCTACGATGGAGTAAGGAATTTCACCCGATACGAACGTTCAACTGGCTAAATATCGATATATAGGTATGCGATTACGTACGCACACTGAAACTAGTCACTTTGTCTCTAATTTCTCGCATTAGCAAATGTATTTTTAGCGGGGGGGGGGGGGGGCATATTTTGAAGACTAAAAAAAGGGTCAGTTTTTCTTTTTAGAGAATCGAATTTTATGAAACACTAATTTAACGGTTCACCTTCACGCAACGTTTAACCATCGTACGAATAAACAAAAAATTGATAATTTTCGAAGCATATTGAAAAATTCGTAGAAAATCATTGAAGAAATAGGAGAATTGAAGAAAAAAATTCGTAAGTATTTAAATAAGTCATGACGCGTGTTTTGAGTAGCAACTATTTATTTCACTATTTGTTGAACAGATGTTCTCGAAAAAAAAAAATTAACAACTGTTCAATATTATCTTAAATTTAAAAAAATCGTAGAAAATCTTTGAAGAAATAGAAGAATTGAAAAAAAAATTCATAAGTATTTAAACAAGTCATGACCCTTGTTTTGAGTGGCAACAATTTATTTCACTATTTGTTGGACAGATGTTGTCGAAAAAAAAATTCATTGACAACTTTTCAGTATTATCTTAAATAAAAATTGATGTTCTCCGATGTTCAATACGGTTGATTATTATCGATTTTTGGTCGGGTCACAAAGCTATGGTGTCAGCAAATTGAACTTTTTTCTTACAAGTGTACGTAGAAAATATCCTTAAGGGGAAGAAATAGCTTTGGACCCTTCAAAAAAGTTAAGTTATTTTTTAAATAAAAAGTTAGTGTAACATCTTGCACTGAGAAAACAACGTATTTCTATGTGCCAGGATTTGTTAACTATGAACAAATGGTCAAGTTGGATATGGCGGATTAATTATCTTCTTACAGTTAATGAATCATTCATTTGAGCCTCTGCATGTTTCACACATAAACATTTGGTAATAGTTGGGAAACGGAGACTTTAATGGAACGTACCCGTTCTTAACAGCCAATATATATACAGTTGGTGTAACCCAATTCTTCGTATTAATACACCGGAAAAAAAAATTCGTTCATCCAACCAAAATTCAGTTTGTTTAACAAAATGTATCTTTAAATACGTTCAACTTAATTTTTTGTCAGGTAATAGTCGCTGGGGGCTAAGTCTAGAGAGTACGGAGGATGCGGCATCAATTCAAACTTCAATTCGTGGATTTTGGACATGGCAACAATCGACGAATGCGCTGGTGCGTTATCGTGATGAAACAAAACTTTTTTCTTCGCCAAATGAGGTCGTTTAACTTGCACCTCGTGCTTCAAACGTTGCAATAACTCTGCGTAGTATTGACTAGTGATAGCCTTACCCTTTTCAAGGTAATCAATGTATATAATTCCTCTCGCATCCCAAAAAACAGTAGCCATAACCTTGTTTGCCGATAAAATTGTTTTTGCCTTCTTTGGGGTTGGTTCCCCTTTTCCAACCCACTGTTTTGACTGTTCTTTATTTTCAGGAGTGTAGTGGTGGACCCATGTCTCATCAACAGTTATGAATCGACGCAAAAATTCGTTTGGATTACGCCTATACAGCGCCAAATTGTCGGTAGAAATGGCTTTTCGAAGCAGTTTTTGGTCGAGCGTTAGCAAACGCGGCACCCACCTTGCACACAGCTTTTCCATGTTCAAATGGTTGTGCAAAATATTTCGCACACGTTCAGCTGACATCCTACAGGTCTCAGCTATCTCATGCACTTTCAACCTGCGGTCTTCCAACACTATTTTATGGATTTTGTCAATCATTTCTGAAGTTGTGACTTCAACGGGCCGTCCTGAGCGAGGCTCGTCAGAGGTGCTCACACGACCCATTTTAAATTCAGAAACCCACTGCTTAATAGTTGAATATGATGGGGAGGAGTCCCCTAGTGCTGAATCCATCTCTTTTTTTATTTGTTTTGGTGTAAAACCTTTCAAATAAGTATTTGATGACAGCACGTTTTTCCAATTTTTCCATTTTTACGAAAACAACGGAAGCGTCTCGCGCAATGTGCTCTCAAACGCAAACTAACGTAGCGATTGGGCTAAAACTGTACATACAAGCTCGGTAGGAATGGTACTGTAGGACGCCGCTCCAAAACTAGACCTAGTGGCACCATCTCTTGGTCAGGCCGGAAACGTTTCACCCCACCCTCGTATCGGTGTGAACTGTAGATTATTTAGCATGTCTGAGCAACTGTTAAAATAACAAAATTTCGAGACAACAAAATGCATTTTGCACATTCAACGATTTCTTTTTCTCTGTGTATACTATAAATACTTGTTTCCCATAACTGAGGCGTTTATTCAATGAGATCAGTGGAAAAGTTGTCCCAGCTGTAAAGGATAGTTGAGCAAACGATATTTTATATCCGCACAAATGAAGATTTGTGTATAATTACCAAATTAATATTGGGACAAACCCATACATTAATTGTCGGCAGATGAATGTGCAAATGAATTAAGGTAGCACTACATATAGTGCTAGTGGGCAAGTGTACAAGGAACAACTCTGATAGAAAATAAGAGTAGTTCCTTGCTATTTGTAGAAGGCAAATCGTTGCTCAACGATTTGTCCTCTACAAGTAGCAAGTCCGTTAATCGGAGGACAACAAAGATGGTAGCATCAATACGTCGTGGAGCAAGAAACAACTCTCATAGAAAATAAGAGGTAGACCGGTGCCGCGGTCGACGTCTTGGCCACCCCTGCTCTAATGCATCATTTCATATTCTCTATATATACTTTCGAAAGTTTCCTAAAGGTTTGGCAGGCCCCACAAAACAAGCAAATAGTTAATTGATGCCATCGGCGCAGAGAATAAATTCACGTTTTGATGGTCACAAACTGATATTCTCTAGGTAAGTGGGCATGTGGTCACGCACAGTCTCCAGTGTCCCTCGATCGCGTATCTAAGTCGCGTCTGCGCACGAACGAGCTTGTGCGACAAAGGGCTATGGTAGCGTAGAAAGTAAACGATCTTGCCAAATGTAACTCAACTTATCTCAAGTACAGATTTTTTAGCTATTAACAAATCATGATTTGAGACGCGTCGTCGATTTTTTAAGTTATTTGCTAACTATTAACAGGGCTATATTTGATTCAACTGACGATTTTTTAATTATTACCAAATATTCAGTTCGTAATGAGTGTACGACTGTTATCTCAAAGATCTATGGGGTCAACATCTTAAGGCTTTAGGCCACAGTAACGGGTATAAAATCATGTGCGAATTGAACCATTTTTTTCGTATGAAAATGTGATTCACTCATGAAATTAATTACACATCTATTTAGTATGAATATTAAGCTGTCAGAATGTTTTTTTTTTTCGATGTACAAAATGGCCGACTATTCGAAACCTCTCGAAACAGTTTTTTTCCAATTAGCGTGACAAATAACTTCAACAATTTTCACTCGATTTACTTCAAATTTAAAAGTTATGTTCCTAATTGCATTTCGCGGAGAAGTAAGTAGGGAATTTCTGATTAATCGAAGTCTTTTCATTTTATGAGCAGTTTATGAGTAGTTATAACGAAATTTTTCCCTGAAAATTCATTTCTTAAGTTCAAATACTTACAACTTTTGAATAAAACAATAATTTTTAAATTCCGTATGTACTTCTCTAGGTATTCCAATGTAGATTGACGAGAATTTTGGTTTTTTGTTCTAGGTAAAAAATTGTGGATGCTAAATGTCACGCCGCGGAGCGCCTCAAAAAAGATAACAAAAGAAAATATTAATAGCCGGCCATTTTGTACATCGAAAAAAAAAATCTTTTTTAACAGCTTGATATTCATACTGAATAGATGTGTAATTAATTTTATGAGTGAATCATTTTTTCATACGAAAAAAAAAGTTAAATTCGCACCGGAATTTATACCATTTACTGTGAACTAAGGCCTTAAATACAAATCCATTAATAGTTGATAAATACTTATTTGCGTTAAATAGAGAAGCTGTCGCGTCAACTGTGTGACTCTTGGCTCAAATAGGCCGGGATAGTCGTTTTGAATGGAGATCAGTTAATTGTTGTGACATGTTCATTTGCATTGAACACAGGATAGTCACGGCAACTGTACGTCAACGGCCCCAAATCTAAATATATTAATTGTGAACAAATCTCTACTCTTTTAAACTGTATTATCATATCACAATTTCAATTCGTTATTCGATGACCACAAACATCTACTGAGTTAAGGGAAATCAAACTGATCAAATGAAATATTATTTTTTAAGAAATACTATGGCTATAAAATGCTGTCATGAGAACACGAATATTTCTTAACGACTAACAAATTTTGTGACACTTAAGGGGTTAGGCCACTCTAGAGGCCGAAAAAATAGGCTTTTCGGGGATGTTGTTTTCAGAAAAACTAAAAAATAAATCGAGATTACAAAAAAGGGTGTTCATCATACATTTCAGTGCCTGTATACAATCATTTTTTTAAATCGATAAACTTCAAAATGGCGGCTGTGCAGCGTTTATCTCAAAACTGCATTTTCTAAGTTGGCCGAAAACATAACTCACACAATTTTCAACCGATTCACTTGAAATGTTGAATATATCTTGAAAAATACATTGTCTATGGAAATCCGTGGGATTTTTTTTTGTTATATTGCATAGTTCATTTATTATTAACAATTATCTGACGATTTTTAGGCAAATTTTTCACTTTCCAAAAATTTGCCTAAAAATATTTGAGGCTGAAAAAAAATTTCGGCCTCTAGAGTGGCCTATGGCCTTAATGAATATTTAAATAAAAGTGCCGACTAACCGTATTTCTTTACTATAAATAAATTGTTTTCGCAGTGCGAAAACATGATAGAAAAAATTTGATAGAAAAAATTCTCAAAGTATTTCTGATGTTATAGCTTGTAAATGTGATTCGTCTACGCTTGACGCTGGCACACGCTGTAGGTGTCGTTTGGCGTAATAACCCTTATAGGTTACTACTCCGTAAGTTATTGATTTAGTGATTAAACGTAGTTACTGCTAATGATACACATTCTGCAAAAATAAACAAAATACTGAAGAATCTTTTGACTAATCGGTAAGTTATTGAAGTCATTGAATGTTTATTCATCAAAACTTCAAACGTGTTTTTCTCAAAACCGCATTTTCAAAAATTGGCTTAAGCCATAACTAAAAAAAGAGTTGATCGATCCCGTTTAAATTTTCCACACATTTTAATAACAATGTTACTTTGCACTTGAACGTATAGGTTTTGAAAATTTATTTGGATAAAGTATTGTTTATTGCCAAGTAACTCAAAATGTTTAGGTAAAAATAGAATTTTTGGTTGCACGTGTGCCATTGATTTCATTTTCTTTATTTTTTGACTTTTTTTGTTCACGCCAATGTTGATGATGACGAAATATGTCACTGTTTTATTTCAAATCAATACAACTGAAACTAGAGCTCATCTCGTCGTTGTACAACTCACGTCCCAGCCTTCCGGAAAATAGGGCCATAACTCCACTATTTTTAATTGTTTTGTGAAGAAAGTACCTTGTATTAGTGAAACGTAATAACGAAGAACACCCTAAGGTACAAAAGTGTAAACAAACCGATTTTTGAAATAGCACAAATTTACTTTATTTCAGCTGCCCAAAGGTATTTGCGCCCTTAAAGACCTGAAAAAGGAGCAATTGGTCTGAAACCGAAATATGCTATTTTAGCATACTGTTCTTTAGCTTGTACTGTCACACTCTAAACAATTTGACGCAAACTTTCGAAAGCGTTTTGCCCAACTCTGCTAACATTGTGTAACAGCATAACTTGAACAAATTTCATTCGATTCATTTAAACTTTTAACAGTATCTACCCAACTAAATCGTTTACAGAAATATGCAGCAATTTCTCGATTTGACGAAAATGCCTCTGTTTATGAACAATTATTTATGATTTTACTTAATGACATTTCTCAAATGCGTATCGCTTTTATAAAAAAAATTATATTAATTTAAAAGTCCCCTACGTATTTCTCGAGTTTTTTTCATGTAGATTACGGAAACCGTTCGTATTTTTGTTTAGGGTCCGAATTTACGGGGTTTTTGGAAGTCACGGAGCACCTCTTGCAAAAAAACTTAGGCTTCCAAGACGCCACTTTTGGGAGAATTAAAAAAAATGGCTTCAAATAAATTTTCCCAACCCACATAATTCCAAATAAAGCGGTCGCTTTTGCGGAATTCTTTTTATTAATGGTTTTATATTTTTCGAGACATGTACAGGAAATTTCTTCGAATAGATTTTCCCAACGCAAACAAAACCAAACACAGCACCACTTTTTGGGGATTTATTTTCCAATGTTTTCATATTCGTCGAGCCATGTGCAAGAAATTTCTTTCCAATAGATTTTCCTAAATTAATCAAAACCAAACTAGACGGCTGTTTTCGGGAATTCGCTTATTCCAATGTTTTTATATTCTTCGAGCCATGTACAGAAAACTTTTTCGAATATATTTTTCCAACCCTAGCAGACCCGAACAAGACACTGCTTTTGAGGATTTTTTTCTATGCTTTCATGTTCTTTGCATATATAAATTTCTTCGAATAAATTTTTCCGACCCAAACAAACCTAAACAAGGTGCCACTTTGGTATATTTTTTTCTAAAAGTTTCACATCCTCTGAGTGATGTACAGAGTTTTTTTAAATAGGTTTTCCCAAACCAAATAAAACGCCACTATTGCGGGACTTTTTTTCCTAATGGTTTCAAATTCGTTGACCCATGTAAAGAAGGTTTCTTCGAATAGATTTTCCCAAACCAAACAAAACGCCATATTTCGGGGATTTTTTTTCAATGCTCCGATGTTTTTCGAGCTATGTACAGTGAATTTAGTTGACAAGATTTTTCCAATCCAAGCAAACCCAAACATGGCGTCACATCGAGGGATTTTTTTCTTTAATGCTTTCAAATTCTTTAAGGCGGGATATACATTTAGACAGGAAAAAAGTAAGCAATATTGAGGGATTTTTTAAACTAAGAAATAATTTTTCTGCAATTATCATGCTTTAGGTATACTTTAATACTATATTGAAGTATACAAAACAATTTTTTTTAAATTGATTCATCACCAAAATGACATAGCTTTAGCAGAGTGTTACAGCAAGGTCGCCGCGGGAGTTGCGGATCGGCGTGCAGTCTAGCTTCCCGCAGACTTTGATTTGCAAACATTTTTTCAGTTAGAACATGTATACTTTCTATGTGACGGTAATTAAAATGAAGAAAATGCAAATTTAAGAAAATGGCACGCATTTACACAAAAAATCAACATTTTACGCAACATTTCTGTAAAATGTGGATGAAAAAAGTCGTTTTTTTTCTTCAATTTTTCAAAAACAATTCTCGTCAAGCAGAAGGTACCAATATTATCAATATTTCTACCAAATTTTAACTCAATCGGCTTAATCGTTTTTGAGTAATCCTGCACGCCAATTTCGATAATGCAGTTTTGAGAAAAACGCGTTTGAAGTTCACGCCCGTACATGTGCAGTAAAGTTGTTCGAATAAACTTTCGAGTCATTCTAGTCTTCAAACACCAAAATTCTCGAAATCATAACCACTTTTTGGGCCTCTGGAGGTAACCCCTTAAGAATTGCAATCGCGTCTGCTGATTTTATAGCAGGCTCGGTTAAGAGGTGAGAACATTTAGAACAGGAAAAAATTTGCAGATTTTCATGATTTTTTTCCAAAGGAAAGATTTCTTCACCATTTTTGAGACTTAGGCTTTTATTACTACTTTTAGCTGTTACATGGAATTTTTTTTATTGATATTTAAAAATGCCAGTGTTACGGCATGGTCTACTAAACTGCATTTTCAAAACTGGCGTGACGTATAGCTAAAAAAGTAAACGAGAGTAATTTTCATTTGAAAATGTAGTCATTTTTTCGGAAAATTCTGGCAAAAGAAGAACGGAGGTTACCGCACTCGTTTATTAAATATTACATTTTAAAGTTTACATCAATCTCCACTTGATTGCTTTGGTTGTACGCCATTACCATGGCAGTCACTGTAGTCAACCTAAGAGCCTCGAAATACGACTCAACCATGCGACGTTGCCAAAGCGCGTATCTATTTCAATACAATTTACAAACATCAACATTTAATCTTCTGATAATCCTAACTCCTTCAAATTACCATATATGTGAATAATAATTACGATTATCTACCGTACATTGGGAAATTTTCGCGACATTCAGTCGTACACGTCATTAATATTTTGCTACACTAAGTTGGCACTGGTGACGTCACACAATGTATTAACATAGGAACTTCGTTTCTCCCCCCGTCATTGAAAAATGATTTAGCAACAACCTTAGAGATTACTAAGAAATTAAAAAATAGTCACAGCCAAAAGTAGTAATAAAACATACAAAGTCTCCAAAATGTTAAAGAAACCTTTCCTTTAAAAAAAGTCATGAAAATCGGCAATTTTGTCGTTGCCTAAAGGTATCTCCCCCGCATAACACACCGGATTACAGTCTCGCGTAGTTAAAATCGCATCGACACCCACCGAATAATAAAAATGAAAAAGAACCGCGACGATACTCGCGCGTAACCTTTTCCAGCTCAAAGTGTACAGAGTGCGGACTATCCGTCGCGATTGAGCAAAACGCGTGGGTCTATCACCTTACCCCTCCACCTCGCTGTTTTCTTTCGCTCTGTCGCGTTTACGCTCAGCATTTCATTTCCAAGGGTGTGTCTCGTGCTTAATATGCAAGTCTCTCTCTCTCTCTCTCTCTCTCTCTCTCTCTCTCTCTCTCTCTCTCTCTCTCTCTCTCTCTCTCTCGCAGATTCTCAGATTAATATGTTTGGTATTATTAATTTTTAAAACTCCAGCGCAATTCTAGTTGTACTCACCATTTTTCATCGTTTCATTTATCTCAGTGGTACACCCCCGCGTCGTTTCAATCTTCGACTCGGCGCTGGGACACGATGACTTGTCTTCGGGATTGTTCGCGTTCTTGTTGCTGCAACGATAAATATTTATCGGCGATTAGTTCGCAAGAAGTTCGCTTCCCCCCCGAGGATATCTCGTTTGCGTTTCAATTTCCAAGAATTTTCCCATCGAGCCAACGACCGTGCATATTATCACGATATTACTCCCTCGTTAAATCATTCCTCGCTCGTTACTTCTGTCTTTCTTTTTTTCTTTTCGTTTCTCCCATCCGCGCCAATAGCGCGCCCAATTAACCTTTTCTCTGGACCGCTCGGGTACAGGTTCGTTGACACAGCCTGGCGTTTGGCCGGCGCGCGATCTTTCGCCATTTCGAGTGTTAACTCGTTTCCGGCTTGTCCCGCGCGGCGCACGTAACTCGCATTAAAATCCACCACGATGAAGGCTACGCTTGGGAAAATATACATAATTGCAAGCTTTCGCAATTTCTCGACGCGCGGGAAATATCTCCACGGTTCTGGGCTTCGTCACGCGAATTCTAAGTTTCTTTTTTTGCTCTTCTTCTTTCTCGTCTTTCCGAGCTCGTCCCGGGACGTGGCGCTCCAGTCTGGCGAACCGAAGGCAAATTTCGGAGCCCCTTAACGGGGTACATGTACCTAGGTGGGTGAAAAAATTGCATCTCCCTAAAATATTTTTATTCGATAGTATCACCTTCTAAATATATTCCCTGAAAATTATAATGAAATATTCGTAAAATTGAATGAGTTACAGCTTCTGACAATCGGCCGAGCAAAAGGTAGCAGCAGCATACTTCAAACTTTAAGGGGTCTTCTCACTTTAGACGCTAAAAAGGCTATTTTCATGCATTTTTTGATAGATTTATATTATAGATATTGATATAAAAGTTGTTACACTTAATAAATACACTTTCGAAATACGTAAAAAATGTTCTTTTTTTAAATTTATTCTAGTCACTATTTATATAGACGAAAATGGTAGTTAAAAATGTAGGTCTCCGCTGTTGATGAAATCTCGTAGATGGATCATCCGAAACAAACAAAAAATCAAACGGTTTTAGATTCAGTATGTTAATGGCTATAGCGCATATCATACGATTTTTGATATATGCAAAAATAACAAAATGGCGGACGTGTGTCGGAAAACAAAAAAAAGTGGTTTTTTACCGTTTTCGACACAAAAATAGTAAATATCAAAATTTAAAAAAATTGTTGATATTTGCTATTGCTATAGTTGTAAAGAATATGTGGTGTAATTTTCGTAAGGATTGGTTCAGTAGTTTCAAAGATTTTATCAACAAGCCGTCTAAGAACTTTTATAGCAATATCTATAATATAAACCTATTAAAAAATCATGAAAATAGCCCTTTTTAGCGTCTAAAGTGAGAAAACTCCTTAATCGCGGTTTTCTCGAAACACTGTTTTCAAAGTCGGTGGACACGATATCTTGAAAACTACGTGATGGATTGTTTCTAAATTTGCAGGAGATACGACGAGAAATATTTGAAGGTAGTTGACGATCGCACTTTTTCAAAACCGATCTTCATTTTTTAACAGTTACGTAAAAATCACGACTCTTTTCATCGATTTTTCATGCTCGAGTTTCAATTCGTCGCCACGTTGTTGAAAAAAAAATATTTAAAAAATCGGAGATCGTCAACGTCTCGTATTTATTGTTAACTTGGATAACCACTTTGGTTTTTAGATTTCGGATGGACCGTTTAAGCTGGAGAGTGTCCACCGCTAAACGTCGCAAAAAAGAAATCTGCCGGTAGCCATGTTTTTGTTGTTTTTCTGTGTTTTTTCGTGATTTTTTTAAAGGCTCCCAATATATGTACCTTTGTGTTGAAAAACAACAATTTGAAAGGAACAAAATGCTTTTTTTTTCACGAACCATTTTCCAGAAATAAAAATTCGTAATTTGGTCTTTTTTGGGCTTCTAGGTAGATGTAGATTCTTAATTCTCTCATTAGTATATAAAGGCACCACCGAACGTGCGATCTAAGAACTTTAGACTCGCTCTTGTCGAGGCGGCAAGCGGAGAAAAAATTTGCATTGGCAAACAAAGAACACACATCGAAAGTGCGAAATCGATAAGTGGGACTCTTGGGAAATTCACCTTTCTTGAGCAAATCGAGACGATGTTGAACTTTACATTGTCGGCATGTAACAAAATTTCTATTTTCATTTATTTTCTACTATCATTCAAATTTATTTTTGGAAATTTAGGCTGTCGATCCCCGTGTAGAAATTTGAGTCGGGAAAAAGTACTGCCCCTGATCTGCCTTCCCGAGATGATATCAGGCTCTGGTCAGGCCTTCCACCCTGGAATAGCTTCGCAATGTAACGGGTCTAAGGTTAGGTCCCGAACCGCTGTTCCCTTTCTTGGGAACTGATCAGGAACGGGCCGGAGAACAAGCAGTTAATGATCTGGGAATGTCGATAAAACCAACCTTAAAATTACTTTTGTTGATATATAGAGGACAATAAAAATGAAAAAAAAAAAAAAAAAACAAAGTCGTCGTCGTACTATAGATATTAATAATTCACCGTGATAATGCGATTACATTTATTGTAATTATATTCTCCATCATATCAGCATATAATTTTCGTTGACTTTCATAATTTATTCTTTATGATAGCATTGTCAGACGTCGATTATTCTTGAAGAAAATAATATGATGATAAAACGAAGTATACAATTACAACAAATGTAATCATATTATTACATTCAATTATTAATATCCTTGAAGACGCAAAAAGTATTATTTAATAATAGGTTAGGATTTAATATTCAGGAAATGTCAATGTTTTCCCCAGGAAAAGGTTTTGTGATATTCCTAGTCTGTTCCACAAAAGGGCCCGGTTAGGTAAATCGGACGAGGCAAGCCACGCCTGGACCAGACGTCGAGTCGGGAATGCCCGATCACATTTCTGCACGGGTCTGCAGTGAAAGGCCCAAAACGTGCGAGTGATTCTCGTGGTCTGAATCTGCCAAGAAGAAAAACTCTTCGGTCAAACTCGAAAGATTAATTTCCATTGCACTCCAACGGTGCAAGCTTCAAGATCGTGAGCTGGAGCGGTCTATTTTGTCCAGCAGCCCTAAGCCTCCCTTTCAACCTCCGGAGGCCCAGAATAGCGAAGGCTAGATTGGTGATGGACCCATTGTACTAATATTATAACAAAATCATTTAGTCATGTAACAATATTATAGGGGGAGATACCTTTAGCCGGGGAACACGTTTGCTGATTTTCATGATTTTTTTTTTCAAAAGGACTGATCGCTTCACCTTTTTTGAGACGTCGGGTATGTTTTTCTACTACTTTTGGCTGTTACATGGTATTTTTTGAATCTTTATTAAGGTAGTCGGCCCGGTGGCTGTCAGGGTCCTAGTGCTCGTCACGTTTACGCATTAAATAAGTGTTTTGAGATAAATATCAGTCCTTCGTGTAGATCTGTGGTATGTTAGCTTCCAGGAGGTAATTTACTATGTTGTATTACATTTTCACACCCGTAAGTATACGTATAAAAGAATAGTCAAATTAAATATATTCCGCTACGACGTCTAGCTGTCATCCCGCGTAGAAATTCTGATGGGACCCAAATCAGGGCCCGATCAGATTGCCTGACTGCCCTGGTAGGGCACTAATAAGGCAGCCTGGAAGGGCCCTACTAGGAAATGTAACGTTGTGTCACATATGGGCCTGACCTGGATGCCTGATCAGGCCCCTATCAGGTTGCCTGATCAGGCCCCTTTTAGGTTGCCTGATCAGAAAGAAATGCATATAATATTTCAAAAATCCAAAATGGAATGAACCACTTAATTTAAAGTTCCACTGCAATGAATTTTTATCATAATTCGTCATTCCCTGGCCTGCTTGAAATGTTTTTGTTCGAGGAAAATATTTCGCATATATGGGAATCGAACCTCGTACCTACCTACCCAAAGCTAGGCACGCTGCCCCTATGCTACCGAGTGCTTGTAACATCTTGGTCCCGGATATGGCATAAGAGACCAAATGAATTCCTATAATTATTTGATGTATCACATAAAGTGTATCAATTAGTTAACATCATTGTGACAATTAAAGAGATTTATCGAATAACATGCTATAGATTTTTTAAACTTAACCTTGTTTGTGTCTGTATATATACATACATATATATATATATATATATATATATATATATATATATATATATATATATATATATATATATATATATATATATATAATTCCTCTCTCTCTTCGCCTTACAAAGATGCCGAAATCTTCTAACACGTATTCGAGTTGCATAACGTTTTTTTTCGTGACAGTCCATAGCACCTTTTTTTAAATAGATTTCAGGAATGCATCGAAACTCCGAAGCTACGATGCTGTAAAATCGAAGTTCCCATGTGGAAAAAAAATGGTTATTTGCATCTATCGACTGCTGAGGCAGTTATAGGGCAAGCCTATTTATGGCCTCATCAGGGAAAGCCATAGTAGGGCCTATCAGGGCAAGCCTTGGTAGGGCCCTATCGTGGAAAGCCTTAGTAGGATCTTATCAGGGACGGCCTTAGTAGGGCCATTTCAGTATAGCCTGATTTAGGGCCTAAATACTACCGGCCCGATGGGGGCCGGATCAGGATGTCCGTAATAGGTGTTACCCGTATCACACCCCCATCGGGGCCTGATCCTGGTCAGGCTAACCCTGAGAAATTTATATTCGGGCTTTCGGCCGAATTCTTCATTGAGAGGTTAACGTGAACCATGTCACATCTCGGGTGATTTGAGAATGCCTGTAGACTTGCGTGAAGTAAATTTTCCTTCACGTGACTAACAAAGATTTTAGTTTTGCGTTCAGCATAAAAAATTATAGTTTTATGTTAATTTCAACGAATTTTCATATATGACGATTACCGGTTCAGCAACATAAATACTCTTCCGATTAATCGCCACGGCTGTCGATAACTGGGACAATGTTAGCAAAAAAAGAGTCTTACGAATCAAATATTAGTTTATAGAAAATCAGAGAAGAAATATTGGGTCCGTAATTATCATTGTCTGAAGGATGAACGGACCAGTAATCATCATGCACATATTCGATATAGTAAAAAGATATACATGTCTAAATAAATGTTGTCGATTACTGCGTCGTGACCATGTCTATAGCTGGGCATGTCTTGAACACATGTGAACAGCACTCGATCGAAATAATATTAAACATTATTTTATGAAAAAATATTTCTTTATAATGGCAACAAATAAATAAAAATTATAATTCTGAAGTAATAGGCAATAATTAGTTTTATTCTTTAAGGGGGGATTGTCTTTTTTTTCGCAAAATTTACCGCTTTTTGGGAATTTTTTTGTGAAGAAAGTATACAACGGAAAACTTGTGAAACTTGGCATATAGTTTTATTGATCTGTTTACTACATACAAAAACATTTTTAAACAATTTCATCAAAAAATCCACCTCCCACCCCCCTCGACGCGCGATGGTCCTTTTTTGATGGTGTGCACGATTTCTCAAAAACTATTCAACCGATTGCCTTCAAATTTGGACAGAATGCTCAGCTGACATCCTTTTATCGTTTGATGAAGCAAAAAAGCAATACGTTTAATAGTTTTTTATTTATAACAAAAAATCGATCAATTTTTTTCGAAAAATCGATACTTCAAGTTCAAAACGTCACCAAATCGTCAATTTTGTTTTCCCCTTCATCGAACGATAGCTATATGTGTCTAAAGTAAAATGCTTTTTGGGTTTTTGTTGCAGGATGAACGTGAAGGCTGTAATCGTGCACACCATCAAAAAAGGACCATCGCGCGTCGAGGGGGGTGGGAGGCGGATTTTTGGATGAAATTGTTTAAAAAAATTTTTGTATGTAGTAAACAGATCAATAAAACTATATGCCAAGTTTCACAAGTTTTCCGTTGTATACTTTCTTCACAAAAAAATTCCCAAAAAGCGGTAAATTTTGCGAAAAAAAAGACAATCTCCCCTTAAATTCATCAAGTTCCATGGAAGAGAAATGTATGCTTCAAACTCTTTATCAAATGCTTTAATAAAAATCATAATGTTTGTGAGAGAGTACGTAAAAATTATTCTACCGTTCTATATACAGACATAATCGAGTCAACAAATTCCTACGAACCTTTGCATAAATAGTTAAGGCCTTATATACCTTTGGATGGTCGGAAAACAAGGCTTTTTGGGATTAAAAAAAATACTAATAAAGCAATCAAAACGAGATTTAGAGGGTTTGTTTCACATATCTGTAGGTACCTCCAACGAGCGGACTCGTTTGAGTCGCACCTGTGCACCCAGAAGAATTTTCTTTTCCCCGTAATCTACATGAGTTTTGCTACCGAAGTACACACGATTGTTATAAAATATTTATTTTTGTACATCTAGCTCGTTTTCTTTAAGAAAGTCGCATTTTCGACTGAAACAACAGCCTTTGTTCGTTTCCAAAAATCGCAATTGTTAAACGATTCGAAAAAACGTGTGTACATCGCTATAAAATGTACCTAAGAAGTTATAGTTCAAATTTGAAGTCAATCGGTCAAAAAATGCAGGACCTATGAGTCCGCCCGATTTTGAAAATATTTCTTCATGAAAAACGCGTTTAAAGTTTTAAAACGATTTTTCTACATGTCTTAAAAAATATATCCACCTAAAATAACTTTTGCATATTATTTTCGACATGTTTATACGTAATTTAAGTTAATTAAAAAAAAACCATTTTTTTCAAAGGTATATATATAAGTATATATATAAGGCCTTATATATAAAGGTATATATATAAGGCCTTAAAGCAGTTTGAACGCGTGTGACGATTAGTGGGACATTCCCATGGCGATTTCCAGACCAACTGTCATGGTGGCGTGACGATGACTCGTACAATAGCATCTTATAACCTTTACGAAATATTTTCTCGAAAACTGTACCAGGCACGGGAATTACACGACCTTCGTCACAATAAAAAACTGATTAAGAACGACTGAAAATAACTTTTACTCACTTTCCTAGTTGAGCTATATAAATTTGCAAAGTCAAGCGATCTGCTTAAGGTGACGATTACTGGACCATCTGCCTTAATCTTCAGAAATGGCGGAGGTATGGCACGGTCTTTTAAACTGTATTTTCAAAACTGGCGTGACATGTAGCTAAAAAATGACTCCACCGATTCTGATGAAATTTGATACAAATCTTTCTAACCTTATTATCTGCAAGATGATCCTAAATGTTTTGGAACCTGAAATAAAAAGTTTATTTAATTGCAAGATGTAGCCATTTTTTCCGTAAAATTCAATCTCTTTGTTTCACAGCGTACCATTTAATTTCAACATTTCTCACTTTTTATTGGTTCATATTATGCGTATGAGTATTAATGAAAGAAAAATCTTCGTTAGTTTTTTTTTCAGATTAACCCCGTCGATGCTACGCGTCACGCCGTCTCACAACATTTGTCGCAACCCGTTTAGAAGACCGTGCCATACCTCCGTCACTTCTAAAGATGAATAAAAAACGAAATACCATGTAACAGCCAAAAGGAGTAATAAAATATACCCTAAATCTAAAAAATAGCGAGGAAATTTTTCCTTTAAAAATCTTCAAATAAAGGTATTTCCCCGCTCAATATCCTCGTAACGAAGGAGTATTTAGGTTTGATATTTAGGGGGTGTTTTCATATTGACTTAGGGATGCCAAAACAGTAGATAAGCCTCTAAATATTTGGTTGGGTAAACAGACTAAGCAAAAGTATTAAACTGACGTGCTACGTAATTCAAAACATCAAACTTAGTTTGAAAAAGAAGTTCCAATACTAGGACATTGGGTTATGCTTCCAACGGGGTAATTTGTAAACTGGTTCCAAAACACTTAACGATTTTCTCCTAAAAGTAGTACGCCGGGTCTCCGGAGGTTGAGTAATCAGTGGGTAGTTGTTTCCAAAATTTCCTAATTTTGTTACCAACACATCTTATCAGTCCCACAAAAAGTTCCTGCGCCGTCTAACGAATGTCACAACCCTCAAGCGAATGCTGTTTCAACGTTGTGATATCGTCATTGTCGTCAAGCAGACTTTGGCATTTAGCTTATACGACAATTGAAGGTAAAAAGCCTCATTTGCGTAAAAAACAAACGAAACAAAATGGTCGCTGTGACGGATCATCTGACGATTTCGGGTGCCAAGAACAGTTGTGACGAGTAACGAAGAACTTACGCATTTGTGTATTCCAACGAGGAGGTTTCCTCCTCTTCGCCGATAGTCGCTAAATTACTCTGCCAGTAATAATCATCGGCATTGTCCTCACTCTCATCGCTGGTCGAGTCTCTCTCGACGTCAGGATTTCCAGCAGTCTCTCCCTCCTCGTCGTCTTCCTCGCTCTCGCTCAGTGTTCCGTTGGGCTCGGTGCTCTTGAAATCTTCCTTGATTTCATCCAGGGATCGATAAGTTTCGTCATCGTCGTCGTCATCGTCGTTTTCGTTATCACCGATCACATTCGATCCGGCAAATTCTTTCGGATCCGACGATTCGTCCGGATCATCGTGATTCAAATCCCCAAGTCCGATGGTCGAATGGCAATTACCGGAAGACGTTTCGCTAAAGTCCTGATGTTCTTTGGCTTCCTGCCAAATCTCGGAACTTTCCGATTCCTCGGAATCATCGTTATCCGCAGTTGTGACGCTCTCGCGTTTTTTCTCCAGCATCTTTCGCTTCTCCCTCGGGGCTGGGACGATGAGGATTCCGTGTCTCTCCGGAGAGGAGACTATAGGTGAGTCCGTTGCGCGGCTCATTGGTGACATCCGTTCCATTGAGTCGCCAAGCGCCTTGATCTTCTTCATCTCGATGATCTCCATAACTTTATTCGTCCTGGACGTGGCAAGGCTCTTCATTGGGCTGTCCAACGGTGAAGAATCGTAAGCTTCACTGCAGCTCGTGAATGTGTCTCCACTTTCGACGGCCTCGAATTTCCGTTCCTCGTCTTTCATTGACGACGTGTCGTCGTTATCGGATCTCGTTGCTTCGGGATCTTCCGCGTTGCCATTGGGAATCCGCACGGGGCTGGATGTGACGGGGATTTTGATGACTTCCGGTTGAGGCCTTACGGGAACCGGAGGGGGTGGCTCGCGTCGGGGCGGTGGTGGCGGTGGTGGCGGCCTCTTTCTTTTCAGCCGTACGTCTTTTCTCGGCAGTGGCTTCGGCGGCAAAATCGGCGCGACTCGATCGGTCACGTCTCTCGGCATCGGAACTTCCCGAGAGTGATGAGTCTCGCCGTCAGCCTCGTCCAATGCCGCGCACGGATCCTTCTGCTGATTTATGGATATTCTATTGACGTGATTACGGACCGGTAGCGTCGGTGCTACCGGTGAAACTGTTCTTTCGCGAGGTTTGTAGGGACTCGACGTTTCGCCGTTCACGCACTCGACTATCGAGGCCTCGTCCCGTATGGGACGAAAATGGGTCGTTGAATCGGCGGCTAAATCGGCCGTGTAAACGAGGCCCGGTCTCGTCTCGTGGCCGTAACTCAACGGGGCGTCCTGAAAGCTCAATGGCGGCTGTATGGTAAGCGTTTCCTCGATCAGTACCATGTTTGGGGCTACCACTGCGGTTATCTTTTCAACGACACCACCTGCCTCGCCTCGCGACTCCACGTGCGTCACCGCTTCCGAATTCGCCAAACGTTTGAGCAAGTATTCCGACGGATTCGCGAGAAAATCCTGCTCCAGATGCTCCAACGTCGGTAGCCTCGTCCTCGTGTCGCAATGGGAATCCACAGCATCTTCCGAGCTTTCATCGACCACTCGGTCGTTGGAGCCATTTTGCTCGGTCGCGCCACCAGAGGTCGTCGAGTTCGTCGAGACAGTGGAAAAACGATCACTCATGGAGAATCTGTCGACGGCCGTGGACATCGAACTTCCGGTGTCGTCCGACGTACTTCCGTGGGTACTCGAACCATCCTGCGATCTCGCGTCGAGATACACCATAGCTTCCGGTGGCTCCTGTAATTTTTTAGTTCAATCGTCAACGTGATCCTCCAACTGGGGACAAATTTATATTACAATATGCGATACGTCAGCTCTTTATATCCCATTTTTCTTTTGAGGCTAGCGTTGTTCTAGGCGTTGGAAGATTGCGGGGGCCGCGACGGTAAAATATGACGCTGACATATTGAGGGGTCTTCTCAGTTTAGACCCTAAAAAATGCTATTTTCATAATTTTTTGATAGGTTTATATTATAGATATTGATATAAAAATTGTTATACTCAATAAATACATTTTCGAAATACATCCACATTTTTTAAAATGTATTTATGTAATCTGAACGAACTTTAAACGCGTTTTTTTCTCTCGAAACAACGTTTTTCGACGGCTTCTTGATAAAATCTTCGAAACTACTGTACCGATCCTTATGAAATTTTAACCACATATTCTTAACACCTATAGCTATGGTGCATATAAAAGATTTTTTAAAAATTGACTTTTACTTTTTTTTGTCAAAAACAGTGAAAAAAAACACATTTTTTTCTTCGAAAAATGGCCGCCGTTTTGCTATTTTTGCATATATGAAAAATCGTATGATATGCGCTTTAGCCATTAACATACTGAATCTAAAACCGTTTGATTTGTTTGTTTCGGATGATCCATCTCCGAGATTTCATCAACAGCGCAGACCTACAATGTTTTTAGGACATTTTTTTAACTACCATTTTCGTCTATAAATAGTGACTTAACCCTTTGAAGCATGGTGACATACTGGTATGTCACGTACTTACACTCTGTATTTCTTGAATAAAAAATTGTTTAGCGCACAACGACGAATGTAAATATATATTTAAGATGTTAGGAGATCAATTGTTACTACAATATCACTATTAAGGGCTTATGTTGTACTTAGTGGATGTTGATCATCACCACAGTACAAAAAAAAACACGTTTTTTAGACAATGAATGTAATTGTGCCTAATCTAGCAGGAAAACCATACACAAAAAATGAACTCAGAGACGTTTTTTGAGTCGCTGATTATGAATTCGAGCTCAAAATCCAGAAATTCAAAATGGCGAATCCAATATGGCGGACCAAAATCAGAGATTTCGCTAGAATTACTAAAACATCGGAGTTGCTCAATATGTTGATTCTGTTATACTGGATTTCTAATAGAATTACGCTTTTAGCATTACCCGGAGCTAACGGCGAGGACGCAGCGAGTTTCTAGCTCCATATTTTTTTTTACTTTCTTATATTTTTAATTTTTTTTTGCTTTTTTACTTTATATATTTTTTATATTATATATTATTATAATATATTATAATAATATATTTATATATTAATTATAATATATAAAAAATTTTATATATTATTATAACCCAAACAAAAAAAATTTACATTTGTGGTTCGCCATATTGGATCCGCCATCTTGAATTTTCAAATTTTGAGTGCAGATTTATAATCAGCGACCCCGCAAACCTCCGAGTACAAAGTTTTGAGCTGATTGCACGTAAGGAAAAATGTATGGTTCAAAGGGTTAAGTGGTAAGGCCACAGTAGAATTTTCGAAAAATCGATTTATTTTTCTTTCGCTAAAATGGTGCTTTATCATCATAAGAATAAGTTACTATTCGATTTATAGCAAGAACATTTTTTTTCACCGACTTTGAGCGTATAACGTAAGCCCACCTCTGGTACAGCCATAGAGTATGCAAAACTTTAAACGTGTTTTTCTTGAAGCAGCGTTTTCCAATTGGCGTGACAAATAACTTCAACAATTTTCACTCGATTTACTTCAAACTTAAAAGTTATGTTCCTAATGACATTTCGCAGAGAAATAAGGTACGGAATTTCTGATTAATCGAAAACTTTTCATTTTATGAGCAGTTTCATACGAATTTTTTCACTGCAAATTCATTTCTTAAGTTCAAATACCTACAACTTTTGAATAAAACAAGTTTTTTTAATTTCCGTCCGTACTTCTCTAGGTATTCTAATGTAGATTGACGAGAATTTTTGTTTTTTGTTCTAGGTAAAAAATTGTGGATACTAAATGTCACGCTGCGGAGCGCCTAAAAAAAAAGACAACAAAAGAAAATATTAGTAGTCGGCCATTTCGTACATCGAAAAAAAAAAAAAAAAAATGTCTAACAACTTGATATTCATACTAAATAGATGTGTAATTAATTTTATAAGTGAATCATTCTTTCGTACGGAAAAAATTGTTAAATTCACACATGTGTTTATACCCGTTACGGTGGCCTAACCTCTGAAACAAATAAATTTAAAAAATTTAATGTATTTCAAAACCGTATTTTATTACGTGTAACAACTTGTATATCAATATCACATAATATAAATTTATATTTATATAATGATATTTATAATATAAATCATGTAATATCATAAATATCATATTATATGAATATTACATAATATAAACCTATCAAAAAAATTCATGAAAATAGACTTTTTTAGCATCTAAAGTGAGAAGACCCCTTAACAGTCTGCTATCTTCTTTTATTATTCACTGTATAGGTATGAGTAGCGATTCGTAATAGCAATTTATTTAACTTGAGATTGGATAATCAATGGAAGTACAATGACAGCTGGTAACATCATTTTATATATATATGAGGATGCTCGGAAAAAAGCATCTGTCATTCGTGCGAGCAATGTTTTAAAGTAAAACAAATTCAGTCCAAATTTGAGCCGTCTAACTGAAGACCAAGCGGTAGCGCTAAATCGTTTGTTTTCCGCGTTTAGGTTGCACGTGAAATTGACTTAGTACGTCAAGCTTGAATAAGGGGAGGGTAGGGGTTTCAATGGTACTTGATTTCAGATAATTTCTATCTGAGATACAGTGCACACTGCAAATGGTGTTTTTCCAAATGCGTTCTTGGAAAAGCTTTGTCACCGGCTTGTTTGTGGATATTTTCGCGTAAAAATTTCACAGAATGTTCTTTGAATGACACTTAACAATGTACAAAAGGTTTCAACGAATTTACTCTATCCATATAGATGAAGAAAAAAATCGCATAAGTGTTTTTTTTTTCACGGTGAAAATCCTACCCTTCCCTTAAAAAAAGAATTTTTTAAAGTTAAGATATTTAAAGTCAAGGATTTTTAACCCTTTGCGGCATAGTGTAACACTGGTGTTACACCTAATTCAATCCAGATTTTAACGATTCAAAAGTGTTTTTCAATTAAAAATGGCGGTTGTAAATGCTTTTCAAGGTTCCTAGGACTTCAATAACTATTAAGACATACCCATTGAGTTTTTATCTTTCACGTAGCGGATGTTATCAATAACGAAAGTGCAAACAAAACAAACTTTTTAAATCGTAAAAATCTGATTACCAATAATCTAGCAGGTAAACCATAGCCAAAAAATAGGTGAAAACTCGGTTTTTGATCCACTAAATACGAACTCGAAGTCTGAACCGTCAAAATAAAAATGGCGGATCCAATATGATGGCTGTAAATAGCACCAACTATAGGATTTTTTTCCAAATTTGATGATCTATTTTTTTGGGGAGCTTATTTCCTGTAACAGCGACCCTGGAAACCCCCCGAGTACTAACTTTCGCTATCATCAAACAATGTTTTCCATTTCTGGTCCGCCATATTGAATCCGCCATTTTTAATTCTCGAATTTTGAGTGCAGATTTGTAATCAGCGACCCCGAAAACCCCCGAGTACCAACTTTCGCTATCATCAAACGACGTTCTGCATTCATGGTCCGCCATATTGGATCCGCCATCTTGAATTCCCGAATTTTGAGTGCAGATTCGTAATCAGCGATCTCGAGAACCCCCGAGTATAAAATTTCAAGCTAAGCACGTAAAGAAAAACGTATGCTTCAAAGGGTTAACCGTCCACGTGAAATTCCTAAACGACGGCACATCACCCCGGTATCCGTGTTGATGAAAAAAAAATATACGGCTTTATAAAATGCCTGCTTGTCCTGCCTGCGTGTAACAAAAAAAAGTTCCATGATAGAGACCTGTTTGGATTTCCCGAATTCCGGCGATCTTTCGTTCATTGATTTTTTCGACGAGTCGTTTGGTGATCCTTGAGAATTTTTTGGTGACGCGGATTCCTCGCTGGCCGATTTTCCATTTCTCGGCGATCCAACGATCTGAAACTGTTGCTTCGACTGTGGCGAATTGGCTTGCGTGGACGAGCCGCTCGATACGGGACTACCGTTCCACGTCTTTTTCGCGGGAATCGGATTAGCTTCGCCATCGCCGGAACCTCGAGCGTGACGTAACTTCCGCGGTGGTACAGGCGGTGGACCAGATGGCAATTCCGGTGGAATCTTTTTTTCACATTTCGCAACAGCCTCGGGAGGCGATTTGAGCTCGGCGCTCACGACTTCCGGTCTGAGAGCGCCCCGGCATCTGACGAGTAATTTTATCACTACGTGCGATTCCTTGAGACGTCTGACACAGTCTAGACGGCTCATGTGGGTCACTGGAACTCCGTCGATCGACAGTACCTGTGGAATATGTCGGTGGAAATCTCTATTAATCGGTTCACACTGATAACCGGAATTTTCAACTGAAATCGGATACGTTACCATTAAGGTTTCAGAAAAAAAACATCATTTTTGGATTCATTAATAAACATTAATTGACATCAATCAACATCATTTTTTTCCCTCGTCTCACGACCCACTGCCATTACTTGAAATAAATAATTAAATGAGTCCATTACATAAATTCATGGTCGATCAAAATACATTCTTGTTTCCAATGTATAAAATATATATTTGAATGAAAAATATCTTTACTTGCATAGAGTAAATCCGTGTTTAATTTGAATATATTGTTATTTCGAATGCACGGAAAATATATTTGCTTCGATAGTATTTTGTGTTGCAAAGATTATCACATCTGGAAACGGTAGGTTGATTAAAAAAAGAAGTACATCGAAATGAAGACAAAACAGTCATTCAATTCAGATGAAAAAATGTAATAGATGCATCCAGTTGGTACGGTTAAATGACTATTTTAGTAAATAAAACAAAACAGAAACATAGGCGGAAGTAGAATTGTCGTAACTCAACGAAATCAAATAGATGTTGATTTAACTAAATACATATATATGAGATGCATCACTGTGATAGTACAATAGTATAAAGCAAACTTTGAATTCGCGGAAATTAAAGTTGAGTAAAAAATATTGAGTCCAATAAACGAAACAAGTTGATTTGAATAGACATATTTTATCAGGATCTTTCGTTTTTTTTGGTTTCTTTCGAAAAATCTCCGCCATTTTGTCATTTTTGATTATATCAAAAATCGTATGATATGCACTATAGCCATTAACATACTGAACCCGAAACCGTTTGATTTTTTGTTTCGGATGATCCATCTCTGAGATTTCATCAACAGTGCAGACCTACCATTTTTTACGACATTTTTTAACTAACATTTCCGTCTATAAATAGTGACTTAAATAAATACGTTTTTTTTAATGTATTTCGAAAGTTTATTTATTAAGTGTAACAACTTTTACATCAATAGCTATAATATAAACGTATCAAAAAAATAATGTAAATTGCCTTTTTTTAGCGTCTAAAGTGAGAAGACCCCTTAACGCCGAAAGACAATACGTGCACAATTTCAAGTAACATCATTGCAGTGAATAAAAAAATCTCTTTTTACTTGAATGAAACTTTATCAGAGTCGAATAAACCGTTTATCTTACAGCTGGTTGTAATCACTCGAAAGATTCACTTCGAATAGATATATAATTACATTGAATATCAGTCTAGTAGGCTGAGATGCAAATAAACTTTAATTTTATTCGAACAAATCATTTCTCCCTGCGTGGCGGAAGTATTCACGAAAAAGATCCGTGTGCAGCAAGAAAGAAATGTCATTAACAAAACATCGACCTTAGCCAAACGGAAATAAAGATTCTCCCCGGGCTGAAATTTGTTGCGGCGTCCACATTGTCCACATTGGAATGCAAGTGGATTACGTGCTAATTTCTGATTGACGTCATTTGAGAATGTTTTATTTGAAATTCGCAACCGGAGCTTGTTGAATCCCCCCAAAAAATATCCTTTCGCGATCCCGCACACAAGTTTGTTGGACAGTCCCAAGATGCACCTACACCTCTATAGGGATTTGTTAGGGACACCGCACATAGGGAGTCCTTATTGTGATCCAATTGAATTCTGCACTGTTCCCAGATGAACGCCGTTTGATAATTCTTACCACGTTCGAATGAAAAATATGTAAAAAGTAACGAGAAAAAAACTCGGCATGTTGGAACATACCCCGCACACTTACAAGGAACACCCCTCAGGTGTCGTTCTTCGATGGTGTTGGAACTTATATATGTTATGAAGTATGAAAACTAACAAGGAACATCACCTTGGGGTCCTCCTCCGATTTTGTTGAAACTTTTTTATATGGAACCGTATAAAAAACGACACTTATTTTTTTATCAGCGGAAAAACGGTTTTAAAGGGTGAAACACACCCTCGAAAATAGAGTCTTTTTTCGTTTTGCATCGATAACGTTATCGTTCTCATCCCTAATGTGTAGTACACAACAAAAATAAACATTGTAGAAATTTGAAGTTTTTTTAATATCTCGTACCGTTAAAACGTTATCGGCGAAAAACAAAAAACATCCTCATTTGTTAGGGTGCGTTTCACCCCCTTAAAACCGTTTTTCCGACGATGAAAAAATACGCGTCTCTTAGTTTTTGATACTCTTCCACGTAAAAAAGTTTCAACAAAATCGGAGGACGACACCGAAGTGATGTTTCTTGTAAGCGACGAAACAAAAACGAATATTCTTCTAATCCGAAGCGATGAAAAATTCACTAGAGAGTTATCGCAAAAAAAGAGAATTAAGAGGTAAATCGAGGGCTGGTTTCACCCCTCAAAACCATTTTTCCGCCGATAAAAAGAATACGGGCCGCTTAGTTTTCAATATTCCAAAACATATATACGTTTCAACTATTAAGTACTGTTAAGTACAGTACAACTACTTAAGTACTGTTTTTTAAGCGATTTATACCTTTTATGATAAGATTTATACTTTTTTAAGCTCTACTTGTTTTGTACATGTATATATCGGTAATTCTTCCGAAACGACCACTTTGCAAGACAACGAATTATTTCATTTTTTCATTTAAAAATTGCAATTGCCTTCCGCTTTAATTGATATAATATAATTCCCTATAGATGACCCTGATTTTTTAGTTTTGAGAGATTTATCATGATCGAAAGGATTAGTAGGGCCAGAGGATGATGCAAACCTTTTTCTATCAAGTTTTTATTGGTTTATTAATATCTCCGTCTCCTTTTCTTTGAAAATTGAAGGCGCTTTTTTCAAATTCTCTCTTTCGTATCAAAGGCACTACTCTGGCAAGCATGATCAGCTAGCGCTGGCCGTCACACGGTATATGAACTGATTTACAGCTCTTCGGAGGAATAATTGAGAAAAATGGTTACGAAATTTCGTTTTTTATTGTGAGATACCTGTGCTTATTTAATTTTTTATCTTACAAGGAATTATTAAATAAATCTCCTATGGATTCAAGGAGTGTTTACGATATTTTTTTTTAATTTTTAGGACCTTTTCAGCTTGCTAGTGTATATGAAGTCTGGATAGTCACACTCCAGAGGAACGACTTTCATAGTCAAAATATAAGGAAAAAAGGATAACGATGATTTTTCTGCCAAATGTGAAAGAAAGATTTCGAAATATTTCAAACTGTTATATCAAAAAAAAAACCTCCAAAGTAATCGAATAGCATCAAATTAAAAAGTCAGATTACATGCACAATGATCATTTCGAGAGAATTACCCATATCTTGTTTAGAAAATTGAACACACAGGATGTGATAGGATGCATCAAGATTCGGATTCGATTTTGTTAGACAATGTGGCAGTCCATTGGGATGCAAATTGTATTCGTGCGCTGGATTCCAAAGCGGAATTCCGAGTAGAATCCAATGTGCGAGCTTCACGTTTTCATATAGGGATCCCCAAAGCGAAGGCCCATTGGATGCCTATCAAGAAGTACGGACAAGTAAGGAAATGCAATTGGATCCCTACGACAATTTCTGCACGGGTACTGATAGAAAACTTCTATTGATATTAACGGGCCGCATCTATTTGATTTTTTTAAATTTGAATTAACTAGATTTTTCGTGCAATGGGATTTTTCCTATTGCATTCCATTATTGGAATTATTTATTTTGAATATATTTATTTATTCAAATAAAAAACTATCTAATTTCGTCTAATAACTAAATATTTTATTCAATCCTAATAAATCTGTGATTCGATTCAATCTGTTCAAAAAACAATTTAGTCGAATCCACTAAGTGAATGTATATGCTTTTTTTTTAATTTAAATGAAATAGAAATTTCGTAGAGTTAACCATTTTTTATTTCATTGAACTAATGGTCTGTCTTTATTGCAACACACATATCAAAGGAGAGTGGGGGTAGAGAGAGTGGAGAGAGAGGAACTATATATATATATATATATATATATATATTTTAAATCTATAGCATGTTGTTCGATAAAACTTTCTAATTATCATAATGATCTTCACTAATTGATACAGTTTATGTGATAGAACAAGTAATTATAGGAATTCATTTAGTTTCGTATGCCATATCTGCGACCAAATGTGTGTCTATGGGAAACGTACACTTTGGACCTTTTGTGTTTCTGTAATGTCGACTATCAGGACATTCAGCTGCTTTCAAAACTACCTCTCCGATAAAGGATTGAGTGTAGTGAAACTTTTAAGGTTCAAAGGACGACTTTAAAAACATTTGGCCCAAACTTCAAAATGGCGATGTTAAGATGGCTGAAATTTCTTTTAATGGGAAGAACTTTTTAACCAAAAAATTTGTCAGGCCAATACTAACAATTTTTTCAGGATTCTTTTTATAATACCCATAATTTTTATGTTAGTTAACAATATTTGTGACTATTAAAGCACTCGGTAGCATAGGGGCAGCATGCGTAGCTGTGAGTAGGTACGTTCTACGTTCGATTCCATATGGGTGGAATATTTTCCTCGAAAAAAAATCATTTCAGAAGGCCGGGGCATGATGTATTACGATGCAAAATCATTGTGGTAAAACTGCCAATTAAGTGTTTCATTTCATTTCGGATTTATGAAATATTTCATGCATATAGTACACTTAGATGTACAGTATACATTGTAAGCGAATAAATTTATGTGAATCGAATCTTTATTTATTCAATTTGAATATATTTAATATTCGGAAAGAATAGCGGAAACAAATAAAAAACATATATACGAAAGAAATAACATCGTAGTAGGCCGTGAGACAACCCATGCAGAAATTTTTTGGGGACTCCCCAGATCCTACCAGATCCCTATGGGGATTTGATAGGGACGCCCCAAGTAAGGAGTCCACACTGGAATCCAAATAGATTTGTTGGGGATTCCCCAGATTCTACCAGATCCTTATGGGGATTTGATAGGGACGGCCCAGGTAGGGAGTCCACATTGGAATCCAAATGTATTTGTTGGGGACTCCCCAGGTTCTACCAGATCCTTATGAGGATTTGATATGGACACCCCAGGTAGGGAGACCACATTGGAATCCAAATGGATCCTGGGCTGTTTCCAGATTAACGTGGTTTGAGAATTTTTTACTAGAAATTATATATAATGGGATTTCGCGACGCTCTGTAAAAAATTATTCTTTGATGGTCCCGTGCACAGATTTGCTTGGGAGTTTCAAGATGCACCAACGTGTTTCTAGGAATTAGTTAGGATATCGAATACTACAATATATAATTATATTCTTTAGTAACTTCTTTACTTTAGTGCTTACCCATATTGTATATTTATAGTTTGTTATGGGCTAGTATTTTTTATACGAATAAAAAAACTTGTTATACATTTTAATATGCACACTTTTTGAATTTTTAATACTTGTGCGCATAAAAATTTGTTTTGGACGTGACGGCAATCGGGTTACGATTGCGTCTGCGGTTTATCGCTGTGGGTGTGGAGTTTTGTTAGAGCGGCTTAAATGAGGTTTTAAAAGAAAATTAAATGTAAGTATGAAATCATATTTTTATAAACATGATATCTATTACACATTCGCTTAAGTTTGTAGCCCGTAACAGCAATTTCCACCCGACCCGGTGGATTTTTCATCGGGATCCAATAGGGATTCCCCATCGGGATCTAACAGGGATTCCTTGTCGGGAGCCAATAGGAATTCCCTATCGGGATCCAATAAGGATTCAGAAAATCGCTTCCGACAAAAGAAAGACGTCGGGCGATAGAACATAAGCGGCGCAGGGTACATATATATTCGTGTCATCATTGAAAAGCGCGCGACGATCGAGTTACTGCGCAATCGCGATCGTAAAATTGGATGGAACCTACGTTAATACCGATGAAGCGCTGCTGTGCTGTGGGAAAGCAATCGCTAATTCCAAAGATTGGGATGGCCGCCGACCTGCTCAACCTCAAGCGCAACCATAACCTGATTGTCGTTACGTCGGAAAGAAAATTCCATGCGCACAAGTATTTTTATTTAATAATAATATAAAATGTGTATCAAAAAACGTTGCAGTAAAAAAAGTATTCGTTTTTAAGTATTTACAATATAAAACGTATTCATATTTCATTAAATACAAAAAGTATATGGCATTGAAGTTTGCATCGTTGGAACGCAAAGAAAGTTCCTTTTTACCTTTTTTTCCATATTTTTATTGTCATAGAAGATCTTTGTTATACATTTATATCGTAAATCGCTAAATATTTTTTTTTTTAATGGTTAAAGGATTTTTGTAACCAAAATCTGCCAAAAAAAAATTAAAATAATTCAAAAGCATTAATGTTTGTTGCATTCCAATGATGCAAGCATCAACCTTATTAAAGTGTTTAAATTTTATATAGTATGAAAAGTATTCAAAGAATATCCCGCCCATAACTGCACAAGTATTTTTGCTTAATAATAGTGTAAAAAGTGTATAAAAACTACGTTACAGCATAAAAAGTATTTAAAGTATTTTTAAAAAGTTCATAAAGTATAAAAAGTACTCGAAGGTATAGATATAAGATATAAGTATTCGAAGAATACTATACAAAGCACTATAAATATTCAGTATGGGTAAACAATTAAAAAAAAAACAAAATAAGTATATTGTGGTATTCGATATGTACTCCTTTGTAAACAATAAATTGATCTCTTTAGTGTATCGATGCTTCTATTTTTTGTAGCATTTTGGCCTTACAGAATTACAGAAATACAGATTCCGATGGGAAATCCCTATTGGATCCTAATAAGGAATCCCTATGGAATCCCTATGGAATCCCGATAGGAATCCCTACTGGATCCCGATGGGAATCCCTTTTGGATCCCGATGGGAATCCCTTTTGGATCCCGATGGGGAGTTCCTCTTGGAATCCAATGTACGAGCGTGACGTTTCCTGATAGGGAACCAATGGGGTGTCCCGTTGGATCCCTATCAGGGAGTAGGGAGAAGTAGGGGAATCCTATAGGATTCCAAACACAATTTCTACCTGGGAAGAGAAAAACCTATTTGATTTAAGTAGATTCTATTTAAATAAAATATTTTTTTGGCAGTGCATCTCCAATAACTTCTGCACATGAAAAACGAAAATATCGTCTGACGAAATTTGACTGACCTCGTCTCCTTCGCCAATGGCGCCCCAAGAGCATTTGGCTCTGCTCGCCGGGCTCTGTTCCGCGCAGCTTTGTACAAAAAGTCTCTTGACTTTTTCCGCATTTTTGGCGCCTCCCTCGAACTTGAGGCCGAAGCCAAGTGGCTCGCCGGGAAGTCTGAACACCTCGACCTCCTCCTCCGGGTGTACGTCCGAGTTACCGATCACCGCAGATGCCTTCGTTGGGTCGATCTGACAGTCATTCTCGTCGACTGTACCGATCGACAGTACGGTAACGAAATTGTCAACGGCCAACTGTTGTTGATTATTCCCAACGCTCACTACCGTCACAAAGTCGGACTCGTTTTTCTCGAGCTCTTGTCTGTAGTTGCACATCGCTGCGGAAGCCATTTCTCGTCTTTCCACGAGTCTCGCGAGCGTCCTCAATCCAACGTGGCATTCATCGCACCTGGATGATGCTCTTTTCTCCAACCTCGACGGCTCTCTGATCTTTGTAAGACGGAATCCTGCTTCGCCACTCCCTGCAATCGAGGACACGTGTGTCAAACATTTTTCACGACTTTTGACGCATCTAAGATTTCATATCCTTCGGCAAACGACGATAAATTGCCGTAATCGTTCGACTAATAGGGAGTCGAGTGAAAATAAAAAGTGTTCAAGTCGAACGAGACGCGTTTGCGAAAGTAGTCGAGCAACAAGCAAAATTGGACTAAACCTCGTGCCAGAGGCGATCGATAAGTAGAAACTGCCGCAAATCCTCCCCTCTGTCCATAGAAGAAAAATAGGTATTTGCTTGTAGTCCAGCAAAAGAGACGAATACCCAGCACTTTTAGCGTAGCATATGAATTTTTGACTGAAGGTAAATGTAGTCCAACCCTAAGAAATAGGGGTTGAAAACTTAAAATCACCGTATCGCGATTATTAATAGCCCGATAAAAAAATGTTTGAAACGAAAGTTATTTGGAATAACAAAATACGTAAAAAGTTATCTGACGTCCAAGCCCCTGTCTTTGAGAAGAGCGGCACAAAAACACAAGAGAATTTTCGAATCGTTTTTGTGCCGCTATTCTCAAAGATTGGGGATTAGACGTCACGTAACTTTTTACGTATTTTATTGTTCCAAACAATATTAGTTCGAAACATTTTTTCATCGGGCTATTAATTAACGAGATCCAGCGATTTTTACGTTTTGAACCCCTATTTCTTAGGGTTGGGGCGAGTTGAGGGGCAACATTTTATTGGGGTTACTTTCAGTATGCAAGCATCTAACTTCAGTCAAAATGTATACTCTACGCTAAAAAGTGCTGGGTTTTCGTCTCTTTTACTGGACTATTGTTTCGCGGCCTTTCCAGGAACGCTTCTTGCATTTAAGTGAAACTAGAAAATGTCCGCACTCTCCGAGTCGTATGGTGAGTTTTTCTATTACTTTGCTGAAAATTTGCGCCATTGATACCGCACGAATGATTATGGTCGGGAGGAAAAAAAGCTCTGGACGTTGTCGAGTATAAATTGCAAAGGAACTTTCGAGTTGTCCGACCTAATGCGCAAGAGAGAGCCAGGATTGGTGCTCATCTTGTCGGCAGAGCATTGAATGCGACGAGACTCTCATTTGATCAACATATAAGAGTCTACTCGTACATATGTACACTCGATAATCGGAGTCTGTGAAAGTATCATATATTTTTTGTCTCTCGTAGTAGCTTCTTCTCGTATAAAGCGCATCCGGTGGCTCTTCTCATCTGGTAGAATGTCTGAAGTAGAAAGTATGAAGATTGACCCGTTGGGGGCGCGAAAGGGGCCAGGAGGGTCACTGTCAAGAAATCGATTGGATCACGCGGTCGTACCGGAGAAGTTCACGTGAGAGATCATTTACGTCGAACACCGTGTCTACCTCCGAGGAAATAGCCTCAAGTAGTTACGGACTCGTCACCGTTGATTATCGAACGCGCGCGAATATTCGTTCTTCGACGTCTCACCAATGGCGAATATTTTATTTTCTGACCCCTTTTTACAGGAGACAATTTTCAAGTTGTCGACGTATGATTTCGAATATAATTTCTTAAGAGGGGGAGACTAGGCGAGGAAAAGTTTGCTGATTTTCATGATTTTTGACAATGAAAAATGCTAAAAAATGCAATGACATTGAAAATGCTTGAAAAAAACGTATATGAGGTATTCCACGTGAATCCGGTGAACTTTTTCCTCGACCTCCGCTAATTCGATCAATTTAAAAAATCTGATTCCATTGACTATAAAGGACACCCTGAATTTATTTACATTTTTCGAAGCAATCCTCAGTCAAAAAAATGTTTTTCTCAAAAAAGAATGCCTCGAATTAAAAATTTGAAAAAATTCCCAAAAATGCGTGATATGTAAACATTTTCAAGCTATCACCCGCAGTGAAAGTATGATTTTTTTGTGCTTTCTGAGCGATTAACGTAAAAAAAATCCAAACAATTCAAGAACCGCTTACTTCGGGCGGATACTTAAATATTTTAATACCCACAATGAATTTTTTGGATTTTTACAACTAAGGGTTGTTTCGAAAAATGTAAAAAATGCAGGGTGTCTTTTACAGGCAATGGAATGAGATCGAAAAAAAATAATTGAATTGGCGGGGGCCAGGGAAAAAGTCCACCGGATTCACGTGGAATACCTCACATGTTTGTTGAGATTGGCTGGGTATGGGGGTCTTAGGTAGTTGAATTTCATACAAAACTAACGTTACCCCTACTCCACGGCCACTGTGCTGTAGTCGAATGGGAGGATCTGCGACATGCTAAGTGCCGGGGATCCGTTGAAAAATGCCGAATGACATGCAGCGTACATCTGAATGGATGGATGGATGGATGGATGGATGGATGGATGGACGGACGGACGGACGGACGGATGGATGGATGGATGGACGGACGGACGGACGGACGGATGGATGGATGGATGGATGGATGCATGGATGGATGGATATTTACATGTACCTGGTTTTTATTACCCGAAATGTCGTATTTCATTTTCAATGCCATGAGATAGTTGCACTTTTTGTAATATATGTAGGTTTTTTTTACAGGAAAGATTTCTTCGCCATTTTTTGAACTCAGGGTATATTTTATTACTACTTTTGGCTGTTACATTGATTTTTTATTTATCATTAAAAATGGTGGAGGTATGGCACGGTCGTCCAAACTTCATTTTCTAAACTGGCGTGACGTATAGCTAGAAAATAATCGACCGCCTCTGATGAAATTTGGTTTATACCAAATATCATCAGAGCCGGTCGATTATTTTTTATATATCTTTGTAATCTTATCGTCTGAAACATGACGCTAAATGGTTTTGAAAATTAAATAAAAGTATTTATTGAGTGCAAAATGTAGTTAATTTTTCAGAAAATTCAATCTTTTTGTTTTCAAGAGTACGTTTTTATCAATTTTTAACATTTCTCGCGTTTTCTTGGTTCATATACTGCGCATGAGTGTTAATGAAAAAAAAAAACGTTTTTTTCGGATTAATTCCGCCAACGCTACGTGTCACGCCGTTTGACAACATCCGCTGCAACCTGTTAGAAGGCCGTGTCATACCTTCGCCAGTTATAAAGATTAATATACAAAGCCTTGTAACGGACGAAAGTAGTAATAAAACATACCCTAAGTCTCAAAATGATGAAGAAATGTTTCCTTTAAAAAATATCTTCCCCCTTAAGGGAGACGGCCGGTCTAGAGTCCGGAACAACGGTGAATTTCGCCATTTTTATGGATACCTAGTTGATAGAATCGACATTCCGTTTAGTGGCCGTTATTCTACATAACTTAAAGTATCTTCATACATTTCACAAGATTTGCCAACAATATAGCGGCGCTGGAGCTGGATGAAGTGGGTCATCTTTGTCTGACAGTGTCTTGTGACCAGCAATATCACATCGCCAATTCTTGGCTGGTCGACTTGAACTTTAGTTTCGATTCCTTATAATAATATTTTACATCGAAACACGTAGGGAATTTTTGATATGTTGAAAACTTTTATCGAGAAAATTATTTATGCCGATCTTTTCTTACCGAAAACATTTTTTTTCTTTCAAACATCTGCTATTTGATTTAAAAAATCGATATTTTTCGAATTCCCTACGTACTTCGGAGACAAATCTTATCTAGAATTCTAATCATTTTCAATTTTCCGTACCCGGTAAAAAATTGGTGTGCTCTTGCCGGCCGTCGGACACTGGGAAAAGGTGACTCGCTTCATTCAGCTTCAGCGCGGCCATTTTTTTTCTAAATTTGGTGAAAAAATTTGTAAAGATACCTGAAGATATGTAGAAGAAAGGCCTTTAAACGGTATTTCCATTCCATCAACTAGGTATCCATACAAATTGTCGAAATACACCTTACATTCCAGGGTTCAGGCTGGTAGTCTCTTTTAAGAGGTAACAGCATTGAAGAATGTTCAAAAAATTGAATTTTTTAAAACCCACTTAACGAATGTTTTGAACCATCTAGAATAAGGGGGGGGGGGAACATTTAGTACCTGTAAAACAAAGGTCCGCAGGCCCGTGTGGGACTGCGGTGGCAGTGGCTGCCTCATGTGCGAGGCATTTTTGCTCGAAACACAATTTTTCAAAACGGCACGCAGAACAACTGCAAAAATTTTCACTCCAATTTTGAGCACATCTTTAAAATAACATTTCGAAGAGAAATACGTACGGGATTTTCCATGGATTAATTGTAACATTGGTTATTAACAAATAGTTGTCCGTTTTTTATGGAAAATTGAGTTTTTACTTTAAATGCTTGTCAATTCCACAAAAATGCATATTTTCAAAATCCCCTACGCATTTCTCTAGCTATACTCATGTAAATTGATAGAATTTTTTTCTCAAATTCAAATTTGCGGCAGTTATACTGCGTGCCGCTGAGCGTTTCGAAATTCAACATGCCTCGCGAGAATGGCTCTAGCGTCACCATTTTGTATAATTTTTTGAAATATCTTTTTTTGTTCGCTTGAAGATGTGACTAATAACATCCTTGAATGTAGCTATCCTCTAACTTGTCCTTCCACCCAAAAAAATCGCTAAAAATCACATAGTTCTAGACGTTTACAGTGGTGAAAGCCCTTAAGGGTGTATTGCCTGTACATTCCCTACCAAAAGTGCGTTTCGGTGAGAATTTTGAGTACTTTGCGATAGCATTCAAATCTGAAAAAATCAACCGTATCGAACATGCTAAGAACATTGGTTTTTAGTAATAAAAATGCGAAAAATTTGTAAATAAATTGTTTAAACAAAAATTTGTTCAAAAAATCTCCGGTAAACGTGATTTTTTGTGACATTAAATGAAATATGATATTTTTCTGAATACATATGACTTTTTAAAGTCTTTTCTCTCTATTTCGAAAATGTCGTTTTTGGAATTTTTCAGAGGCTGTACGTATGACACTGGTCGTTCAATACCTCCGACACTTCTTGGATTTAATATGGAACATTGCTCCGAAAACATATTGAAAATTTGTGACCCTTCACCCATTTTTTAAATTAAAAAAATTAAAATGGAAATAGAAAATTCTAAAAAAATGCATATCTATTCAAAAAAATCTACGAATTCACGTTATAATATTTAAAAAAAAGTAGTTCACCGGACATTTGTTGAACAATTTTTCTTTTTCAACAATTTTCTTATAACTTTTTTGGATTATTATTACCGGAAATTAATGTTCTTAGCACCTTCAATGTGGTTGATTTTTTAAAATGTTAATTTCATCGCGAAGGCCTCAAAATTCTCGCCGAAACTCACTTTTGCTAGGGAATGTACGGGCAATAGATCCGTAAGGGGTCTCACTTTAGACGTCAAAAAGGCTATTTTCATGAATTTTTATTGATAGGTTTATATAATAGATATTGATATGAAAGTTATTACACGTAATAAATACACTTACGAAATACATAAAAGTTTTTTTTTCATTCAAGTCGTTATTTATAGGCGAAAATGGTGGTTAAAAAAGTGTCCTAAAAAATTCTACGTTAGCGTTGTTGATGAAATGTCGGAGATGGATCATCCGAAACAAAAAATCAAACGGTTTTAGATTCAGTATGTGAATGGCTATAACGCATATCATACGATTTTTGATGTATGCAAAAATAACAAAATGGCGGACATTTTTCGAAACAAATAAGAAACGTGTTTTTTTCACCGTTTTTGGCAAAAAAAGAAAATATCGAAATTTGAAGAAATTCTCGATATGCGCTATAGCTATAGTTGTAAAGAATATGTGGTTAAAATTTCATAAGGATCGGTTCAGTAGTGTCGAAGATTTTATCAAGAACCCGTCGAACAACGTTGTTCCGAGAAAAACGCGTTTAAAGTTTGTTTGGGTTACATAAATGCCCAAATTTTTTTTTGTTTTCTCAATACCTATAATATAACCCTATCACAAAAATGGATGAAAATAGCCTTTTTTAGCGTCTAAAGTGAGAAGACCCCTCAAACTTTTTTTCCGCATTATTGCAGAAGCGCCACAATAACCCGGCTGTATAAACGGCATTCTTGGGCGTCTTTAATTTCACTCTTCTAAAGAATCGAATCAATTGTGTCCACTTCACTCTATTCAAACGAGCCCAATCAATCTGTTCAAGCCCACACGATTCTCTCATCGTACAAGTACATTTTCATGGCAAAAGCGACAGTATCATTATTCAAGCTGGAGAAAACGCGTAGGCCAGAGAACGAAAAAGTCCAATAAAATATGCAGCGAGAGAAAACAACGATCGACGGAAAAATGTACGTAGTCGTTGGAATTTCATACCGCGCGCGTTATTTTCCTATTCATTCACGTACGCTCGTATACGCGTTTACGAAGTTGTATTTGTATGGAGATTAATCGGCGCATATGTGTGTCTGCATGCATGTGGAATGAAGTTCCCCAGTCGCTTTGGTGGCCTCTTGCGGATCTCACGGGCAAGGAACGTTAAAAGAAAAAATTAAACGAAAAATTTCGTCGTGAAACACGCGGCGCGATACCTGTTGGTCGAGAGAAAAGGAGACAGAGAGTATGAGAGAAGAACGATCGTACAAGTGCGCGAGCTCGCGTGTAACGGAATCCATAGCCCCGGGAAAGAGCAGAGGGGGGGAAAGAGCTCGGAGAGCGCCACATTCTCGATGCGAAACTCTCTCGGGAGAGAACACGGTTCTTCGTCTTCTCTCGGGCAAACCGGTGTCTGTGAGCCCCGATCAACTGGGAACCAATCTCCGTGACCGAACACGCCAATGGAAATATCAAGATTATTGGGGCCTCCCAAAGAAAATACCAAAAATCGATCAACACCAGCGCTCGAAGCTTCTGCTTCGAAACGATTTTGCAACGTCGATGAATGCCGCTAAAATTAGACATCCGTCAGCCCAATTACAAAAAAAATCTACAGCCACAAAATCACGTCGATTACATTTTTGAGCGCGACCTTTTCCTTGTTCGCTGATACATCGGTAAATTTAATTGGAGTAAAATCTTTGGCGTTTGGGGAAAATAAATGTTTTCGTTTCATTCGTCCAGATATATTTGGCTAAATGAGTAATTGGACGTCGTGTAGAAATGTCGAATACCAAATATAGAGCAGCGTGATGCAGGTCGTCAAATATCCAGGTCGAGAAGACAATAAGTAATTATAATATTTATTTTGTCAATTTTCATTATCGGGTGCATTGAGGTGGGAGCCTGAATTAGAAGGTCCAAAAGAAGCGTTTTTTCGGGAATTTTTTTAGAAGAGAAATAAAAAACAAGTGAGCCCAGTAAACATTGAGGTATCTTTTTATGTATATTTAAAATGTATTAAAAAAAATCTACATGAAAAAATTAATGACTGCAGAATCGGCGGGAAACATGCAGCTCGTAATTCTTGACTGAACCAAACCAACCAATACAATTTTTAATCGTCATATATTTTTCTCCTAGGTGATTAAGAAAAAGCTGAAAAAATGGTGGAATTAAAACTTTACTCAGGTTTGAAAAATAAAAGTGTTAATAAAAACACTTTAACGTGCTATAAAAGTTATTTAAAAAGACTTTTTCAACAACTTTTTTAATTCACTCAGTACAGATTTTCATACTGAAAAAAATAAACTTTGGTTTTATTCGATAGGTGGTTTAGTTTTTTTTTTGCTATCACGTCCGCCAATTTGGAAAAATCGTAAAAATGACAACTGGAGAAAACGCGCTTCAAAGTTTTCAATGGGAAGAAATATCAATATCAAATATCAATCGCTTCTCTGCTTTTGGCCTTGTATCTTCGAAAATATTTACAATTGGCCTCTGTAACTTTGTGAATATGATCTTGGATAGTTTATCTATCGATTTAAGCATAAAAAAAAGATTTTTCGGACCTTCTAATTAAGGCTCCCTCGCCTTAAACCATACTGGCACTCGGACACATGGCAAGAAATTTATTTTCAAAATACATGGATGCAATCTTGTGGATAATAATTGTTTCTTTATTTTCTGAAATAAAGCTTTTTATCGAAAAACGCATAACTTGTGTTGCTGGAAAAAATGTTACACATTTTGGACATTTTTGTTCGGAGTGAATTGAACCTGAGACGGCGGCCGTTTCGTCGAAGACACAGCGATCACCAAAGTCAGTACTGCATTTGCCCACACGTTAAAAACGATTACAGTCCCGTCCGTGAAACTTGTATAACGGTAATTGGCACCGGCCACGCTCCGGCTAAGGTAACGAATCTCGATATACGCATCGAAGAAATTGTACAAAAAAAGAGAATCTTCAAAACGACCGTTTCGAGATCGTCGTCTTTCGATATGGCGAGGAAAGGGACCAAAAGAGTGCAAGTGGAGCACAATGGTTCCGTACAACGCTCGTACAAACTCGGCCGTGCGAAAAATTACGAAATTCCGTCAGATCGTTCGACGAGAACGACGAGGACTTCTGTGTGTTTCGATAATAAAATGAGGATATAATCAAATGCGGAAAGGATTGAAAATTTCCCGTTTAATTAAACAGCTATTCAATTAAATGCATTATCCGCCTTGTAATTAAGTCTGATTTCACTACTTAATTGATTTTTTTCTTCATATACTATTTATGGAAGTTTTGATCCTTAATTTTGTCTACTATTTTTACCCCTATATGTTTCGATCACATTCAAATATTCTCCATACGATTTCATTCGATTTGTATTCTCAATCAAACGATATTTTCGTTTTCGTTAACCAAATCTGAATTTCCAAATGAAATAACATCGAATCACGAGAGACTATTTTTATAAAAAATAAATCAAACGTTGAGCCACTTCCCGTGCTATTTGTTCTCATTCCCGTATGTGTAGATCATTTTTCTCAAGTGTCATTACTTTGTCACCAGCGTAGCAGTTTTTTTTAAACCGCGAAGCTTTCTCCAGGAGGAAGCCAAATTGCGATCATGTAATTTGTATTTTGCTTCATTTTCTAATCAGATCGATCGAGACTTTTCGTTACCGCAGCCCAGGAAACATTACGCAAGAATGCACTCTGCCGCGAATATAGAACCGCCAGTTCTATATCGTGAAGGAAAATATATGTTCCGCGCGCCTGACGAGCTTGTGAATTCCAGGCCATACGGAGCGTAAACTTCCAATAAGAAGCCCTCGATGCGATCTTGTATAGTTTTAAGTACTGTGCTCTCGATCTGGATACATATATATAGGGTGTCCCTCTTTTCTTTGCCGCCCGAAATAACTCGATAATTATCGACGTAACAAAAAAATGTTGTGAAGGGGGCCATCAAATGCGACCAATTTCTTTTATTTCGGTGGGGGCGCTGACGCACAGTGAAGGTCACCTCAACTTCTTTAAATGGAATGGTACATTTTTCTTCTACCATCTTGTGGAGCACCTCAATCCGCTCAAAAAACATTGGGGGGTCAAAGTCGTTCAAGGTCATTCAACGTCACCTGTTAAAATGAAATACAAATCTAGATGACCTTGAACGACTTTGACCCCCTAATGTTTTTCATGCGGCTTGAGGTGCGCCCCAAGATGGTTTTTAAAAAATGTGCCGGTCCATTAAAAAAGTGGAGATGACCTTCACTGTGCGGCAACGCCACCGAAAAAAAATGGTCGCATTTGATGGTCCCCTTCACACCGTACAAATTGTCTGGAACATTTTTTTTTGGAGTCGATAATTACCGAGTTATTTCGGGTGGCAGAGATAAGAGGGACACCCTGTATATGCGCTCATAGAAACCATAGTTACGATTAATTATGTTAATGTATATACACACATACGTATGTATATACATTAACATAATTAATCGTAACTATGGTTCACGAAGACCATTAGAATGGTTAATTGAAAATACGTAATAAAATGCCTCATCAATACTAGAAAATTAACGCTATAATTATAACGCCTTATAAATTTTTGGGCACCGGTAAGATTAATTATTAATTATTAGGTAAAGATTTTAAAAAATCCGATGAAGGTAATCAGTTATTAATCAAAGTTATTAATCAAAGTTTAATAAAAGAGTATGAATTTGTCAACCTTGAAAAACAAAATTGTACACATCAACATAGTTGCACACATCAAAATTGTAGACATCAACATACTTGCACACATCAAAATTGTACACATCAACAAACATGAAAAACTATTGCTGAAAAATGTACGCGGTGCCTAAAAAAAATTCTACACTGTCAACCAAATCATTTTTTTTATCATATGATTAACCAAATGATTCTTATTGACGGAACAAATTTAAAAAAATATGAAATTACGGTAGACGGTGAAATTTGCTTGAAAGTGATGATTTTTCAGGCGGTACTAATGTACGAATGTACGTGGACGTTACACACTAGGCGAATGCGATATCCGTTCCATTTTCAAGTTCCATTGTTGATGGAGGAAGCGTCTACCTGTGTGGAGTACTGTGGTACGGAAAAAAAGAGTATACGTACGGAATGATAGATCTCTAGCTTCGTACTATGTAATGGAGCAGCCTCTGTAAGAATTCCCATATTTTCTCAGCTCATCAAGGATATATAGTTGTACAAAAGCGGTACCATGAAAATAGTGCCTTTCTTTCGCAATGTTTCAACAGGAGTCAAGCTCCGACGATTTTTGACATCGTCTATTTTCGTTCGGACAACACTACGTTTCGGTCTGATGTCGAAAAAAAAGCATAGTCACGAGGTTGCAAATATACTAATTGAGAAGTGTAACGAGGTTGATAACTGCCGGCTCTCTTGGCCGCATCATTATCCTATTCCGCAAATAATCATTTTACTCCCTTTCGTCCTACGAGAACAATCAATGTCGTTGAATTTTGCGTCGTTGGAATGCAAAGATTCGAAAAAAAATTCTTCCTCTTTACCGGCATCCAAAATCATTTTGTTTTTCAAATTAAGGTCGTAAATCCGTAACAAGAATACGTAAAAACGTGCCACAGATTTTCATAGCCTGAATAGGCAAAACAAATCAGTTTAGAAGAATTCCTGTTACGGTACGACGATGCAAACTTCAACACCATACAATCAAAGTTAGTATCGATCAATCATAGATGGGAAATATCAAGTCCGATCGGCCCGGACGTAACGTTCGTCCACACTTTTTCCACGGGTTGGAAAAATATTTTTGATGATTACAAACGTGCTTTTCCTTTAAACCCGTTTCAAACCACGAAAAAAAAATTGAATTTTCGACTGGCCGCAACGAGTCAGCCTGGATTGACCTGTATACGCGTATAAGTGGCTTCCCTCGTGCGGGTTCGAACTTTCTCGCTATTACGAATAATTGCGGGAGTTAGCGAGAGCGTATAAACACACGTATGTGCACGCAGAAATGTATGTCTCGCGTGTGTAACCGCGGAAAATCGGTGAGCACTGTTATATACTAATGCACACTGTGGGCACCCCGGTGCAAATAGCCATCATGTCTTTCTGCCAGCCGACAGTTAGCGAGTGCGGAATATTTACTGCGGTCACGAGGTCAAGAATTCGCAGCTCATAAAAGGCGGATAATGTCACGTTTTTAAAAAAAAGGATAACCTCCTCCTCCCTCCGATCTCGCTGAGATTTTCCAAAAACCTTCCTTTTAATATTTGAAGACAACCCCTTAACGGATTTTTGGCGGCTCGTAATAGTTTTCGAGATATTGAATTTTTAAGTTTTTTTCTATAAGTAAGGTTCCGATATCCGCCGCCCCCCTTACCGATTCAGCTGAAATTTTGCACAAATCTTCCTTTTATTATCTTAAGGGGGAATACCTTTGTAATTTTTTTTTTTGCATTTTTTTGCTACACCTTCCAGAAAAGAAGAAGAGCAAGAAAATGTTGAACGAGAAAGACATCTGTATGGTCCAGGCATCGCCGATTAAAGGTAAACACGACATCTCAATGATTTTAAAGTACTTAAAACTTTAAACGCATTTTTCTCGAAACGATGTTTTTAGACACGGGCTTATGCGTAGCGCCTAGAGTTTTCGATCGATTGACTTGAAATTTTTATTGTACCTTCTTGACAACATTTGCTAGTCCAGTACGTAGGATTTTTTCGATAAGTTGAAATTTAAAAATTTATGATCGATATACGACCGATTTTTTTACGATTCATTTTTCTTCATATTGACGCCATTTTTTTTAATCAATATTTTGAAAAACCTTTACGCACTGGACTAGTTTTTTATATCTACTTTCAAAATGTTTTTGGTTCTAGCTTGAAAATTATGACCTGTGCGAATACGCCCTTAGAGGACTATGATAAAAAGGAGTTTTGTTTCATCGACTACTACGCTGCTATTTTGTTTCAAAATAATAAAAAAAAAATTATTTTACTTTAAGACTTGTACTAATATGTATAAAAAACCGAATTTAAAAATATTGTTTTGTTTTTCTTAAATAAATTGTCAAAAATGGCCCTTGATTATGTCCTCACAAAGGTATATTCTCTCGTAAGACAACCCGTAAAGGGATTTTTAGCGACTCGCAATAGTTTTCGAGATATTGAATTCTTCAATTTTCTTTTATGTATGTACACATATATATATGTGTGTGTGTGTGTGTGTGTGTGTGTGTGTGTGTGTGTGTGTGTGTGTGTGTGTGTGTGTGTGTGTGTGTGTGTGTGTGTGTGTGTGTGTGTGTGTGTGTGTGTGTGTTGTGTGTATCTGCTACGTCACCGTTCATATCTATATATATTATCGAGCTTTCTGTTTTGTTCAAACAAAAATACCTAAACAAACCCAAACCCAAAAACTATTGCGCGTCGGCAAAAATTCCGTTAAGGGTCATCTTAAAATATTAAAACAATGGTTTGTCTAAAATTTCATCTCGAACGGAGAGGGTAGGGTCCGGAACCTTACCAAAAAAAAAACGAAGAAAAACACATTATTTTATCCCGAACGTCAGTTACTCCGATACTGTTTTTTCGACTCGTCACAAAGGAAACATATTTCAAAATGTCAATTGTCTGAGCTCGAGTTGATATTTGTTCTCGGTTGAATTGTTTGTCGATGTGTGTCGATGAAACGTGTCCGATGCGATTAACCTGAGGCTTGTTTGCTCCCGATAATACACCCGGAAATATCTGTCCTCGTGCGAGAGACACAACAACCAAATGACGTCGGGAGAACCTCTCGAGAAGCCGTACGCGAATGATATACGTAAAAGGATAAAACGCACGGGCACGCCTCCCCCTCACTCCCCGATCGCGATAGAGCTAAGTCGCGACTGCATTCCGTTGCACTCTCCGGTACAGTACTATTTGTATATGGACAAATACGCGATAGGACAATGCAGCGACTCCAATGCAATGACGATATTGAGAAACGTTCGAACTGGCATTATTTTATTTCAGGAACAATCGAAGAGTCGACGCTCGATTTTAGAAATCGCTGTTTTTACGCTGAAAAGACTAGGCTAAAGATAGACCCATTGTACTGATATTAGAACGAAATCATCAAGTCGTCATAGACCCACACATAAAAGTATCGATATTGCGAAAGAGTATTTGGGTTTGTTAGAGGGCATTTTTATATTGACTTACGGAATGCCAAAACGTAGAAGAAAAGCCTCAAAATATTCGTTTGGGTGGACAGGCCAAACAGAAGTGTCAAACTAATGTGACAGGTAATTGAAAACTTTAAATTTAGTTTGAAAAGCAAGAAGAGAGATTTAGGCGTGGAAAACATTTGCTAGTTTTCATTGTTTTTTTTTTTTTTTTTTTTTTGTTAAAGGAAAGATTTCTTCACCATTCTTGAGACTTAGGGTATGTTTTATTACGAATTTTGGTTCTTACATGGTATTTTATCTTTTTATTAATCTTCAAAAATGGCGGAGGTATGGCACGGTCTTCTCAACTGCATTTTGAAAACTGGCATGACGTATAGCCAAAAAACTAATCGATCGATTCTGATGAAATTTGGTATAAATCTTTCTAAAATATGACCCTAAATGTTTTCGAAAATTCTCTATACATATTTTTTTTGGCAAAATGTAGCTATTTTTTCGGAAAGTTCAATCTTTTCGTTTCGAAGCGTACCATTTAATGGATTTTCAACATCTCATACTTTTTCTTGGTTCATATTCTGCGTATGAGTCTTAATGAAAGCAAAATGTTCGTTGGCTTTTTTCCAGATTAATCCCGCCTACGCTCCGTTTCACGCCGTTTGACAACACCCGCTGCAACCCGTTTAGAAGACCGTAACGTATCTGCACCATTTTCAAAGATGATTTTTTGAAAAATACAAGGTAGCTATAAAATACACCATAAGTGTAAAAAAAGGTGATAAAATCTTTGCTTTAAAAAAAATCATACACTGAGAGGAAAGTGTATAGTATTTATAAAAAAACGCGCATGGTAAAAGAGAGTATAGTCGAATTCCCTATAGTTTATTGTCACCGCAATCATAATACGGTTAACACAACTATAAGCGAAAAGTATATCTAATCATGCAACTTTGGTGGCGTGCTCGATTATTTATTATCCCCGAAATAACTACTAACTATTGTAAAAATATTAACCGAATGAACTATACCAATATTGTAAAGCCTTTCACAGTAGTTAAAAGTTATTTCGGGGATACTAGATAACAAAAAACATTACCAACATGGTATGATTAGATAGACGCTTATAGTTGTGTTAACCATATTATGATTGCGGTGTCAATAAACTATAGGGAATTTAACTATGCCCACTTTTACCATGGGTGTTTTTTTTTATAAATTCTATGGACATTTATCTCAGTGCAAGTTTGTACTATTTATATGGTTAATATTAACACTTGTTGGGTATATATTGTTACAAGATCTTACGAAAAGTGACTATACGAACAAAATAATGGTAAGCTTGTAGTGAAGACGTAAATCATTTGTGGAACGTGTCAATAAAGTAGAGACAGCGGTAGCAATGATCGATATAGATATATCAGCGCATTAATTTATCAGTTTTTAAAATTCGTTATTTCGAAAACTATTGCGTTGCGCCAAAAATCCATTTTAGCAGTAACATATATCATCAAAAAGACGAACTGTGCAAAATTCTACCTATATCGGAAGTAACAGCTATTCGGAATTGCAGCTGGAATTACTTATATCTGTTATGCCAAATCTACGATCAAAATAACATAAGTACCCGGTAGCATAGTGGCAGCGTTCGTAGTATAGACAGGCAGGTCGTACGTTCGAATACATGCTGAGGCGAAATATTTTCTCCGATAGGAATCATTTCAGGAGGTCAGAGAATGACAAATTAGGAAAAACAATCATACAGGTAGTACTCTGAATATTCGAATTTTCGAATTTATGAAATATTATATACATTTAGTAGACATACCGTCCAATATGGTAAAAATCACTATTTCTTGATAGTGTAAGGAAATATCCATTTTATGAAAACCTACTATATTATATAGCATTGAACAATCAACTTATGCTCGTAAGATTGTTGGTTGTGGTTAATATATGAGCATAGTCAACACAACTGCTAAAATATCATGAGCAGTACTATATTTTAGGCAGTAACCATGACTATAAAATATTATCATCTCCTCAGGGTAAAGTAAAATATAGTTAAAATATTGTTCAAGTTACCGTACTCCTCAATATCTACGTCTCAGTGTGAGATTCAGCAATTTTTTCTCGCCTAAACGTATCTCCCCCCCCTCCCCTAAGTTTTAGTAGTAGTACATTAGGTTATGCTTCCAACGAGCTGATTTGAAAACTGGGTCTATAGGAGTTCATGATTTTGTTTAAAAAATAGTGTGATACACAGTAAGATACACGCAGACCCGAATCTTACTATGATCACGATCATTCCTGCTCTTCATTCTCACCTTCCTTCGATTTCATGCATCTGTTTTTCGAATCGTACGGTTCGCGTGTGAAAAAAAACTATGCGAAATCCGCGTGAACCGAAACCGAGTGCTTAATTATGAGTTGCAAAACTTACGGGGGCAAGCAGGGGGGGGCAGGGGAGGTTTACCGTCGCGGGGCATTAAATTTCACGTACGGAACATAACACGAGTGTGTAGGCGCGAGGGAAGGCAGCGAATCGGATACTCGTGAGACCCGAGAGAAGAGTCGAGATTGCACACGCGAGAAAAATCCGAGACGGCGAGAGAAAAAAAAACAGAAATGCGAAAAACGAGTTAGTCCAAGTGATGACCTCGCCCCTGTCGAAGCTTCAAAAATATTAGCAGCAGCTCGGGTGAATGAAAAAATTTCGCATCCCGCATTTTTATTATACTAAAAAAAAGACTAACGATTGCCTCAATCATTGATAATCAACGACGAACGTCAATTGTTATTTTCGATAAATTACAGCGCAATACCGGCTCTCTCGTCATAACACTCGTCGTTATCCCGTTCGCGGATACGCGAAACTGACGTAAGACGAAAGAAAAATGCAAACTCGAGATAGACACCTCTCGCCGGTAGAAATCTCGCGCGCAATTTTTCACACCGCGCGATATAACGTTAGTTGTTTATTTTTTCACACTTTTTCCCAACTCACCAAAGATTATTACGAAACGGAAATATATCGCGTGAAAATATACATATGTTCACTTATATGCAGATGCATATACAAGTGTATATATGTACACATTTATTTATAATTTGTTGCAAAATGTTTACAACAGTTTTAATCCGGTCGTGTCGCACGTGTTCGTTCCTTCTTAGTTCGCACTTTTCTCGCAGTCTTGTTCTCTCGCTGCAATTGGCTGTGATCACAATCGAAAAAATATCGCCGCTTTTTCAACGCACCGAATAGATGTTCGTTTATTGTTGCAAAGCGATCGACACGCGACTAGTCCTTTTGTTTCTCGCCCACCATTGGCGATATTATTGTTATTGACAGCGTCATTTTTTGCACACATTTATTATAGTTATTCGCGCATCGTGATTTATCGTTAGGTCGAGAGAGAGAGAGAGAGAGAGAGAGAGAGAGAGAGAGAGAGAGAGAGAGAGAGAGAGAGAGAGAGAGAGAGAGATGCCGAGTGTTGGTACGAAAGCCACATAAAACACTGTACAAAGAGACGTGCAGTCGAGAGAACGGGCGTCGTTGGACTGACGCGAGAGGCCCGAGCCGGTAGGCCTCGACTTTCTTCTTCCATGCTCTCTGCCGATTCGATGTACTATATATATATATATATATATATATATATAATCCCAGAGATTGCTCCTATATATTAACCACTAGGGAATTGCCTCTTTGATGAACACCGCTCTCCTAAGTTGTCGTCATCAGCGATGTTGGCGGCCAAAATTGTCGCCACCATCTCCTTCGCCATGTTGACATTTTCCTACAATCGTACATTTGGATCACGAGATCAAGAGACGCGGCAGCGTCTTGACGCCATCAAATATACCGGAACGTACACTAGGTTTGCCTAGCTTTCATGTGACAAAGATGACTTCAAGGGTGTTCTCACTTTAGACGCTCAAAAAGGCTTTTTTCATGAATTTTTTTGATAGGTTTATGTTACAGATATTATCGATAGTTATCAATATAAAAGTTGTTACACTTGATAAATACACTTCCGAGATACATTTTAAAAAACTCCTTTATTTAAGTCACTATTTATGGACGAACATGGTAGTTAAAAAATGTCCTAAAAAAATTGTAGTTCTACGCTTTTGATGAAATCTCGGAGATGGATCATCCGAAACAAAAAAATCAAACGTTTTTAGATTCAGTATGTTAATGGCTGAATCTAAATTCAGCAAAAAGCGCATATCATACGATTTTTGATACATGCAACAATAACAAAATGGCGGACATTTTTCGAAAAGACAAAAAAGGTGTTTTTTCACCGTTTTTAGAAAAAAAAATGGTAAATATAAATTTTTTAAACGATCCTTGATATCCGCTATAGCTATAGTTGTGAAGAAAATGTGGTTAAAATTTCACAAGGATCGGTTCAGTAGTTTCGAAGATTGTATCAACAAGCCGTCGAAAAACGTTGTTTCCAGAAAAACGCATTTAATTATATTAGCGTATTAATCTATAATATAAACCTATAAAAAAATGCATGAAAATAGCCTTCTTTTTAGCGTCTAAAGTGAGAAGACCCCGGTTCGGTAGATTTATTTAAAAATTATCGAAGTAAAAAATGAGAACTGCAAGAACTTGAGGCAAAAAGTCTGCAAATGACTTTTTTGGCAATCGTCTCGTGCACGTTTAGATTTCGATTCGTTAAATGTAGAATTCGAGAAAAGTGATGTACGTGCATATGGAAGGAATTTCAGTGGCCAAGAATGCCGGCTAAAGATTCGTAGCGTCAATGGTGGTTGCTAGAAAATATGGGAACGGACATCAAGTGTTTGATCTAATGGTGACAGGCGGTAGAGGGAAGAACAGTAATAGTAAGGTTTGATGGTAGGGACATTCGACTTGAAATTCCCGGTGTATATATACGACTGTATACAATGAATGAGGTATATAATCGCGGCAGTCTTGGAACACAGCACTAGCTCCGCTGCTGCTGCTGACCCACTCGTGCCCGTACGCAGCGTCCCTCTTGTAAAAACCTGCTCATGCTAGTGCTGCGATGGGAGAGATCCAGCAGAAACTCAGCGATGCTGTTACCTTCTCTACCTGTTTCTTCGTGCATGCCGATACCCCGCTCGCTCTCACTCTCTCGCACTCTCCGATTCTGACGGGAGAGACGTGTCCCATATTTGCCGCTGTACCACTCGTGTGATCCGCCAGTCCTTATATTTTTCTCCTCTATAACTTTGTTACAAACTTTTTGCAACGATTGTGCACAGCTACCGGAGAAAAAAGTTCAGTCCTGTGAGATATCGATTTTATAGAAAAAGAAAACGATCGATAATCATTTGGCAATTGAAAACGATAGGTAGTGTGTTTAATCGGAACACGGATGATCCATTTATTTATGCCAGTATACTTAGGACGCTCGAGGTCTCTGGAAACAAGAAGGCTTGGTTGTATGGCAAGGGAGAACACCACTGGAACTGCCCATTTTTGACCGTCGGCTTTGGAATTTTTTCGAAAGTAAGGGTTAAAATACATGGTCAAAATAACTTTTACGTTTTATTACGTATATATTGGAGTATGGGAATAAAAAAATTTGTGAAAGGAATACAAAATGACCGCCTACGAATCGTTATAACATTACTGGTTCTTAGCCAACCATCTTCGCGACACACAGTAGAACTGTCGTAAATTTAATCCTGGAACTAAGAGTGAAATATTTTGACTATTTATATTAGTTTTAGCAGTCAAGTACGGAGGGCAATTAAAAAATAATGTAAAACATAAATAAAAACGAGTGTGAAAAAAGTTGGTTTTTTCGACCATAATTTTCATATCAAAAGTGATGAACTTTTTACAATTCTCGATTAATCGAAAAAAGCGCTCGTACTTGACTGTTGAGGAGTTATATACAGTTAAAATTTTCGATAAATCGATTTTTATTTTATTTTCGTAATGTACCTATATTTAAGTACACACGCAGAAAATTTCTTGTCAATCCGGTGAATATTCTCGAATTTACACGCACATTTGTCAGGACGTGTAAGAGCGTTTGAAAGGGCTTTTGAAACTTTAAACGCGGTTTTCCCAAAACCGTGTTTTCAAAGTCGGTGAGCAAGATTCCTCGGAAACGGCTTAACCGATCAGTCTCAAATTTTAACACAATCTTTTCAAGTATATTTTTTAGTAATTAATTAAAGGTTTTCTCTCATTTTATAAACAATTTAAGGCCTATATTTTTGTCAAAAATCGTTTCTTCGTCTTTTTGAGAAGCCACCATTTCGTCAAAAATTATTATTTTGCTTATTCCTTCAATCAATTACTAGATAGTTTATTATATTAACGAAATATTTTTGGTTTTTTCATTTTATATGATCCAGTCCAGAGATATCGTGCTCACCGCAAGACGCATTTCTTAGAGGTGCTCCCGGAGATCAGCTATTGCAGTTTTCAAAACAATTATTTTTAGAAATAAAAAATGTTAAAATATAGTTAAAAGTTACCATATTATGTGTACCAATTTTTTACGTTAATAGATTTAAAGGTCTTCTCAAGAAAAATTCCTGAAAAATCGATCTTTTTTGGCCTCCTGACTGTACATAAATCCTCAACGCAATCTAAGCAGCTACAGTTAAAATTTCAAGTCGACTGGACGAAAATTGTTCGATTTCTGCTGCGTGCCGATTTCAAAAATCTCGTTTTGAGAAAACCATTTTTTTCGTGTACATTTAAACAAAATAAAAACACGCGAAATAAATTCAATGTATGATTAACAACATACCTTTACTCCAAATCCCAAATAAATAATCCAGTAGACAAAAAATCGGTAAAAATGACCTTTTTTCGACCTGTCACAGTCCTCCGTTAAGGGAGACTACCAATTTAGAAAACGGATAAAAAGGTGAATTTCGATCATTTCTAATAGATACCCATTTGATAGAATGAAAATTCCGTTTAGTGGCCTTTATTCCACGTATTATCAAGTATCTTTACAATTTTTTTTCGCGAGATTTGGTAACCACATGGCCTCACTGAAGCTGGATAAAGCGAGTCACCTTTTTCTGACAGTGGCAATATCGCCAATTCTTCACTGATTGTCTTGAAAAATTTTTCGTAACCTTGTAACAACATTTTATATCGAAGTCCCTATGGGATTTTCGATATGTTGAAAACTTTTTCCGATAAAAATTAATGCTGGCCGTTTTTTTTACCGAAAACAATTATGTCTTTCTTGAAATGGTCCATTTTACAAAAAATATATATTATTCGATTTCCCACGTACTTCGAAGGGAAGTCTGGTTTGAAACGCAAATTATTTTGAATTTTCGTTCCAGGTAAAAAAATGAATAACTCTCGCCGGCCGCCCCATGAAAATTTCGCCAATCGAACCGTAACGGCCAGTACTTGGACCAATGTTGGCGGGACGATGATCGATTAACCAATTGTACGCCAATGCTCGGCTGAGTATTGACTAGCCAACATTGGTTTGCTGATACGAGGCCAATGTTCGGCCAAATATAGACTCGCTAATCATTGGCTTGTCGATACGAGGCCGATGTTTGGCGAAGTATAGACTCGCCAATCATTGGTTTGCCGATACGCGGCCAATGTTCGGCCAAACATAGACTCGCTAATCATTGGCTTGTCGATACGAGGCCGATGTTTGGCGAAGTATAGACTGGCCAATCATTGGTTTGCCAATACGAGGCCAATGTTCGGCCAAGTATAGACTTGTTCATTATTGGTTTATCGATATGAGGCCGATGTTTGGCGAAGTATAGATTTGCCAATCATTGGTTTGCCGATAGGAGGACAATGTTCGGCCAAATATAGGCTCTCTAATCATTGGCTTATCGATACGAGGTCGATGTTTGACGAAATATAGACTCGCCAATCATGTTTTTGCCGATACAAGGCCAATGTTCGGCCGAGTAACGCATGATCGAACCGCAATTCGTATATTGACGATTCATTGTTTCGCGTTGAAGTCATTGAGAGATGAGATAAATACTTTTTACGAGTCCATTGGACATTATTCTTAACAGATATACTACCAAATCAATGCACTCATTGTTGGCCGATTCTCGAACGAGGTCAGACGCGATTTTCTGCCGATTTTTATGAACCATCCTACACTGACAGAAAAATTCTATTAATATTAACTAACCGCGTCTATTTATTTATTTTTTATTTGAATTAACTAGTTTTTTCGTGATATCAAATTTTTCCTATTGCATTCCATTATTGGAATTATTCATTTTAAATATATTTATTTATTCAAATTAAACTTGAACTAATGAACTAATGGTCCGTCTTTATTGCAGCACACATATTAACGGGTTGTGGGGGTAGAGAAGGTGGAGAGAGAGGAATTATACATATAGGTTAGGTTTGAAAATTCTATAACATGTCATTCGATAACACTCTCTAATTATCACAATGATATTAACTAATTGATATAGTTTATGTGATACAAATAATGATGAGAATCCATTTGGTATCTTATGCCATATCTGCGATTCAAATGTTACAAGCACTCGGTAGCATAGGGGCAGCGTGTTTGGCTATGAGGAGGGAAGTTCAAGGTTCGAGCCCCATATGGGTGAAATATTTTCTTCGAACTAATCATTTCTAAAGACCAGGTAATGACGATTTACAATACAAAAATAATAATTTTTTTTTGGTAGTGCAGGACCAATTTTGGCGACCTATATTGGGTCACAATTATCCGCCAAGACTCGATCGATAATCGGGCCAAGCTCGAGTGGAAATGATGGCAATCGTGAGGGGGCTTATTGTTGGCCGATTCTCGAATGAACTCCTACGCGATGCTCGGCCGATTCTCATAAGCCATTCTAGGGCCGATATTGATTGCGAATATCGGGCCGCTCTTATCATCCAAGGCTCGGTCGATGATCGGGCCAAGCTCGAGTGCCAATGCTGGCAAGCTTGGCGTCGAGCATCGGCCAATTATTGGCCACTACCCATCACCCTACATGGGGCAGGACACTATCAGAGAAAGGTGATTTGCTTTATGCAGCTTCAACACCACCAATTCGTTGCAAAAAATTGTAGAAAATTTATAAAGATACTTGAAGATCTGTAGAATAAAAGCCACTAAACGTAATTTTGATTATATTGACTGGGTATCCATAAAAATGGGCGAAATTCATGTTTCTATCGGACTCTATAATGGTAGTGAGCCGAAAACATTTTTGTCAATTTTCTTCTTCAACATACACATTTGAACAGTATTATTTTATTCAATACAACACCCAATGATTTTACAATATCAAGTTCTAACAATCTATCGTGTTACTACGTATTCGGTTTTTTGCTCTGTGTTGTTGTCTATTCGGTGTATGGGAAGAGCACGGGTGGATGTTTATTCAACTTTTTTTTGACATTTTTAATCGATTTCGATAGGCGATGGATAAAGATCTCTGCTTTGATCTCTGAAAGATGAAAGATCTCTGCTGCAATGTACCATCCGAAGCAAAAAAAATCAAACGGTTTTAGATTCAGTATGTCAATGACTATATCTCATATCATACGATTTTTTATATATGCAAGAAAAACAAAATGCCGGACATTTTTCGAAAAAAAACGTGGTTTTTACCGATTTTGGCAAAAAATAGTAAGTATCACAATTTTTAATACTCCTCGATATGCGATATAGCTATAGTTGTAAAAGTATGTGGTTAAAATTTCATAAGCATAGGTTCAGTAGTTTTGAAGATTTTATCAACAAGCCGCCGAAAAACGTTGTTTCGCGAAAAACGCGTTTAAAGTTTGTTTGAGTTACATAAATACATTTTTTTTAAATTCTATGTATTTCGAAATTGTATCTATTAAGTGTAACAACTTTTATATCAATATATATAATATAAATCTATTTTAAAAAATCATGAAAATAGCCTTTTTTAGCGTCTAAAGTGAGAAGACCCCTTAATCGATCCACCATTGTGCATTCGATTTATGAGAATGTCAATGGCATACCAATAGGGTGATCGTTTGGCCAATCGGAATGCAACGCCGTCTGTCCAAAAACAAAGTTTTGCGATTTTCATCGTGGCGCGTTCATGTACTCTGCGCGTCATAACGGCTTCCTCGGCCCGCGATTTTTTTATTAAACAAGTGATATTTTTCTATTGGATAACATGCCGTGCACAAATAAACACACGCTCTACCGTTGTTTTACTCTTGTTCATCAAACTCATCAAAACCCTCTCGGAGTTGGACACCCATGTAGGTGTTGCCGATCGAACCGTAACGGCCAATACTTGGACCAATGTTGGCGGGACAATAATCGATTATCCAATTGTACGCCAATGCTCGGCTGAGTATTGACTAACCAACATTGGCTTGTCGATACGAGGCCGATGTTTCGCGAAGTATAGACTCGTCAATCATTGGTTTGCCGATACGCGACCAATTTTCGCCCAAGTATAGACTCGTTCATCATTGTTTATCGATATGAGGCCGATGTTTGGCGAAGTATAGACTCGCCAATAATTGGTTTGCCGATACGAGGCCAATGTTCGGCTAACTATAGACTCTCTACTCATTGGCTTATCGATACGAGGCCGACGTTTGCCGAAGGACAGCCTCGCCAATCATGTTTTTGCCGTCACGAGCCCAATGTTCGGCAAAATATAGACTCGCTGATAATTGAATTGTCGATACGAGGCCGATGTTTGGTGAAGTATAGACTCGCTAACGTTGGTTCACCGATACGAGACCAATGTTCGGCCGAGAACGCATGATCGACCCCCAAATCATATATTGACAATTCATTGTTACGCGTCAAAATCATTAAGAGACGAGATAAATACTTTGTACGAGTCCATTGGACATTACTCTTAGGGCAGGTAATGACGAATTGCAATACAAAAATAATTACTTTTTTGCCGTGTAGGGCCAATTTAGGGTATCTATATCGGGTCACAATTATCCGCCAAGACTTGGTCGATAATCGGGCCAAGCTCGAGTGCCAATTATGGCAATCTTGAATTATTGTTGGCCGGTTCTTGAACGAACTCATACGCGATGCTCAGCCGATTCTCATAAGCCATCCTAGGACCAATAGTGACTGCGAATATCGAGCCACACTTATCATCCAAGGCTCGGTCGATGATTGGGGCTAGCTCGAGTGCCAACGTTGGCAAGTTCGGCGTCGAGCATCGGCCAATCATTGGCCACTACCGATCACCCTACATGGGCAACGTTTTTTCGACTTTGAACGGACTTATCAGCGGTGTCAATACCGATCTGTCAAGTTCATCGAAAGACTCGAACGCCATTTCACCGGTAACCCGCCAAGTTACCTTCGTGATCTCGGTATAAATGTAGGAAGAGTAAATGGCCGAAATAGCGAGCAAGAAAGCGAATACAATGCGCTCGGCATGTGTGCGCGGTTGTTGTAACACAGAGACACCAGAAAGTGCACGCACGATGTTGAAAGATCGCCACACGGAAACTGGAAAGAGTGGTACTTTTACTGCAATTAGGAATATCGCGACGATGACCAAACTCACGAAAACGGTCTCGCAGGAGCGTGCGGTGTCAAGTTATTCCTGTATCGGCAGGATTAGTACGAAAGCACAAAATCCATCGATACGTATTAGGACGGTCCGCAAGCTATTGCAACTAGATGTGCTTGAACGTGGAGATAGTTGAGAACTAATGTCTAGGTGTGCATTCTCTTGATCGTGGTAAACGTAACGTTCCATACAATATATATTTCTGCTACCAAACATTGTTAAGTCAGGTGGACCACTTTACAGATGCATTCAATCTTGTAGCAATGAATTCGATCAGCAGAATGTTAGGGCCACCATCAAACAAAGGTTTACCGAGTTCATTGAAGTCGGCGGTAAATGGTTCATTATCAACCATGCTTATTCCTAAAGGGTAGTACCGCATATCACTAGTTTTATCAGGAAATAAGCCATCCCTATTCGAAGCCTAGTCAATTCTGTATACTCATTCTTGAAGGGATTCACATTCAGTCGATGAACAATCGGTAGGCCCAATGCGGTATTCTACAATTCCGAAGTTCTTGAAGATTTCGGCTCGATCCATTCGAGGAATTTCTTTATCCAAGCGAATTGCAACAGATCCTTCATAGATCGTCGATCAGTACTCGAGAAACGAACAAAACCCAATATTACGGACCATAGTCGAATGATCCCATCTCCGCTACGGCATCGATGAAGCCTCTTGATGGTAGGGTTTGGGAACCCTATATGGCACCGCATATGGTGTAACTCTAATAAACGGTAGAGCTGGCGGATTTTCGAAGGACATGTAAACGAGAAGGAAGATAGTGGCAGAAGTGGCGATCGGGGAAGGATCGAGGGATGATCACCCGATGTACCATTCGCAGCGTTGTAATCTTCGGCTATGTTTATCATCAAAACGGGAAGCGTTTGTATCAATTTGAAAAAATAGCTCCCGAATCTTCGGTGATGTATTGGGTCACATATACCAGTAAAAAAATCCATCAGCTGCATTTTACAATTAGGAAGGCTCGTATGCATACACTCTGCCCCATGGGATGCGATGACGTCTTCTACACATAATTAACGTAAATTACTCCATGGGCCTCTGTCGTGCAGTTTCCGCGTAGCATAAACATTTTCCCTGGAGGATTATCCACGCGGAGTTGGTTATCGGACGGTCTCGTTCAACATTACCGAGTACCTCTATACCAATGAGTCGTTGAAAAATAAACTATTCCAGGGTGCGCAGTATCCTTAGGTCGATGGTCGACTTTTATTTTTAGTATTTCCGCGGTAGTATAGTCATCATGCAAATGTAGCCTTTTTCGGGTCAGCTATCTTTGTTTTTGATAAATTGATAGACAGTTCGTTGCACGCGAGATTGTAATTGTTTCACTTAGTGTGCGATCGAAGATTCCGACGTTTAATTTTGTAACTTCGCGCAGTGACTAAATCTTTTGAATTACACTTAAATCGTATCTTTACCCTTAAGGCAGAAGCCTGAATTATAAAGTCCGAAAAACCGTTTTTTTATTGCTTAAATCGATAGATAAACTATCCAAGAATATATTCACAAAGTTACGGAAGCCAATTGTAAATATTTTCGAAGATACAAGACCAAACGCAGAGAAGCGATTGATTTTTGATATTGATATTCTCGCCTATTGAAATCTTTGGAGCGCATTTTCTTCAATTTTCATTTACGCGCTTTTTTCAAAGTGGCGGGTGTGATAGCAAAAAAACTAAACGACCTATTGAATCAAACCAATGTTAATTTTTTTCGGTAAGGAAATCTCTTCAGAGTGAATTAAAACAGTTGTCGAAAAAATCTTTTAAAATAATTTTTATAGCACGTTGAAGTGTTTTATTTAACACATTTTTTTCTTACCTGAGAAAAGTTACAATTTCACGATGTTTTCAGCTTTTTCTTAATTCACACAGAAGGAAAATACTCGACAATTGAACATTTTATTGGTTTATTTGGTTCAGTCAAGAATTACAAGCTGCATATTTCCCGCCGATTGAGGACTGCAGTGCAAGACGCACATGGAATAGGCTGATAAAACCGGAGTCATTTATTGTTCAATGTTCAAATTTTTTAATACATTTTAAATATGATTGAAAAGATGACTCAATGTTTACTGGGCTCACCTGTTTTTTCCCTTCTAAAAAAATCACGAAAAAACCTTTCTTTTGGACCTTCTAATTCAGGCTTCCGCCTTAAGCAGATCGGGCCTGCTGAAACGTGTATTGGCAGGCGGTGCCCGTATCAACCCACATTTGAGTCCGCAGGTACATACACATACACAGAGGGCGTATTGCAAAAAAAAAGAATCTCGTACACCTTAAAACAATATTATTATGCATAACAATAATTAATGCCAAATTTGAGCTTTTTAACACAAGTTTTAGTGATAGCGATAGATACCTTTCTCCCTCTTTTATTTCCCGTGGAATTTGCTCCCTGCTTTCGAACTTGAATAACTGAACAACGAAATATGATTTCACCGATTCTGTTGTAGATCCTTGAGGCTAACTTTTACAGCGGCAATTTTTTTTCGATAAATGTCAATATATTCACTTTTACCCAACGAAATAAGAGCCATTGGGAAATGTGCAAGTTGTGTGAAACTAATGATGTCACAATGTTAAAAAAATTAACCTGCACTAGTCAGTTTAAAAAACCTTTAACCGAATCGGATAAATATTGAGTAGTTGAATGAATCAGATTTGAACGTTAAGAGTCATTTCTCTGTATGGAGAGAAAAGAATGCATATTCCTTATATGCATATGGGGAACAAAATGATCTACCGCTACCACTCAGATTACATGTATGGAGCTAGAATTTAGCATCAATGTGTTTTATATCTAAAAATAATGTTTTGAGTGGTAAGAGACGATCGCTTCGTTAGACACCTATACATAAGCGATATATACATATAAATATTCGCACATGTATAGTCATTTATGCGTAACTCCACGCTAATTATTCGTCGTCAATATCTGACAATCTACGACGTAGATAGAAAGTCGAAAGATACGAAATGTTTGCGTTAAAGTGTTTCCTAAGGAAAAATCATAATACAAAATGGAAATAAGCGTCGGAGAACGCTGAGAAACGATTCAAAAGTTAGTTTACAAACAGCTACATTTTTTTCCAATCACCAACCATTCACGCTGCATAAACAAACTTCGTAAAAACGACTGGCAAATAAGGCCTTGCAAAATAAATTGGAAAAACAGTATTGGATACTCGCGGAGTCTTCCCAAAAATTGCGAACGGTATTTGCGGGACAAGAACGAAAAAAAACCCTAACTAAGTCGAAGGATGCAAGAAAATCCGGATGTGTCAATTTAAGGGGGGAGGTACCTTTAAGCGAGGAAAATATTGCTGATTTCCATGATTTTTTTTAATCAAACATTTCTTCACCATTTTTTATTCTCAGGGTATCTTTTATTACTACTTTTGTCTGTTACATGGTATTTTTCTATTAATCCTAAAAATGGCAGAGGTATGACACGGTCTTCTAAACGGGTTGCGGCGAATCTTGTCAGACGGCGTGACCCGTAGCGTCGGCGGTATTAATCTGAAAAAAAACCATCGGAGATTTTCATTTTATTAACTCGCATACGCAGAAAATGAACCAACAAAAGATGAGGAATATTGAAAATCGATTAAATGGTACGTTTTGAAACAAAAAGATTGAATTTTCCGAAAAAATGGCTACATTGGCAATAAAAAATATTTTTTTTTTAGTTTTCATTTGGGGTCATTTTTTAGACAATAAAGTTAGAGAGATTTATACCAAATTTCATCAGAATCGGTCCATTAATTATTTAGTCTAAGTCTCAAATATGGTGAATAAACATATCCTTTTTGAAAAAAATCATGAAAATCAGCAATTTTTTCTCGCCTGAGGGATGTCCCCCCTTAACTTGGAACGGCTTGCAAAATTCATACAAAATCATGCAAAATATGCAAAATACACACTCAGTTGTATCGTAGTCCCTCGCAAACATCCGCTTTCTTACGGGCATTCAATCCGAATTCTTACTGCAGTCACCCTCAACGCCCAATGTCTACTCTATGTTGTGTATGATCGAGTTACACATGCGTAGCAAATAAGTATATACAATAAATACTTACATGGATAAAGTACACTATATGCGTACGCCTGCAGGTCTCAAACCCGTGCATTTGCTAAGTTGATTATAATGGGGACGCACGATTGCTTGGCCGGAGCCGTCAAATTCGGTCATATAACGGAAATTCATTACCTGAGGCTTGCGCGCATCGTGTACAAGAGGTCTGAACGTATCGGAGGTGAAAGATTGTCATTTATTTTAAGGATTTATATACAGTTAACATTTTCGAAAAATCGATTTAAAATGATTTTCTTTTTTTCGTCATGTATATATATTTAAGTACACACACAGAAAATTTCTTGTCAATCCAGCGAATATTCTCGAAGTTACACGCACATTTGTGCGTGTCAGAGCGTTCGAAAGTGCTTTTGAAACTTTAAACGCGTTTTTCTCAAAACTGTGTTTTCAATGTCGGTAAGCAAGATTTCTCGCAGACAGCTGAACCTGTCAGTCTCAAATTTTAACACAATCTTTTCAAGTATATTTTTTCGTAATTAATCAAAGGTTTTTTCTCAGCGATAAATATTTATCATTTTATAAACAATTTAAGTCCTAAATTTTTGTCAACAATCGATTTTCTTGTTGAGAAGCCGCTATTTTGTCAAAAATTATTATTTTGCTTATTCCTTCGATCAATTACAAGATAATCCATTATATTAACGGAATATTTTTGGTTTTTTTTTTTCATTTTAGATGATCCAGTCCAGAGATATAGGTCCAGTCTTTTTTATAGGTGCTCCCGGAGATCAGCTATAGCAGCTTGCAAACAATGAGTTTTACAAATAAAAATGTTAAAATACAGTCAAAAGTTATCATAATATGTGTACAAATTTCTACGTTAATAAATTCAAAGGTCTTCTCAAGAAAAATTCTTGACAATCGATCTTTTTAGGCCTCCTGACTATACATAAACCCTTAAGCAAAGTCGCGCCGCGTTACGATAAATAAAACACCAAAGGAAACTACGTCCATTAAATTGAATATACATTTTTAATTGCCTTCAGTTGATGTGAGATAAATTTAAGAATTTGCCTCTATTATGTTTGCTATTCCTATTTTCCTGTATTTATACCAAGGAATATAAATTCGTCAATTTCTCCGATCATTGCGAAGAAAGCCATGTTTTTGGCTTCGCAGTCTCTAACGATGTAAGGTGTTGATCGTTTTTCGTCGAAAAGCGAAAATATGTATTTGTCTGGCAGTAACTAAAAACAATCAACAGTGACTTCAACAGTAATTGTGTAATTCATTGTTGTCCAATTCAATTGTTCACTTACAGTAACAGAAAACAATTAACAGTGAATTAGAAATTCACATCTCTTTGGACTGAAGCTAAAGGAAATAAGGATTCTTTCTCTTCCAAAAAAGATATGAAATCCCTTTTAAAAACCTAAAAAACGTAAAAAATAAACGCCTGTTAATTAAACAGGTTCGTTCAAAAACATTATCGCTTGTTTCGCCAGATAAAAACGTTGCGATTTACCTTATAATTATTTTTTACTTTAATTCAAGCAATGGTTTAATCTATTAAATTAATCAAATGTAAAAAAAATAAGATAACATTTTTTAAACCAGCCAAGCTAGTTTACTAGAAATGTACATAAAATTGTTACACCTTAAGAATAATATTTTATTTTCATTGAAAAAAAATCATATAACTATTATAACATAAAATTAATATCACCATTATATAACAGTACAACGTACGTACCACACGAGTACACTGGGAATGCTGTGCAACGACTTTAGTCCAGCCGGAATGTACATGAAACCTATTCTCGGAGGCCAGCGCGTCGCCGACTTTTTGTAGGTCCTCTCGATTACCAGGAATGTACCCTAAAATTTCAAAAAAAAAAAAAAAAAAATGTTTTGCGAGCACCAGAAATTGTTTTAAAAAAGCCCGTTTTTTAGTGATATCTTTTTCGGAATTGGTTTTATCGAAAAATGCTTCCTACAAAAGTTGTGTGATGTCATCTATAAAATAAGTCCTATGCAAAAATGACGTAGGATTGTTAGTTTAGCGGCAAATCACCGGTGAACAAAAAAAAATCGTTTCCATGTACGTCATCGTTTATGGAAGAACTTAGTATTCTGAAAATTAATCAGCATCGAGAAGAATCTATCCTCAAAAGATATCTTGAAGTTTTATTGGGCTAGGTCATATAGTTAATAAGTAATTACCGATTTACGTAAAACCGGCACCTCTTTATAGCAGGTAATCCAGAATGGCTACATTGGAAAAAATACGTTCTCATGATTAGCGTGTACATTTAACATCCAATGCGACTAGTGCTTTTTGTATGAAACGTATTTTTTTTTAAGATTAAAAATGTTTGCTTGTAAACAAATTCGATTATGTACTTGAATTTTGCGGCTACTTGAAATTTTGTTTCAGATTCTTGAAGATCTCTGTGAGGCGGCATTTCCAAAAAAGTACCTTGATATCATCATTACAAGGGTAATTTTGACGTTTCTTATATATATTATTGTTGTGATTCACATTTTCGCGTTTGCCAACTTCGTGAGCATTCCTAATACCTTTAGGCATAAGTTTTGCGTAATGACGCCACCTATAAAATAAGTCCTATACCAACATGACGTAGCGTTGTTAGTTTAACAGCAAATCACCGATAAACGAAAAAAATATAGTTTATGTGATACAACAATTAATTATAGGAATTCATTCGGTCTTTAATGCCATATCTGCGAGTAAGATGCTACAAACACTTGGTAGCGTAAGGGGAGCGTGCGTAGCTATAGGTAGTAGCTTGTAGGTTCGATCCCACGGTGCCAAATAAATATTTAATTCAAATAGGATCTATTTAAGTTATCTCACGGCCTTCTACCATTTCAATTTATTTTAAATATATATATTTTTTGTTTCAGCAATTTTTTCTAGATATCAAATATATTCAAATTAAATAGAGAAAGATTCGATTCGAATAAATCTTCATTTGCTTACAATATATATTGCAAATCCAAGTGCATTAGGGTGGCACAATATTGAGATCAATTTTTTTTCTCATTCTCACCATCTAATTACCTTTATTAAAAAAAAATTGTCGCCTAAGCTGCGAGCGATCAAACAATATTTGAGGTCGCTCAATCCTCTCAAAAATTCAAATTTTCATTGATAAGATGATTTTTTTTTCGTCCACTACTCACGCATGAATTTTACACTTTATAATTTTTCAATTAACCGTGGGAAAGCCCTAACCGACCAATGAATATTTAGTAGTCGCTCAAAAAGTACGAAATTTTCAAATTTCGCCAATTGATTTTAGTCTTCGAACTCATAAATTTGTCGCTTTGTAAAATCTTCAAAACAATTAATATTTTTTTTCTTTAGAAACAAATTTTTCGCGGAAAACCTGCACCGATACAGGCGGCTATATTTGGCTAAGTTTCAGTTGTATTACCATCAGAAACTCAGACAAACTGCCTACCGCTTTGGGCCGCTATCCTGGCGCCTTATGATGGCGTGTATACGGCTGCCTGATCGGATATATTATAGAAAATATACAGAACGAATGACATAAAACTTTTTTTGTTTATTGAATATTTAACACCAAGTTACATCTGGACAGTTTGACAACAAAACATATATTTCTGAACATGGGGATGGGGATGGAGAGACATGGGGATCTTCTTCGCTGCCATTAGGACCCTCTCTGCTGACATGGCGATCATCTTCGCTGGGGTTGAGGTGCTCTCCGCTGACATGGGGATCTTCTTCGCTGCCATTAAAACCCTCTTCGCTAGCATGGAGATCTTCTTCGCTGGTGTTCAAATCCTCTCTGCTGGCATTAGGATTTTGTTTGCTGGTAGCTTCATCAAGACTTTCCGGATCTTGAATTTTATCATTCGGGCCTCTTTCCGTAAATATTCAAATTTTTCGTAAACAAAACAACACATTTCATTCACATTTTTTAAATTATTTTTTATATTGATATTATTCTATACCCAAGTGTATAGAAATTCATAAAGTTTGTGAAAGTTGAAAAAAGTAAGGTTATACATACCTGGTACTTGTACCGATGATCGGGACTCGTCAACTTTTTTCTCCGAACGACATCTCCTAACACGCAGCCGTGTCATATACCGCCTCCTCTCTTTGCGATTCATAACGTTTTTACTTTATGTGCTCCTTTTTGTATATCGTGAAAACTTTCAAGTTTTAACCCAAACAAACACGATGGATACAATGACACACGTGCAAGCATAGTTTTCATAAGCAACACTGGCGCCACCACTTTAGCGCTAGCCTAAGCACTGCCATGCATGGGCCTCCGAATAGAGCCATATTAGGACACTGATAAGGCAAACCACATTGTGGCTATTTTCACGTTTGCCATAAGTTTGCCTGACCTGTGGCTGCCTGTTCACGGCAGGCTCACGGCCGAATCAAAATTCCCGTAATACGGATTGCCACACAGCTCCCTGATCACGGCCTGATCATAAATCTGGCTAGCGTGAACAAATTTCCAGCCGGGTACACACGCTGCCCCTACACCAGTGGCGTAGCGTGGTGGTGAGGGTGGCGAGGGGGCCATGGCCCCGGGCGGCGCAAATGTGGGGGGCGGCGGCAAGCGGCACTCGCCGCCGCCCGTCTACAGCGTCAGGCCATAGACATGAGATCAGACCATTGTATTGTCACCGGGACTACATAGCTACTTATGCAAAAATTTTAAGGCAATTGAACAAGTAGAAGTTGTTCAAAATAGACTTGCAAGATTTTACCTAAACAAATATACGTTTTATATAGCATGTGCAGTTAAATAATAGCTTATATAATATATAATTCAAAAGAAGAAAATAAATTTCAATAATTCTACTCGGTACGATAATGGGTGTTTTATGCACACTTCACGTGCGTAAAACCGCCATTTTCACACCTCGTAAAATTAATTTTCGTACAATAGTCGACGAAAAAACTTTTTCGTCCTTGTGTCACAATGAACTTTTTTCGAATGTCGAAACGAACGCGACCGGCCGCGGCCAGCTGTTATCAGGCCGCGCGCCGCTTGCCACCGGCCGCGCGCACCGCGTTATAACACTCGAGCGCAGTTTGCCGTAGAGAGGAGTGCCGAGCCCAGCCCGCCCAAACGAAACGAGAGCGAACTTCACTGATATTGCTTACGCACCAAGTGCAACTGTATCCATTGTTTTGATTTTTTGAGATTTAATTTATTCAACTTTTTAGTTATTTAGAAACACGGTGCAGTGCTGATTGCTTATTTTAAATTTTGATCAAGCTTCACGTGTAACTTTGTTTGATACTTCTATTTGTTTGATACTTATGAAGAAATCGTCGACGAGTCATCGAATATGTAGGAGTGTTAAGGTAAATGTTTTTTCTGTTATTTTCAAACTCTTTAACGACTGCGTTTTTACCCTCGTACAACGTAATTTAGTCTTTTTTAAACTATAACAGCGGGTTGCATCAAAACAAAATATTTTACTTATGGGTTTATAAGACGTAATCGTTTACCGTAACGCAGAACTATCCACTGCGGTTGCATCAAGATTTTTTTTAGATTTTACGATTTACGAAATATTTACCTTGTCACTCTTGTGCTACTTCCTGTGTAATGTAAAATTGTAAGTTTGTCAAAAAAAACTTGGGTTATTTTATGTAAATAAGTTTGGCTCAAAATCTAAATATTTTATTTCACAAAAACCGGGTACTGATGAAACGTCAGAATTTAGGTGCATGTTTTCAATTTGTCGCGCTGATAGTTTTATAAATACAATATCAAAGATTTATGACTTTGTAATATGAAAAGTAAGAGTATGCGTATAATATAAATGTATATATAATTTTTTTTTTAAGTTTAATGTAACCAGCTGTAATTTCATTTTACGTGCTCGCGATTCATTGGCAATGTTATGGGTTTTTACAGCGTTTTTATTAACTCGCTTTCTTGTCTGTCTATTTGTACGGTACAAATTTTGCACCGATTTGAGACTGATTTCCGGATGAGGTAGCGACTTGAAACTTTAAACATAGCTCAGAAATAGATGACAATGCAATATTAACTCGCTTTCTTGTCTGTCTGTTTGTTTATTTGTCTGTTAGGTAAAATTTTTGCAATCGATCTTAAAACTTACTTCAGCAAGAGCTAGTGACTTCAAACTTCAAACACAGCTCAGAACCGGTTGATAAACAGACACACTAACAAACCAGATAAATATAAATATAAAAAGTGTAAGAGAAAGAGAAAGTGGAAAAAATTGTGAAAAAATATAAATAAAGAGAAAAATATAGTTGTGTGAAAGAGAAAAATAAAAAATAAAATTATTTAAATACATTTTTTTAACCACGTTTTTAAGACGGACTAAAAGGTATTAAATAATTTCTCGTAGCCCCATATAGCTTTATAACCCAATGCAGATTGTCCAGAAAATGTGTGATTGTGAATTTTTCATAGCTATAAAATGATTGTAAGATTCAAAAAGAAAAACGTCAACTGCGTGCAATAAATAGTTGATGCATGAATAGTTCCGCAAAGTTACTAACAATTTTATTACCCTGCAAATTATATGAACTGTTGTGTGAGTTTTCTTAACGACAGCTAGTCCCTGTGCTCTTTACTATTATCTATTGCATGCGCCCTACGTTTTTCTTTTTTATATCTTACAATTATTTTCATAGCTATTAAAAATTCACAAACACACATTTTCAGGACAACCTGTGTTGGGTTATAAATCTGTATGGGCTAAGAGAAATGATTTTATACTTTTTAGTGCGTTTTAAAAACGTGATTTTTTAAATAAATATTTTTTATTTGTATGATTTTTATTTCTATCGTCGTTCTGTTTCGTTATAGCATACCTAAACATGAAAAGGGTAAGAGAAAGTGGTGCATCGTATCGAAATAAGAAGAAAGCCAAGGAAGAAATTCTTAGAAAAAATGAAGGGGCTATACTAAAGTTTGTGAAAGTTTCTTCGGAGACGCCAAAATGTTCGCCAGGGCCATCCGGTGTGAGTTTTTCAGAGGCTAGTGCTGCCCAAAATCAAGAAGAAGCTGAAGTAGTTCAAGTACCCGACACTGATGACTTGCTAGGACCTGTGATTGATACTACGAATTTGTTCGCTACGCGTCCTTCCGATGCGCTTGCTGAAATTGCGAAACCAGAACAAAATGTAACCACATTCACTGGGTCAGATATTGTTAGACACGATATTGGTAAATGGCCTGAAAATATAACTTCAAGCATGCGATTGCTATTAATACAGCGTGGTCCCAAGTCGTTCAGCACATTAATACAGACTTCGCTAAAGAGTCACCAGTACCACACACGGTTCAATCGGTGTCAGATAGGGACTCTATCACACCGAAAGTATTATCAAGGCGGTTAACGCAAGAATGGTTTTGGCGCACATTGACAAATGGCGGAAAAGTTTTACGCACATGGATGGCTTATTCTCCTTCAAAAGCATCATTGTTTTGCTTCTGTTGTCGTTTGTTTGAGAATGCAAACTCACCGAACGCATCAAAGTTTTACTCCTCCGACGGATTGAATACTTGGTGGAAACTGAATCCCAAAGTCGCCAATCATGAATCAATTGTTATACATAACCAAAATTTTTGTAAATGGAAGGAGCTAGAAACAAGGCTTCGAAAAGGACAGACTATTGATAAAAAAAGCAAGAAGTCGTCGCACAAAACATTGAAAAATTGCATGAAATTCTAACTAAAATGTTTGATATAATAAGATTCCTGGCGAAACAAAATATGGCGTTACGTGGCCTCAGGGAAGATGACACCAGTGCCAATAGGGGAAACTTTTTAGAACTGCCGCATCTACTGGCAAAGTACGATGCAGTTCTCCCAGAACATTTAGTGAGAATACAAATGGGCCAAAAAATGTCTCTTACTTATATGTCACCAGAAACTCAAAACGAGTTTATTGAGATTTTAGGGAATAATGTTTGCCAAAAAATTTTAGGCCAAATAAAAAAAGCCAAGTATTATTCCATGATATTCGACAGTACGCCGGATATTTCCCACAAAGATCAAACGAGCCAAGTATTACGATACGTGATGATTGAGAATCGGGAAGTACGGGTAGTGGAATCTTTTATAGATTTCATTGGAACAAGAAACAAAACGGCCGAAGGTATTAGTGAAATGATACTAAGTAAGCTCGCCGCTGATGGACTTGACATTATGAATTGTAGAGGGCAAGCTTACGACAATGCTGCTACGATGGCCGGAAGACACACAGGTGTGCAGCAACGAATAAAAGAAATCAATCCTAATGCCGAATTTGTGCCCTGTGCAAACCACTCACTAAACCTAGTTTCCCTACATGCCGCTTCGGTGGAGGTGAATTCAGTGACTTTCTTCGGCACATTGGAGCGATGCCATCGTTTCTTCTCTATGTCCACCCACCGATGGGAGGTTTCGATTGCTGCTACAGGCAAGAGTTTGAAGAGGGTTCAGAACACACGTTGGAGCGCCAGAGGCGATGCGGTAAACATGACACGAAAGCACTACAAATAAATTTTGACCACGCTAGAGATGTTAACAGAAGCAGACGAAAGCTTCAACACACGGACGGACGCAGGAACTTTGTTAGTCGCGATGCAAACATTTTCATTTCTATGTTTCTTGGGCCTCTGGCAACCGGTGCTGCGTGAAGTGAATGATGCCCAAAAGTATTTGCAAACGGAGGGACTTAACGTACACCAGTGTGCTGAGAAAATAAGCGCGTTACAGACGTTATTGAAAGAGACATGAAATGAGTCCGTAGATGAGGCTTTAAGTTACGCTAAAGGCTTGTGTGAGGAACTTGGCATTTCTATTAAATATCCAAGACGAGTCAGGAGGAAGCCCATTTTTGGCGACGGAAGTAGAGATGCTAGCTTATCGCATGAAGATGATTTAAGACGAAAAATGTTTTCTTCGTTAGATAGAGTAATTGCTGAGATTCGAGAAAGGTTCCAGCAGCTCCAGAATATTGCGGAAAAATATGCCTCCCTAAGGCCTGCAATAATATTGGGCATCGATGACGACGAGTGCAACCTCGACCAAGCTCCTCAAGATATTGACAAAGAAGAGTTTAAGCTTGAATGTGCGCGTCTACGAGCTTTCATAGCTACAACGGTCTGTAAAAAAGAACTTATGGATTCCGGGCCACTGGGCTTATTGAGGTTTATTTTTGAGTCCAAACTTGAAGAAGGGTTACCTAACATTGTTGTAATGCTGCGAATATTTCTTATAGCTGCTATCAGTAATGCTAGTTGTGAGAGAAGCTTCTCGAAATTGAAATTGATTTAAAATTATTTAAGATCTACAATGTCAACGTTGAGACTAACAAATCTAGGAATCTTGGCAATCGAACAAGAGGTACAAATTAACATTGACCATTGTATTGAGGAGTTCGCGTTGCAAAAAACACGCAGAATAAATTTTTAATTTAAGAAAGACGTTTTATTTTTGATCCATTTGAAATATTGACAGATTATCACACTCTCGTTTACCGATATTTTACTTACTTGCGAAAATAGGGGAAGGGAGGGGCGGCAAATTTAGGGTTGGCCCCGGGCGGCAAAAATCCATGCTACGCCACTGCCCTACACTATTGAGTGTTTGGGCATAAGAGATCAGATGAATTCATATAATGATTTCTCGGATCACTTAAACTATATCAATTAGTTAATATCATTGTGATAATTAGAGAGTTTGATCGAATATCATCCTATTCAAACATATAACCTATACATATATATACAGGGTGAGGCACATAAAGTGTTACAGAGCAATAGTACTCAAACTATTGATCATATCCAAAAATATTTCAGACAAAAGTTTCAGTGTCCGAGAAGGCCATCATACTGGACCACCCTATTTTTTTATCGGTGGAGGCGCTAAAGCTCAATGAAGGTTAGCTCCACTTTTTTAAATGGAATGGTACATTTTTTTCAACCATCTTGTGGAGCACCTTAAGCCACTTAAAAAACATTCGGGGGTCAAAGTCGTTCAAAGTCATTCAAGGTTAGTATCGATCATACAAATCCAAATATCTCGGACCAAATATTTGGTAGTGATCCGAGATATTTAGATTGGTATTTCATTTTAATAGGTAACGTTGAATGACCTTGAACGACTTTGACCCCCTAATATGTTTTATGCGGCTTGAGGTGATCCACAAGTTGGTTGAAAAAAATGTACCATTCCATTAAAAAAGTGGAGTTGACCTTGACGTAGCTTCAGCGCCTCCACCGATAAAAAAATTGGGTGGTCCAGTATGACGGCCTTCTTGAACTCTGAAACTTTTGTCTAAAACATTTTTCGATATGATCCAAAGTTTGGATATGATCCAAGTTTGAGTGCTATTGCTCTGTATCACTTTATGCGCCTCACCCTGTGTATATATATATATATATATATATATATATATATATAGGCACACTCATTTATAGGTATAATTTCACATCAAATCGTTAACTTTATGGTCCTCTATCTCTTGGACAATCTACATTGTCACTCGAAAGTGAAAAGACACGTAATGTTAGACATAGAATATTTCCCACGAAAAAAAAACCTAATATAGAACCGAAATAAGCGTCGGAGAACTCCGAGACCCTCTTCACGCTGTATAAATCAATTCGGGAAAGGTGATTGGCAGATCAGGCCTCGCAAAATAAATACAAAAAACAGTATTGGATGCTCACGGAGTCTTCCCAAAGAACGCGCACGTTTGCCGGGCGAGAACGAACACAACCTGCGTGTCGAACGATGCGACAAAATCGGGATGTGTCAATTTAACTTGGAACGTCTTGCAACATTCTGTGAGGTTGTCATGTAATTCGTCCAGAAAAGAAGTGTGTCCCAAGTTCATATACTCGACTTTATCGTAGTCCCTCGCGAACGTGCGCATTCTTACGGCCATTCATTCTCAATTTTTACTGCGGTTAGCCTCAGCCTCCGATGCCCACGATATGTTATGTATGATCGAGTTACACGATAGTTACAAACCCGTATATATAATTAGTACTTACATAGATGAGTACACTGCATGCATATACCCCAGAATTTAATCCCGCGAACTTGCGCAGTTTATTATTACGAGGACACACGGTTTCCTGGCAGAAGTTGCTAAATTCGGTCAAATAACGGAAATTCATTTCCCGATGTTTGCGCGCGGTCGAATATAGCAGGTATGAACGTATCGGAGGCGAGAGATTGGCATTTTTTTCATCGAAGCCAGGCTGCACCACGATAAATAAGATAGTAAAGTAACGTATGTCTATTAAATTGATATCTACTTAAGGCCATATTCTACGGTCAACACTCATTTTCAAGGTGATTTTTTGGGAATTCCATTAAGAGAAAGCGTTAAAACTACAGTGCTAGTATTTCACAGTTATATTGATATATATTTGAAGTAGCATCTTAAATTTGTTCAAAGCATTTAAGGCGTTAGGCCACAGTAGCGGGTATAAAATCATGTGCGAATGTAACACATTTTTTCCGTATAAAAAAGTGATTCACTCTCAAAATTAATTACACATCTATTTGGTATGAATATCAAGCTGTTAGAATTTTTTTTCGATGTACAAAATAGCCGAGTACTAATATTTTCTTTTGTTATCTTTTTGAGGCGCTCCCCAGCGTAACATTTAGCATCCACAATTTTTGACCGAGAACAAAAAACAAAAATTCTCGCCAAACTACATTAGGATACCTAAAGAAGTACGTACGGAATTTAAAAATATTGTTTTATTCAAAAGTTGTAGGTATTTAATCTTGAATTTTCAGTGAAAAAATTCGTAAAAAACTGCTCATAAAATGGAAAGTTTTCGATTAATCAGAAATTCCGTACGTACTTCTCTGCGATGTGCAATTAGAAACATAACTTTTAAATTTGAAGTAAATCGAGTGAAAATTGTTGAAGTTATTTGTGACGCCAATTGGAAAAAAACTGTTTCGAGAAAAACGCGTTTAAAGTTTTACATATGCCTCTGGTCGTGCCAGAGGTGGACTTACGTTATACGCTCAAAGTCGGTGAAAAAAAATGTTCTTGCTATAAATCGAATAGTAACTTATTCTTATGATGATAAAGTACCGTTTTAGCGAAAAAAATCGGTTTTTCGAAAATTCTACTGTAGCCTTACCCCTTAGTTCGAAATTGTACATGAAATCTGATGTTGCGCATGTCATGTCACGGAATTTTTTCATCATCGGGCGTTCTGCTTGCCGCCGTCCTTATGATCCGAAAGAAACGATATTTTTTAAATTCTATCCTCTATGAATGTGAATATCGTTTGGCCCTCTAATGAAAAATGTTATCAAAATTTAAGAAATCGCGGCATTTGAAAAAGAGTACTCTAATTTTTACAATGAAATCTTTACCTCTCGGAACCCGAAAAAATAGTAAGTATAGAGCAATAAAAAATATGGGGTTCGAACGATAACCACATTCGTAAGAAATGTAATTTTTAACAAACCGTTTGCTTCGGACGACGAGTTCGGCCGCAATCACAACGCCCGACGATAAAAAAGTTCCGCAACATGATCTACGCAACATCAAATATCATGTACGATTCCGAATGGAATGCTTTGAGAAAATGTAAGATGTTACTTCCAAGCAGGGTTGCGAAATTTGTAATGAAAAAGTAATGCATTAATCATTACTCTTTTAATGGGTAATGAAAAAATATTTCATTACCCATTACATTACATTCAGTAATGTAAAAAAATCCATTACTCATTACAAAATATTGTGTAATGTAAATAATTTCCGTTACTCATTACATTGGATTTTGTAATGTAGAACATGTCCATTATTCATTACATTGGAATTTGTAGTGTAAAAAATGTCCATTACTTATTACTGTACATTCTGTAATGTGAAACATTTTCATTTCAAAATGCAATGTATGTATGTATGTATGTACATCTTTATTGTTCCCCTAAGGGTTACAAGGCCTTCCGTTTGTTACAATACCTCTTAGCCTAACTTATCTCTACTTAATCCTATCCGCCACGCTCTTAGGGATCGTCCATTAATCACGTGAGGTTTTTTGGCCACTTTTTGAGCCCTCCCGTCCCCCATGGTGATGTGGGTTCGTCCATTAATCACGCGAGGCTCAAATGGGGGGGAGGGGAGAGGATTTGGATAACAGGAACCTCACCACATATCACCATGGCGGAGGGGGGGGGGACTCAAAAAGTGGCCAAAAAACCTCACGTGATTAATGGACGATTCCTTACACACTATTCCGCTCTGCCCCTCCACCTTAGTCTAACTTATCCTTATTCTTATGCTACTTCTCTCTCCTCTCTCCGACTTCCGTTTCCTCCTTTCACTCCATTCTTCTTTCACTCTTTCTCTTTCCTTCTCCTTCCTCCTTTTCTCTAACCTTTTCATCCATGCCTCTCCTCCTCCTTTCTTGTCTAGTATGTCCTTTATGCTTTCCCCTATTCCTCTTTCTTCTCCTGTCCCCCCGCAGCATCTGCATCCTCTCTCCTCTTCCGTCCCTCAGTACCTCCCTTCTTTCCGTTTCTTGCTTCTTCCTTTCCTTCCATTCGTACCCGTCGATCTCCCGTTCCTGCTCTGCCCCCTCTCTTTGTCCTTCCTCCCTCCTGTACTCGTCTCTTCCTATTTCCCATTTTCTTCCTCACCTTTGTCTCTTTCCAACACAGCCTTGCTACCCCGCTCCCCCTTCCTCTGCTCAGCTTTTCCTCGTACTTCCATGCTTTCTTACCTGCTCGCGTTTTCATCTTATCCCTTTTCATTTCTTCCCTTACTATATATTCTGGCGTCCTCCAATCCAGTCCCAAAACCCACCTTATATACCTCTCCTGCACCGCCTCCATCCTCTCTCTTTCCTCCCACCCCCATATTTCCGCTCCGTATGCCATTGTCGTCCACACCATCGGGTCAAATAACCACATCCTACTTCCTACATCCTTCCCGAATTTCCTTTTCCCTATTCTCCATACCTGTCTCATCGCCATGCTGCCCTTTCTCACTCTGTCCCTTATATGCGCCTCCTAAGCGCCGTTTCTCTTAAAGACGTATCCTAGATATTTGAACAACTTCACCTCTTCCATCCTCTGACCCTTCCATTTCCATTATTTCTCTTTATGCCTCCCTCCTTCTTTCCTGTACCTCATTATTCTGGTTTTCCCTACGTTTACCTCCAGTCTTTTTTCTTCATAGTATCTCTCCATTCTCTTTAGCATATTTTCCATGTCCTCCTCTCTTCCGCCTCTCTCCGCCATCGCCACTATTTCATCCGCGTATGCCAATGTATATATCTTCGTACCCCCCAATTTCACTCGCCCCATTCTCCCTTCCTCATCTATTTCTTCAGGTCCGCCGTCAATATATTAAATAATATTGAGCTTAGCGGGCACCCCTGTCTAACTCCTTTCTCCGTTCAGAAGGTTTCTCCTGGCTCCCCCACTACCAGCGCCCTGTTTTTGTTTCCCTGTATATTTCTTTTATTCTTTCTCTTGGTCCCTTCCTTATCCCTCTTCTCTCCATTGCCTCCCACAACACGTTTCTATCTGCTGAGTCGAACGCTACCTTCAGGTCTACAAAAATCGTGGCCAGCTTGCCCTTCTTCTTCGCCACGTGTCTTCCTATCACATAATTTAACACGTATATATTGTCTATGGTCCCCATTCTTTTCCTGAAGCCTGTTTGATTCTGCGGCAACTTTCATCTTCTCTCTACCTCCTCTTCTGACCTCTTTGCCAATATCGTTGCATATATCTTGTATAGGCAAGGCATCACTGTGACTCCCCTATACTCCTCTACCCTCGTTCCATCCCCTTTCTTCCTTATCGGCACAATGAGCCCCTCCTTCCACTTTTCTGGCCGTCCCTCCCCTATCCATACTCTTCTGCATATCTCTCCTGCCCATTTTCCTAAAATGCAATGTAATGTGTAATGACAACAAATTTCATTCCACATTACATTGTAATGTGTAATGAACTTTTTCAGGATAAAAAGTCCGATGTAATGGGTGATGGAATTGTTTACGTTACAAAGTGCAATGTAATGAGTGATGGGAATTTTCTTCCATTACAAAATTTAATGTAATGAGTGATGGAATTTTTTGCATCACAAAATATACGGTAGTAAGAATGGAATTTGTTCACAATTTTAATGTAATGTAAAAAATTCCATTACTCATTACCTGATATTTTATAATGTGAAAAAATGACATTACTCATTACATTACATTTTGTAATGTAAAATATTTCCATTACTCATTGCATTGGACTTTTTAATTGAAAAAAAATTCCATTACCTATTACATTTTAATGGGTAATGGAATAACATTACAAAATTTAATGTAACGAGGACTGCAATTTTTTTAAATTAGAAATTCCAATGTAATGTGTAATGGCAATTGTTTGCATTACAAAATCTGAAGTAACGGGTAATGAAAACTGCTTCCAAGATGTATAAATATAATTCTGTAATACTAATATTGTAGACTTAACCGTGTCGCTAAATTTAATTCCCAAAAAAACACCGAGGAAATGGGTGTTCGCACTAGAATACGGCCTTAACGAGCATGAATATGTTTCGTTCTAGTAAACATGTGACGAGTTTGTCAAACATTAATTAATGTCACCAAGGCTATCTAATAAACTAATGAATATGTTTGGTTGCATCTTGTTTCGTTTTCAAAGAAAATTATGTTTATTTCTATCGAATAATTATCACTCCAAAATAGAACGTCACTTCGTATTTAAAATATCCATTCTTTTTTCCGTTTACTTCTTGACACATACATTCAGAATGGATGTACTATACTTTTTTAGCAATTTGTTATTCCCTTGATCGCTCAGTTTTCACGACCGAGAAAACTGAACTCCCGCTTTTATTTTGTGAATATTTTATTCGTTTCACGCCAGTTCAGTATGATCACCATTTGACGACCCCGTGAATTTTTGGGGATGTATCTTGTCGCATTGTCCAACCACTTAGGAGCCTGGATAAAGTTTTGAGCCATTTTGAGAACAAGAAGACTCAAAATATCCCGGCTCTTTGCCCTTTCTTTTCAAGATCCAATTTTTCTGAGTGAATGTTTTTTTGTGCTTAGCAATGCCGTATATGTGCAGTTTCAAACGTTTCAATTGAGTCGACTGAGGGCGTGCTGTCGAATCTTTAGCGAATGAGCATCCACGGAAAATTGGTGCGAATAGCGAATCCATAGTGATTGCATTTGGTAATTGATTCTACCACAATGATTTTGTAACATAGTTCGTCATTCCCTGACCTTCTTAAATGATATTTTCCGATGAAAGGATTTCGCCTACACATGAAATCGAACCTACAACCTACCTACCTATAGCTACGCACGCTACCCCTACACTATCGAGTGTATGGGTGATCCAGAATAGGTATGACAGCGGGAAATCCCGGGTTCGGCAGGTTACTCCGAAGATTTCTACTTAGCCGTTTTGTGATCTAATTGATACACTCGCCTTAGTGGATTCAACTTAATTGTTTTTTGGGCAGATGTAACCGAATCACAGATTTATTAAGAATAAATAATATTTCGTTTTTAGACGTTATTACATAGATCTTGATTTGAATAAATCAATATATTTAAAGTAAATGATTTCAAAAAAGGAATGCAATAGGAAAAATTTGATTTAACGAAAAAACTACAATAGTTACCTCAAATTAAAAAAATCAAATAGACGCATCTAGTTAATATCAATAGCATTTTTCTGTTAGTGTAGTTGTGCTTCAGTATTGCAAAAGTTCTTTATGGTCAGTGCTTCTTCGAATAAGCTTGTAACGCTAGCTCCGTCCTCCAGGCACAAATACCCGACATCGTCGTAATGCTCGCGACGTGTCGAATTTTCACAAAATACAAGAGGACTTCTCGAACGAAACAATCTGACAACTAACCGCAGATGATGCGGTAGGTATATCTGTCATGTCAGTCAAATCAGACGAAAAATTATGTCCGTAGACACACTCTAATAAGAGGCACAAAATAGCATTTGTGCACAAAGCATACTTTTTCGATATTCCGATGATAGCAAAGCTTTCGCCAAAACACGTGGATGCTTTACTGAGTACTAAATTGTATGATTATTTTTCTGACACTCATTCTCTGGAGTTCCATTAAAGATATATGTAACATCCTTTAACTTTTCGATAAAAATTCAAATCCTATTCATCAATACAACTAAAGACTTTGAAATTTTCTTTGATATTCAGATCTACCTCCTCCTGAATCCCGGCTCCCTGCCCTCCGCCGCGCCGCTGATCACTAACACCCACTCTGTCTCCTTCTTTCTCTCTCTTGGTAATATACGGATCGCATATACATAAAAAAGAATACAATCTCTTGTAACATACGATTCTCTCAAAACATCGCGAAAAAATCGAGAAATTAGTATTGATACATTTTCTATTTAGGGGACTTGTGCTTAAGGCAGAACACCACTGTGACCCCCTGTTTTTTTGCCATTTTTCAAGAATTTTTTTTTGTGGGAAAAAAAGAGATATTCGAATTTTTTTGTTTGTTTTGTTCGTTGTTTATTGAAGATACATAAAAAAAAATTTCAAATTTTTCACGCCCCATGGTGACGCTGGGGAAGCTCCTCTGCAGTGGTTCGCGGCACGCAGCATAACTCTCTTCAAAGTCGATCTGAAAAAAAAAATACCGAGTGTTTTCGTGAATAATATGATATTTTGAAGAGAAGTACACAGGGATTTGAAAAAAAATATTGCTGTTTTTAAAATAGGCGCGCTTTTGAAATTAAAGGACGATTTTCGAGCAAAATTTCTCGTTGAAAATAGGCTATAACTTTTTTTATTATTGAGATATCGAAAAAATCCTATGTACTTCTTTAGATAATCTAGTTTTATTGATGCAGTTCAAATTTGAAGTCGATCGGATAAAAATTGCTCGAGTTCTGCTGCGTGCCGCACTCAAAAAAGTGGTTTTGAGAAAAACGCGTTCAAAGTTTTAGGTTTGTTCATTTATGCGATAAAATGGAAAAAAAATGTTTACCTTTAATCAGCGATGCCGGCTCCATATAGCTGGCCTTCAAGAAGCAAATCATTGTCCCTAGCATCTTTTCTCGAACTTGTAGAGGCTCTTTTTGCCTCTTTTGCAGCGTATGTGAGCGAGCGCTCCGCCAGCTCGATCCGCGCTGCGTCGGTTTCAACGCAAAAATTGAAACAATTTGGGCCGATAGTTATCCCCGACGTCTCCAAAACTTTCATGACGCTTCTCAGGCCATCATTGAATAATAATACCGTGATATCAGCTGCAATATCGACGATTTTTTTGCTCCCGGGCTGACACTTGGGGGCTATTGCCCAAACTGATTTGTTGTAGCTTTCGTTGTTGTTTTGCGTGAAGCCGCCCAACCAACGCTGCAGCAAATCCTCTGCTCAAATTTTCGAAGACTGGCGTAATTGCCTCCAATACTTTCTCAGGAAGAGGCGGCTTATGGCGATATTCAGAAATAATACCGCTTGCGACCGCTTGCTGCCACGAACACCACGGCTCGGCTCCCTCTGGGCAATCGTCATGTTGTGGCTCACTATCTGTGGATATTTTATGTTTCATAGTTGCTCAAATTGCCTTCCTCATTTTTTCAACATCATCGCTATTCTTCCGAATAGCCAAGCCGTAATATGTGCTCAACTCGTCAATTAATTTTCCGGTGAGCTTTCCTCTACCAGACAATCCTTTTTGTTTTTTCACGATTTCGCGGAGGCGCGTCCCCATACGTTTTTGGACATGATCGATGCACTCTTTTTTTAATCTCGAAACCGTCGTATGGATCGCTATTCGATATGCCCAGAAACGTTCTAGAATCGCCGTCACCAATATAATATTTATATTTTATGCCATAGAGTTCTTCAGACCGTTGAAACATTTCGACAGCTGAGTCGACTTCCATTTTTCCGGAGGAGCCGCTATGGTTTGCCTGGCACTCATCGTCGTGGGTACTTTTCCATTTCCAGTACTCCGCGGTGCTTTCTTTTTTTTCCCAATGCTCGCAAGCTTTGCAATATTTCGATTTCACCATAACGTCGATCACTTTTTTAGTGTACCAGCCGATTAGCGATGTTATGCCGAAAAGCGAGCTGAAACCGCGCTTACGCCACGATCCGTCGCCTGAAACGATAATTCCGTCCTCCACCCCATTTGCCAACGAAATTTTCTCCTCCTCAAGTGCAGCCTTTTCTTTGCTCACTGTGCTCACAGCTTTAGTGGCAATCGAAATCGAATTTAAGATTCGATCGTAGAAAGACTGAAATATGGGGTGCGGTAGGTCCATAAATGCACAAAGGTTCATCAGGCCATTCAAACCGACGCCAAGAAGACGCATACTGAATACGATCCGACGATTTATTTCGTATGCATTGTCAATCATAGGACACGAATTGATTTGCACTTTTTCACAATGGCCGCAATCGACCTCGATTTTGAATCCGAGTCCGCGCAAACTTTTTTCAGTAAACTTTATATCGCGATCACACACTTTGCACTTCACTAACGTCGATATGATGTTCAGTGCATTGACGAGGTGTACTATACGATAACCTAAATCGTTAGTAACACTGACCTCTACATCGTCCGACGATTTTAACTTTTTCGCCGACGTGCTCACATACTCTGCAGTACTATTTTCGGAGCTATAACGGTTCGGAGGTTTTCGATTCGAAATTTTCGTTCGACTCCTCGTCACATAGCTCCGTTTTGTTCCCTTTTTCCCCGCGTACACTTTCGGATTATCCATTTCGATGTCCAAAGAATAATTCTGAGCGTTCGATATTTATGAACGAAACGATTCGGAGCGTTTAGACACGAGTAGCGTCGCTTCGATTCGCAAACTAACGCTATGACGCTATCCCTATACCTGCCTTGAAAATTTTTCAATTATCGCCACCTATGGCTTTTTTTCGAAACTATATTTATAACAATAGCCGGTTTTTGTGAAGGGAGACAAAAGAATATTTGGGAAAGACCCGCAGGACCTGGGAAAGGCCCGGTATACCTGCCGACCCTGAGGCGCGCAGCTGCGCGGCACCCCGAGCGTCACGGAGCGCTGCACCGCCCCACAAGATATTCAATATCTCCGAAAACAATTATTTTTTCGACCTGGGTCTAACGGCATCTTAATCTTAAATGTAGTTTAGATTTTTCTAGATGGTTTTCAAAAAATCGATTTTTTGAAGCCGTCACTGTGGTGTTGTCCCTTAAGATGACAGACTTTTTTATTTACGATAAATATTTAGATAAATGACGTATAAATTCAAAGCCAAGTGTACATCCATAAAGGTTTATTATTATAATGAAATAGAATGAGTTTCAGGACATCAGTTACTTAAATAGAAAATAGAAAAGTGAAAAACCACATGCAGGTCGGCGTGTGTAAGACGACACGCTTCAGTCTAAGATGACATATGTATTTCATTTTACACACGTCAACCGAACTATGCTCAGATGCATTATTTTGTGGGCTAGAGGTTAGCTTATAGCATCGAATATTTATTGAAACATTATTATAGTGACGATGAAGTGTTCCCTGTAGCACGTTGCAACGTTTCGATGCTGAAAACCAACCCATTGTATTCTTCCTTACAGTTTCAATGGCTTCGTCATGTGTTCTTGTGTATTTGCAGATTTTGTTTATTTGTTGTAGCAAAACCGTTGGAGTTGGAATATCCGTTGCGCAGTATTTGTGAAGTACAATGAGCCTAGATTGTTAATACATTGGTTCAACTATAAAACATCATACCCAACGGGTATTTTTGGCACCGGATTATAACGTGGTCAGTTTTTTATCATTTGAAAATCACAAAAAAATTTGCTACGTAAAAACTCGCATTCCTTGACGGCTTTACTAGATTTCGCTACTAGCAACACTTGTAGGCAAACCATAGAACATCATCGTTACTCGTATAGCGCGAATTTTCGATTTTATGTGTTTTGATACGCGATCCACAATGACCTCAACTATCAACACCAACAGCGGTATTGTGTAACAGCTGATAGGTAATGTCAGAAAATGATGACGAAGAGCAATCATGCATTGTTTTCCCTAGAGCACTCTAACGTCCTCGCCATGGTTGCATTCGACCGCTTCGTACGACTTATTAATCAGTCCGGAATTCTGCAATCGACTTATGACAATGTCTAGAGTTTTTATGACAGTGTCTAGAATGATGACAATGACGATGTCTAGAATTGTCAAGGTATGTGACTGATCAAAGACCATCTTGCCAGCAATAAAAAAACTTATGTCCGTCATAGAACTGTGAATGTTCGAAGAGTAAATGGCCGAAATCGTGAGGAGAGAAGTAAGCCTAATACGCTCAACGCTTCTACGCGTTTGTGGAGACGCTGGACGCCAAAGAATACTCGCGCTATGGTGAACAGTTGCTACACGCGGACTCAGAGGCGCAAGACGCTCGCTACTACCCGGTCAATCACGATAATACCAAAACTGAGAAGGAAGGCATAAAATAAGCATGTGGAGTGAAAAGGTTGAGGGAAGTACAAAATCGGAACTACCGCGCTCAATACATCGACCGTGATCCTAGTAGCGCGCAACTGGACATACTGATTCTTGCATACAATTAAGCTCCATTATCAAATTTAGAATTTTCGCAAATGACAGAATAGTGCGTATGGATATTGAAGAATTTGAGATTTATTCAATTTGGACGCTAGTACGGAATACTTCAAAGAAGCATTTATTTTCCAAGCAATCAATTGAAGGAGCCGAACGTAGCACCACCAACAAATATGGGCTCATCGGATTCACTAAAGACAGAAACTAAAAAGGGTGGGGAATTAGATTCCACGCCCCTAAGAGGATAACCATGTTATCAACTTTGCTGGGAAACAAGTCACCTATATTCGAAGACGAGTTGCTTCTTCTATGTATTCCTGTTTAAACGGACTGAGCTAGCGAACAACCCGAGTAGAAATATTGTCAGGCTGGCGTGATATTTGATCCGGGTCTGATCACGTTATGGTACGGAGGCCTTACGTAAGGTATGCCTTAATTCGCTTGATCCGGTTGGTGTCAGGTGATAGTCAGGCAACTGGATATACTGTTTCCTCTAGTTGCCGGATCCAGCTAGCTTGAGGCGATGGTCAAGTAAGTGGACTTACGGCTTGTATGAATTCGCCTGATCAGACTATCGTCAGGCGATGGTCAGGCAACTGGACTTACGGTTTGATTCAATTCATAAGCACTATAAGCACCACCTAGCAAGCGCCGGATTCTTCGGCGATGTATCCAATCACATTGTCCACCCAGTCGGTAATCTGGAATTTGTTTTTGTCCATTTCGAGAAAAAAAAAGAAATCTCGAATTGTCCTGGCCATACTCACTGCGAACTTTTTCGCCACACATTTTTGGGGGTGGATGAGTGCGCGCACTCAGCGGCGCCGTATATATGCACTATCCTAAATGTTCAAACGCTTCGCCAACCTTATGCACGTCAAGGGTGAACACAGCTATCAAAACTCGGCAAAATGCTCGAATGTGTTGCACAGAGCGAGCTGGGAATGTGTGTATGGAAATGTGTTCTCGGATTTTTAGCAAATGAGCAGGTATGGAAAATCAATATCAGATAAAAATTCTTATCCATTGCATTTGACATCTAGGAAGTCATCTTATCTGCAAGCCCATTCCCTTGGGATGCGATGATACTGTCTTCTGCCTCCATTGACACGCTGCCTGCCCCGCACATTTTTCTCAAGTATCAATTATTGCTGCTTTGCACCTACTTGGTAAACTTATGTATCGACATTTTTATGCGTTTGAGTAGACTGCCATTTCATATATCGATATCTATTACGCCTCTCGTCGACGATTATCCGCGAGGCATTCGATATCGCACTACCTCGTTCAAAGTTACCGAATAACTGTATAGAAATGAATTGCCACAGAAGATCAACTTCCGCGTACGCAGTATACTTGGCGCCATAGTCAACTCCTATTTTTAGCGTTTCTGCGGCAGAAGTCGCCGTACAAATGCAGCTTTTTCGGTTATTGGCATTCCGGCTGGAAATTTAGTTACGGCGCTAATCACGCTTGGATCAGGTTGCCTGACTGCCGTTATATGGCGCTAGCATGGCAACCTGATCAGGGCGTGAACAAAAATGTAACGCTGTTCCTGATAACGGCGGGATCTGGCAGGCTAAATACGCCCGAATCTCGCAGCCTGATTGGGCCGCTATCCTGGCGCCTTATGATGGCGTATATACGGCTGCCTGATCGGATCTATTATCGAAAATATACAGAACGAATAATATAACACTTTTTTTGTTTATTGAATATTTACCATCAAGTTACATCTGAACAGTTTGACAACAAAACATATATTTCTGAACAAGGGGATAGGGATGGGGACCCTCCCTGCTGACATGGAGATCTTCGCTTCCATTAGGATCCTCCCTGCTGACATGGAGATCTTCTTCGCTGGTGTTCGAATCCTCTCTGCTGGCATTAGGATTTTGTTTGCTGGTAGCTTTATCAAGACTTTCCTGATCTTGAATTTTATCATTCGGGCCTCTTTCTGTAAATATTCAAATTTTTCGTAAACAAAACAAAGTATATCATTCTCATTTTTCAAATTATATTTTATATGATATTATTCTATTTAAAAATTTTTAAATGTTTTATATAGTTTTTAATTTTATTTTTATACTTTTTAAATTATATTTTATACTGATATTATTCTATACCCAAGTGTATGAAAATTCATAAGGTTTGTAAAAGTTGAAAAAAGTAAGGTTATACATACCTGGTACGTGTACCGATGATCGGGACTCATCACCTTTGTTCTCCGAACGACATCTCCTAACACGCAGCCGTATCAAATACCGCTTCCTCTCTTTGCGATTCATAACGTTTTCACTTGATGGGCTCCTTTTTATATATCGTGAAAACTTCGTTTTAACTCAAACACACACGTGCAAGCATAGTTTTTAAAAGCAATACTGGCGCTACCACTTTAGCGCTAGCCTGAGCACTGACATGCATGGGCCTCCTAATAGAGCCATATTAGGGCACTGATAGGGCAAACTACATCATGGCCATTTTCACGTTTACCATAAGTTTGCCTGACCTGTCGCTACCTGTTCACGGCAGGCTCACGGCCGAATCAAAATTGTCGTAATACGGATGGCCACACAGCTCCCTGATCACGGCCTGATTATAAATGTGGCTAACCTGAACAAATTTCCAGCCGGGATATAGTTCCATGGATCATTCAGTTTTTCAGGAACAACAATAATCATTTTTAACGACTCGATAGATAATTCGGTAACCGTGAAACTGCAATTTGCTTAATTAGTATGCGATTGACGATTCCAATGTTCCGCATCGATCAGTGGAATTGCCATGTGGCCGTGGTAAATTCGCATAGTGACTGAATCTGTGGAATTACACTTCAACGGTATCTCATCCGTTGAGCCGATCTGAGCTGCTGAAACGTGTGTTGGCACGCGGAGCTCGAGTCAACCCACTTTGAGTACTAAGGTATATAGACACACAGAAGCCGTGTTGAGAAATAAGGAATCACTTGCACCTTCAAACAATATTATTAAATATAACCAAAATTCATATCCAATTTGGGCTTTCTAACTAAAATTCAAGTAATAACGCCAGATCTCTCCGTCCCCCACTTTCGACGTGCCCGAGAAGTTTACTCTTTACGTTTGAACTTGGCTAATTCAACAACTAATTAATATTTCTCCGATCCAGTTGTAGATTCTGGAAGTTGACGTTTACAGCCTCCAAGAGATTTATTCTCTTTATATATCTCGATATCAATATTTTAACATAAATGACAGCTTTTGGAGAAATGGATTTATTTCAATTCAAAATAAATTAAAAGCCTTTTTCAAATATACCCAATTTCTGACTAAATAGTGATCTTAAAAGAGACATTGAAAAATACATTTTCCCAGCTCTAAGAGTAGACTTTAAAAACCTACAAGTGAATTTTAGAAGTTTTAAGCATATGAATTATTCAAAGTTTAAAGTAAAGATCCAATTTTCTGGGTTCATAACCTGAGGGCGGGGGATTATTCAGCGCTATCACAGAGATTACATTTGAAGAGCCCAAATTTGGCGCGTTCACCTTTTATACTTAATAATCTTACTCTGAATAGTTAGAGGTGATATATTAGATATAGTTAAGAGTTATATATATATATATATATATATATATATATATATATATATATATATATATAGTTTTCTGAATATGTATATTACTCTGAATAGCTAGAGATTATATATTATAAATAGTTAGAAAATAAAAATGTTGATGTTGAATCTATCTTAATATATAGACGGTGTTCTGTACTTAATGGACAATCATGCAATTGTCGCTAGGTTGGATCATGTCCTACTATATGCTAGAATTTCAATTTAGCAAAGGACCCACGGATTTCGAGATTTTGGGCTTGATGTTATTTTAAAAAAACATTTGCTTTTGGTTTTTCGCATGCCATTTCTACAAATAATAACTTTTTTCACCTGGTTTTTGTAATACTCTTGATTTTCGCATCCCACTTCTACAAGTAATAACTTTTTTCACCCGGTTTTTTAAATACTCTTGGTAATTTGTTTTATCTAAAAAAATCTTTTTAACCCTAAAGGTTAAGCAAACCTTATGAAAAAAAACTTATACAGAATTTTCATACAAACCAATTCGAACATTTCCCTTTGATAGCCTGCGGTGTAAACAAAAATGTACTACGCATATCATCCGAATTACTTTTTAAAATTGCTTAGTTATTGTCGATTCATATCATTTGTAGAAATGGCAATTAGAAAACCAGGAGCAGATAATTTTTTTTCGAAAAATAACATAAAACTCAAAATCTCGTAAAGCCCTGTGACTTTTACTAAACTGAAATTCCAGCATACGGTAGGAGATGATCTGACCTATCGACAGTTGCAGGATTATCCATTAATAACAAGCCAGCCTGTCTATTACATAAATTAGAAATCAGTGAACTGTTTTTTCCGTTCTGGATTACCATTTCCGAGGTCCTTGTATCGATTCCCGTTCATATTAATGGATTATTTCAAATGCAGTTTTTGCGATCGTGGTGGATTGGAACCTACCTTGACCTGTGTAGGTCCGTCCATGCACACTCAGGCGGCGTTAAAAACGTTTTGAACATAACAGAAATTACGAAGTTCTTACAGGACCAGATAAGCTATATACCTAGTGCATACGGGAATAGCCCAAATAGGAATTTCAAAAAGTTGTTCAAAAGGCGTCTAAATGGATGCCAAATATCCGCCCAGAGGTTACCTTCGCGTTGACAACCGCGCGAAAAAATAACTTTTGTCCATGTGATCACTTACAAGTAACTTCCGAGCGGACATTTGGTACCCATTTGAACAATTTCTGCACAGCTTTTTGGAAATTGCTACAAGAGGATTTTAATTAATTTTCGAGACCGTTCTCTGACTCCAAGAGTGAGGATGAAAATACAATGAGTTTTCGGTAGGATGCCAACCGCTTGCAAAGATAATTTAATGTAAAAATTAATATTTCTTGTGAAACTTCCAACTCATAATATTGTTGAAAAGTATATCTAAGCCGGGACATAAAATTCTTAGTGAGGGGAACTCGGGGCAAGACGAATACGCGGGGTAAGATGAATCACAAGCCTAGCCACTAAACAGTGTGTGCGAGCACAGTGCTTCCGTTGGAGTTTGGTGGGGTGGCGGTGAGGTGAATGAGTGTGGAAGTATCAACTATGGCGGAAGCGCGCGTCTCGAGTGAGAAACCAATATCGATTTTTTGAGAAAATGATGTAAATTTTGACAAAGTCTAACATCGTTTCGGTTTATTTGAGTTGCTGATATTGATTAGAGACAGGTAGATAAACACAGTGAAAGTAGTAATTATTAATATAATAATAACGGTTTGTCAGAAATGTTTAAGGTTATTGCGTGATTTTTTGTTAATTCGTTAACCATCTAATGGGACAAGATGGATACAAGCTATCGCAAACCCGGAATATTTTACAACGTACCACTATTTACGTTAGAAAGGGTGATATAGAACTACCCGAGTAGAAATTGTTCTAGCCTGTCTGAGTTACGATCTAGTAACTGGCTCGCCCAATTGAGCTCATACGAACTGACCAATGGTTGGCTCGCTATGAGCTAGGAATATTGTGAATGTTTTATTATCCGGCCCTTGTGTAGTCACTGCCCAGCCGATGTTGGTCACAAATGACAAAGTGAGGTTATGTGATTACGTATAGTTCCATCGAGCGACTGGCTCATGGCTGACTAGCTAACTTGAGTTTTATATGGTTTTGCAAAAGAAAAAGATTCTCAAGTGGGCATGACGCCATGACCTAGCCAACACTAGCTAACTGTGGCTATGCGCTCCTTGGCTAGATACCTACTTGCAAATAAGTATCTCGCCATGACCTAGCCAGCTATGCGTCTGTGCACCCCTTGGCTACAAATGAGAAAGTGTGGTTATGTGAATGCGAATAGTTCCATCGAGCGACTGGCTTATGGTTGGTTAAGCAATTCGAGTTACAGGTGACGTTGCAAATGAATAAAATCCTGAAGTCGGTATATCGCGATGACCTAGCCAACACTTCCCAACTGCGACCGCACTAGCCGGAATAAATGATCGGACAAATACAATTTAAGGTTATGTAATTCTATGCGATTATCGCTCTCAATGCGAACGCAATTCAGTCATTGATCCGATAATGTTATTTACATTTGTTAATCCACCCATTTTTCAATAATCTGACATTGTGTAGTGTAAGATATGTAGACGATAAGGAAAATTCAGATATTAAACAAGTAGAATTGGCTCAGTGGACAACGTCACAACTCATCACCCAGACGTCCCGGGATCGAAACCACGTTACAGCACAAGCATTAATGTATTTACAGCGCAAATATCATAACCCTAATTAATGAACAACGAAGAATATCGTAAAAGGGTACAATGATGTATATAATGTGCAAAAAAATCTCGAAAATATAAATATATAGCCGCGAATATTTGTTATCTAATCGCCACCTAATTTTTTGTTCCCAGTCGCTAGCTGAAAAAACTAGTTCATGGCTAGGTCAGAAATATAATACAGCCGTGGGATATTTCTTTCTATCTAGTCACCATCTAATTTTTTCTATTCAGTCACTAGAGGGCCAAAGCGTTACACGGCTGGGTAGTCAATCGCTAAGACGGCTAGCTAATGGCGATTCGAAACATTACCTTACTAGCTAGTGGCTAGGCGGAGACGAGTCACGTTTTCCACTCGGGTAGTAAAGCATTTGGTTCCCCTTCAACCGGTGTTTCTACCAGGGGAAGAAAAAGAACTGACAAATGATCAAAATGATGTGGGAGCAAGATTATTCGGACTAATCGTACAGAACTTAGACAATTAGCTTATCAAGTTGATGGTATTGAGAATGGAATCACTTTTATATGCAAAAGCTGCTTATAATTCGTGTCCCATCATCATCCCAGCGCTGTTTCATATTGCCCCGCATACGGGGTAAGATGGGAAAAATACAGGTTTCATGAAAAATATATATTGTATGGTACAAATCAGAAAGACTGTTTTTTTGCTTCCAAAATTAAAAGATTAATCAATGTTAATAAGTTTTAAAAATAATTAAAGTTAACTGACTCATTATGTATTGTTTTATTTGAACATAACCTCAGCGTTATCATCTTACCGCGATTTCCCCTATACGTTTTGCGACTAAACATTCGTACATTAAAGTTTTATTCTAGAAAAAAAACGAATAGTCTTGCCAACAGCGACAGTTTTTGCCACTGGCACAACTGACGATCGGTAAAGTGTCGCCAGCTGTGTACTTATGAAATACCATTGGGGATTGCGAAATACCCGCTAGTTTATGCTCCCTGTGATTGGCTCGCTCCACGGAGCCGGTTAACGCGGCGTTGCCACGTTTAACCTGCAAGTTTAATAAATGTTCGAAAACATATCATTCGAGTTAAAAAAATTGACATGAATTTTAATATTATTTTAGTACCTACAGCCCTATAACTAATGGTTACGAGGTGTCAAGTGTATGGCACCTCGTATGTCTATCAAATACATGACGGTTCAACTTGAACCCAAAGGGTCTCCGTAACTACGTTGTGAAACTGATTGATTTTTAGACTGTTAACGCATCACAAAAAATCTCACTGTGGTATAAATTTCAATGGAATTCGAATATTTCCATTTTCGTCCCGCAACTCCTCAACCAGAGAGGACAAGACAGATTTTCGTCCAACCAGATCTATAGATACATATAACATGCAATTATCTTCTTAAAAAAAATGCGGCATAAGCTGCGAGCGGTCAAAAAATATTTAGAGGTCGCACAAGCCTCCCAAAAATGAAACCTTTCATTCAAAAGACTGTTTTCGTCCACTTCTCACCCATGGATTTTCGCTTTATAATTTTAAAATAAAAGCTCGAGCCGGTTAATGAATATTCGCATAACCATTGACGAGGAAGAGAAACAATTTTTACTCCAAGTCGTTGAGGATCATCGCGGAGACTTCCAAACCCGAGTAAAACTATCATTGTACAACATTTGTCGAATACTTTAAATAGAAAATAAGACCTATAATACATAATAATACATATCGTCTAATTGGTGTTTGTTACAAATGATTGTAACGAATTATTCAGAAAATGTAACACCTCGCTGTTTATTTTGTTTTTATGCTACAATGAATTATAGTGCATGCGAGATTTTTTTTGCGGAAATTCTTAATTTCGTAAACCTTGAGCGACCACTAAATATTCATTGGCCGGCTAGAGCTTTAGTGAGGTTATTTAAAAAATCATCAAGCGTGAAATTCATGGGCGAGAAGTAGACGAAATAAAAATTGATTTTTTAATGAAAATTTGAATTTTTGGGAGGCTTGAGCGACCTCTAAATATTTTTTGACTGCTCGCAGCTACCGCGATAAGTTTTTGAGTTTCTGTATAAAAGATAATTAGATGGAGAGAAAAGGAGAAAAAAGAGCTTAAAATTGTGCCACGCTAATGCACATGTAAATAAACATGCACCTGTATACAACTGTACATATTGGTTCATGTATCTGTATTGCAAACTGGCTACTTCTTTCTCTTCAAACCGAAATACATACATACTCTATACGCGTGGATATACATACAGATCCAATGAAGTTTATTTAAATCGGCGCAGCACCTCTTTCTTCCTTGGTCTTTCTGGCTGAAAAGCAACACGAGGATTGAGGTCGACGGCGCGAGTGATCGGCATTAAATTCACATCGCGTCTCGTTGGACTTACACCCCGGCATATAGGTTGCATAACGTCATGGACGGGCCGAGGATTCACATTACTCCATGTGTATTGTAAGGATAGTCTTGTAGGATGGACGAAAATTTGCACATTGAACATACAGAAGAATCATCTAGTCAATACGTGTGATTTTATTCCATGAACATGTCCACTTGTCGGGCTCCTGAAACGAACTGCTCTTTGGTCGAGTTTCGGAGTACATCTATACCAAAACATACAGTACATATAGAGAATATAATATTTTGTATTCAAATACAAGGTCACATCACAGTTCGGCAATATTCGACTATAATTCGAATCGGATTAATTCTCGATATGCAACATCTCGAAGGACACTTGGCCCTTATGGATATTATGGAGGAAACCCTCCGACCTTCTGATCAATTGACTAAAAGCAAAGCATTTCAGGCAATCTTCTACATAGCTGTTTACTTTATCACGCATATTTGGAAATCAGTAATAAGCTTTGTAGCCTTATATGGTTTTTCAACAACGAGAGGGCACATTTAGTCGTGATATGGGGCCGGGTTGAAATTCCGAACTTTGAATGATCAGAACGCTCAAAACTCTGAAAAATACTACCCCGAAAGGTCAGAGCTCCAAAAGAATTTTACACGAAAGACCAAAACTCCGAAAATCTGAACACCGTCAAAATTATTCGGCTATGATAGTTTTAAAAGTTTCAACATTTTCAATAAATTGATCAATTATTTCAAGAATTTTTTTTATTGAGAAGTGATTTTGCGTCAATTTTGAAATTTGTCCAGACAATGTTATATTTTCTACATCATTTACAGACAACTGTGTAGACTTTCGCTGGCATGATCTAGACAGGGAGGCTGGATTGAAATTCCGAACTTTGAATGCGCCGACGGGTTAAAATTCCTTATTATAATGTTCCGAAATTACAAGGTTCGTCAAGATCATGCCAGTGAAAGTCTACACACTTGACTGTAAATTATGCAGAACGTATAACATTGTCTAGACAAATTTCAAAATTGACGTAAAATCACTTCTTAAGGCAGTCCTCTAGTTTCTCGGGTCGAAAAAATCGATTTTTTTTTCATAAATCACATCTACAACATGTGTAGAAAATGTGTGCCAAAGGATTTTTCGATATTCGAAGTGGTTCACAAGTTACGGCCCTGGAACGGAGCAGGTATACGGAGCGCGCGCCGGGCTGCTCCGAAAGCCGAGCAATTCAAACACAATAAACCGCCTCTTTCTGAAGCAGTTCAAAAAGTTATAAAGCCAATTTATGAGGATTTATCCAAAGAAGAATTGTTAAGCAGATGCCTCGGAGCGGAAACTCAAAATAATAACGAGTCGCTCAATTCGTTAATCTGGACTTTTGCTCCGCAGCACTTCCATTCTGAGCCAAAAGTGGTTGAAATCGCCACGTTTCTCGCTGTCATAATCTTCAACGGAGGATTCAAATCTATCCTGAAGACCTTGGAAACCATGGGAGTGAAAATCGGCCCACAAGCTAAAGGATATGTTCAACAGCGTGATAGCTCTCGGATCGACCGTTCAGAAAGGCGCACGAGTGATGTTCTGAAACAGGCCCGAATCGCGAAAAGGGAAGACGGAGCAGCTCTGCGTGACTTTCAAGAAGAACAGGAAGGCCTATTGTATGGTCCAGGCATAGCAGATTGACGGTGAGATGAAATGTTTAGTACAGGGTGCGCCAGAGAAACTTACTTATTTGAAAGGTCAATAAAAACAAAAGTACTTCAATTATTGTTTAAAATTTTTTTTTATTTGAGATTACACTATCCCATTTTTTTTCATGCAGTCTTGAAAATGACATCGGATAAATGGCGACCCCCATTGCGCATACACTGATGAAGTCGATTTTTGAAATTTGTATCCACTCTTTGCAGCATATCAATCGGTATGTTGGCAATGGCGTCGCGAATGTTGTTCTTGAGGTGTGCTATGGTCCGTGGTCGATCGACATAAACCAGATATTTCAAATAATCCCATAAAAAGAAATCGCATGGAGTCAAATCTGGAGAGCGTGCCGGCCATTGGAGATCGCCTCTGAGAGAGATGAGGCGGTCAGGGAAATGTTGTCGCAACAAATTCATTGAGTCTCGTGCTGTGGCTCCATCTTGCTGAAACCACACGTTCCTAACGTTCATTTCTTCGAGTCTTGGAAGAAAAAATTCCTCGATCATGTTCCTGTAACGAGCTCCATTCACGGTAACTGCGCGTTCGTTTTCTTCAAAAAAATAAGGACCAATTATTCCCATTACCGACATCGCACACCAGACAGTAACTCGCTCACAATTAAGTGGCTTCTGGTGAAGCTCACGTGGATTTACACCACACCAATAACGCATGTTTTGCTTGTTGACGCAGCCGGAAATGTGGAAGTGAGCCTCGTCACTGAAAAAAACGACCGCGTCTTCAGGCAGGTTGTCAACCAGCATTTCACATGCATTTTGACGGGCAACAAAATCGCGTTCAGTTAATTCTTGCACAACAGCCAATTTATAGGGATGAAATTGAAGGTCTTCATGGAGAATTCGTCGAACAGTGGTGTCAGAAATTTCCATAGCAGCTGCGTGTTTGCGAGCCGAACGCCGGGGAGAACGCACAACTGACTGCCTCACTCTTTCGACATTTTCCGGAGTTCTGATGGTCCGTTGAAGTCCATTTCTGGGTTTAGCGACACTTCCACACTCCCGAAATGAGTTAATCCACGACAGAATCGAATTACGGCCAGGAACGAGTCTGTGAGGAGGAATTTCAAAGCGAGCGCGGAAGGCATGTTGCGTAGCAACAAGTGAGCGACCGTTAGAAAAGAAGCTCTCGACTGCGAAGGCCCGCTGCTCTCTAGACCAGAGCATGATGGCAACTGACTGGAGGGAGAAACAAACTTGGGAACTTCCCCCTCCAGATGCGCCCCCTCTCGCCCCTCTACCCACCCAACTCACCGCGCGGGAATTTTTTCAAATAAGTAAGTTTCTCTGGCGCACCCTGTATAAATCACATGCGCGAACTTTCAAATGCGTTTTTCTCGAAACACCATTTTTCGAAACGGTGACCACGATATTTCAGAAACTACTGCACCGATCTTGTTCAAATTTATACAGCATCTTTAATATGTTATAAGCCAGCGATTGAACTAGGATTGTCATGATTGCCTCGATAGTTTTTTTTGTACGAGCAAAAAACTTAAGAAAATATGAGTAAGAAATAGAATGTAATTTTCAAAAGTGTATAAAAAAGTCAATTTTTGTAATTTAGAATTCACTCTAGTTCAATCGCTAGTCTTAAATATGAAGATTAAAATGCCGTTTGGTTTATTAATTTCAGATAAGCAGAACAGCCGCAATCTTGGTCACCGTCAAGCACCTCTTTTACTTGACGTCTTCCTGTCGGCCACTATAACCTTTATTCTATTATATATTTTGACTTCAAAAAATTTGTAAAGCTTATTTAAATGTTAATGAAGATTATGCAAAAATAATGAGATTGATTATTTCGATGCTTTGCCCGTAAAAAATTATTGAAAAAGCCGTAAAAAAACAGCCGAGAAACTAGAGGGCCGCGTTAAGGGATAACACCACTGTAACGGCCTAAAAAACGCTGTTTTTACGATTTTTTTTTGGTTGGAAAGAAACGTGATACGAAAATACAATTCAAGGAAGTTATCGAATGTATATTCAAGTATATTACAAAAAAATTTAATCCAAAAATATTCAAAAATGGCGGCGCTGAAGCCATGACGAATTCAAGGCGCACCGCTGCATGCGGCACAACTGATGCAATTTTTACCTGGAGCAAAAAAAGAAAATTCTCCGTTATCTATATCATTAAAGCTAGAGAACGACGTATGGGATTTTAAAAATATTGATTTTTGTAAAATTGGCGAGCAATCAAACAGGTGTCTTTTTTCGCAAAAGAAAGGCAATATTAATAAAAAATGTTTAAATTAACTTATCGAAAATCCCTTATGTGGTTCTCTTCCTTATGCTGAGTTATGCTGCGTGCCGTTTTGAAAAATTGTATTCCGAAAAAAACGGTCGACATCTTGCACACGGGCCAGCCACTGCCAACGCAGACCCACACGGGCCTGGATACCTTTGTTTTACAAGTACCAAACTTTCTTCCGCTTAATCTAAATAGTTCGAAGCATCTGTTGAGCGAAATTGGAAAAAATATTTGTTTGAAAATTCTACAGTCGTGTTATCCCTTAATAAAAAAAAATAATTCTCGAAATAATTCGTCGATTTATTGAAAATTTTGAAACTTTTAAAACTTCCATAGTCGAATTATTTTGAAGGTGTTCAGATTTTCGGAGTTTTGGTCTTTTAGATAAAATTATTTCGGCGTTTTGATTTTTCGGGCTAGTATTCTTTCAGAGTTCTGAGCGTTCTGATCATCAAAGTTCGGAATTTCAACCCGGTCCCCGTGATATTTACGCAACACGTGGGTAATCAGGCACGAAGAACAACAAATCTTTGTCGAATTTCCGATAGGAGAGGACGGGGTTCGAAGTGCCGGGGGTAAGTTGTTCCGACGGGAATATTACATAATGGTATGACATTCGCGACGCGCTTCACACCTATTGCCATCACTGTTTTTTCTCTGTAATATTCCTGTCGAAACAACTGATCCCCGACACTTTGAATTCCGTCCTCCCTATTAAACAGTAACAGTAATCTCAAATATCCAAATATCCATCCATCTTATTTATTAAAAAAAAACATAACATTTCTGTTTTTGACAAATAATTAACAAAATCTTAGGAAGTATTTTTTTTTAATCGAAGAAATCTTTTAAAAACTTTAATTCTTATTTATTATGAAATTCAACTCAATTAACAGTCTTTGTACTCATTACGTATTTTTAAACATTAATGAACTTTCATAGCCTTCAATATTTTATATTAATTATAACATTGAGATCAATCAACTATCATTTTACAATAGTAAATGATTACCATTTAAAAGCTTCGTCGCCAGAATTGCAATTCTAACAAACGTAAGTGTTAAACATCGTCCGAATCCAAGCATCTTAAATGTGCCCAATTCTTGCACAAATATTAAAAATTAAAAATTCTTGCACGAATATTAAAAAAAAATGGCCTCATTCAATTCATAATTATCTTGGTTGTGAATTGGCATAGGAATCGCACCTAATTGTACAATACCATTTCAGGGTATTATATTTCGAGTCTCGTTCTCGAGATTACATCGTAGTATCGTCTACTCTCACACGTTGGTGGAAAAAAACGCTCGGGTTGTCGACCAAGAACCACCAACAGATAGTCGAGGTATTTATTTCCGTTACGTGATGGCATTGGCCTTGAACGAATATTAAAAAAAAAAAAATGGCCTCAGACTCGGCGGCTTGTCCGTACGAAGGTAGTCTCCCTGAGTTCCACCTTGAGTCTTGTGTGAATGACACGCAATTCACGAGAGCCTTAGACTTGGCGGCTTGTCCGTACGAAGGGAGACTCTCTGAGTTCTACCTTAAGTCTCATCTACGTAACGGTCAGTCCTTGATGGCCGCCTTAAACCCGGCGGCTTAGCCCGTACGAAGGTAATCTCATTCAGTATTACCTTGAGTCAACCCACATAATCACTACAGATTTCTATAATAGCAGAAATCATGGATGATCTGTCTCGCCTAGCAAAACGATCCATACCCCCTTACACAACGGTGTCAATTTTCAGGTATATCAGACACGATTAATACCTTCTTCTCTGCGGCGAATGAACAATCCCAGATAGCCGAGGATCAGGTGACAAACGTACCTTTGGCCCAGCCTCACGACGAAATTATGGACGAAGAAACGCTGCGTATCCTAGGCGTCGATACAAAAACAAATGCACCAGAATTTTATCTGCATCCGAACCTGGCATCAAATTGGGAACAATGGATCGCCAGTGGCCTCAAAAAGGAGGAAAAAACTGAATTACTGGCGAAATACGCTCGTTCGAGGAACTGTCATTTAGAAGCGCCAAAACTGAACCCAGAGGTGGCGTCATTCCTGTTCGAATCCGCAATTAAGCGAAATAAATAACTCGAAAATGCGCAAAATATTCGGGCCTCAGCTATAGCTGCATTGGGCACAGGGATCTCACTTTTGCTGAATCACAACAATGAAGGGGTTGACGAATATCAGTTGCTCGAGTACCTCGCTGATGCTGGTAGGCTGCTCGCCTCCGCGCATCATCTCGACACCTTAACCCGGCAATTCTCTATTACATCATCTTTGGATAAAAAAAATCAAAGGAGTGCTGGACGAAACGAAGCCACTCACATATTTATTCGGTGAAAACCTGACGGAAAAGATTCGAGCAGCAAAGGCTATTGAAAAAGTAGCTTCGGAGCTGAAGTCGCAACCACCGAAACCAACGATATCTCACCACTATCCTAACTCGGGAAACCGAAAGGGCCCGCCGGTCCACACAAATCAACGGGGCTACCAGGCGGCGTATCAGTACATTTCCCCGAATGACATTTCCCCGAAAACACTTCCCCGAAAACATTTCCCCGAATCGACATTTCCCCGAATGACACTTCCCCGCAAAACAGTTCCCCTAATCGACACTTACCCGAAAAACAGTTCCCCGAATCGACACGTCCCCGAATCGACATTTCCCCGAATGACACTTCTCCGAATGGCACTTCCCCGAAAAACAGTTTGTTTGGATCTGTTTGGGTACCACGCACCCCACTATTCCAAGCATATCCGAGGTGCCCTGCGCCCACACCAGTGTTCCACGCACCTCACTATTCCACACGCACATTCCAGGTGCCCTGCGCCCACAACAGTGTTTCACGCACCCCAATATTCCACACGCACATTCGAAGTGCCCTGAGCCCACACCAGTGTTCCACGGACCCTACTATTCCCCACGCATATCCGAGGTGCCCTGCGCTCACACCCATTTACCCATTTTTACCTAATTTGAGTTGACTTTAAATAAGAAACTTTTTCACTCATTTTTTCTTGTCATCTTATTTACCCTTCGATTAATAATTTTTACCCATTTTGACTTTGACTTTAAATAAATAACTTTTTCACTCATTTTTTCTTGTCATCTTATTGACCCTTTGTTTAATAATTTTTACCCATTTTGACTTTGGCTTTAAATAAATAACTTTTTCACTCATTTTCGGGGAAGTGTCGGTCGTAGAAGTGTTCATTCGGGAAAATGTCAATTCGGGGAAGTGATTTCGGGGAAATGTCGATTCGGGGAACTGTTTTTCGGGGAAGTATCGATTCGGGGAACTGTTTTCCGGGGAAGTGCCGTTCGGGGAAGTGTCATTCGGGGAAATATGTCGATTCGGGGAAACGTCATTCGGGGAAGTGTTTTCGGGGAAAAGTATGGGTACCAACAGGCGGGCATCACGCCAAAGGGTTCGAACAAGTTTGTCAGATTCCAACGGAGAATGACGCAGCCTCATTGGCAACGGGATCAGTTTCACTCTCAGAGTCAGAGCCGCGGCCCGACTTCTCAGAACATGACGCCTCAAAAAAGATCTTAGAGGTAGCCGTTGTGGCGGGTCGTCTCCGTTACTTTCTACCTCAATGAGAAAAAAATTACGAATGACCAATTTGTCCTAAACTGCATAGCAGGTTACAAAATCGATTTCGATAGTCCAGTATATCAGTCGCATGCGGCACACCCAAGAATTTGTTCCCCGGTTGAACACCTAAATATTAAACTTGCTATAGACAAGTTACTGAATTTGGGCGCCGTTAGGCCTTGCTCACCATGCCCGGGTCAATTCACTTCATCGTATTTTCTAGTCCCGAAATCAGACGGCGCAATGAGGTTTGCTTTGAACCTTAAAAAGCTCAATAGCTTTATTTCAACCGAACATTTCAAGTTGGAAGATATCAGAACCGCGACAAAATTAATCTCACCAGGCGATTTTATGAGCAACATTGACTTGCAAAATACATATTTCCTAGTGTCTATTCATAACGACAGCCGAAAATTTTTAAGATTTTCCTTTGACGGTACGCTATACGAATTTGTATGCCTCCCATTCGGCTTATGCATAGCCCCGTTCATCTTTACGAAGATTCTCAAACCCCTAGTTTACCTTTTAAGAAGGAAAGGATTCCTATTAACAATCTATCTAGATGATATCCTAATTATTGGCTCAAATGTAACCGCATGTCACAAAAACATCGGATCTACGGTAAAAATGCTGGAGTCTTCGGGGTTTTTAATAAATTTCAGAAAAAGCAACTTGTTATCTAGAAGGAGGCGCAAGTTTCTAGGATTTATTATAAATTCTCAAAGGATGACACTAGAATTGCCAGAACCGAAAAGAAAAAAATTGGCCTTGATCGAGGACTTCAGTTTTCGAAATAATTGCACCATTCGGGAATTTGCACACTTCATTGGGAAGCTAATCGACTGCGGTCGGGCGATAGAGTACGGGTGGTTGTATACAAAAAAATATGAACGCGCAAAGTTTCTTGCTTTATTGATCAATGGAGGAGATTACGTTTCACCTCTTACGTTATCAGACGGTCTACGAGAAGAGTTTGATTGGTGGAAAAGAAATATTCCGAAGTCGATCAGCCCAATAAGAATTTTCCAATTCAGTAAAGAGGTTTACTCGGACGCATCCAATTCTGGCTGGGGTGCCTATTGCAATGGCGAGGGTACGCACGGATTTTGGACTGATAGAGAAAAACGTTTACACATTAACCAATTGGAACTTATCGCCGCCTTTATGGCTCTTAAATATTTCGCGGAATGTTTACGCAAATGCGAGCTTCTATTGCGTGTCGATAATATCACGGCTATCGCATATATTAATCGAATGGGAGGGATGCAGCACACACGACTCCACAACATAGCAAAAGATATTTGGCAGTGGTGCGAACATAGGCAAATTTGGATTTTCGCATCATATGTAGCGTCAAAGGAAAATACGGAAGCCGATAATGAATCTCGAGTGAAAAATATTTATACGGAGTGGGAACTATCAGATTGGGCATACAATTCAGTCATGTCTAAATTCGGTCATCCGAGTATAGATAGACCTATTCGCGTCGAGAATTAACGCTAAATGCGATGTCTACTGCTCCTGGCACAGAGATCCTGACGCCTATCTTGTCGATGCATTTACGTTTAATTGGGGAACCGATTACTTTTATGCGTTCCCGCCTTTCGCTCTAGTCCTAAGGTTTCTTAGGAAAGTTATCGCGAACCGCGCTTGTGGCATTGCGGTGGTATAAAAGTGGCCCTCGCAGCCTTGGTTTCCTTTGTTCAAGAAATTATTAATCGAAGAGCCGATCACTTTCAATTCGGGTAAACGGCTTTTACTGTCACCTTGCAGGTATCTACGGCACCCGCTGGAAAGATCACTGGGGTTGCCGGCCGGGAAGTTGTCCGCGAAGCGTACCGTAGAAAGAACCTTTCAATCCCCGTGATTGAAATTTTATTGGCTCTCTCGCGGACAGCACTTGGAAGCAATATGAGGGGCCCATCAAATTATGGGTCGCATTCTGTGAAGAGACATCCACAGATCTCCACGAAGCAAGCGCGAACCAACTTCTCGATTTTTTGCATCAATGCGCTCAGCCATATCTCTAATTTCAACTAACAATGCTACCAAAGATCCAACAATTAGTAGATTTTTCAAGAGCATATTTCGGCTTAGACCTATCAAACCTATGCACGATACAACATGGGACGTGAACCCAGTCCTCACGTTCATCTCAAATCTCTATCCTCTCGGATCGTTAAATCATCAAAGCCTATCAGAAAGATTGGTCACGCTGCTAGCCCTGGGAACAGCACCTAGAGTACAAACACTCTCGCTCATGAAACTAGAAAACATTTCACGCTCGCAAGAAGGCCTTCAGATAAAAATCCCAGACATCATTAAGACGTCACGTCCAGGGCCTGTACAGCCTTTGTTACTACTTCCTTACTTTCAAGAAAACCCAAAACTTTGCATCGCGGGTACTCTAGGGAAGTATTTGGAGATGACTAAATCACTAAGAGGGTCTTGCAATAATATAATAATTACAATTAAAAAACCTTATAAAGCAGCTAACGCACAGACAATAAGTCGTTGGATTAGGTCGTTGCTGGGGAAAAGTGGCATTGACCCGGAGTTTACCGCACCTAGCACGAGGCACGCAGACACTTCTGCTGCTTCCGTCAAGGGTATCGACATAGCCATTATAAAAAATACCGCGGGTTGGTTCAAAGAATCTCGGGTCTTTACGAAATATTATAACCGGCCTATTAAGCTGTCGAGACATTCCTGTGCACATTCAATTTTAAAATAATGTTGAACTTCGTGTTACGTTCTGTAAAGGATATATCCCAAAATATTAAAAACGAAAAATAATAAAACGGAGGCTCTCCGAAAAATAACTGTGAGTGGTCTCCGAACATCTACGATGTAATCTCGGGAACGAGACTCGAAATATAATTGAACGATCAAACGAACTTGCCTAAGCGAATTTCGATCGTAATTATATGAAAAGTCTCGTTCGAGATGATTACACCCCACCCTTAGCACAGATCATCCATTCATCACTGTTTCCCGCCCTATTACGATTTAAGGAACCACGCGTCTTTTATTTTCTCCACTTTCCTCAGAGTTATTTTAAACATTATGACATGGTACATAAGCGGGGGCGTCACCAGGCGACGGAGGCAGTTGTCTTTTGCCTAAGCTCTAAAAATTCGTGGCACCAACGTGTGAGAGTAGACGATACTACGATGTAATCATCTCGAACGAGACTCTTCATATAATTACGATCGAACTTCCCTTAGGTAAGTTCGTTTGATGGTTCAATTATTTTCATTATCACTTTCAGAATGATCGTCTTGAAGGACTCTGCGTTTTACAAGTTCTTTATCATCCGTTGATTTACGTTTAACTTTACCCTTTCTTTGAGCTCTATTGAGCTTCTTTAAGGGGTAAGGCCACTGTAAATTTTTTGAAAAATCGATTTTTTTTATTGGCTTAAAAAATAGTTTAAACCCTCTAGTTTAAAAATAGTTTAAATCCTTTTAACTTCTTTTTTAAATTTTTTCCAATAAAAAACTATTCGCAAAACTTTAAACGCGTTTTTCTCGAAACATGGTTTTTCAAAATGGCACGCAGCATAACTCGAACAATTTTCATTTTTTTTACTTGAAATTTTAACCAGATGTGAACATTTACATTATCTTGAGAATGTCGATCGGAATTTTCAAGAACTTTATTTATTGATTTTTTATTAACAAAAAACTTGCCGTTTTTTTCGTCAAAAATCAATTTTTTTTTTCAAACGCACGCCAAATCCACAAAAATTGATACTTTTTAAAATCCGATCGACATTCTCTAGCTATAGCCCTCTAGATTAATGGTTTTTTTTTTTGTTCTAGATTCAAAAGTGCACCAGTGGTGCTGCGTGCCGCGGAGCCCTGGAAGCAAAACATGTCCCGGGAAGATAGCTGTGGAACCGCCATTTTGTTTTTTTTTACTGTAAAAAAATTTTATAATAAAGTTTAATGTATGCCCGATAACACCATTAAAAGTTTTTTTTCAAATACCTTCAATTTCGGGAGCAAAAAATTAGTGAAAAAACCTTTTTTTTTGGGCCGTTACAGTGGCCTTACCCCTTAAGCCCTTTCTTCCCTAAACTTTAAAAAATAAGAATGAACGTTTTAGAAGATTTCTTTGTTTCGTTTTTAATTACTTTTTGGGATTTTGTTGATTATTTGTCACAAACAGAAATTTTATGTTCTTTTTTTAAGTGACATGGATATTTCATGCGAGTATTACTGTTTAATAGGGAGGACGGGATTTAAAGTGTCGGGGGTGAGTTGTTCCGACAGGAATGTCGCTAAGAAAAAAAAGTGATAGCGATAAGTGTGAAGCGTGTCGCGAACATCATACCGTTTAGTGATATTCTCGTCGGAACAACTCACCCCCGGCACTTTTAATCCCATCCTCCCCTACACAAGCCTGATTCGCATTTTCAATTGACCATGGTCGTCTTTCTCCTGTTTGTCTCTGGATTCTCGAATTATTGCACCGCGACTTTGACTCAATATCATGCGTCATTTTAAAGGAGTTACATTCTGTAACGTTCTTGGATCTTGGGTCAGGCTACTGTGAAAATGGTCAAAAACTGATAGTTTCTTAAGGCAACTTAAATTGAAGATGAAGCTTCAACATATGCTGCAGGAATTGCAGAGTGAAGGTGAACTTTTGATTACGATAGAACCGCTAGTAAAACTCAAAACGCGTTTTTCTCGAAACCATGTTTTTCAAAACGGTGTACACGATTTCTCGACATCTAGTGCACGGATTTACTTGAAATTGGGTATACTAATTCAGTGCAATAGAAGTTCAGTCTTGACTGACGTTCTTCTTCTTAACATTTTTTCCATCAGTTACTACCAATGATGTCATTTTTTCTCTAAAAATAAAAAAAAATGAAATTATTTTTTTTTTTGATGATTCAAGCACTTTAACAAAAAAAACTCGGTCGAGTCTCAGCCAATGATATTTAATTTCAGGAAAAACTGTTTTTTTCCGTTTCAAGATTATAAATACTCAAGACTATGGCCAGAAACAATTTCACCTAAAAAATGTTTACACACTTCGCGCTCTGCTTTGTCGAACCGAAACGTCGAGTCCTACTTCCATAAGTCACATAATGGTTTTGCAACCATCAAGAAAATCGCCACGAATTTTCGGAGGTATAAGCACATGCCCAAGAATCTTTGAACGCTTCAGATGTCATTAAAAATGCGATAGATCGAAATCGCTTCCACGCCCATCTCAGCAGGCTGCACTCCGCTTCCTGATACTCGAATTCCCAAGTACTCGATATTAGTTGACTGAATTTCGCATTTATAACGGCGAAGCTCGTGCCGATTCTCCATCAACGTTCCTATAGCACCGATTTTAGGACGTTAAGGTGGCGCTCTATTGTTTCAGTCGCGATCATCAAATTGTCCATGTATTCAACCATTCCGCCGTCTTAAAGGTATTCTGCGGGGACGGTCGTTTAAGGTAGTTCGGAAGAAAAACCGGAAGTCAAGCTGACAATTTTAACGATTTTTATTTTTTTCTTTCGAATGTTTAAAATACATAGAATTTAATCTCATAAAAAAGTATTTTTATTCTGGTACCCATCAGAATGAAAAATCATGATGATTTTCATAAATACCTACTATCGACATTGGTTTTTGAGCACTCGGTTGATCATTATCGACTTTACTAGTGAGTTCATGTTTTAAGCAGTTGGCAACGCTACATAAGCTCACTTTATGATAATTCAAACATCACCGCTCAAAGACTCAACAAATGTCAAAACATGGCACAATTATGAGACAGATGCCGCATAGCAACATTTAATAAATTATTATGAAAAAATGACACGGTGGATCAGCTACAATTTTTACAGGTGAATTCCGTAATAATCGCAGATTCGAATAAGAAGGTTTGTTTGTTGGGTCAAACGACTAAATTTTACGTAAAGCTATCATTTCCGGTAAATTTTTCAAAGGTTCCGTTGAAGGGTGTGTATTTTAGACCAACTTTCAACGTTCATATTTCGAAAATGTTAAGGTGGAGTGGCTTAAATTTTTTAATTTCAACGTGGTTATGACATACTATCTCTTTCTCACAAAAAAGGTAGGAGGTTAAACGTAGTCGATTTTTGAATTGTTTCTTCCGAACCATCCTAAATGTGGTTGGCACCGTTTTCAAGTCAAATGGCATTATAAACGATTCGAATTGCTCGAGGAACGTAATAAATGCCATCCATGTGATTGATTCCTCAGCGATTGATACATGGTGGAACCCATCTCTAAGATCACGTAGACTGAAAAACCTTTTCGCATTCAAGATGTCGAGCTGGTCTTCGATCAGAGGCAGTAGATAGTTATCGCGCAAAGTGAGCTCATTCGAAGTACGATAATCCACGCACATTCTTGTTTTTTGGCATGTACGATCGGCAAGGCGTTTTATGATACTCGGTCGAATCGTTTTCTTCTCGAGCGAATTTTCGAGTCTCTTACGAACGTCCGAATTTTCTGCATACGACAACCTCCAAGGGGATGCGTGGGAGGGTTTATGTTCGCGTAAAGATAACCTCGGTTTGGCTCTGGTTTTCGAAGATTCTGGACGTTCGGCCTCCAAAGACTCGGTACGGAAAATCTCTGTCATGTCAGACTGTATATTGTTGCGGTATGTGCGGGGCTTATCCATAAGGGGTTATACACAGTCAGGAGGCCCAAAAAGATCGATTTTGCAAGAATTTTTCTTGAGAAGCCCTTTAAATCTATAAACGTAAAAATTTGTACACATATTATGGTAACTTTTAACTGTATTTTAACATTTGTTATTTGTAAAAGTAATTATTTTGAAAGCTGCCATAGCTGATCTCCGGGAGCACCTCTAAAAAAGGCGTCTTGCAGTGAGCACGATATCTCTGGACTGGATCATCTAAAATGAAAAAAAACCAAATATATTTCGTTAATATAATGGATTACCTTGTAATTGATCGAAGGAATAAGCAAAATAATATTTTTTGACAAAATTGTGGCTTCTACAAAAAATCAATTTTTGACAAAAATGTAGGCCTTAAATTGTTTATAAAACGGAAAATATTTATCAGTGAGAAAAAACCTCTGATTTTACTGAAAAATATACTTGAAAAGATTGTGTTAAAATTTGAGACTGATCGGTTAAGCCGTTTCCGAGAAATCTTGTTCACCGACTTTGAAAACACAGTTTTGAGAAAAACGCGTTTAAAGTTTCAAAAGCACTTTACATATAGTAAACACCACATTACAAGTGTGCGTATAACTTCGAGAATATTCGCCGGATTGACAAGAAATTTGCTGTGTGTGTACTTAAGTATACGTACATTACGAAAATAAAATTGAAAAAAAAACTCGATTTTTCGTAAATTTTACCTGTATACAACCCCTTAACGTCGAACAATCTACGACGTCGCGATTTCGCCGAAAAATCTCTATATTAATTATTCCCGCATTTTCGTCTGTATTTGTTGACGCGGACCCTATACAAACTGGATTTCGAACGACTTTAGGGCGTTGTCGATGCTGAAGACCATGGGAGCAACCGTTGTGTAGTCTGGTACGATGAACAGCTATAAATTCGCACGAACCGTTCCAAGTACCACAAGGCTGCTGTTATCGATCCCATAAAAACGGACGCAGTGGATATTGTTTGCTTCGATACAATCGCCGGGAATGTATTTCACCTTGACAAAACTTACGGTGTCACCGGTATCTAAGTGTTTTTAGGCGTGTTTCATATACGTCCCCGTTATGCATAGTGTAGGTAACGTTCTAGATAAAGTATTTTTCCTCAAAAACTTCCACATTGTTTATCTGTTGTTTATTTTTGGCGCAGCTCGTTGCAAAGTGACCAACCTTGCCCCATTTATAACGGGATTTTTAAATTTCGGACAGTCCGATTTTATATGTCCTTCTTCGTGGCAAAAAAAAGATTTCCTTAGATGTTGCTCTAATCTGTTGATGGTGGTTCGATGAACTTAGACGCTGCTTGGACCTGTCGATCGAGATTGAGGCGACGTCTTTCGGTTTTCCAAATGGTAGAGGTTTGTTACGATATCTAGAATCGTTTTGTAGAGTCACAGTATCGAAACTGCCAATCACTTCCATGGTTAAGACGAAATTTCGAAATCGAGCTTGGTTATGCAGCTGAGCATCCGGTATTCCCTTAATGACATAATCAACGTCTGCATTTGCGCGCCAGTTTCTACTTTGCAGCTGATTCCGAAGTGCGAGTTTGCTTGGACGGTGTTCGAACATTCGTCGCATAGATGTTAGTAATTCGTCAACAAGCAGATTGGCCGAGACGGATACCCAGAGGCCAGGTGGAAACACCGCTAAAGCTCGGGCCTCACCAAAGTGAAAAAGGAAGAATTCGTCAGAACTCATCTAGACGTGTTCCGGTTCTGAGTGGAACAACTGGAGCAATTTGCTTTTTAATTTCACTTTAATAAGTTCAAAAAGAAATTTCGTCCAACGAGTATATCCGATGGAGAAGTTTGAGCTGCTGCTCCCATTCCTAAAAGGTGCTGTCTGCGCCACCGAGCCCGCTGATCAGATCACTGACAAGGAACATAACGTAAGTGCCTGCCTTCGATTTCGTTGAAACTCATATATGTGATAAACCATTGAAAATAATTAGGCACGTTTTTTTATCGACGGAAAAACGGGTCCAACGTCGAAAACCACTCATCAAAGAAAGACGTGTCAACCCTTAATTAAATTTATTTTCAATAGTTCCTTGTCTAGACATTTTTATCGGGCAGCCTAAACACTGATCAAGCTGCTATCAAGGTATATGGAGTCCGGAATATCGTAGTAAGGCACGGCTGATCGGTGTCAGATGTCCACCGGATCTGTGGAATCGCAGTACGGGACTAAACAGTCACCACTATCAGGCCGTAGTCAGGTCGCCTCCTTATTCACGTACTACAGTTCCGCTGATCCGGTGTATATCCGGCATAGATCATGTCATAACACGGCTTCCATGGAAACCATGTTATATGACACGTTTTCCATTGAAGGTTTCCTGATCAGGGTGCCTTCTTACTCCTGCACTACGGTTCCACTGATCCGGTGGGCATACGACACGGATCAGGCATGCCTTGCTGTAGTATACACGACCGTAGCTTGATGGCTGCCTGATTAGCGTTGAGGGTGACAGAGCCTTCGCCATACATATACACTCATTACAAAAATTAAAGGAACAGTACAATTTCAAAAAAATTTCATTGATTTTTGAATAGCTGTATCTACGTGAAAAAAGGTCGTATCGTAAAAAAAATCGGGTTTTAAAGCTTGAAATATCTAGTTTACGAATCTCATCGGTAATTTTTTTTAAGCAACACTCTTTTCTTAAGCTTGATCATCACTGGGGTCATGTAGCCTGATTTTTCAGCTTTAACCCGGTAGTTTTTGGACCTCCGTACGACCATTTGTTGCTGAGATATCGGCGTTTGAAAAAACAGGAGCATTTTTCGTAGATCATAAATGTCTCATGAACAAATGATCGTACAGCGAGCTAAAGGTGGGTTTCGTAAACTGGAATAAATTCGCTAAAAATACCTTTTGGTGCTTTAGAGATTTTTTAACCTTAATATTGATTTTAAAAAGTACGAATAAATGACTTTTTTCCCGTTTTGGAAAATCCACGTCAACGTTGCAAATATTGCGAGAATGACTCATGTTTCTAGGTGTTTCGTTTAGTTCAATACATGCTTGAAAACCCCCCACAATTTAAAATTGATCGGCTGAACCGTTATTTTCGAACGAAGCGTCAAAGTTTTATCAAAAATTAAAGGAACACTTTTATTGTTCCTTAAATATCAATTAATGATGATTAAAATGAAAAAAAAAACCAGACAGACAGACGGACGGACATACCGACGAGAAGCGTAAATCCAACCATGCAACCTCCACGCGGTACGCTTTGGGTAATGCTAATGCTGGCGGTAAAAAATTGAATCAGAAAGTTTTTTTTTATTAAAAAAAACAATTCCAGAATTCGAAAGATCGATCATGAGAAATTGTGAAATAAATAAAGTTTTTTTCTCTTAAATTTGAATTCTTTTCTTTTTCCAAGATTTAAAGAAAAGTTATTGCAAAACTGTGATAAAAAATAACGGAATTTTTTTTTTTTCATTTTAACCATCATTAATTGACATCTAAGGAACAATAAAAGTATTCCTCTAATTTTTTATAAAACTTTGACCCTCGCCTCTGTCACATCCGGAAGGGATGAGAGCATAATATTTTCGTTTCCCTCTTTGGTGCCTACGCCTAGCGCAATAGCACGGGATGAGGGTAAAAAGGGATAGTGCGTGGGAAAGAATAGAATTAAGGAATTGACGCGATATTTCGATATTGAGGAATAATTCGACGGACTTGGTGTACGTTCGATACTATGTTATTTACTATAAGATTACTAGACGGTTTGAATCGATCAGGTCTACGATGAATGATACAACAAGAAAAGGTGAAGTTAGCTTACATTGGTTGTGTTTGACACTCGGTCGCTCGCTCGCGTAGATGTTTGTTGACGCTCGCGTTACAAAGCCCTCTTCGCTCTTGGCCTGGTGCGCTCGCTGGTACAGTCGCTGGTAAGGCGCTCGCAGGATTTTACGCTGGTCGTGTATATAATCGACTTGTTTACTGCGATGGGCACTACGCGTAGATATAAATATGAACAGCGCGCGAGGTCGATGAATTGAGACTGATATTTGTTTGGTTTTTGGATTAAGACTTGATAGAAGAAGTTGATTCGATGATAGTTGACGGAAAACTGAGCTCTGAATTTGATGAAGATTGTCGGAAGACTGGGATTGAGACTTAATAGAAGAACTTGAGTCGATGGTAGTTGACGGGAGACTGGGATTGAGACTCGATGAAAGAAATTGATGTAATGTTGGTTGACAGGAGACTGGGATTGAGACTTGATAGAAAAACTGTATGTGATGGTGGTTGACGGGAGACTCAGCTCTGAATTTGATGAGGATTTTCGGAAGACTGGGATTGAGACTTGATAGAAGAACTTGAGTCGATGGTAGTTGACGGGAGACTGCTTCGACCTTTTGCACACTGACCCTTCTTGGTGCGCATGCGAATTTTTAGAGTGAGTGGGAGACAATATTTGGTTTCTCTTCTTAGAAATAATGGCGCTAGTGGAAGGGGCAATTTCGCTTTGTTAACGGAACGTGCATGAGGTGTGTAGTCAAAATTCGCGCTAAGTCGTTCGCGATAGCGCAGCGACCGTTTCATTCGGATGGCCCGGATGTTTTCATACTCCGCTCTGGTTACCGAGTCGAATAATGCAGACTTCTCTTTGTCCCTATGCGGATGGCTAGCGTACAGTTTTTAGAGTGAGTGCCTGTTTGATTTTTTTTAGCTGCGGCTTTTCGTGGAATATTTGCCTGAGATCATGTTCTTGTTGGAAGCCAATGTGATAGGAAAACTCAATGACTGTGGCGGTGCTGCTATCTTGTATGTATCGCTATGATTTGAATATGCTCGCGGAGCGTACGCAAGTTCCATTTAAGGGAGCTTTCCAGTGTGACAGCCCGAAAAATCGCTGTTTTTCGCGATTTTTTTTTTTAAAGAAAAAATAATCTAATCGGTCTGGTTTTTTTTTGTATATTAATTGGGTATTGAAGAATACAAAACAATTTTTTAAAGATCGATTTATTTATTAATTAATATCTATAAAAATGATGAAACAATTGTTGCAGAAAATGCACTTGGATGTGGTGTCCACGTTGGGGGTCACAATTTTGATCTGAAACAAAAAACACAAAAAGATTATTGATCGGTATATAATTGGCTTTCGTGCTATGGAGGCTTTTTTTTTTTTTTTGCAAAAATGGCGCCGGTTTGAACAAAAAGTATCGATTTTAGCATTTTTTTTGGCAGTTTTTTTTTACAAAAAAATAGGAAGATGTCAAAAAAAAAGCTTCCATAGCACGATAAACAATGACGTTAAGAATATTGTGTAAAAAATTCAACTCGATCGCTTTAAAACTCTGCCCTCCAAGTTGGACACCGTTTTGAAAAATGCTGTTTCGAGAAAAACGCGTTCAAAGTTTCAAGTGAGGAAATTTTAGGTAAATCGTTTACTTACGGTCAATCAGCGATGCCAAAGAAGCGATGGGAAGAGTGTATACTATTCGATAAAGCAAAAAAAAAACAAAATCGATTTTTTGAAAATTTCACACTGGAAAGCTCCCTTAATGCTGCTACGCGTCTTATTCTTATATTAGATTTATACATTTAATTCGCTTCTAACGGCAAATGAGGATATTGGGAATAACCGAGACGAAAAAAACCTAGATAAGAGAAGGGACATTCGCTAGCATGTAACACCTCGGTAAAAAAATAACGGTTCAGCCGATCAATTTTAAATTGCTGGGGGTCTTTGGGCATGTTTGAACTAAAAAATCTAGAAACGAGTCATTTTCGCAATAATTTCAAAGTTGACGTGGATTTTCCAAAACGGGAAAAAAGTCATTTTTTCTTACTTTTTCAATTCAATATTAAGGTTAAAAAAAATTCTCTAAAGTATCAAAAGGTGGTTTTAGAGAATTTCTTCCAGTTTACGAAACCCACCTTTAGCTCGTTGTACTATCATTTGTTCATGAGATATTGGTGATCTACGAAAAAGCTCCTTTCCTCTTTAAACGCCGATATCTCAGCGAGTAATGGTCGTATAGAAGTCCAAAAAATACCGTTTTGAAGATGAAGAATCAGGCTCAATAATTCCAGTATTGATCAAGCTTGTGGGAAAAGTTTTTCGTTCCTCTTCCTTTTGCGTCGACGGGACTCGGTTGGAGATCGGGTTACGAGACTCTTGAGTGGGTCATAAACGCGAGGGCTGTTTATTCCGGAGCTAAGGGAGAAGCCAAGGGATGAAGGCCCAAGGGTCGTAGGCGAGGCGCCTAGGAATGGACAACGAAGGGGCATTCTGTCTCCAGACCTCGAAGTCAGCAGTCGCGACAACCATCCTAAAGACTTTTCTATATTTGTTAAACCGATTAACTGATCAATGTACAAGAGTATCCTGACCAGCCGGGAGGATTATATTAATTAAAACTAACTTGTGAAGTCCTACAATTCGTCAACCAAATATTTTCCTACAAGCTCAAACAAAAAATCTGTGCCGGTGGACAATTGTGAAAAAAAATCGAAAATTTTTGCTCGCGCTATTTCTTAGATGCACGCCGAGCGTGTTGCTTAAAAAAATGTACCGGTAAGATTTGTAAACTAGAGACTTCAAGCTTTAAAACTCCATTTTTTTACGATACGACCATTTTTCACGAAGTTACAGCTATTAAAAAATGAATGAAATTTTACTGGTCCCTCAATTTTTGTAATAAGTGTATATAGTTCGTCTGGTGTTCGATAAGAGGTTAGGCGTGTAAAAGGTGCCAGACTGTATGTAGGTCCAGTTACTTAATAATTGCTTGAAGCTAGCCAGATCAGGCGACTTGAATCAAGCCGTAAGTCCACTTACTTGACCATCGCCTGAAGCTAGCTGGATCAGGCAACTGGAGGAAACAGTACATCCAGTTGCCTAACTATCACCTTACACCAACCGGATCAAGCGAATTAAGGCATACCTTAAGTAAGGCCTCCGTACTATACAACGTGATCAAACCCGGATCAAATATCAGGCTGGCCTGACAATATTTCTACTCGGGATCTGGTGGTGGGATTTCAGAGTTAGTCGTTTTCACGCTGCGCGAAGGCTAGCTCCCTGCGCGGCAACTCTGCTTCCCGACTTACTAGGTCAAGTTCACGTTGTATCTCACCGCTGCATTTGCTGCAGCTGCATTTATCGCACTCGACGCGCCAGGTAGATTTGCGTTTTCCTCGAGATTGACACGATGCGGCAAATCGCGTCTCCACTCGACCGTGGGTTCCGCTGTTTGCAAGCGAACGATAAGTTCGGCTTTTCTCCTACCAGCCGGCAACGCACATTCCTGCAGTCTTGTGCGTAGCTCGGCGAACCTGAAATCGGCCGGCTTTTATTCTCGAGCCAATAATTAAACACGTATGTCGGTTGATAATTGAACAAGGATGTCGATTGTCACACGATTTGTTTAAAACCACCGATTAAAAGACTCTTGGTTGGCACACCTATCACGAAGTCTCGTAAGTTGATATACTATGAAAGGTTCGAACGAGAAACCTGCGAGCGCGCGCGCGTGCTCGTGATGATTAATTATCGACGTTAGATCTATGACGATTTCAAATAAATCTCCGGCAGGTACCCCGTCGGTAAATTTAATATCGACCGTTCCCCAGAACCGATTGGGATCTGTCATTTGGGCGAAGCCTGAAAAACATGGCGGCGATAAGAGCATCGTGAAACGTAAAAAGTCGTGTAATTCAGTGTCAATTTCCGTGATATTATGATAAGTATTAGTACAATTCGTGACTGGGCCGATACCAATCCGAAACAACGCAACATTGTGGAAGGCAGGGCACATTTTAAAATGTGGTAAAACTAGCTGCGTTTGCGATACCGATGCTGTCAGCTTCGAAGCATTTCGTTTACTAACGTCTCAACCCATGTAGGGTGATCGGTAGTGGCCAACGATTGGCCGATGCTCGACGCCGAGCTTGCCAAAATTGGCACTCGAGCTTGGCCCGATCATCGACCAAGCCTCGGATGATAAGAGCGGCCAGATATTCGCAATCAATATTGGCCCTAGAATGGCTTATGAGAATCGGCTGAGCATCGCGTAGGAGTTTATTCGAGAATCGGCCAACAATAATTCCCCGTCAAGATTGCCATCATTGGCACTCGAGCTTGGCCTGATTATCGACCGAGTCTTGGCGGATAATTGTGACCCGATATAGATCACCAAAATTGGTCCTGCACTGCCAAAAAAAATTAATTATTTTTGAATTGTAATTCGTCATTACCTGGTCTTTTGAAACGATCAGTTCGAAGAAAATATTTCACCTATATGGGACTCGAACCTTGAACCTACCCACTCATAGTTACGCATGCTGCCCCTATGCTACCCAGTGCTTGTAACATCTGAATCGCAGATATGGCATCAGAGACCAAATGGATTCATCATTATTTGTATCATATAAATTATATCAATTAATTAATATCATTGTGATAATGAGAGAGTTTTATCGAATGACATGTTATAGAATTTTCAAACATAACCTATATATTTTAGTTTTAAGGCTTTCGCGGCTCTTTATGTAATGAGAAGAGTATGTGGCTTCCGGATGGAGGCCGTGTTGAGGATTAGGATTGTGCCGACGTTTCGCAAACGTTACAGGCTGCTTCATCAGGGCTGCAAGCTCCGATACTGAAGCTCTCGTGTCTCAGGTATTCCTTATATAGTTGCAATCATCGTTCCAGATCACTGCGCCAGCCAATCAGATGTTTTAATTGATCAGCTGGTCAATTAAAAAACCGGGCGGACGGTGTGCCAAATAGGAATGAAGTGATATGCTCCATCTCTGTTTAGATTGTCCGGATGTTTTCGGATTTCCAAGCCTTCTCGGTGTTTCCTGGAAAAATAGCTGTTTGATGGGGCCAGACTTTGGGCTTTGTCGAACTAGATGGCATGACCAGTCTCCATCCAATGTTCGGCCAGCGCTGATTGTGTAATATGGCCATATTTGATACACCGTTGGTGTTCTTTGATCCGTGTACTGATCTTCCTCCGGTTTCTCCTATGTGCACTTTACCGCATAAGCAGGGTATCTTGTACACTCCTGGTGCACTTAATGGTGGTCGTTGGTCTTTTGCATCTTTTGCACTCGGAGTCTTTATGCGATCGGTTATGCCCTGAAGGTATGGAAGAGAAGTTGTTGCGGTTATTTGTCCTTCATTCTCCTTATCAGGTGCTGTAACCGTTTTCGGATCAGCTATTTTTCTTTTTAGATTTTTCATCGTTCTTTCGATGTTGCCTGGCTTGTAGCCATCATCTCCTAAAGCTTTTCGCAGGTGTTCTAGTTCAACTTCCAGGGAGTCTGGTTTGGAAATCGCTAGAGCTCTGTAGACCAGAGAGCTTATGACCGACTGTTTTTGGGAAGGGTGGTGATGGGACGTAGCGTGGAGGCATCTATCCGTATGTGTTAGCTTCCGGTAAACTTTATGGCCTGAAGTGCCATCTTTTTTCCGTTGAACCAGTACATCCAGAAAAGGGATTTGAGTTTCCTGTTCTATCTCCATGGTGAATTGAATATTGGGGTGCTGGGGGTTGAGGAAAAATTTGATTCCACGAAAAATCTAGTTAATTCAAATAAAAAAAATAAATAAATAGACGCGGTTAGTTAATATTAATAGAATTTTTCTGTCAGTGTAGGATGGTTAAAAAAATTGGCAGGGTATCGCGTACGAGCTCTTTCGAGAATCGGCCAACAATGAGTGCATTGATTTGGTAGTATATTTGTTAAGAGTAATGTCTAATGGACTCGTAAAAAGTATTTATCTCGTCTCTCAATGACTTCGACGTGAAACAATAAATCGTCAATATTAGAATTGCGGTGCGATCATGCGTTACTAGGCCGAACATTGGCCTCGTATCGGCGAACCAACGTTGGCGCGTCTATACTTCACCAAACATCGGCCTCGTATCGACAAGCCAATCATTAGCGAATCTATATTTCGCCGAACATTGGGCTCGTATCGGTAAAAACATGATTGACGAGTCTATACTTCGCCAAACATCGACGTCGTATCGATAAGCCAATGATTAGAGAGCCTATACTTGGCCGAACATTGTCCTCGTATCGGCAAACCAATGATTGGTGAGTCTATATTTCGTCAAACATCGGCCTCATATCGATAAACCAATAACGAACGAGTCTATACTCGGCCAAACATTAGTCTCGTATTGGCAAACCAATGATTGGCCAGTCCATATTTCGTCAAACATCGGCCTCGTATCGACAAGCCAATGATTAGCGAGTCTATATTTGGCCGAACATTGGCCTCGTATCGGCAAACCAATGTTGGCTAATCAATACTCAGCCGAGCATTGGCGTATAATTGGGTAATCGATTATCGCCCCGCCAACATTGGTCGTTACGGATCGATTGGCGAAACCTACTTGGGAACTACGACATAATCCCCATAAGATTGATGGTGCAGTATCAACTTCGGGCGATGTTTTTTTTTTCAGATTTATTTTTCGAGCTCTTTCCATTCGAGCTTCACGAGCCTCCGCACTTCCAGAATTTGATGGATTGCACGATGGGCCAGCGATAGTTTTCAAGTATCGTTTTTTCATGGTTATATCGGTGAAAAAATATGTAAAATAAAAGATGAATTGGCAGATGGTGTTGGTTTTTTCTGTGAATAAAGCAGCCTTTACTCCGTTAGCTGTTTTGAGGTTACGTACCTAGTAGTGTATAATCGTTCTTCCGGAAATGCAGTGAGCACACTTTCATTAACTTGATTAATTTTCAAGGCTCTCATCCAAGCCTTTAATTGATGGGTTTTTTTGTACATTTCCGAAATCATTTTTCACGTACACAAAGCGTTTCCCTGCAATGGGAAACTTGTGAAAGCGGACTTCCAACTCCTTGCTCGAAGTGCTTTCGCAATCTCTCGCAGCACAATTAATGTTCTTTCGGTAGTTTTTACGCGAAGAAAACTCCGCACATTCCATTTTCACCGATTTTATGTTCCTAATCGAAAATAAATGGTTTTATCGCACGACTACGTATAATTGATATTGAAGGCGCTGCCCCGAATGTACTTTGATTTTCCGCCACCAGATGTCATATCGCCATTTAACAGATCCCTATGACGAAGCACGACCGTCCGTAGGACCGTTTCACGTAACACTAGACGTTATTTGAATTAGAAAGGTATACAGCGCCACCACACGGGATCACGCTACGCATAACGCGTCCCCGGAATTTTTACTACAGTTACCTACGATTTACCTCGCCCCAAATGTTTCTGCCTTATTCGAATCCGTCATTCCCTTAACCGCGAATTATCGCGAAATATACGGACCGTACATCGTACTGCTACACTGAGCAATAAAACCAATTGAATCAAAAAAATATATCGGTTGATCCAAATAAATGTGCTTCCGTGGAGTGCCACCGATATATGAGATTGTTACAATACTATAAAATATTGGAAAATGTGATTGATTTAAATAACATATTATTTTATTCGAAAAAGCTCTTCTGTTCTCTGAATATCTACATTATCCTTCAAAGAAAATGCTATTCTATTGAAATCATTCTATATACAATCCATAGATGTATGGATGAAATAATTAAGCAGTTGCTACAACATTTTTTATTTCTTACAAAAATATAATCAATATAATTGATTATTTCTTTACTGCATCGAAACGAATATGCAATGGGACGTAAGTTTTTCAATGTCTTTTAAATCTGAAATAAAAAGTGAGCATTAGAATGAACATCTACGATAACAGTGGAGAGAATATCAGATATCCAATGGAATATCCATGGAGAGAATATGAGATATTCAACAGATAAGAACAGATTCTACACTTTGATCTTAGCCAGAGGCCAAGAAGCCACGCTCTTTAGAGTTTCTCCGGCGTTCAAGTAGATTTTCGGTTCGCGCCACGCTTACGAGAAATGAGCGCGCGTGCGGCTTTTAGCGGTTACTCCGTGAACTGTGGGTTTCCTCACACCTATAATTTCGGTGGCGCTCGGCCATGATTTGGTTGAATTTTTTCAACCAAATGCGCAAGAAACAAATTTTATTTTCGCATAATTTTTTAATCAATTCAGCCATTTGCTTAATATATTTCAATCAAAATGAAATATTAATATTTTAACGAATAATGTACTTGGAAATCAATATCGGGTATGGTGAAAAAAATTAAATAACATATTTACTCAATAGAAATGTTATGTGAATCAAACGAGCGAAATTCAATTTTTCTTGTGTACTCGAATCAACAATATTCATGTTAAGAATTGAAACGCTTTTTTTGTTTGTTGCAGAAAATGCATTCAGAACTATATAATTTGTTCGCCATAATTTTTTAGATAATTTCAATAATATATTGTTCTCGGCTAACAATATATCTTTTGAATGAAAATAAAACTTTTAATTTTATCATGTTATTAAAGTCAATAGCGGTTTGTTGGGAGTAATAAATCCGATTATTTACACCAACACTTTACAATTGAATCAACAATATTTCATTCAATAACACCAATGATATTGGATCAATGATTTTTTTCCTCAGTATAGCTAAATACCAACGTCTTACGATCGCATTTCATGCGCTTATGCATGCAGAAACCTCGCATAACTCCGAGACGTGGCCAAAAGTTGATTATTGAACAGCCAATTCTTTTTGAATCACGAACTACTCACGGTGCATGAAAAAATTCTGCAAAAATAATTGTCAACTAAATACTCGCAAAATATGTTTAAAAAAGAGTATTGACTCCTCGCAGAGTCTGGCCAACAACGCGAACATTTGCCGAGTCAGAATGAACGGAACCTCTCAGTCCACAAGTGCAAAAAAATCTGGATTTGATAATTTATCTTGGAACATTCGGTAAGGTTGCCACATAGTTCCCCCGTAAAGAAAAGCGTGCTCCGAGGTTAAAGTCACTGTTCTATCATACTGACATTCAAACGTACCTATTATTACGGCCATTCATTCAGCATTCTTATATCGGTTACTCTCAACCCCCAGCGCTCGCGGTATGTTACGTATGATCGAGTTACACGTTCACGTTCAAACTTGAATAACTGAATAACTAACCAATATTTCACCGATTCGTGAAATTTGCGTGAACATAATTGTACTAACAGATATCAAAAGAAATTTTTTTAAAGGCTTATTAATGAAGCCTGAACAGTCAGCTTTGAATACCTTCCGGTGATTCCAACAAATATTAGATCTCTCTAAGTATATGAAATGGGGGGAAAAATTATACGGCATTATCACTCAAACTAAATCTATAGAGCTCAAATTTTGCATGTTAGTACAGTCGTGCTGTCGCTGAAAAACTCCGTAATCGGAAAAAAATTAGAAAAAGGCCAGTTTTTTGACAGGTGATTCTGTAAGTGCCGCAGGTGCTAAGTCGAAGATTGCCTAAAAATCGGGGGGCAGGGTTTTTTAGGAGATGAAGAGGGATGGGGTGGATCAATGCCAAACTACAACCCCTACAAGGTCGGCGCCATGAGACAAAATGTTCAGAAAAATCCGGGCTTTAGTTTTGTTCACAGCCCCGAAGCCGTGGTAGTTCATTTTGGGGGTGAAAATTGGGGTGAATTTTTGAAAAATCCGTTTTAATTCAATAAGTCTTTAGGATAAATTCGTACACTTTTTGTTCAAATGGGAACGTTGTAGCTCTTGAAAAGACGCTTCGATCGAGTATTTAATCACCACTCTCCAATAATTATTCACCCCCAAAAAATGGTTGAAATGCCAAAAAAATTGTTTATTGTATAACTCAAAAACAATCGTTTTTTCGGGCATGGTTTAAATGTACGAAATGTAGAGAATAATTTTCTCTATATTTTCGTTTCTATGGACCACCCTTAAATTTTGCTTTTTCCAATCCCTCTCGGGGGTTGAAAGTAAAAAATTAAATTCTGGGAAAACTGTTGACCGCACGAATTCGCCACCCCGAAACAATTTCTAGCTTGAACCCTCAGCTACATTTTTGTCCACAGCGCCAAACTCGTAGCTCTTTATTTTCGGTCAACAGTTTTCCCGGCATTTCATTTTCAATTTTCAACCTCCGAGAGGGGTTGGAAAAAGCACAATTCAAGGGTGGTCCATAGAAACGAAAATATAGAGACAATTATTCCCTACATTTCGTACATGTAAACCATCCCCGAAAAATCGATTGTTTTTGAGTTGTTCAATAAAAAGTTTTTTTTATATTTCAACAATTTTTTTGGGGGTGAAAATATCATCGGAGAGGGATGATCAAATACTCGATCGGCGCGTCTTTTTGAGGGTTACAACGTTCCCGTTTAAACAAAAATTGGATGAGTTTTTCTTACAGAATTATCGAATTAAAACTGATGTTTCAAAATTTCACCTCACTTTTTCACCCCAAAACTGAACTTCCACGACTTCGGCCCTGTGGACAAAAATAAAGCCCGGATTTTTCTGACCATTTTGTCTCCCAGCGCCGACCTCATAGGGGTTGGACTTTGGTATTAATCGGTCCTCCATCCCTAAGAAAAACCCTGCACCCCGATTTTTAGGCAAACTAGGATTTAGCACCCGCGACACCTACAAAATCACCTATCAAGAAACTAGCCTTCTTCTATTTTTCCGATTCCAATATACGTACGACTGTACTATGTATATCTTATACCTGATAAAATTGTTCTGAGAGGTAAGAGGTCGTTTTTTCATTTCTGTTTTACGCATATTTTTCATATACATAAAAAATGGTGATCTGGCGGTTTTGGAGGTCCATGGATGAATTCCCGTCGGCCTGAATGAATTTTTTCAAAGGCTGTTCCTACGATCGCGCTGGAATCGAACGCACCTCAAACTGTGTAGATCCATCCATGCACACTGGGCTGATGTTTTGAAGAGGTTTCGAATACAACAGCAAGTATGTAGTCCATAAAGGAGCAGGTTATTTATATGCCCAGTGGATACAGGAATTAGTTTTAAATGTGACAGGACGGGACAGTTTTTTTTTCAATTTAACCTGTACAGTCATCTAACATGCAGATGTTATATGTCTGTACGTTAAATAAACGTACACAAGTATAAATATTGGTTGATGTATCTGTATTTTACATTGGCTCCTTCTTACGCATTTGCGCCCAATTCTCGTCTCGTACAAATCGAAACACATACATACGCTATAAGCATGAATATACATAAAACTACAATTTAGTTTATTCGAATCAGTGCGGCGTTTCTTTCTCACTCGGCTTTTCTGGCTAAAGGACACCACAAGGATCGAGGTTGAACCCGCGGGTGATCGATAAACAATTCACATCGCGTTTCGATGGAAATACAGCCGGGCGTATCGGCTGCATAACTTGTGTGTGTGTGTGTGTGTGTGTGTGTGTGTGTGTGTGTTTGCGTGCGCATTCACATATACGTAGAACAATTCACGTATGAGTAATTACACGCCAAATTGCCGAATTCTTAGTTCTCAATCTCTCAGACCATCTACATTGTCGATAGAAAGTAACAAAAACCCGGCGAGCAACAAAAAGATTTTTTTTTGTTATAGAAAGTAACAAAAACCCTGTCAGCAAACATTCTGCGAGGTCGCTGTGTAGTTCTCATCGAGGTACTATATAGTTCTGACCGAAGTCTCGGGACACGGTTGCCTTTCCTTTAGAAAGAAAAACGTGTCCCGAGACCACACACTCGGTTTTATCGTGTCCCTTTCTCATTCATTCACAATTCCATTCATTCAGAATTCTTACTGCGGTTACCCTCAACCCCCAACGCTCATGGTATGTTGCATATGATCGAGTTACACGCAAGTAAGAAATAATACATGTATGCAATAAGTACTTCCATCGAGGAGTACACGCACACCTGCAAATTTCAATCCCGTGTATTTTCACAATGTATTCTTGTGGGAACGCATTTCCCGAGGTGTGCGCGCGCGGTAAAGTATAGCAGGTATGCATGTATCAGAATTGAAAGATCATCATTTATTTTTATCGAAGTCACGCCGCGCTACGATAAAGAAAACACCAACGTAACGTACTTCTATCAAAATACTTAATGAACTTACTAATATTTACTTAACAACCACGAATATGTTTTGTTTGAATACTCAGATATGTCAAGTGTATCAAACAGTTTTTGTTCTATTGAAGAGTGGTTACAAAATCGGATGAAAATATCATCGAATGCATGTGAACGTTTCCATCTTATATTATTTTCGATGAAAAGTATGTTTATTTCTATGGAATCATGATCGCAAAAAAACGTTATTCCGTATTTTAAATAATATAATGGAGCCAAGTTTTCTTTGTGATTTTGACACATACATTCCGAAATAATGTGTACTATACTTTTTAAGCTATTTGCAATTGTTCTGATCGCTTCATTTTCGCAACCGAGTACAAGCCGTTGATTTACCACTTTCAATTTTTCAATATATTATTCGATTTACGCGAGGATAGTTATGATCACGAATTAACCCCTTGACTGTGAGTGACACGCATAGGGACAAAAAAAGCCGTGCCATTTTTGTGTCATGACACGTATAGGGGCATGATTCTACTGCATCGAATCGATGCAGTAGAAATAGGTTGTTTTTTAAATGCCCCTATACGTGTCATGACACAAAAATGGCACGACTTTTTTTGGCCCTATGCGTGTCACTCGCCGTCAAGGGGTTAACGAGCTTCCGAATGTTCGGCGATCTATCCAGTCACATTGTCCAACCAGTCAGTAGTCTGGACAGTTACTAGCCATTTTCAAAAAAGAAGACTCGAAATATCCACAATCCATACTGGGGCAAGGTTGAAATTCCGAACTTTGAATGATCAGAACGCTCATAACTTCGAACGAATTCCACCCTGAAAAATCAAAACTTCGAAAGAGTTTTACCCAAAAGACCAAAACTCCGAAGATCTGAACACCGCCAAAACAATTCGGCTATAAAAGTGTTAAACGTTTCAAAATTTTCATTAAATCGACGAATTATATCAAGAATTTTTTTTTATAAAGAAGTTCTTTTACGTTAATTTTAAAATTTGTCTAGACAATTTTATACGTTCGACATTATTTACAGACAACTGTGTAGACTTTCGCTGGCATGATCTTGACGAAACTTGTAATTTCGGAACATTAAAATTAGGAATTTTAAAATTAGTCGGCGCATTCAAAAATCGGAATTTCAACCCAGCCCTCATGTCAAGATCATGCCAGCGAAAGTCTACATGGTTGACTGTAAATGATGTAGAACGTATAACATTGTCTAGGTGAATTTCAAAATTGACGCAAAACCACTTCTTAATAAAAAAAAAAGAATTATCGGCATACTGCGTCGATTTATTAAAAATTTTAAAACTTTTAAAATTTCTATAGCCGAATTATTTTGACGTCGTTCAGATTTTCGGAGTTTTGGTCTTTCGTGTAAAATTCTTTCGGAGTTTTGATTTTTCGGGGTAGTATTCTTTTGGAGTTTTGAGCGTTCTGATCATTCAACGTTCGGAGTTTTAACCTGACCCCATCTTAAATTTCGGAACATTAAAATACGGAGTTTTAAACTGTCGGAGCATTCAGCGTTCGGAATTTCAATCCGGCCCCGCCACCATACTCATTTCGTACTCTTTTTTCGAGATGCGATTTCAAGATGCGATGACGCGGGATATGCACGATCCTAGATGTTCTTATACTTCGTAAAGCTTGTGCACGTACAGCGCAGCCATCGACGCTCGCCTGAGAGCGTGCATCTCGCATCTTAAGGGGTCTTCTCACTTTAGACGCTAAAAAAGGCTATTTTCATGAATTGTTTGATACGTTTAGATTATAGATATTGATATAAAAGTTATTACACTTGATAAGTACACTTCCGAAATAAATTTAAAAAAAAAATTATTAAAGTCACTAATTATAGACGGTAGTTAAAAAAATTACCTAAAAGAATTGTAAGTTTGCGCTGTTGATGAAATCTCGCAGATGGATCATCCAAAACAAAAAATCATACGGTTCTAGTTTCAGTGCGTTAATGTCTATAGTGCATATCATACGATTTTTTATATATGCAAAAATAACAAAATGGCGGACATTTTTCTAAAAAACAAAAAAACGTGTTTTTTCACCGTTTTTGGCAAAAAAAATTAGTAAATATCAAAACTTAAAAAAAATTGTAAAGAATATGTGGTTAAAATTTCATGAGGATCGGTTCGGTCGTTTCGAAGATTCTATCAACAGCCGTCGAAAAACATTGTTTCGAGAAAAACGCGTTTAAAGTTTGCTTGGGTTACATAAATACATTAACATTTTTTTTAATTTCGAAAGTGTATTCATTAAGTGTAACAACTTTTTTTTATCGATATCTATAATATAAACCCAGCAAAAAAATCATGAAAACAGCCTTTTTTAGCGTCTAAAGTGAGAAGACGTCTTAAGCTGATGATCGTCGATGGAATATCCGTGCAAACAGCGATTTCATATTGATTGATTTTTACAATAAATAGGTTTTTTCCTGGCTGTTTTACAGTATTTCTCGCCTAAAATCTAGTGGATAACTATCTATGTCAATCGAAAGTGCCCCTTGGTTGTGCCTCAGTGTAGCAACAGTGATTTTAAGGTAGTGTGTGTGTTGGAACAGCTGTATCGATAGTTTCATCCTCTAGACGTAAATTAGCGACATCGTTGTTCCTTTTTTGACATGTCGAATTTTCACAAAGTACAATTGGTTGCTATTGTGCCATTCTTATTAGAGTGTATCTATGCACATTATTTTTCTTTCGAATGCGCTGACTTCACAGATAAATCTGCCGCATTACCTGCGGTTGATTATCCGATTTTTTCGCTCCGGAAAACCTTATACAGCACCAACTATAATTTTTTTCGGTTTTAATATTTTTATGGTAGAACAGCCTTTACAAGTACACTTTAAGCTTTTGTTTACTTGCAAACTTATTTTTGGGACACTAATGTTATTGCGTTTAATTTGAGTTTTGTTAAACATTTTTTTTAGTTTTCCGAGAACAATACTTCTTTGACGTTTTCTTTGACATTCACATTTAATTCTTGCAACAAGATTTTCTCAAAATATCGAAAAACAACAAGAGATCGGTATTGATATATTTGCTATTTTTCATCTTCATCTATTGCAGCTATTCGGTATAAGGAATATATGCACGATTACTTGTCTTTTCGATTTTATGTGTTTTGATATACGATGCACAACGATCTCGCCTATGAACACCATCAGCGATATTGTGTAACAGCAGATAGCTAATGTCAGAAATTGTCGACGAAGCTCGATCATACTTTGTTCGCCCGCAAGCACTCTGACGTCCTCGTCAACGTTGCGCTCGATCGCTTCGTGTTTCGCGTCTTCGTACAACTTATTGATCAGTCCAGCATTCTGCAGTCGACCTATGATAATGTTTATAGAGGAACGATAGGGCGATCTCTTGCCAATATCGAATGAGACACCGTATGACTGAAAACAAGGTTTGGCGAATTTTATCACAGGGTGCCCGTTGGTTGTGCTTTTTGCAATTAGTATCTCGGCCCTCAACTTATCCGTAAAACAAGTAAAGTTTTTCTGTGTGGCAACTTTCTGAACACAGGAGACCATACCGTTCATCGAAAAATTACTCTTTTCCAACAAATTCTTTAAAGTACCCGTGGCGTCGTGGAACATACTTTTCAAGTCTAGCGGTCTCACTAACGGTATCAATCCCGAATTGTCAAGGTCATCGATGGACTCGAAGACCATCTCGCCGGTAGTAAATAAACTTATGTTCGTCAAAGCACTGTAAATGTTCGACGAGTAAATTACAAAAATCACGAACACAGAAGTGAACAGAACACGGTCGACGGTTCTACGCGGTTGTTGCAATACGGAGATGCCAAAAAATGCCCGAGCGATGTTGAACGGTCGCCACACGCGGTCTGAGAGGCGCAACACACGCGCGACGATCCAGTAAATCACGACGATACCGAAACTCAAAAGGATGGCAGAAAGTAAGTCTGTAGAGTCAAAATGTCGAGATGTGGACAAAATCGGTACTACCGCACACAATTCATCCATCACGATCGTAGCAGTAAGCAGACTGGCGCATCTCGATGTACTGACACGTGAATGTAAATAGGCACCGATATCCCACTTTGAATGTTCTCCCATAATATAATAGTGTGTATGGCAATCGGAGGACTCGATATACATTTCCTTTGGGAATTTGTGCGGAATATATTTTAAAGAAGCATTTAGTTTCCGAGCAATGAATTGAAGAAGCCGAACGTTCGCACCATCAACATATATAGGCTCATCGGATTCGTCAAACCCGGAAAAGGAAAACGGTGGAGAATTAGATACCATGGCTCTAAGAGGATAACCGGCCAAGTTATCAACTTTGTTCGTAAACAATCCGCTGCTATTCCAAGACCAGTTGCTTCTCCTATATTCCCGTTTAAACGGATTGAGCTGATGAACAATCGGTAGGCTGAATTCGTAATTCTCAGTTTTTAAATGTCCCGACGCTCTCTCCTCAGTCCACTGGATAATTGTTAAACCCAGTATTTTTTTGGTCCAAGCGTATTGCAACAATCCTTCGAGACTCTCACTCAATACTGAAGCGACGGATAACATCAGATATTGTGGACGGTAGTCGAATGTCGCTAACTCCGCTACGGCATTAATGAAACTTGTTGATGGTAAAATTCGTCCGTCATCGCGAAAGTCATGGACGAGAATAAAGAAAGTCGCTGTAGTGCTGAGCGGAATCGGATCTCCAGCGGCATCGACACACGATGTATTCGATTCGTCTTGATCGTCAGCTATGTTTATTCTGACAACGGGAAGGTTTTCCCCCAGCTTGTAAAATACCTCGTTGATTAACGAGCTTGCAATCCTTTTGTTTCCCGCGAGGCTAGTTATGAGCGCCACTTGGCGAGCTCCGGATTCTTCGGCAATGTATGTAGTCACATTATCCACCCAGACGGTAGTGCCCACAAAATATCCGGACATTCCGAAAAAAAAGAAAACTCGAATTATCCCGGCCATACTACGTACTTTTTTCGCAATACGCTTTTCTCCGGTGAACGAGTTCTGGCACCCAGGGATGCCGCATATGCACGGTCCCAAATGTTTGTAAACTTTGTAACGCTTATGCACATCCAGTCTAGATACAACTGTCGAGACTTGACAGAACGCTTGAGTGTCTTCGCCGATTGTGAGTAGGTTGCGTGCGCGCTCTCGTATATAAGCGGATAAGCATATATGAAAAATCTATCGCAATGTAAACTGTCCACTCGTTGCACCTCACAATTGGGAAGGCTCTTTATGCATACACCCTGCTCCATGAGATGTGGCGATACCGTCTACTGTACGCAATTGGAGTAAATAACTCCAGTCGTGTGTTGCCTACGTCCCGCGGTTTGTACTTCGTACAATTCTGTATTGACATTTTCATGTGTTCGGGTAGACGCTTATTTACCCGCAGTCAATAATCGGACGACCTTGTTCAAAGTTACTGCATACCTCTATAGAAATGAATGATCGCAACGGAACAATGCCGGGTACGTAGATCCTTGGCTCGATGATCGATTTTTATTTTTAGCGTTTCCGCGGCCGTAGTCGCCATGCAAATTTAATATTTTTTCGGCTATTGGCATATAGTTCGATGGATTATTCAGTTGTTCAACAACAGGGATCGTTATTTTTCATGTATTAATAGACATTTCGCTGACCGCGAAGTTGCGATTGGTTCAATTAGTGTGCGATCGAAAATTCCGATCCCGTGTGGAAATTGCACTAGGGCTTTGGTTGGGCCCATATAGAATTTCCCTAACTTTAATAGGGCCCTAATCGGGTAGCCTCACATGGGCTCTTAGTGGCTGGTCACACTTTGCTACTGAGGGACATTAAAGGGAGAACAATGAGGGCCTTCAAGGATGCCTGAACAACGCCTCATGGAAACCATGGTGTGCCTATAAGTTATCCTTGTCAATGGATATGCTCACGTGTTTGTAAATGTATGTGTTTCTGCGTATATTTGTCCGTTTATATAAGGTCACGGTACACTGCCATTTTTTTAAATTTAAATAGGATCGATTTAAATGAGATAGGTTTTTTCCTTGTCACACGGCCTACTACGATCTTATTTGTTCTAAAGATATTTTTTTATTCGTTTCAGCTATTCTTTTTAAATATCAAATATATTCAAATCGAATAAATAAAGATTCGATTCAAATAAATATTTATTTGCTTACAATGTACACTGTAAATCTAAGTGTACATTAGACTTATACACTTACAAATCTTATGTACATTTGCAAAATATTTTATGCACATATTTTATGTGCATAAAATATTTCATAAATCCAAAATGAAATTAAACACTTAATTGAGAGTTTACCACAACGATTTTGTATCGTAATTCGTCTCGCCCTGGCCTGTGGGAATAATTTTTTTCGAAGAAAATATTTCACCAATTTGGGTATTGAACCTAGAACCTACCTACTCACAGCTACGAACGCTGCTCCTATGCTACCGAGTGCTTGTAACATCTTAGTCGCAGATATGGCATAAGGGACCAAATTAATTCCTATAAATATTTGTTGTATCGCATAAATTATATCAATTAGTTAATATCGTTGTGATAATTAGAGAGTTTTATCGAATAACATGCACATAACCTATATATATATATATATATATATATATATATAAATAAATCTTCTCCCTCTCTATCCCCACACCCCTTTGAAATGAGCGTTGCAATAAAGACGGACTATTAGTTCAATTAAATAGAAAAATGGTTGATTCTATGAAAATTCTATTCAATTTAAATTTTAAAAAATCAAGTAGATCCATTTAGCGAATTCAAGTAAATTGTTTTTTGAACATGTGAAACCGAATCACAGATTTATTAGGATTAAATAAGATTTAATCCTAATTATTAATGAATAACTTATTGATTAATAATTAATTAATCATAATTAATAACCCCTAATCACAAAGGCCGTTATTATGCCCACCCCTATCGGGATTGCCATATAAGGGCCTTCAAGGGCTTACTTGATGCTTCCCTGATAAGGAAAGCCTCAAATAAGCCCTTGAAGGCCCTTATTTTTATGAGGAATGCCCTGTCAATTTTCCACACGGAATGTTTAGCATCGATGAGCAAAATCGTCATGTTTCCGAGCCAAATTTGCGTAGTGACTCTTTTGTATTACTCTTCAACGGTATCTTATCTGTTCAGTCGATTTGGGCTGCTTAAACGGATGTTGGCACGCGGTGCTCGTGTCAACTCACATTTGAGTACGAAGGTACAAATACACAAAGAGGGCGTGTTGAAATAAAAGAATCTCTTACACCGCTAAACAATATTATTTAGGTATAACGAAAATTCATATCAAATTTGAGCTTTCTAACCAAAGTTTACATGATCGCGCTAGATAATTTTGTCCGCCGTAATCGTGGCCGGGAAATTTTCTCTTTACGTGTACACCCGAATAACTCAAGAATGGGAATTCTTCAGATACTCAAAAAGCCCTGTTAAAAAAGTAATATTGATATCATTATTTTTACATAAATAAGAGGTATCGAAAAAATGTATTCATCTCAATCCTCAATCTAAAAGAACTCTTATAAATAGTTGCATTTCGTGTGAAAATTATGATCCTAAAAGAGATAAGATGACAAGGGTTTTTGAGCTCTATGGGCCAACCGTGAAAAATCTTCAATCGGGTCCAAAAAATATTGGATCTCTCTGTGTATATTGAATCCCATGTAGGTTTCGCCAATCGAACCGTAACGGCCAATACTTGGACCAATGTTGGCGGGACGATGATCGATTAACCAATTGTACGTCAATGCTCGGCTGAGTATTGACTAGCCAACATTGGTTTGCTGATACGAGGCCAATGTTTGGCCAAATATAGACTCGTTAATCATTGGCTTGTCGATACGAGGCCGATGTTTGGCGAAGTATAGACTCGCCAATCATTGGTTTGCCGATACGCGGCCAATGTTCGGCCAAACGTAGACTCGCTAGTCATTGGCTTGTCGATACGAGGCCGATGTTTGGTGAAGTATAGACCGGCCAATCATTGGTTTGCCAATACGAGGCCAATGTTCGGCCAAGTATAGACTTGTTCATTATTGGTTTATCGATATGAGGCCGATGTTTGGCGAAGTATAGACGCGCCAATCATTGGTTTGCCGATACGAGGACAATGTTCAGCCAAATATAGGCTCTCTAATCATTGGCTTATCGATACGAGGTCGATGTTTGGCGAAGTATGGACTCGCCAATCATGTTATTGCCGATACGAGGCCAATGTTCGGCCGAGTAACGCATGATCGAACCGCAATTCGTATATTGACGATTCATTGTTTCGCGTTGAAGTCATCGAGAGACGAGATAAATACTTTTCACGAGTCCATTGGATATTATTCTTAACAAATATACTACAAAATCAATGCACTCATTGTTGGCCGATTCTCGAACGAGCTCATACGCGAAATTCTGCCGATTTTTATGAACCATCCTACACTGACAGAAAAATTCTATTAATATTAACTAACCGCGTCTATTTATTTTTTACTTGAATTAACTAGATTTTTCGTGAAATCAAATTTTTCCTATTGCATTCCATTATTGGAATTATTCATTTTAAATATATTTATTTATTCAAATTAAACTTGAACTAATGAACTAATGGTCTGTCTTTATTGCAACACATATTAACGGGTTGTGGGGGTAGAGAAGGTGGAGAGAGAGGAATTATATATATAGGTTAGGTTTGAAAATTCTATAACGTGTCATTCGATAACACTCTCTAATTATCACAATGATACTAACTAATTGATATAGTTTATGTGATACAAATAATGATGAGAATCCATTTCGTATCTTATGCCATATCTGCGATTCAAATGTCACAAGTTCTCGGTAGCATAGGGGCAGCGTGTTTGGCTATGAGTAGGGAAGTCCAAGGTTCGAGCCCCATATGGGTGAAATATTTTCTTAGAACTAATCATTTCGAAAGACCAGGTAATGACGAATTACAATACAAAAATAATTAATTTTTTTTTTTGGCAGTGCAGGACCAATTTTGTTGATCTATATTGGGTCGCAATTATCTGCCAAGACTCGGTCGATAATCGGGCCAAGCTCGAGTGCCAATGATGGCAATCTTGAGGGGGCTTATTGTTGGCCAATTCTCGAATGAACTCCTACGCGATGCTCGGCCGATTCTCATAAGCCATTCTAGGGCCAATATTGATTGCGAATGTCGGGCCGCTCTTATCATCCAAGGCTCGGTCGATGATCGGGCCAAGCTCGAGTGCCAATGTTGGCAAGCTTGGCGTCGAGCATCGGCCAATCATTGGCCACTACCGATCACCCTACATGGGATGGGGGAGGAAAATTATCCAGTACACTCAGAAAAACGTTTGGTAATACCAACTATGTATATTTAGTTGAAGCAGTTTTGCTTGAAGCAACCTAATTTTACTCGCTTGAAATACAATTCGATTTAAGTGACAAAGCGAGTTTAGTTGAAACAACCAAATTATCATGTCAAAATAGCAATATCTCCCGGGCCATATAATGGGTTGGATTAACTACATCGGAGTTCATACAAGTAATCCGCGTTTTATTTGAATTTTACATTTGGTCGTTATATTGGCCAATAAACTACATTTTCCAACTGAATTAAATATTACGCATAAAGCGAATGATGGTTGGTTTTACAATTAAATTATTTAATTGAAACATTGAAACAAATGATTTAATTAACGTTACTTCGAGGTAAGACCATGTTTTATTTTTTCTACGATGTGCATACTTTTCAGCTATTGATTGCTATTGCTACTTGAGCTCTTGTGGATGCAATCGATCACTTTTTCCCGGCACGATTTCTAGATAACGACTTTATTTGGCAAATCCGACCACGAGCGCGCTCTGTTCGATCGCTGTGAGCGATTAGTTATAGTGGAAATCGCGAATCAGTGTAGTTTCAGATGCATGCACGAACAGCGCTACGATAGCCCTTTAGACTCCCGGCTGTTCACGTCTTCTCTTCTGGCTGTTGACGTGCATCTCCCCTGTGAGTGTGTAGAAAACTACAATATTCATTGTGATAAGTTTTGTGAGACGATTTACATCGAAAACTTAAAAATGTACGAAGTAGAAGATATCTTGATAGATTGGGGATTTCAATCGCTTGTTTCTACATTTCGAGGAAAGTGTACGATCATCATTTCTTTTTGTCCGTCATTGTTGTCACGCTGCGTGCTATCCTTCGAGAAAAACATTGTACGGCGTCTCTCGAGTATTGATAGTAAATTTAGTGGAAGCCGGTAAGTTTCATTTAACGTTGCGTGTTCACCAAGTGCATAAGTATTGAAGGATTGCTAAGGGAATCGTGATTGAGATTCTTTTGCGGGCAAAAGAATCTCAATTTTGTTCTCCCGTAATTTCAGATATCGATTAAATTCGGTAAATCCAACCACGTGGACACTCGGTTTAAGCCGCTAATAGTTCGTCGCAACCACGCTGTAGTCTGAGACCTGGCATTGCGTAAAGCAAAAAGACTTGTTTGCGCCAATTCCACTTCGAGAACACACAAAATCTGATGGTTTTTTGTTATGTGGCCTGCAGATAAATTCTCGATACATCAGAAAAAAATATTCGTCATCTGTACACAGAATTTTAATTGATTTCGCTTTTGTTTTTTTTTTTCGACACGAAGATTGCTTTTAAGTTTAACTATGTAATTTTCTCAGAGCGCTTTGTAAATTATCTTACAATTGACACCGTACAGTCGTACATCGACGTAGATTAATAAATAAAAGTTGCTGCTGTATCACCGCAGTATTTTTAATATGTACTTTAATAAACAGGCATCCCAGCTAACACAACCTCAGAGCTGTTACGAGACAGTAATGTGTTGGCTGTTACTTTCGAAATAACAGTGACATCAAATACTCCGTGATTGAAGCGGAGTTTGTTCTCAAAAATGTCAGCTTAATAGCTAATCACATTTTCATAAAAATGTTGAGTAAAAGCTTTGGAAAAAAGTTGAAACTGATATGTAAATTACTCATAACATAAAATGTGTTTTGTTATGTAACGGGTAAATAACACTGTTACATTAAATAATCATAAATGTTACGTGTAATGTACATAATTAATTCTATTGACCGTTATGAGATTGTGCCGTAGATTTTCATCTAAATCGTGTGCTATACAATAAAAACCATTTCAATTTTAATTTCTTCAATTTTTTTATTGCAAACTTTCAATAACTTTGATTATTATTGCATTACGATGTAGTATTATATAGTATGATAAGTAGTAGATTATATAGTATGATAAGAGTATTATATAGTATGATAAGTATTTTTTCTTTAATAGGGGCTGCGATTTTTTTATTGCAACCTTTAAATAACTTTGGTTATTGCGTTATGATGTAATGAGTTGGGTATGACAAGAATTTTTTTCTTAAGTAGGGGCTGCGATGGTGGCTGTTTTTTGCATCCTTGCAAATTTCTGTGTGCCCTGCCGGAACCATTCCTTGCTCTCGTCCTCGAAATATTTATCCGTACAAGTGTGCGATTTTTTTACGGCTTCTAGAACAAAAATATGTGAAATTCATTATACCGCTTTGCTAATTCAGTCTATTCCTTTTTCATACATATTTCCAAAATTCAAATTAGCGTCCTGGTATGCCATAAAAATGAAGAAACCATTTTACGGTACATAACTTATTTTTGCAATTGTATCTACATACATTTTGTTGCATTGAAACATTTTCCATAAAAGAACAATATGCACTAGAACATATTTTGTTTTCTTTGTTAACATAAAGGAGATATGAATTTTATTGAAGAAACGTAAAAGGAAGGAAATATAAATAAAAAGTTGTACGTGTGAAATTACCTTTTACACAAGCAATAATTTCCAAGTTAGAGACTTTAAAATTCCCACGTTGACCACACCATGAGCAGTATTTGGCTGCAGTGGGTGCGATAATTTTTGAAAGCATCCAACAGATGCATTCTTTCGCGTTTCTTCCCCCAACTTGTACCAACAATGATATCTAGATGAAAAGGATGAAATTATTCAAAAATTTGAATAAAACTATGCAATAAGAAATAGAAAAAACTATAATATGTATATTCAACTGACCAGTCGTGATTTGATATCTTCAACGGTGAGAAAAGTTTCAAATTCTTGAATCTGCTCGACGTTTGGCAATGGCAATATCTTTAAGAGGTCAGAATTGTCAACGCTGTTGCTCATTGGCAATTGATTGACATTGACGGCTTCTTCTATTCGGTTAAATCGTTCGCGAAGCTGTGTCAGTTCAAAAAATATATCACCAAGTTTTGTGATCATTTTTTCCTGGAATTCTGCAAAGGAAAAGATTTTACAAAGATACATATACACGATACATTCCTTTCAATGAGTTATTGTTCGGGGAAACTGATACATACGAGATATGTCATCTTTAAGATCTTGAATTTGTCCAGATATCGATACTTCTTCGTTCTCGAGAAGATAAGCTTTCATCGAAGCGTCAGTCGGCAATGAGAAACGATCGTCGTTGATTAGTTCCATTATTTTCGGGGCTATTTCGCTCGTTCCTCCTAAATTCAGTAAAAGAATATTATAATACAAAATATAAAATCATCTTATGGAAAATGAATGAAGAATAATACATACTATTACCATTATTGGGAGCAGCGGCCAATGCTTTCGACATGTTCATGTTCAAGTCAAAAGGCTCAATTCTCCTAACTTTTGGAGTGTTTTTCTGAATATGAATTGGTTTCTGATCACTATCGTTTTTGACAGGAACATATTGAGATGAAGTAATCGAAGTAATCGATGGGGGACTGGGCACTTTCTTGTTGCTAAAACGCTCACCCTCGTCTGATTCATCCGAAGCTGAATACATTTCTAAAACAAATTTAATTTTATGCAATTTATATCAATTTAATTTTTACACAATTTTTATACAAAAGCTGTAACGAAAGCTTGTGTAAAAGTGGATACAAATATTGAGTCTTTCACATAACCCTTCTTCACAATTCCTTCGCTATTACTTTTTCATGCCTTTCTTCGCAGTCACTTTTACTTATGCTTCCTTCGCAGTCACTTTTATTTGAGCTTCCTTCGCAGTCACTTTTATTTGAGCTTCCTTCGCAGCGGATACAGTAACTTTTACTTGAGCTCTCTTCACGGCGGATACATTCACTTTTACTTGAGCTCTCTTCGCAGCTTTCGCAGTCATTTGTACATATATTTTCTTCTGCGCTTGAGCAGTTTTTTTACCAAATCTTTTTTCTGACTAACATAGTGCATTTTAACTGACTGTCTTTTGAGTTTGCACGAGCTTTAAAGATACCTTTTGCAAATGTTAAATACGTGCAAGAGTATCGCACTAGCTGGCAAAGTTACTGTACAATTGATCATTTTAAACTTTACCTTTTTCTTTTTCGTGTGATTTCTTCGTGAAACGTTGCGTTTTTAATTTCTCTTCCGTTATTGATGGCAAGGCGTTCATCTTAGACTGGTTTTTGGTGCAAATGTTCGGCTCATCGTCACAACTGGAAAACCCGTCAGCCTTGTGACGGGCAGATATAATGTCGTCTAAATAAACATTTAAAAAATTATGAATATGTATTGTGTATGGGTATCATGTATTTTAAAAGATTTTATTAGTTACCATAAAATCCTATGAAACGAATTTGATGAAGTCCCCATTTCGTTTTATCTGGTTCCGTTTGTTTCACGATGTAAGGCCCAACGTGCCTCACATTTGGCCACCAGCATGATTTTTTATCTTCTGTCAACCAAATCGCTGGTATTTCCGAGGCCGTTTCCATTTCATTTGAACTGTCGTTAATGAATACAACGACTGCGTATCCATTTTTCTGATTGCGGGTAGTGCTCGCTCCTTTCATATTTGTACTGCAGATACACGTGACGTTTTTTATAGGTTAGGATCTACTGAAAAATTGTTTTGAATTTGTTTGAATTAAAAAGGACTCAAGCTTTAGATTAATTTATTACTCAATACAAGACATCAATGATTAATTGTAAATTCAACAACATATGCTCATTTAGCCAGATCAAATCCTGTAAATTAGTACATACCTGGCACTGCAATAAATTACGTCCCGCCAAATTTAGCGATTGATGGATATGGACACTCCGTGAAGCTTGCTGATTATGTCTTCGATGTCAGAGCGTACACTTCCTGCCGTTGTGTTATCGTTTATATTTTTCGATTTTTCAAAGTTTAAACTTTTTTTAAATGATTTTGTAGATTGATTGAAAAAACATTTAATTCGTTTTTAGATGTATATTTTTCGAGTATTATTGTGTGTGTTATTTGATATATTATTTTGTACGCTTATCTGATACTATTGATAATAATAGTATAATCACTACTATTAAAAAATTACTCATTGCAATGAAGTAACGGGAACACGACAGTTTCATCAGAGTGTAAAGGGATCGCAACGCATTTTTGCATAATTTGAGATTCCTGTATGGTTATTTCTTCGTGGTTCTTGTTGTTTATAATGGTAATACCGAGAAGCGAAGAATCACAGGGTACATTAAAAAAAGGCTGCTCGCTCAAAAAAGATGCCCAGTAATATAGATTTCGTCATTGTTCATGGAAATAGTTTTTATCTGAATTATTTTGTTTGAATTAGTACGGACATAGTTATTCCCCACTTTGTTACTCAAAATATACTTTTCGTATTGTATAGATTTGATAACTTTTGTTGAATCGACACTTTTTGCGTATAAATATATCGGATATTTTTTCTATTCAAATTTACTGTCGATAACGTAGGATTCTTCGGTAAGCCTGTTGACGATTTGACCCAAGGGATTTCCGGTAGGTTTAACTCGTTTTTTGATTTTTTGGAGATAGTTTTCATACTTGAAGCAGCTGTAACTATCGAGAGGACCGAATCGTTCAACATCATCGCAGATGTGTACTAAATTATGTACATTATAACTTGTGAATTCATGTCCGTAGATTGAGCCAAAGCATCCGGCCGTGTATTGCAATAATAATCGCGCGTATTCGCGCAAGGATTCATAGTGTTCGCGACTTGCTAAAATTCTGATAGCCACACTCAAGCTTAAAAAGTGCTTGTATTTTATGTCGTCTAAACAATTGTAGAAAACGACTGGGCCCGTATATAACAATATTTGGCGTAGTTCTGTCGCTTTATACCGTTCAAATTCCGAAAAGCTACGCGGTTTTCTCGAAAATTCTTGCGGTATAACATTTTTCGCAGTAATCAAACGATCTTCAGCGAGCGCAATTTTTTCATTGGACATGCGAACATTCTTTTTGCCTTTTAACCAAAATCCCAATAACTTTTTCATGACACCAAGGCACACAAGGTGCATATAATCTAATGGGAATTGGCTCACCATTCCAATATTATCAATGCTCTCTAAAATGGATGTTTCTTTATGATGAAGCTCGTCTGATTTATTAGCAAACGCAACATCGGTTCTGAGCGCGGCATTAGTTTCAAGAAATGTCACTCGGTTTTTGCATAAATAGCCTTCCTGAACACATTTTCCACAACCGTGATATGCGTTGTGTCCTTTCGCACCGGTAATATACGCTCTTGCCGGTGTATCGCAAATAAATGCGTTTGCTTTACAAATTATATTTTGCCCGTACAATTTTACACCGATTTGCTGAACATCGTTAATATCTTCGGCCAGTTTTTTTAGAAATTCATTACAGTGTCGAGGCTTTTCCTCTCCACTGTAAATGGCAATGGTGAATGGTTCGGTATAGAAATCTGCGCAGATACTACCAAGGATAGGCCAAAATTGCATTTTACTACTCTTTACAAGTGGTAGTCCATCTATATTAATGTCAAATTTTATTTCGGCTGGAATTTCGTTCATTGAAAAGTATCGCGAAATAGAGTTTTCAAGTTCGACCTTGAGACCAAAATGATAATATTTGCCAGGTGAAACGTTTGAATAATGTTTCACACTTCTAGGCGTTGCAAGTAATGTTCTATAATCTGATGGTAATTCCGGATGATTATGTCGTTTCAAAATTACGAGTAATTTATTGACCCAAATTTTTTCGACATTTGACTCCAAAATCCACCTACGTAATTCGGTGTTTAACGATTCAGGTATTTCTTCATTTTCATTGGCAATACCTATTTGGCTGGTATTTTCATTGATAATTTCATCGTCAATATCGTTATTATCGATGTCAATATTAATCCCCGATTGTGTTGAAACGCTGATATTTTGCACGATCGGTGCATTTTTAGCGATCGGAGGATCCGGAGCTCTAATCAGCTTGTCCGCACTATTCTCAGATGGTTTTGTTCCGACTTCTTCCACCTTCACTCCTTGAAAAGGTTTTAAAAAATCTTTTTTTACTTCTGCAATATGAGACAACAGCCGTCTCCGATGTTGTCGACTTGTAATGCACCTTGCGTCTTTCAATTTTGATTTAATCATTTTAATAGAATACACGTGTATTAATACTTGAAATAGAAACGTTGGTTATGTTGAACACACACTTCCACTCCACGAACGTATCGAGACTGATCATCCAGAGGGACTAATAACGGGATCATATTCATATCTCGTAATATATTCGAAACTGTGGTATGACAAAAGATGTAACCATGACGTTCATTCTGTGATATTATTTTTATATCACAAAGAAGGCAATTGGGTATGTGAAAATCTCATAACCTCATAGTCGTATTGAATACGGGACATCTCGTAACATACACGAATTCCTGATAACCATACATTTACATAATTTGGATGTCCACTTTTTTACATGTTTTCTTCATCACAACGAAAGAAATAAAAAACTCGTCTCGCAATGACATAAAGTTGCTAACTTTTAAGGATATCATAAATTCATTTGCGTGAAACATATAAAGTATATCACATTTACGGATGAAACGGACGAATCACAGCATTATGATCACAACTGTGTTACTGGACTGCTATATACCAAAAATACATAATAGTTTCGAGTGTCATCACAGTTGTGTTAGCTGGGATTATTGAAAAAATACTAATCATCTTGTCTCATAATTTAGCGGATCTATTTACCTTATTGTCTTCGTCTTCCATTTTTATTTATAATTCATCGTAGGGAGAATACTTTCTTCGATGATTTATATTCAATGTGATTTATATTCAATATGATTTTCTACCAATTCAATGTATACGTTGCATATGCTCACATTGAAATTTTATTAGAGTGACTCGATGTTTGTTTGGTTCATATTAAGCTGATGCTCTATCTGACATTTATTCGATTGGTGTAAAACCAATTTTAATTGAATTTACTGTACGCAGCTTCAACTATGTTATAATATCAGTTGTCAGAACCTACTCCGTCATTCAGGGCAAACCAATATATAGTTGGATCGACTATAGCAGCGTTGAGGGGTTTTCTTTTAAAATATATCTTCAGTGGTACGGACTATACATGAACTTTTATCAAAAATATTATCTATTGACTGAAAAATGCTCTGAAATTCATTCAATGCACACATGTTTCATTCTACCGTATATGTTTTTCGTTGAACTATATATTTTGAAAATGCTTTTAAGGGAGAGATTACCGACCCAACCGTTCAGTATGTTCTAATAAAGTTTGGTTTCAGGACACCGAAATTAGAATTGAAAGTACTCTGTGCGTTTTTGGATCAAGAAGAAGTTTGGTTGCCGGAAATAAATATATATTTGTAATTCAACCAAATCTCGCAGTCAATTGAATCGTTCATATCGTTCACCACCCGCAACTGCAGGATTTGGTTGATTCAAACAATTTTTTTTGACGGTACCAAACGTTTTTCTGAGTGCACTTCGACTCAGACTACATCTGCACAGCTCAAATTTGGTTTGTATATTTCTCGTATCTGATAATATCGGTTGCGTAGTAAGAGGTTATTTTTCAACTTTATATAAATGAGAATGTAGTGATCTGAGGGTTTTGTTCCAGACTACCATTTCGGAGGTCCTTGTATTTGTATGCAATTAATTGAAGTTAACTTCTAATTATTACACGGCCTCTTTAATGGATTTTTGCAAATGCTATTTCTGCGATCTCTGTGAATCCGAACCCACCTCAAAATGTGTAAAAGCGTCCACGCACATTGAGCTTGTGTTGCAAAGGTTTTGAAAACAACAGAAACTACGGTGTCGCTAAAAGGCCAGATAAATTATCTGCCCAGTGGATACAGTAATAAATTTTAAACACGACGAACGGGACGATTTCCTTCCAATCTAGCCCATACTCACACATAACATGCACATTAGGGTGGTACAAATTCGAGCTCTATTTTTTTCCTCTTCCTCACCATCCAATTATCTTCATTGAAGAAAAAAAAATTCTCGCGAACGCTGCCAGCGGTAAAAAATATTTAAAGGTCGCTCAAGCCTCTCAAAAATTCTCATTTTCATTAAAAAAAAAAATTCGTCCAATTCTCAGGGCCAGGTTGAAATTCCGAACTTTGAATGCTCCAACGAATTGAAATTCCGAATTTTAATATTCAGAAATTCGAGATGGGGCTGGGTTGAAATGACGAACTTCGATTGATCAGAACGCTCAAAACTCCGAAAGAATTTTACACGAAAGACCAGAACTGCTAAAATCTAAACACCGTCAAAATAATTCGGCAGGGAAGTTTCAAAAGTTTCAAAATTTTTAATAAATCGCCGAATAATTTGAAGAATTTTTTTCATTAGGGGGCTATACCAGTGTGAACGCTGAAAATTTGGGTGATTTTCGGGAATTTTTTGGACGAAAAGTACTCAATTAAATGTTTCGGAAAATGAATAATATATTTGGCTATATTTGCCCTATATTACATAATTGTTTCATAGAAAAATATTGAGATCCAAGCGCCGATTCAGTAGCTAAAACCGAAAAAGGAAAAAGAACCCATTAAACTGTAAGGTATTTTCTATACAATAACGTAGGGTTTTCGAACAATATTAAAATCTAACAAAATTGCGTAATTATGAGAAAAAATCTGTTTTCTTGCCTATAAAATGATCGTTTTTTTCAATGCCAAATCGTCAATTTTTATCCAATCAAAAATATCGTACGTCATTGGAGAGTAAATATATTCAAGAGTTCTCAGTTCAAATTTCAAGCCAATCGGATAATTGCTCTTTGAGTTACAATGTCAGCAAATTTGAAAAATTTCATTTCGAGAAAAACGCGTTTAATGATTTAACTATCGATTTTTGCAAGATAAAATTATATTGATATAAATGATAATGATATTCTTGAAAGTACAAACTGTCGGAAAAGTTTTAAAAAAATCGATTTTTTAAAAGTGTCACTATAGTATAGCCCCTTACAAAATGATTTGGCTTCAATTTTGAAATTTGTCTAGACAATGTTATTCGTTCTACATAATTGACAGTCAACTGTGTAGACTTTCGCTAGTATGATCTTGACATGGGGGCCCGGCTGAAATTTCGAACTTTGAATGCGCCGACGGTTTAAAATTCCTAATTTTAATGTTCCGAAATTACAAGGTTCGTCAAGATCATGCCAGCGAAAGTCTACACAGTTGATTGTAAATGATGCAGAACGTATAACATTGTCTATACAAATTTAAAAATTCACGTAAAATCAGAAACGAACTATTCGTCGTTACGTCGCCAAAACGTCGAGACTATAGTCCACTCTATACATCTATTTTTTTATTATTCCTAATATTTTATTTATTCCTAATAAACCTGTGATTCGGTTTCACCTGTTAAAAAAAATTTAGTTAAATCCACTAAATGTATCCGTTTAATTTTTATTAATTTAAATAAAATAAAATTTACGTAGAGAGAAACATTGTTCTATTTGATTGAATGAATGGTCTGTCTTTATTGCAATACACACATCGAAGGAGAGAGAGAGAGAGATAAATTAAAAATATATATAGGTTATGTTTGAAAAACCTATTGCATAATATTCGATAACATTATCTAATTAACACAATGATATTAATTAATTCGTATAGTTTATGTGATACAACAGATGATTATAGGAATTCATGTGGTATCTTATGCCATATCTGCGACTGAACTGCTACAAACCCTCGGTAACGTACGGGCAGCGTGGGTAACTATAGATAGGTAGGTTGTAGGGTCGATTTCATGTGGAGGCGGCGAAATAATTTCTTCAAAAAATAACATTTCAGAAGTCTAGGGAATGACAAATTGTGATATTAAATTATTGTGGTAGAACTCTGAATTAATTATTTTATTTTATTTTGGATGTATGAAATATTCTTTTCTATATTCTATATTCTAAAAATATATTTGGAAAAAATGGGATCGCAGTAGGCCGTGAGACAAGGAAAAAACCAGTTTGATTTAAACAGATCATATTTAAATTAAATATTTTTTCGTAGTGCAATGAAGAATGTGAAGAGTCGGTCGTTTCCGAAGTAACAGCGAACTTCTCTGTTCGAACTGCATGTCAGGACTTAATTTTGTATCCTGATCAGGCCGAAGTCAGGGTTTGCGCTTAAAAGATTACCCGGGCTAGATAAAAAATCCCGATCAAGGCCGGAAAAAAAATCAGGATGCCTGAGCAGGTATTTCTTGTAGCCGGAGCAAGATTTCTACTCGGGTCTCAGTTCAAGAGTGCAAGATAGTCTGGATCTGTCAATTTAACTCGGTCTCGCATCATTCTGAGAGGTCGCTATGTCGTTCGTCTGTCAAGAAAAGCCGACCGCGAGATCAAACACTCGGTCTTATCATGGTTTCTCACAAAGATGCGCATTAGGTCATTCATGAGAGTTTGAACAGCGGTTACTTTTAACACCCCGCGCTCACGGTATGTTGCGTATGATCGAGCTGCACAAGCGTAAAAAATACATACATATGATTAAGGAGGTTGGAGTGATTCAGTTGAGTCAAATGACAGTTTATTCATTTTTTTTCAATGAATGTCAAAAAAATGCATACGAGGTACAGATTTATTCTGTATATCCTAATTTTTTAAAATATATAATAAAAGGGCAAAATTATGCATTTTAATATTTTTATTACGGAAAGTAGAAAAACTTTTGTGTTAATACCAACTTGAAAAAGTATAACATTATCGATGATTATTATGAAAAAACTACGACAACGAATGTCGTCGTAGTTACATACAATTCACAATGAAGTGTTGAGTAATTTTTAATTATGCCAATTCATATTTACGTCACGAGATTATTGGCCCATGGTTTACGATGAGCAAGATGAGGATTTTTCTTTTCAAATGTTTTCAAAGGTTCAGTTTGCGTTAATCCGTTATTAGAAATGGTTTATCTTGGTGCGAGATAACAAAAAAAAAATTACATAACCTTTAGTGTGAAAGCTTGCCCATCTAACGGCACGTTAAATTACATAGATTAAACTATTTTTAATCTCTGGTGTTTAGTGATGAAAATAGTTCAAAAAATTCGTACAGTCCAAACAATAACATGTATTTTTTTATTAAATTTTACCTTCGATTGTGGCTAACGCTCCAACCTCCTTAGTAAATACTTACATAGATGTGTACACTAGATACGTGCACCAGCAGATGTTGATCCCGCGCATTTGTGCAGATTACTATTATTGAGACGTACGACTCCCTGGCAGAAGCCGCTAAATTCGGTCAAATGACAAAAATTAATTGGCCGAGGTTTGCGCGCGGTAAATATAGCATGTATGGACACATATAACAATAAGGTGAGGAGTTGACATTTATTTCAATCGAAAGCACGCCTCGCTAGAATAAATATGACAACAAAGTGAGGTCCGTCTATCGAATTAGTATTTAGTTAACGTGCATGAAAATGATTCGTTTGAATAAGCAGGTATGAAACAGCATCGGTGACACCAAATAATTGTTACGAAATCGAATGAACACGATTGATTGCAACTTTCGTTTATTTTCAATTAAAATAACGGTCATTTCTAGTGAATAATTGTCAGCAAAAAATACAATTGTCTATTGAATTCCAAGTAATATCTTGTCGCCAAATCGATCTGCATTAATCTTCTCCGCCTTTCGTTTCATCTACTTGATGACATACATTGAGAAAGACTGTACTATATTTTTTTAACAATGTACATTTTTTTATCATTTCATTTTTCTTAACAATAAGAGGCCATTGATTTCCGGCTTTCATTTTGGGAATTCGTTTTCCGGACGTATAGTTATAAACGCCATTCGAGCTCCCGAATGTTCAGCAATATATCTAGTCAAATTGTCCATCCAGTCCAGTGTGCGGTAGTCCGCACAAAATTTTCAGCCACTTCGAGGAGATGACCACTCGAAAAATCCGGGCCATACTCACTTCGTCCTTTTTTTCGCGACAGCTACGTTTTTTTTTGTACCGGGTGTTTTTGTGCTCGATATACTTTCTTATACTAATTGTTCGCATACTTTGGAAAGTTCATAGGCGCTCAGGGTAGACACAGCTGTTGAGACTCGGTCACTTAAGAGCGTGCTCTCGAATCTTTAGCGAATGAGCATCTGTGAAAAATCGGTGCGAACGGCGAATCCATATAGATTGCATTTAACAATTGATAAGTATTTTTCATGTTTTTTTTTTCTAGAATCACTCGCCGGATATGTAGTGGACGACTATCTACGTTAATGAAAAGTACATATTGGTTGTGCTTTAGTATTGCTAAGGGTCTTCTTAGTCAGCTGTTGGAATCAGCTGAAACGATAATTTCATTCGCTCGGCATAAATATGCGACAACGTTGTTCCGCTCGCGAGAATACAAGTAAGTGACATTTAGCGCTCACTCCTAAAGGGTATCTACGGACCTTCTTTTTCGTTCGGAAAGGCTGCCTATACAGAGATGTTAGCCGCTTCATCTACGCTGGTTGTCAGATTATTTACTTCCAGAAGATCGTATTTAACCCTTCGTCTGCAAACTTGGGTCGTTCGTGTCCGAGCGAAAACCGTTTTGGTTTGTACCGCGAAAATAGGGGAAGGGCGGACACTCCTCTTTACCTGAAAAAAAAGTTATATAGGAAGGGGAACCTACGCCCAAGTTTCAAAATTTTAGTACCTTCCAGGTAGTTGTACCGAGCACTCAAACTTTGCAGAGGACACAAACGACCTAGGTTTGCAGACGACGTGCACAAAATAGGTAAGTTCGTGAAATTTTTTTTCGTGTTTTACGGTGATTTTGGCATCAGTAATTATGCCAAAAATAGTCAGTATGCCTAAAAAAAATTTTGGAATTTTTTTATGCAGAATTTTCAAAGTGGAGCAACGATCGGCCGAACAAATTACGCGCGTACTGCGTCAACGAGAAGCAATAAATTATTTTGGCGGTGAAAATAGTGAAGATGAAATCGATGCAATTGAAGAAGTTGATAGTGAGGCCAGTGAAATGAGTGTATCTAATGTGGAATCGACAGAGAGCGAAAGTGCAGTCGAGGAAGAGCAGGACGATACCGAGCCAGTTCGACGCCATACATTCATTTATTGTAGGGATAAATACAAATGGTGCCGTAACCCTCCAGAAAATCGTGGCCGCAGGTCATCAAATATAACGATTATTTTACCGAAAGCTATTGGTGGAGTGGTCGCTGCGCGTACACCCCTCCAATTTTGGAGCGCGTTATTCACCGACTATATACTACAAATAATCGTAAAATTTACTAACGCGGAGATCGATCGATTTTTATCGGGGAGTCATAAGCGACAAATTCCCATTTCTTTTACAAAGAATGCTTCTCTTGGCACGGCCAGATACGGGGACGACGAGCAAAATATTTTACTTTCGTACTGCCTAAAAAAAAATAAAGTCGTATTGGTCCTGTCATCTAGGCATAAAACTGGTAAACAATGTGAAGATACTAGAAAGCCAGAAATCATCGATTTTTATAATAAAAACAAATGCGGCACCAACGTTTTCGACCAAATGTGTGGAAACTATACGTGTTCTCGTATATCTTCGCGCTGGCCAATGCGATTTTTTTAGGTATGCTGGATCAAGCCGGTGTTAATGCCAGCATTTTGTACAATTTCCTACCGGAAAATGAGATGCGAAATCGTCGAGAATTTTTAAAAGATCTGGCTCTATCGCTTATAAAGCCACATTTACAAGAGCGTGTGACGCGGCCCGGATTGCACCGGTCTCTAGCAAATAACATCCGCGAAATCTTATCGGCGACCGAAATCAAGGCAGGACCAACGCTTAGGTCGGATAAAATGGATAAACGGAAGCGGTGCTATTATTGTAAAATAGAAAAAGATCGAAAGACGCAGTACTGCTGCGTCAAATGTAAAAAAGCCGTATGCGAAGAACATCACATCGTTTGTTGTGTTCAATGTATAGAATTATTATAATTATCAATTAAAATACTCTGTTAGATTGAGAATCGTAATAATATGTTATTGTAATAACTTTTAATGGTAAAAAAAGAAAAAAAATTTTGTTGCTAATAAAATGTGTAAAAAGCAATATATATTGTACGTAATTTATTGCCCATTTTCATGTCCAAAACTTAAGCACTGAACTTTAAATTGATGAAACAAAATATTTTTTTTCTTAAAGATACAATCTTCACCTTTAATTTCCAGTTTGAAAAATTACGGTACCTTTTTTTTCGCTGAGTTACAATTTTTTTTGTAAATCAAAATTGTTTTCCAAATTTTTTTATTTATTTAACAAAAAATGTATGAAAAAATTTATTTTTCAGAAATTTTACAAATGGAACTTTAGAATGAATGTTTTAAGAAGTAGCCTGAATTTTTTCAAAATTTTCTGAGTACATTAAGGGGATGAAATAATGGCCAGACGCGAAATACCCATGTTTGCAGACGAGAGGTGCGAAAAAAACGTTTGCAGACGAAGTGTTAACACAAAGCATTGTTTTTTTCCGATATTTTAATAGTAGCAAAGCCTTCACGAAATCGCGTTGAGTGTCTGTTATAATTGTTCTGCTTATCTTCCGAAACTAACATTATTTCGTTCAATTCAAATGTTGTGTTACAATACTTCTACAGTCTTCGAAACTTTCTTTGGCATTGAGATTTGAGGAGGTTGGAGCGTTAGCCACAATCTAAGGTTAAATTTAATAAAAAAAAATACATGTTATTGTTTAGACTATACTGAGTCTTTACGAATTTTTTAAACTTTTTTCACCATCAAACACCAGAGATAAAAAACAGTTTGATGTATGTAATTTAACGTGCGGTTAGATGGGCAAGACTTTCACACTGAAGGTTATGTAATTTTTTTTGTTATTTAGCACCAAGATAAACCATTTTTAAGGACGGATTAACACAAGCTGAACCTTTGTAAATATTTAGAAAAAAAAATCCTCATCTTGCCCATCGTAAACCAAGGGCCAATAATCTCGTGACGTAAATATAAATAGGCATAATCATAAATTACTCAAAATTTTATTGTGAATTTTATCAAACATTCGTTGTCGTAGTTTTTTCATAATAATCATCGATAATGTTATACTTTTTCAAGTTCGTGGTAACACAAAAGTTTTTCTACTTTACGTAATAAAAATATCAAAATGCATAATTTTGCCCTTTAATTATATATCTAAAAAAATAGCATATACAGAATAAATCTGTACCTCGTATGCATTTTATTGAGGTACATTGAAAAAAAATGAATAAGCCGTCATTTGAACCAACTGAATTGCTCCAACCTCTTTAACTCGTTCCGTCTCACCCCCCGGGACCCCCATCGCTCATTCGCTCAATCTCTATCAATACGTGCAAGAATACATATGGGTCATTCCATGTCAAATCGACAAATTTTTTACCTGACCCCCTTTGATTTCGCTGAAAATTTTCTATCTTTTTCTACCCCCCGAAAGTTATTTTTCAGAATTTTTTCAAATTTTTTTTCCCGACTCAAAAAAAGTTATGAATTTTTTAAAAAAACCGCTCTTTTATTTTTAAATTGCCAGAACTTTTTCAAAAATTGACCGTTTGGGAACTTTTTTTTTTCAAAATTTTTGTTTTTAAATGTAGTTTTCGAAAAAAAATATGAAAACATTTTCAGAATCCCAGATATATGAAATATTTTAGTTTTTTTGAAAAAACCGTAATTTTCTCAAAGTCCGACCGTTTTTTTTTGTTTTTTTTTTTGCTCTAAAAATACTTCAACTAATTCTGCAATGATCCCCGTTAATCAAAAGATGTGACGACAATCGCTTCTAATTTTTTTTCTTGATTATAAAAAAAATTTTGTTGAATTTTTGCTGATTTTATATAACTTTGTTATGAAATTTTTTTTATTTCCTCGTGAAACCTCAAAAGTTGAAAAATAAAATTTTATTGGAGAATTTCAAGTGATTATCGTCCAAGAAATTGTTATTTTTTTTCAAAAAAGTAAAAAAAAAGGACTTTTCATACTCTTAAATAAATTCACCGTCTCTTAACATCTTTAAATAAATTAAAAACATTTTTTTGTATGTGTTCAAATTATATTATCTTTTATTTAACTTTCATCAGAAGTATTGTCAACAGAGGGCTGAAGCATTTTTTTATAACATGAACTACATATTCGCTCATCAGTCGACAAATTGTATCGAATTGCTAAATGCTCCGGTAAATTTCGCAGGGATATTTTTTTTCTATGCTTCTCCAAATTAAATGGATTGCAACATCGATCAAAAAACTTCGGCATTGTAATCACTCGTTAACAAAATATAAATTAACAGCACTTTATGATAAATAATAGGTACTTTATTTAGCAATAGTAAGTCTACGTGACACGATGAACACAACGACAATGTAATTATTCTGAAAACATAACCTCCATATTATTTAAATGAAATGTAGATGATATCTTTTTTACCGACAATCGATAGCTCTTAAATTATCACATTGTATCAACTGGAGGTAACTTTTAAACCCATTGTATTTTTGAAGTTGTCATATTTCAGTACCAAAAAAAAACGTCCATAAGAGTAAAAAAATAACGTCAATGAGAGAAAAAAATTATTTTTTTTTTAAAATAACAATTTCTTGGACGATAATCACTTGAAATTCTCCAATAAAATTTTATTTTTCAACTTTTGAGGTTTCACGAGGAAATAAAAAAAATTTCATAACAAAGTTATATAAAATCAGCAAAAATTCAACAAAATTTTTTTTATAATCAAGAAAAAAAATTAGAAGCGATTGTCGTCACATCTTTTGATTAACGGGGATCATTGCAGAATTAGTTGAAGTATTTTTAGAGCAAAAAAAAAACAAAAAAAAAACGGTCGGACTTTGAGAAAATTACGGTTTTTTCAAAAAAACTAAAATATTTCATATATCTGGGATTCTGAACATTTTTTCATATTTTTTTTCGAAAACTACATTTAAAAACAAAAATTTTGAAAAAAAAAAGTTCCCAAACGGTCAATTTTTGAAAAAGTTCTGGCAATTTAAAAATAAAAGAGCGGTTTTTTTCAAAAATTCATAACTTTTTTTGAGTCGGGAAAAAAAATTTGAAAAAATTCTGAAAAATAACTTTCGGGGTGTAGAAAAAGATAGAAAATTTTCAGCGAAATCAAAGGGGGTCAGGTAAAAAATTTGTCGATTTGACATGGAATGACCCATATACATAGGCAATGATAGAATCATTGCCATTACAAGGGATAGAATCCCTTGTAACATACGATTTTCTTAAAATATAAACAAAAAACAAGAAATGGGTATTGATACATTTTCTCCTTTTCGTCTTCCTTTATCGTGGCTATTCGGTATAAGGAAAGAGCACGGTTGCTTGTCTTTTTGATTTCACGTGTTTTAGTACACGATGCACAATGATCTCGCCTATAAACACTAATAGCGATATTGTGTAACAGATTATAGCCATTGTCAGAAATTGCTGACGCAGCAGGACCATACTTTTTTGTCCCTCAAGCACTCTGAGGTCCTCTTCGTTGTCGTGTTTAAGCTCTTCGTTTTTCGCGTCTTCGTACAACTTATTGATCAGTCCGGCACTCTGCATTCGCCTTATGACAATGTCTATGAAGAATCGATAGGGCGATCTTTCGACAACATCGAACGCAACACCGTTTGACCAAAAACTAATTTTCGCGATTTTCATCGTGAGATGCCCGTTTATTCGCTTTCCTGCCACTAGTACTGCAGCCCTTGTTTTATCAATAAAACAAGTCACATTTTTTTGTACGGCATCCCGTTCTATACAGGCTTTCACACCGTTTGTCGAAATATTACTTTTGATCATCAAATTCTTTAGAGTACCCTCGGCATTGCGGAACGTTCTGTTGAATTCGAACAGTCTTACTAGCGGAATCAATCTCGAATTGTCAAGATCTTCGATGGATTCAAAGAGCATCTCTTCGGTAGACAGTAAACTTATGTCCGTTAGAGCGGTGTAAACAGTGGACGCGTAAACAGACGAAATAACGAGCAGGGAAGTGAGCATAACACGCTCGGCGGTACGACGGGATTGATGAGATACAGAAACGCCAAAAAATACCCGTGCTACGGTGAACGGTCGCCACACAAGAACTGAGAACCGTAATACGCGTGCTACGACCCAGTAAATCGCAACGATAGTAACACTCAGAAGGAAAGCAAAATATAAGTTTGTAAAGTCGTAGTTTTTCGGTGTAGACAGAATTGGTACAACCGCACACAACTCATCGACCGTGATCGTAGTAGTGCGCAGACTGGCGCATCTGGATGTACTGACACGCGAGTGTAAATAAGCACTGATATCCGTTTTAGAAGCACCGGGCGCAGCATGAAATAAAGTATGGATATCGGAGGACTTAGTAATTATATTCTTTTGACGTTTAACCGGAATTTATTTCAAAGACGCATTTAATGTTCGAGCAATTGATTGAATCAGCACTATGTTAGCACCGGCAACAAATATAGGCTCATCGAATTCGTCGAACGCGCCAACTGTAAATGGTGTAGAATTCGATACCCAGACCTTAAGAAGATAACCGGCCATGTTATCAACTTTGTTCGGAAATAAGTCACCACTATTCAAAGGCCAGTTGCTTCTTCTGTATTCCTGTTTAAATGGATTGAGGTAATGAACAATTGGTAAGCTGATTTCATAATCCTTGGTTTCATAATGTCCCGACGTTCCCTCCTCAATCCACTGGAGAATTGTTAAATCGAGCATATTTTTGGTCCAAGCGTATTGTAACAATTCCTCGAGATTCTCACACAACACTGGCGTAACGAATAACATTAGATAACGCGGATGATAGTCGAATGACGCCGTCTTCGCGACGGCCTCAATAAAACTTGGTGATGGCAAAATTGTCCCAGCATCCCGAAAGTCGTGGATGAGAAGAAAGAAAGTTGCTGTACTGGCGAGTGGAATAGGATCCCCGGCGGCATCGACGCACGATGTACAGTACTACCTCTCTAAGAGAGCCCTCGCTAAGAGAGAATTTCCCCGCCGTTCCGCTTGAGCGCATTTTATGGCTTCCCCCACCTAGCTCGAGCTGTCCAGTGTACCCGAGGCCTCTCGAGTTTGTCGCGGACAACTCGATAAGAGATCGCGAGCGATTTCAGAAAATCGCACGTCGCACGATTGTCAAATGGATAATACTCCTTTGTATAATAATATATACGTTTAAGCCGTAAAGTCGGAGAAAAAAACATGCACCATAATTAAATTTCAAGTAGTAATTTAATGCAAGTAAAATATATTTTAATAGACATTAATACAGCATAGAATATTATTGATATTGATAAAAATTATCGAGGCTACATTATACTAGAGATATGTTTATGAGTAGTAGTAATAAATGCAAATATCGTACAGCATATACCATATGTATGTATCATAACATATATACTAAACATCAGAGTATAGAGTCCTGTTGACGTCCGCAAGAATCGTAGAGACGGCTTCATTTTCGTGATCTGCTGATGTGCTGGGCTGATCACCAATTTTGTTGTTGCAATAATATTGCAACAACAAAATATACCAAACAGCAGAATAAAAAAAACGCGAAGAAAAAGAAAGATTTACACATCAATATTCAATGAGATATACTTACGCATGAAACGACGAAACGCCAGTACACTTTCCGCAACTCGTTTACAGTTTTCTCAACACTTTCGTTCGCGCTCTATTATCGAGTTCGAGTGGAGAAACACATACACGCTACCACATGCGCGATTTTCGAGCGCGCTAACCTAGCGGTGGGGGAAGGCTTCGGCGACGAATTTCTCGAGAATTTCTTCCCCTAACCGCCCTAGACCGCTCTCTTAGAGAGGTAGTACTGTATCAGGATCGTCTTGATCGTCGGCTATGTTTATTCTCATAACAGGAAGCTTTTGCCCCAACTCGATGAATACCTTATTGACCACCAGACTTGCCATGCCTTTGTTTCCAGCAAAATTAGTTATGAACTGTGACGAGAATAAATTTGGCGCCCCCGCTCGGTGCGCGGGGTCGAGACGTCCCTCCGGCTTGGGGCCGACACTGCGACCACGACGAGCTTCCATGGGGTCCCCTGAAGGAAAATTACCAATTGTTAATCCCCCCCCCCCACCGTTTCTCTTTTTCTATATGAAACGTCGGTGGCCTCCCGCGAGCGAGAGAGAGAAGACGAGGTGGTAGACGGTCGCGCCATCGGAAACGACTGCGGCGAGGGCGTCAAGTTGAGGTGGAGAGAGAGAGACACCGGAGACAACGGAGCGGCGCGCGGGCTGCGAACGCGCCCAAATTCATCCACGCAAGAGGGGACGGCGAGCGCATGCCCGCTCACCTCCCGCCCGTCTACGTATCCGTCGTAGGCTCACCGTCGCGCCCGATCGGGTGAAGTAGCGAATCGCCCGCGCACGATCTAGCTCGGGATCGTTAAGAATAGTTTGTATTCGCGCGCGCTAGTCCCGTGGCGCGACGCCGGAACACGCGCGCTCGCCCTCTATATTGGAGATCACGTGGCCCGCGTGAGAGAGGGCCGGCACGTTGGCTCGCGTGCCGGAGAGAATAGCTTCCTGCGAGGTGTCGAGCCGGACGGACGTGGACAATCAGAAATACGCGGTCCAGCCAAAATCTCCGGGTGAGCCAAGCCGCGCTTCCTCGTGTCAGCTCGGTGGCTGTAGACCGTAGATTCGATCCTCGATCTCGGTGCCGTTGCGGCCGCGGCCTTTTCGCGTTATTATGGGGAATTCCGGTGGGAGGGTCGCGCCCGTGCATCCCGCCGTAGGATTCGCGTCGTGGTCGCGCGCGGGAAGTCTCAACTGTCGCGTCGGGCAAGTCCCCGAAAACCGTTGTTATTGTTGTCGCGTATTTGGGTGAAAGTGCATTGAGTGAGTCGGATTCCCGTCGACGATCCTCCGAATCCGCGGCTGGACCTGAGGGGGCGCAGAGACGAAAATAATCGTTCGCGAAGGTGGAGAATCTCTGATCGGAGAGTTGGCCTCCCGCCATTCAGCGGGACGCGAGCTCGAACCCGTGTAGAGCCTCGACCGTTTGGCCCGGTATAGCGGGTGTCTCTGTCCTCCCGTCGGTTTGTCCCGGTTCTGCCGCTGAGGACGGTTGTCGATACGGGAATCGAAAGAGTGAGTGTGGCGACCGGGAAAGATTTTGTCGCGTTAAAGGATAAATTCTAGCTCGGCCGGGTAACCGAATAGCGGGGGCCCGGTTTTATTTGAAATCGTTATGGCCGTTAGGCGAGAGTGAGGAGAGGCCGAGACGAGCTCGCGGTAAAGTGTAAGTGAGTGTAGGTCCCGGTCGCGTGTGCGAGTGTGAATATTCGTTCTAGTCTTTTGTCGCGTGTCCCGTCTCGGGAATCGTTTAATTGTCGGGTGAATTGTGTTAATAAAATCAGAATAGAGAATCGCAAGACTAAATTCGAACTCGAGTCGGGTTAAATTATTTTCTTTTCCCCAGTGTCAGTGTTTGTGTAACGCACCCCCCCCCCCCCCCTCTACCATTTTCCCCAGGCTGCGGCAAAGCCGGGTATTCCCGTCCTCCCTCCCTCCATCCCGACGAGCCGATTTTCGGCTGGCGCCCTATAACAAAAATAAATCGTCGGGAAGGACGAGGACGGGATTTTGTGGCCTCGCGGATATCCTAAAATACTTCTCCCGTTTCCCCTCGAAAAATCGGTCACAGAACATTGCTTGACGAGCTCCCGATTCTTCGGCGATGTATTTAGTCACATTGTCCATCCAATCGGCAGATTCGACACAATTTCTGGCCATCTCGAAAAAGAAGAAAACTCGAAGTATCCAAGTCAAAGTCATTGCGTACTGCAACCAGCGACACTGTATACCTGCACGATCCCCCCAAATGTTCGTATACTTTTTTAGGCTTATGCACGTCCAGGGCAGAATAAACTGTTGAGATTTAATAGAACCCTTGGGTGTGTTCACTGGCAATGAGCCGGCTGGGGGAGCGCGCTCGACTTTTAAGCGGATGAGCATGTATGGAAAATCAATGTATATGGAGACTTTCCACCTCACAATTAGGACGGCTCATATACATACACGCTGCCCCATGGGATGTCACGATACCGTCTGCTGTACAGAATTCACGTAAGTTAATCGATTGGTGTGTTGCTTGCTTTTAGCGGTTTCCTCGAAGTATGAATAATTGCAGCTTCGTGTTCACCTTGCGCGCTTATTTATCACTATTTTTATGCATTCGAGTCGGTTGACATTTCATAGGTCGATATCTTCCGTCTTTCGCAGCCGATTATTCTCCGGACGCTCTCGTTTTGAGTTACCCGATACCTACATAGCAGTAATGTCGATGGTCGACTTTTACTTTTAGCGTTTTTACGGCACTAGTCGCCTTACGAATGTAGCCTCTTTTCGGGTACCGGCATAACTTTAAAAAAGTAAAAAATGAACGCTAAGTAATTAAAAAATCCCCTCAAAAACTTTATCGCGTGTTTTACTTTATAAAACTATTGCAATTTACCTTGTCATTATTTTTTATATGAATTCAAGCAATGGTTTTAATCTATTTTTTAATTAAACAAATGTACAAAAAAGTGAGAAAACATTTTTTAAACTAGCCAAGCCAGTATACTAGAAATATTGTGCGCAAAATTGTTAAACCTTAAGAATAATGATTTATTTTCATTTGAAAAGATCACATTATTATTATAACATAAAATTGCTATCACGATCATACAACAGTATAACGTATGTACCACAAAACGACACTGGAAATCCTGTGCAACGGCTTGGGATGCATGATTAAATGGATTGAGCTGATGAACAATTGACAGGCTGAATTCTTAATTCGCGGTTTTCAAATGTCTTGACACTCCCTATTCGAACTACTGGACAATTGTTAAATCGACCATTTTTTTTTATCAAAGCATATTGCAACTATTTCTTGAAACTGTCACTCGACACTGGAGCGATGGATATCAGGTATCGCGGATGGTAATAGTATGATATGGTTAAGAAAAAAAGCTCGAAGAAGGATCATGTCCTCTCCACTAATCAACTGTCGGGCAAAAAAAATTATTTGCCCCTCGTATCGATCTTACGAATACGAGTTGATCACATAGTAGCAGTTTTATATTGTATTGGGAGTACAATAAGTCTCCGCCGTTTGACAAAAGATGGGCCCACCAGGAGGTTATGGTTAAAATTGTCAGATGTAAAACGTCATATCGTAAGGTTGAATATCTGGCAAGACCATAACCTTGCAATATTAGCGATTTTGCATCACATAATTTTTTTGGTGCAAAAATGTCGAGGTTTGAGTCGAATACGCGTCATTTGCGAGAACTTTATAACTCTTATTAACTTCTTTAATTTGAAGAAACATCTGCAGCTGAGGCGCACTGATTACTTGTAGAAGCATATAGTGAAGCTGCTCTAAGTGAGAGAAGTTGTCGTGAGTGGTTTTAAAAGTTTAAGAACGGTAAGTTTGACGTCGAAGACAAAGAACGTAGCGGACGGCCGAAACGCAGACGAGGAATTGGAAGCATTATTGGAGGGAGATTCATGCCGAACGCAAGAGTTCCCGCAAATGACGCTTATTCGGCTCAAAACTCGATATTATCGCCCGAAAAAAATTATGTGATTTTAGTTTTAAGGCTTTCACGGCTCTTTGTGTAATGAGAAGAGTATGTGGCTTCCGGATGGAGGCCATGTTGAGGATCAGCGTTGTGCAATTTCAATCCCAGTTTTATGAACAAACTTCAGTCGCAGCCATGGGTTCCCCTATTTCCCCTATCATCGCCAACATCTTTATGGAGAACTTCGAGAACAGAATTCTGCAAGAAGCTTCCCTCAAGCCCTCCACCTGGTTCCGATATGTCGATGACACCTTTGTCATTTGGAGTCACGGCAAAGAAAACCTCAATCATTTCTTAACCTTCCTCAACTCCCAGCACCCCAATATTCAATTCACCATGGAGATAGAACAGGAAAATCAAATCCCTTTTCTGGATGTACTGGTTCAACGGAAAAGCGATGGCACTTTGGGCCATAAAGTTTACTGGAAGCCAACGCATACGGATAAATACCTCCATGCTACGTCCCATCACCACCCTTCCCAAAAACAGTCGGTCATAAGCTCTCTGGTCTACAGAGCTCTAGCGATCTCCGAACCAGACTCCCTGGAGGTTGAACTAGAACACCTACGAAAAGCTTTAGGAGACAATGGCTACAAGCCAGGCAACATCGAAAGAACAATCAAAAATCTAAAAAAAAAAATAGCTGATTCGAAAACGGTTACAGTACCTGATGGGGAGAATGAAGGACAAATAACCGCAACAACTTCCCTTCCATACATCCTTCAGGGCATAACCGATCGTATAGGGAGGGTCCTTGGAAAACATAACGTGCGAGTCATCTTAAAATCTCAGAAGAAATTAGCACAAGTGATTCCGAGTGCAAAAGACCAAAGACCACCATTAAGTGCACCAGGAGTATACAAGATACCTTGCTCATGCGGTAAAGTGTACATAGGAGAAACCGGAAGGAAGATCAGTACACGGATCAAAGAACACCAACAGTGTATCAAATATGGCCATATTACACAATCAGCGCTGGCCGAACATTGGATGGAGACTGGTCATGCCATGCAGTTCGACAAAGCCCAAAGTCTGGCCCCATCAAACAGCTATTTTTCCAGGAAACACCGAGAAGGCTTGGAAATCCGAAAACATCCGGATAATCTAAACAGAGATGGAGGATATCACGTCAATCATATTTGGCACACCGTCCTCCCGGTTTTTTAATTGAGCAGCTGATCAATTAAAACATCTGATTGGCTGGTGCAGCGATCCGGAACAATGACTGCAACTATATAAGGAATACCTGAGATACAAGAGCTTCAGTATCGGAGCTCTCAGCCCTGATGATGCAGACTGTAACGTTTGCGAAACGTCGGCACAACGCTGATCCTCAACACGGCCTCCATCCGGAAGCCACATAATCTTCTCATTAAAATTATGTGATGTTGATACAAAATTTCTAATACTTCAAGGTTATGGTCTTGTCAGATGTCCAACCTTACGATATGACGTTTTGCATCTGACAATTTCAACTATAACCTCCTGATGGGGCCATCTTTTGTCGAACGGCAAGAAACTTATTTGTACTCCCTATATATACATCGTCGCAATTTCATCGTTCTCGAAAATGAGTTTTGGAGAAGTGTATTTTGCATGATTGGGTTCAACAGAAGTAATATTATCTGCATTTTTCTCACATTTCCTTTGGTGCCCGCAATTTGTTATGCACGTGGACATCAAATTCATGATTTTGTGAAGTAGGGATCAGATTGGTAATATACTCATAAACGAAAAAAGACCCTTAAAATCTTACGTTATTGACAACATTTTAGAAGTTATATAGAAATCCGTCGTTTTGCTAGCGAAAAAATAAATATTTCGATTTTACTGTTACATCCTAGCGAATGTGCCTTTTCTCGGTTATTCTCAATATCCTCATTCGCCCTTATAAGCTTATTATTAAATGTATAAATCTAAGAATAAGACGAATAATGGCGTAAAAAGGAACGTGCGTACGTTCCGCACGCATATCCAAATAACAGCAATATATACACGATAACCGCACCGCCACAGCCATCGACTTTTCCTATCCCATTGGCTGTCAACAAGAACACGTTCTCAGGCGCATATTCCAAGAGACCCTAGATTATTTAAACATAACATAGACTAGACGGCTCCGCCGAACTTATAACGCCGACTAAATAATAAGACATCCGGTCTCGCAGCGTAGTCCGATATACAAACTTCTCGATATGAGAAGTCACCAGAGCCATACATTGACATAACACAAAACATGCGAATGCTTAGGTCTCAGATTTCGAACTCTATTCGATGCGCTTTTCCGCCGAAACACGGGACAAAGGCCTCCTATCTTCCACGCGTGCAAATTCTATGTAAGGAATGATCGAGATCAATTCTGCGAATCATGAATATCGCGACCAATCACGCTAAACCTTAAAGTTCCTTCTCCCACAATTTGTCCCCTCCTAATTTTCATATCAAGAAAGACTTCCTTCCTGAAGTAAGTCTTCCAACAATTTCCATCGCGTTCAGATCAAGTCTCCCAACAGTTTCCATCGCGTTCAGATCTCAGTCTCGCAAAATCTTCCATCAAATTAACTTCACTTCTTCATCTTGTTCTGACAGAATTCGAAGAGTAGTACCGATATCATAGAATTTTGAATATTATAAATCTTCGGGTTTTGACCGAAGCGTCGTATAAAAGCTTAGTCGACACTCGCGGCCTCGAGTCCATAAAATAGTTCAAGTGCTGTTTACTACGCGTATATACATAAAGACTCTCAGCGCCCCAAAAGTCTGGTGCTGGTGACCGCTTTCCGATCGCTAAGCGTGGCGTCCGTCAACGAGGCCCTTATCTACGAACGACAACCGATACTATTGCGAGCAAGCGTACCTTCATACTGCTACACTCACAAACACAGCGACCAATGTAAGCGACAAATTTCATTTTATGTTAATCCGATTGTTCCCCCGGCTTCACAGTTATTTTCATTGTCAATTTTTCTGTTAAAGCAACTTTATTCATCCGATCACTTATTTGTAATAAACCTTTAGTTAAGTTTGTACAAATTCGTCGGATTATTTCTAAATACCAATTACTGCATGACTTCTTAATTTCTAACTCAATCCAAGCACTACCCCTTTTTACCCTCATCCCTTGCTATTGCGCTTGTCGTAGGCAAAAAAGGAGGGAATCAAAAAATATATGCCCACGTCCCTTCCGGACGTGTCATTACTGCTGACAACAATCGCGCTGTAATCGATGGTTTGAAACGGATAGGATTTATCGACAGTGGATATAACGTTTTATGACATTGTGACGCGAACTGAGTGGTTAGACGTGCTCATCGATACCACTACATATGAATGTTCCTATCCGAATTACACAAGCGCAAGAGACAATATAATAGATCCCATTGTTAACATCACCGGCAGTAGATGCGGCGCTTAAAATTTAAAACAATTCATAAACTGTCGTAAAAGTCATTCATGTAGGCGGTAGAAACGAAAAACTTTATCTTCTCGAGATTTTTTTCTTAAGGCCTTAGGCCGCAGTAACGGGTACAAATCATGTGCGAATTTAACAATTTTTTTCGTATGAAAAAGTGATTCACTCATAAAATTAATGACACATCTATTTAGTATGAATGTCAAGCTGTTAGAAAAAAAAATCTTTTTTGTCTTTTGATGTACAAAATGGCCGACTACTAATAATGTCTTTTGTTATATTTTTTTAGGCGCTCCGCGGCGTGACATCCAGCATCCACAATTTTTTACCTGGAACAAAAAACAAAAATTCTCGTCAATCTACATTAGAATACCTGAAGAAGTGCGTACAGAATTTAAAAAATATTGTTTCATTCAAAAGTTGTAGGTATTTGAACGTAAGAAATTAATTTTCAGTGAAAAATTTCGTTGTTACTGCTCATAAAGTGCTCATAAAATGAAAAGCTATTGATTAATCAGAAATTCCGTACGTACTTCTCTGCGAAGTGCAATTAGGAATATAACTTTTAAATTTGAAGTAAATCGAGTGAAATTTTTTACGTTATTTGTTACGCCAATTGGAATAAAGCTGTTTCGAGAAGTTTCGAGTAGTCAGCCATTTTGTACATTGAAGAAAATGCTAACAGCTTGATATTCATACTTAATAGATGTGTTATTAATTTTATGATCGAATCACTTTGTCATACGAAAAAAATGGTTAAATTCGCACATGATTTTATACCCGTTACTGTGGCCTAAGGACTTAACCATGCACGCCAAGCCGATGCACCGTATTTCCAGTGTACTTGTGTGGTACATACTTTGTGCTGATATATAATGGTGATATTAATTTTATGTTATAATAGTAATATGATTGTTTTAAATGAAAATAAAATATTTGGAAAAATATTATTCCTAAGGTTTAAGAATTTTGTGTACAACTTTTCTAGTAAGCTGGCTTGGCTAGTTTGAAAAAGTTATTTCACTTTTTTGTACATTGATTCATCAAAAATATATAACACAGCCATTGCTTGAATTAAAATAAAAAATAATTATAGGAAGAATCAACATTTTTTATAAAGTAAAGCAAGCGATAATGTTTTCAAGATTTTTTTATTACTTGGTGTATACAGGGCGTCCCTCTTATCTCTGCCGCCCGAAACAACTCGGTAATTATCGACGTGACAAAAAAATGTTCCAGACAAAAGTTGTGCAGTATGAAGCGGGCCATCAAATGTGCATTCACGGCGCTGATGCACGGTGAAGGTGACCTCCACTTTTTTAAATGGAACGTACATTGCTTCAACCATCTTGTGGAGTACCTCAAGCCGCATAAAAAAATTAGGCGGTCAAAGTCGTTCAAGGCCATTCAAGTTCACCTATTGAAATCAAATTCATATCTAAATATGTCGGATCACTACCAAATATTTGGTAGTAATCCGAGATCTTTAGATTTGTATCGCCGATACTGACGTGTAATAACCTTGAACGACCTTGAACCCCTTATGCTTTTTATGCGGCTTGAAGTGTTCCACAAGATGGTTGAAAAAAAATGTACCATTCCATTTTTAAAAGTGGAAGTGACCGGCACTGTGCGTCAGCGCCTCCACCAAAATAAAAAAAAAACTTTTCGCATTTGATGACCCCCTTCACACCGTAAAACTCTTGTCTGGAACATTTTTTGTGAAGTCGATAATTACCGAGTTATTTCGGGTGGCAGAGATAAGAGGGACACTCTGTATATACAGAGGCACATAAAGTGTTACAGAGCACTCAAACTATTGATCATATCCAAAAATGTTTCCGACAAAAGTTTCAGTTTTCGAGTAGGCCGTCATACCACCCTATTTTTTTATCGGTGGAGGCGCTGAAGCTACGTGAAGGTCAACTCCATTTTTTCAAATGGACCCATGTATTTTTTTTTCGATTACATTAATATCGATTTTAAGACGAATTCAGCGACCTACAACACAAGGTCATTCTAGTCACGCAGAGTATGAAAATAGTCGAAAAATCGGAAAATATCGGAATAATCACTTTCAAAGAATCCACTAACCTTGGTTTGGGTCTACCTACAGAAGATGCGCGAAGTGACGACCCTCGACTTGTAAACACTTGTTTGATCGCTGTTTTCATTTCTCACGATACCAATGTTTCTTATCGACAGCAAGTACGCATTTTCTATTGACATATCAGTTAGTCACGCATTACCTTCTAATGTGAGTACATCGGAAAAATCGCACATGACTTTTAAGCGATTAGCTGACCGTTTCTGTCGCTCCGGTACAGTGAACCAAACACGAGTCAACCGTCGACCGATTGTTAATGAAAATAATGCCGCTTCTATCTCAGCTTTTGCTGCACTGAATTGTTAATGCGGTTAATGCTTCTATCTCCGCTAATTGTTGGTGCGGTATTGTCGGCGATCACGTCATTGGTCCATATTTTTTTGAAGGTCACTTGACTGGACAAGTTTACGCAAACATTCTGCAATACGTACTGCCTCAATTACTGGAAGACGTGTCCTTGCATGTTCGCATGAACATATGGATGCAACACGACGGTGTACCACCCCATTATGGTCTGTCTTCAAGACAAGTGATGAAGGAGATTTTTGGTGAAAAGTGGATAGGGCAAGGCGGCCCTGTAGCTTGGCCACCTCGTTCGCCAGATCTAACATCACCAGATTACTTTTTATGGGGTTTTGTCAAAGAACGCGTAATGGCAGTTGCACCTACCACGCCTGACGGCATGGACGAAAAAATACGCCGCGCATGTACCGAAATTACACCACAAATGTTGGTTGAAGTTAGACGGTCCTTTCATCAGCGAATTAACAAGTGCTTACAAGTCGAGGGTCATCACTTCGAGCATCTTCTGTAGGTAGACCCGAACCAAGGTTAGTGTATCCTTTGAAAGATTATTCCGATATTTTTCGATTTTTCGACTATTTTCGTACTTTGCGTGACTAGAATGACCTTGTGTTGTAGGTCGCTGAATTCGTCTTAAAATCGGTAATAATGTCATCGAAAAAAATACATGGTTCCATTTTAAAAAGTGAAGTCGACCTTGACGTAGGCTTCAACGCCTTCACCGATAAAAAAAATAGGGTGGTCCAGTATGACGGCCTGCTCGAACACTAAAACTTTTGGCGGAAATTTTTTTGGATATGATCAATAGTTTGAGTGCAATTGCCCTGTAACAATTTATGTGCCTCACCCTGTATACATGTAACAAGCATATATGAATAAACGTATTCAAATGTAGATATATTTCATGTATCTGTACTTCACTCTGACTCCGCCTTATTCATTGGGACGTACTTCTCGTCCCGTACAATGCGAAACACATACATATATCCTGTACGCATGCATACAACAAATCTCCAATGAAGTACATTTGAATGGACACAACGTCTCTTTCTACTCCGGCCTCTCTGGCAAAAGAACAATGCGAGGATCGAGGTAGATCACACGGGTAATCGCCGTCAAATTCACATCGTGTCTCTATACAATTAGAACCCGGAGTGTAGGTTGCATAACATCGTTGGCAGACAGAGGGCTCACATTAGTGCGTGTGTATATAGATAAACAGGCCTATGTACGCAATCATATATGAGTAATTCCACGCCAAATCGCCGAGTTCTTGGACGTCAATCTCTCAAAGAATTTACATTTTATAAAAGGCATGAAATGTTTGCTTCAAAGTATTTTCAGGAATACAAAACAATGATATAGAACAGAAGTAAAGTCCGCAGGATTACGACATATAACTTCAATGGAAATCAAGGGACTGTAGCCCTTACATACCTAGAGGCCCGAAAAAATTGCCAATGTCCGATTTTTTTTCTGACAAACGGTTGGTGAAAAAGGAATGCATTTTTTTTATACAAAAGTGCCTGTATTGAAAACCATCGAAAAAAAATTATCAAAAATAGAGAAAAACAACAAAAACATGGCCGCCGGAAAATGATGACATTTTTTTCGCGATGTTTGGCGGTGGTCACTCTCCAGTTTAAACGATCCACCCGAAAGTTAAAAAAACGGGTTATTCAAGTTAACAATAAATACAAGTCGTTGACGATCGTCGATTTTGAAAATATTTCTTTGTTAATAACGTGGAGACGTATTGAACCTCGAGCATCCAAAATCTATGAAAAATGCATCATTTAAAAAAAGTGAGATGGTCAACAACCTTGAAATGTTTCCCATCGTATCTCCGCTAAATTTAGAACCAACCCATCCGGTAATTGTCGAGATATCATGTGTTTCGACAAGAACGCGTGTAAAGTTTGAAGTATGGTGCTACTATTGCTTGACCGCGGCCGACTGTTTGAAGCTGCAATTCATTTAATTTCAAGAATATTTCGATGAATTTTTCAGGGAATATCGCTAAAAGATGAAACTGTCGAATAAACATATTTTTGAAGAGTGCTATTTTTTTACCCACCTAGGTAAATGTAGTCCGTTAACAAACCGTAAATTCCTTTCGAGTCACGAACGTGACATATTGTATCAATTTGAAAAAAGTATTGAATGGTATTGGAGACTTGCAAAATACGTGAACATTTATGGAGTAAAAACAAGCAAAATCTTCAATCCGGAGAGTGCAATGAAATCATAGACCTGTCAATTCAACTGAGAACGCCTCGTAACATTCTGCGGGCTGTATACTTCGCCAGGAAAGAAAAGCGTGTCTCTAGATCAAACGCGTGGCTTTATCACGGTTGCTCGCAAACACGCGCATTCTTACGTTCATTCATTTAGAATTCTTACTGCGGTTGCCTTTAAACTCCCCCTACATATGAGTACTTACATAGATGTATACATACAGAGCACGCGTTTGTCAGCATATTTGATGCCGCGTTTTGCGCAGTTATTATTATTATTATGGTGCCGGTCGATTGCCTGGCAGAAGCTGCTAAATTCGGTCAGATTACGGAAAATCATTTTCCGAGGCTTGCACACGTTGAAATTTATTGCAGTAATGGATGTATCTGAGGTGAGAGATTGGCATTCATTTTACGTAAATAAAACACGCTACGCTATAACTTATTTTATTTTCGATAAAATTTATAATTGTATCTCAAATAATATTTTATTTGATTTATTGATTAATAATAATATTGATATTATTGATTAATATTATTATATAATTTCGTTGATATTATTATATAATTATAATAATTGTTTAGTATTTTAAATAATATCATTTGGCGGAATTAATTTTCAGCTATCCTTTGAGTTAATCCTCCCTCCACTTCCTCAACTTAATGGCATTTAGGGAAACTCGGTCCATGATCAATACGCGGGGTAAGATGAACCGTATATGTATTGTTTTATTTCAACATAACCGTAGCGTTATCATCTTGCCCCTACTTCCCCTATATCCCGAAATGATAGGTCGTTGGTCTCCTTCTTTCATTTTGTAAACGTAGTCGCATTCCGACCCCGATAATTGGACTCGCAGTGTCTTCGTTTTGTGGAAGTTTAGTTATAAGCACCCTTCGACGAGATCACGAATCTTCAGCGATGCATCTAGTTTCATATCCAATTCACCGAATCGACCATCTGGACATAATTTTTCGTTACTTCGGAAAAAATAATAGAAACATTTTTGCGGTGGTCAGTTTTGTGAATCCAGTGACGCCGTACATAAACAATCCCAAATGTCCGTATATTTCGTAGAGCGCGTCCAGAGTAGACGCGCGGTCAAGACTCCGCAGAACATCCAAGTATGATCACTGACAAATGAACCGGTTTCGGTGTCCACCGCCGATTTCCTTTATTTTGTGATATATTATTCTTCATCGCAATCTAATAGACAAGTATTTTTTCATCTGCGGAAAAACGCTTTCGAGAGGTGCAGTTTACCCGCAAAATTGAACACCCTGAAATATCACTTTCACGGATTAGCATAGTTCTAATTGAGATATTCACATGATACCAATTAGAGAATAACACTCATTCTGTGACAATAGAGGGACCGGTGAAATAGAGGGATCGGTGATACACTTTCTGTTTTTCGTATTCTTGTGGAGGCTATTTGGTATACTAGTCCAGTCGGAATGTTCATAAATTCGGACGACTTCTATTCAACGAGGCTAGCATGTCGCCAATAAAATAAGTCCTACACAAAAATCACGTAGGATTGCCAGTTTAGGGGTTAATCAAGGTTGAACAACGATTTTTTGTTCGTTTTGTTTATTGTATGTACTTCGGTTATTTATCAACAGACCGTTCTGAAACTCATACATCACCTAGAAGAATCTATCCTCAAGAAATATCTTCAATCTTTATTCAGCCATGTCATATGGTCTAGAAATAATAATCGATTTACGTAAATCCAGCGTCTCCCTATAACAAGTGATCCAGAAGCCTCGCGGAGCGCAAAAAATCGTGCTGGTAGTTTTTTGCAGCGCGTACATTCACGATTTAAATCAAAAAAATTATTTCGAAAAAGAATAACACATTTTTTGAGAATATACAAGATTAGCTTATAAACAAATATAAATAGCTACTGGAATTTTATAGCTACTTGAAATATTCTTCGAGATACGACTGTGCGAGACGCGTCATATCCACCTAAAAAATCTTAATATCTTCGTTAGAAGCGGACATTTAGTTATTTATACGTATCGTCGATTTATTATTGCTGTAATCAACATTTTCAGATAATTCAATATCGAAAGCATTCTCAATATTTTTAGGCATAACATTCAATATCATACAACCCCGTTGGAACAGTTATCCCATTGCAGATCATGATTGAATTACGCACGGTTCAGTTAACTATTTCCATATTTTCTTTATAAAATGTCATAGAGAGATTGTTTTCGTCTATTTCGGGTTTTCTCCTTACAAATCCGAAAAGATCCGTGGAAATCCATATTTTTCAGTAGTTACTCCGATAACTATTGTTTTACATAAATTTTGATGTAAGAGTGCCTATAAATTGTCTCGCATTTAAAAGCTAAGGGTATCATAGATGAATTTAAGCTCGTCCGCAATTTAATTTATCACAATAATTATGGAATATACATTCTTACGAACTAGCCTCGCGATAATAATACAAGTTTTTTTAAATTTCTTCAGGTTCATAATCGTCAATTGTATTTGAATCATTCGTATTTTATTCAGTTATTGAACACATAATGTCAGTCGCATTGTTGACATCATCCGCAAATCTTAAGAACTTTTTGTCAATTTCATCGTCGCTTAAAACTATTTCCGGTTCGATAAGCCAACCTTTCGACATATGCAATTTGTTGGAAATTATGTCGTGGGGTTGCGATACACGATTGTACAAGTAATTGTACAATCATCGATTCAATGATACTGCGAACCGCAGAACTGTTCTTTTATGATTATTTATTTCCACACAGGTACTCGGCGACGATAAATGACGTAAAACGAGTATTGATCCATAAAACGAGGTATCGATCTATAAAATGACCTATCGATCTATACAACGGAAGCCTACTCAAACATATAAAAATGTCGGTATGTAGGTTTATAAGCTTCGTGCAAAGCACCGATCACGCATATTTCGAGAAAACTGCTTGATGCAGTCAACCCCTCAATGTAGCAATTTACGTGACCTACATATAGAAGATGGTATCATCGCCCCCATGAGACCGAGTTTACGTGCTGATAATGGTGGCATGCAGCCCATAAAAAGTTGCATTGCTATTGATATTCGATACATGCGCGTCCGTTAAAAGCTCGAGAGCGCGGTCTGAACGACTCTAAACACTGTCTAGCAGTCTACCAAGTCACAACCGTTGTGTCTCCCCTGAACGTGCATAAGTCTTACGAAGCATACGTACACTTGAGAACGTGCTTATACGGCGTCGCTGGGTGCACCAACTCGTTCACCCCAGAGAAACGTACCGCTAAAAATGTACGCAGTGAAAATGGCCTGGATACTTCGAATTTTTTTTTTTTTCGAGTTGGCCAGAACTTTTGTCCAGTCTAGCGACTGGATAGACGATGTGACTCGATACATCGCCGAAGAATCGGGAGCTCGTCAAGTGATGGTCATAACTACACTTGCGGAAAACAAAGGCAGTGCAAGCCCGAAAATTGATGAGGTACTTGTCAATTTGGGGCAAAAGCTTCCCGTTATGTAAATAAACATAGCTGACCAACAAGACGTACCTGATACATCATGTGTCAATGGCGCCGGGCATCCTATTCCACTCACCAGTGAAGCAACTTTCTTTCTTCTCATCCACGACTTTCGGGATGCTGGGAAAATTTTACCGTCAACTAGTTTCATTGATGCCGTAGCTGAGATGGCATCATTCGACTACCATCCGCGATATCTGATGTTATCCGTCGCTCCAGTGTTGAGTGAGAGTCTCGAGGAACTGTTGCAATACGCTTGGACCAAAAAAATGCTTGATTTAACAATTCTCCAGTGGGTTGAGAAAAGAGTATCAGAACATTTTAAAATCGACAAATACGAATTCAGCCTGCCGATTGTTCATCACCTCAATCCGTTCAAACAGGAATATAGGAGAAGCAACTGGTCTCCGAATAGCGGCGGCTTGTTTCCAAACAAAGTTGATAACATGGCCGGTTATTCTCTTAGGGCCTTGGTATCGGATTCACCACCGTTTACAGTGGCCGTGTTCAGCGAATCCGATGAGCCTATAATTGTTGATGGTGTTAACGTAAGGCTTCTTCAACTGATTGCCCGGAAACTGAACGCTTCTTTGAAATATATTCCTTACAAATTGGCAGAGGAAAAAAGGATCAAATCCCCCGATTCCCATACATACTATTATGCCATGGGGGAATATTATAAATTCGATATCAGTGCTTATTTACATGCACGTGTCAGTTCGTCCAGATGTTCCAGTCTGCTTACTACTACGATCGTGGTCAATGAATTGTGTGCGGTAGTACCGATTCTGTCCACACCTGCAAGTTTTCACTCCACAGACTTGATTTCCGCCTTCCTCTTCAGTTTTGCCATCGTCGTGATTTACTGGATCGCAGCGAGCGTATTGCGGCTCTCAGTGCGCGTGCGGCGACCGTTCATCATCGCACGGGTATTTTTTGGCGTTTCTGTGTCTCCCCAACCGCGTAGAACTGTCGAGCGTGTTATGCTCACTTCTCTGCTCGTGATTTCGTCCATTTATTCCGCGAACATTTACAGTGCTCTGACAGGCATAAGTTTATTGACTACCGGTGAGATGCCCTTCAAGTCCATCACCGACCTTGACAATTCAGGATTGATTCCGTTAGTGAATCCGCTCTACTTCAACAAAACGTTTTGTGGAGCCGAACGTTCTTTAAAGAATTTGATGGAAAAAAGTATGATGTCGTTAACCGGTATGAACTCCTGTATTCAGCAGCTTGTCGGACAGAAGAATGTTACTTGTTTCATGGATAAATCAAGGGCTGAGATACTAGTGGCAAGAAGCACAACCAACGGGCACCCTACGATGAAACTCGCGAAACCTTGTTTTTGGTCAAACAGTGCCTCATTCAGTCTTGCCAAGAGATCGCCTTATCGGTCCTCTATAAACATTATCATAGGTCGACTGCAGAATGCTGGACTGATCAATAAGTTGTACGAAGACGTGAAACACAAAGAGATCAAACGCAACGATGACAAGGACATCGGTGTGCTTGAGGGACAACAAAGTATGATCGCTCTTCGTCATCAATTTCTGACATTAGCTATCGTCTGCTACACGATATCGCTATTGGTGTTAATAGGCGAGATCATTGTGCATCGCGTATTGAAACACATTGAATCGAAAAGACAATAAATCGTGCACATTCCTTATACTGAATAGCCGCGATAAAGAAGGACTAAAATTATAACATATATCAATACCGAAAGGAAAAACGATGCCGCGAATTTATGCCTAGAGGACGAAACTATCCTCACAACTTTTTCCAACACACATACTGGCCAAAAATAACCGTCGGTATCCTAAAGCACAATAATAATGCACTTTTAATTGACATCATATAGATTTGAGGCCACAGATACTAGAAAACACGCACGGTAAAGACCTTATCAATTGTAAAATGTAACCAATGTGTATTCGCCATTCGCGCCGAATTTCCATCGATGCTCTTCTGCTAAACATTCGAAAGTGCGCTCTGAGCCGTTCGAGTGTCAACAGCTGCCTTGGACGTGTGTAAGCCGTACGTAGTGTACGAACATTTGAAATTATGCATATAGGGCGTCGCTGGGTGCACAAAACATACTTTCTAAAAAAAATCGTATCTAAACAAGAAGTACGAAGTGGCCTGGATATTCCGGGTCTTCTGTTTCTCCAAAATGGCTGGCAATTTTGTCCAGACTACTGAGTGGTTGGACAGCGTGACTCAATACATCGCCGAATATTCGGTAGCTCGTCAAGTGGTGCTTATAACTATACTCGCGTAAAACGAATATTCAGAGAATAAAAGCGGGAGGTCACCGAAACCTGTAGGGCAGAGCGGGGTCACTTAATCATGATTTTGTTCCAAGCAGTATAGCTCCAAATTAATGAAGTGATAAGTAATGATATCTTTCAAAATAGATACGTTGTTAATTTGGCTATGTCGCACTATCGAAAAACTGAGGTAAAAACGTTGCTTACTAGACTAAACTTATATGAATATTACTAAAGTCAGATGACCGCACCTAGTGGGGTCAACCGAGCCACCCCACGGGGCTACTTGAGCCAGTGGAATAATAAATGTTTTTTTTTTCACAAGAGAATCATAAAAAAGAAGAAGAAACCGTAGTTCTATCTAATTCGTTATCTTTTGCCGCTTTTCGGGTACTTTTGCCGTTAATGACTTCTTCCGCGGCTCGTTTGATCAGATTTTCGGATATTATAGGTCGTTCAGTTTTTCTCTTGTACTTTCGCATCTGGAAATATAGAAATAGTTTTTGTAGAAAGATTCACAAGTACTTGGAGTGGGGTTCAAACACCTGGTTTTTAATACAAATTGACTACAATTTAGTTATAATGCTGTTATAATGTTAGTCATACATGTTGAAGGGCTTGTTTTGGCTCAAATTACCCCTTCCCCATTTTTTTACCAATTGAACCGAGCCACCCTAAAATTATTAATATTAGATTATTTTTTATTCAGTCATCGTATCAATACACTATTATGAAATCAAAATACACTTACTTGATTTCCGTAACACTACAAGCATGGGCTGGAAACCAAAAGGTACGACGAACTGCTTTTTTTACTTTTAGCACAAAAATAGCGGCGACCAATTCAACAGCGGCCGAGCCGCGTACCCCTCCCGCTTCTTCTGACATCACGCACTTGTACCTAGCATGTACTGTCTGTGTGCTAGTGTGGGTGGTGCAGGAGACCCCGCGGCTCTTAAGACCTCGCTCTATCCTACTCAGTCACGAAAATGAAACGATTAGAAGAATTTTAAATTATTTCAAAAGTATAGTGGATTCTTTCTCGATGTATTTTTCAAAAAGTAAACTAAATGAAGGTTTAATTATCTTCAAAGTTAAAGTCAACTCAAAAGTTAAAACATCACCCTTGCGACAGATGTTATTTGAAATACGCAACAATTTTTTTTCTGTAATCATTGTTCCATAGAAATAAAGTTTCATCGAAAATGAAATATGATGTAATCGATCATACGCATTCTATAACATTTTCATCCGATTTTGTAATCATTCTTAACTGTCACTAAGGCTGTTTGATAAACTTGACACACCTGCTTATTCAAACGAAATATATTCCCCCTCGCTAAATAAATATTCATTCGATAGACGTACGTAACTTTGGTGTTTTATTTATAGTAGCACGCCATGTCTTCGATTTAAAAAATGCCAATCCTTCACCTTAAACACTTCCAAACTCCCTATACTTTACGGCGCCAAAACCTCGAGTACCAATTTCCGTTATTCGACCGAATTTTCGCGGCTTCTGCGAAGCAATCTTCCGTCCTGAAAATAATAAACTGCTCAGATATGCGGGATAAGATCTGCCGATTTACGCGTCTACTATACATGCCTACGTAAGTACTCATATACTTATTTGTTACGCGTGTGCAACTCAATTATACGCAAAGTACCGTCAGCGTTGGGAGTTGGGGGTAACCGCAGTGAGAATTCTGAATGAATAGCCGTAAGTATGCGCGTGTTTGCATGGAACCGTGATGACGCCACATCTTTGATCTAGAGACGCGCTTTTCTTTCCAGCCGAACTACACGGCGACTTCGCAGAATATTACAAGGCGCTCCACGTTAATTTGACAGTACTATCATTTCCTGCACCCTCGGATTGGAAGTGTTTGTTCGTTCTTACTCAACAAATGTTCGTGTTTTTTTTCAAGACTTTTACAGCATGCTATACTTTTTTCAAATTTCTTTTGCGATCGTTTATTTGACAATCCTTTTTCCAGAGTTCACTTATATAGGGGGTAAAAAAAGTATTTGTGCATGTCGTCCGTTTCAAATAATCGTTCGTAAAAAATGAAATACTTTACTAAGTTTCTGTGTTCGATAGCTTATCCTAAATATACTTAGTGTCTGTTTACAAAAATCTTGGGAAAAATTGGGAAAACGAACAACAAAATAAAGCCAAATTAATAACAGTTTCGTGTGAGAAGTACACATACTTTTTTACCCACTGTACAACATGTGACGTTCGGAACTCGAAAAAAATTTGCCGATGCTTAGTTTTTATTAAAATCTTCTTTCTGTTCTATATTATCGTTTTGTTAGTACGGGAATACTTTGAAGCAAACATCTAGTGTCTTATAGTTTCCTAGCGAAAATGTAGATTGTTTAAGGGGCCAGTCCACTTTGGAGCCACGAAAAAAGGCTATTTGCGCGATTTTTTTTTTTTTTTTGAGGATTTTATAAAAGGTTTTTATATAAAAGTTGTTGGGCTTGATGAATAGTTTTGAAATCCATTTTAAAAAATTAATTCATTTTTAAGTACGAAAACTATAGTTTAATGTAACGCCTCAAAAATAGGTGGGCTATGCAGCTCCATCTGAACTCGGCAACGGCTTGGCTGCAACAAAAAAAATCAAAATCCATTAGATTCAGTATGACACCAGCTACAAAATGACCCTCGGATATAAAGTTTTATCAAAAAATAAAAAAATGGCAGATGAAAAACGAAAAAAGTAAAACAAAACGCGTTTTTTCGCGGTTTTTCACAAAAGAAGAGTAAAAAACAAAATTTTAAAACCACCGAGGGTCACCTTGTTGCGAATCATGTTTACAATATGTGGTTCAAATTTTACGAGAATCGGTTGATCAATTTTAGAGATACGATGGAGCTAGATTTTGAAAACGTTGTTTCGAAATACACGCGTTTGAAGTTTATACTATGAAAAACTCTTACCTAAATTCAATCGGCAATTCCTGCACCGTACAAAATCCCTTCTGATTGCCCATCATCGTCGATTTCTTCAAGTCTTGCTTGCTTTGGATTTTTTGAAATTTTCAAAGTGGACTGCCCCCTTAAGCGATTGACGTCCAAGAAGTGGGCGATTTGTCGTGGGATTACCCATAAATAGGCGTTTATATACAGGTGTGTGTCCATATACATATGCAATAATGTGAATCCTCCGTCTGCCTACCACGGTATGCAACCTCCACACCTGGTTGTAACTCCAAACAGATGCGATGTGAATTTGACGCCGATGAATCGTGGGATTTACCTCGATACTCTCATTGTTTTTGCGGCAGCAATGTCGACGGAGAAATATGTCGCGTCCATTCAAATATACTTCATTACACACACACACACACACACAGAGTCCTGCCATATGCGTAAAGCATATGGCAGGACTCAGACCGCGGTGTTACGAATCATGGTGCCCGCTGCCGGGAAACTTCTGGATACAGGAATCATCCGAGTCGGCTGGTGTAATTGCAGAATCCGAGAGGTGGTGAGGCCACTCAAGTGTTTCAAGTGCTGGAAATTTGGACACTTATCACGGAACTGCAAGAGCAGCGTCGACCGGGCTAAAGACTGCATCAAGTGCGGTATCACTGGCCACAAAGTTGCCGAATGCACAGGAAGCGCAAAGTGTGTCATATGTGCAGAAGCGGGAGATGGGGCACCCACAGCCCACATCGCAGGTAGCAGCCGATGTCCAGCGTATACGCGGGCTCTCCAGGCTCTCCAGGCACTCCAAAAACGCTGCAAATGAGAGTACTCCAGCTCAACCTCAACCATTGTGAAGCCGCACAGGACCTGCTCATGCAGACTGTGCGCGAGCTGAAGCCTGACTTGGCGATACTCTCGGAACCATATAGACATCTAGACACGCAACCCTGGGAATCTGACGCAAGTGGGAAGGCCGCAATTTGGTCTTGCGGAAAGCTTCCATTTCAGGATCTTGCGAGTCGGATGGAAACTGGTTTTGTGAGAATAAAAGCCAAAGGAGTTCATTTCTACAGTTGTTACGCACCGCCTAGCCTGACGACTGATGAGTTTGAGAATTTTCTCGACAACTTAGTCGCAGACGCTAAACAACGATTCCCGGTAGCCATAGCCGGAGATTACAACGCGTGGGCTGTGGAATGGGGTAGTAAAGTGACGAACAGGAAGGGTCAAGTCCTGCTTGAGGCTATGTCCTTATTGGATGTAGTACTACTTAATGCAGGTACAAAGCCCACTTTTGTTAAAGGTGAAGCCTCGTCTATAGTGGACCTCACTTTTGTGAGTAGTAGCCTGGCCAGAGGCAACCAGTGCCACTGGGTAGTCAGTGATATCTACACTCACAGTGATCATCAAGCGATTCTCTGGGAGATTCGCGGAGACTTCAGCAGAATAGCGAAGGCACCGAAGACAAACGGGAAGGGCTGGAAAGCGAAAATGTTTGACGCGGACTTGTTTCGTGAAACTTTTGACACCAGCCCCCTCGCAGCAGAAAGTGCAACCGAGAAGGTCGAGGTGGTCAGGCAGAGGGTCACCGAAGCATGCGATGCCACAATGCCACGGAAACGTGATGTCGACTTCCGACCAGCGGTACACTGGTGGAGCGAACGAATTGCCGGCCTCCGAAGGGAGTGTCATCGAACTCGCCGCCGAGCGCAACGAGCTCGAGGCAAACGCTCGTTCCCCGATTTGAAAGAACAGCACAGGAAGGCGCGCTTGAAGCTTAAAAAAGCTATCAAGCAGAGTAAAGCTGAAAGCTGGGGCGAACTGCTCAGCGAGGTGGAAGATGCTCCCTGGGGCAGGCCATATAAAGTAGTAATGACTCGGCTGAAAAGCCAGCCGATGCCATCGCCTGTAGACGCAGCCCTGCTGGAAAAGATTGTTACACATCTGTTCCCTGAGCAACCCGAGGAGGACTACCAGCTCGCGGAGGACGTCGATGAGGACATCCCAGCCATTACTGAAGAAGAGCTTCTTACAGCGATTGCCAGGGTGGGCAACAATAAAGCCCCCGGTATGGATGGGATACCCAACATCGCACTCAAGGCAGCGATCAAGTTGGCACCGGCAATATTCCTGGGCATGTACAATGGGTGTCTCAAGGAAGGAATCTTCCCGGACAAGTGGAAGTGGCAGAAGCTAGTGCTCCTCCCGAAAGGGAAGAAGCCGCCGGACGAACCTTCATCCTATCGTCCGCTCTGTATGCTGGATACCGCCGGAAAGATCTTCGAGCGCATCATCCATAACAGGATTGAGAAGTTCGTGGACCCTCTACTGGCGGAGGGCCAGTTTGGCTTCAGAAAGGAGCGCTCTACGCTGGATGCCATTAACACAGTGGTGAAGCAGGCGCAGGAGTCGACTGCGGGTAAACGATGGACAAGAGGGTCCAAGAAGTACTGCGCAGTTGTCGCTCTCGACGTCAAAAACGCTTTCAACTCGGCGATATGGAAGTGTATCATGGATGCCCTAAAAACATTAGGTGTAGCATGGTACCTCCGGAGAATAGTGGCGAGTTACCTATGTAATAGGTGGCTCATGTACGACACAGAGGATGGACCGAAGACGTATAGGGTGACTGGAGGAGTTCCTCAGGGCTCTGTACTTGGACCGCTTCTGTGGATCATCATGTACAATGATCTGCTGCTATTGCAATTGCCGAAAGGAGTGTCCGTCGTAGCGTTTGCAGATGACGCGGCGCTGATTGTCATCGCCAAATTCCTGGAGCAAATCACCGCACTCTTCGGCGAAGCTTTCGCCAAGATAAAGGAATGGATGTCTTCTGTTGGACTGCAGCTTGCAGCCCACAAAACAGAAGTACTCCTCGTATCCAGCAGGAAGGTGATGGAAACGGTAACGCTCAGGGTTGGAAACACCGAAATCACATCCCAACCGTTCATTCGGTACTTGGGTGTGATTCTCGACGCGAGGCTGAACTTCAAAGAGCAAACCGAGCAGATCAGCAGAAAGGCCGCTCGGGTGGCTACCACACTGGCGCGACTCATGCCTAATGTTGGTGGCCCCAGACAGAAGAGGAGGAAACTGCTGTCATCAGTGACGACCTCAGTGCTCACCTATGGCATACCCATATGGGCTGACGCACTGAAAATCCAGGAGTACCGCAGGAAGGCTGCAGCAACGTATCGCGTCAGCGCCTTGAGGGTAGCCTGTGCATTTCGCACTGTCTCCGAGGACGCTATCAACGTTATCGCGGGAATGCTGCCCATTGAGGTGCTCGCTGAGGAGCGTAGAGCGATGTACCAGCAGAAGGGAGCTAGAAATCCCAGTTGTGCAAGGACAGAAGCGAGAGCAACCAGTTTGAACCAGTGGCAGACGATGTGGGATGCCTCTACCAAGGGAAGGTGGACACATCGACTAATTCCGAAGGTGGAGATATGGGTGACCCGTCTACATGGGGAGCTTAACTATTATCTCACTCAAGTGATCTCAGGACACGGCTGCTTCCGGGCTTATCTCTATAAGTTTAATTATGAAGATTCCCCGGACTGCCCAGCATGTGTAGCAGTCGAGGAGAACGCTGAACATGCATTGTTCCAATGCCCACGGTTTAGTGCCTCTCGCGCGACAGTCGAGGATCAGCTGGAGACACGCATCACCCCGGATAACCTGGTTGAGTTGATGCTGAAGTCAGCAGACGCATGGACAGCTGTATCGGCTTATGCTGTCGCAGTAATGAAGGAGTTGCGACGTGCAGAACGCGCGAGGAAGAAGACGACGCCGGAAGACCAGGCAGTCATAGATGAAATCAGCGGCACGAACCCCTAAACCACTCATACCATCTCGAGTGGAACGGGGGATGTAAGGTCGTCTGACCACTGTAGGAAGAGCTACGGCTAAGGCCTCTCCCGCGATGTAATACCTAGCGGTCGTCCCGCGGGAGAATTTGTAAGGCCACAGAGGAACGGGGGTTTTTAGTCGGTGCAAGCCCGACACACGGCAATTATTTGCTACGGTGCGCAGGCATTTTCCCGCTAAACCTCTTTAAAAAAAAAAAAAAAAAAAACACACACACACACACACACGCACACACGCACACACGCACGCACGCACGCACGCACGCACGCACGCACGCACACGCACACGCGCACGCGCACGCACGCACACACACACACACACACACACACACACACACACACACACACACACACACACACACACACACACCTATATATATACCTATATATATAAGTTAGATTGAAAGAATAGTATATTACGACCCTAGGCCCGAAAGTTGGATTTCCTGGCATGTGCGATACAAAGGCCGAGGCGAAGCCGAGGCCTTCATATCGCACATACCAGGGCATCCAACATTTGGGCCGTGGGTTGTATACTATTTTTCTTGACCCCGTAGCCGAAAGTACAGGCCTAATTAATGTATGTAATTCCGTGCAATTAATGCTGTCATTCGTGCTGTCAGCTGTCATCTGTCGGCTGTCAGCCGGCCATCTCGTGAAATGCAATGAAGCTGTCATTCTCGCAGGGAGGCGAGCGGTGGGGGGGGGGGTGCCCGCCCGACTTTTGCAAGACCGAGGCGAAGCCGAGGTTTTGCTGGTCGGGGCGGGCATTAAAAACATCAAGATGAAATAAAACCAACATTACTAACATAAACATCAAATCAACGAACCAAGAACCTTCTGATGAGGATTCTTCCATTTTTTTTTTTTTTTTTCGACACCAACGAAATTCTTCGCGAGACCACGACACGACTTTGACAGGAGCGAGCACAAGATAAAAGAATAACGTGCATATGTAAATATCGCCGGCCGCGAAAATCCTGTCAGAGCGAGCGGTCGTCAGCCGGCCACGAAAAATGCTCTTCCCGGCCTGAAATGCGGCCGGAAAGTGCGTACTTTCGGCTAGGGGAGCAAGAAAAATCTCTTACTATCGGGCTCGAAACTTGTTCCTGCAGCCCTACATGAAGCTTGTTTGATCATTGTTATCTACTCTCAAAACCATTCAACCTCCGGCTCAGTGTGTCCGGACGGATCTACACCTTTTACGGTGAGTTCCAGTACATCAAGTACGCTGAGAGAGTATTTAAACGTATCCAGTCATGATGATGCATCAACTAGTGAGCGGAAGGGTTAAACTTCTAAGAGCTTGGTGTAGATACTTGAGTAAGAGTCTATTCACCAGAGTATCAGAAGAATATTGGGCTATCTATGCGGGTTTTCAGAGTTTCGACAGTTTGCGGGTACGAAGTGATACCAAAGGGTTCACGTGGGAAACGCGATACTTAACAAAACCCGCAAGTATATAAGTTGGAACTTATGAAATCAATATATATATCAAGATCTGTCGAAACAAAGTCGATATATTATCTTTTACCAGTCCAAAAAACATTATTAGATATAAGTGCTAGATAAAATTCTGCCCCATTTGATGTGATCAATCAAATTCAGGTGATCAATATGTTCCAGAATCGGTACAAGGTTTTTTAAACTGACTTCTACAGCTCATAAGGTAACTCTTTCAAGACTTTTACTGTTTCCTTCTCAAACGCTGGGTTCGGCTTGATGGAATACGTAAAAACATAATTTTAAATGTTACCAATACCTTATTCCGGATAGGGGGGAACTCACGCCAGCCACCTCAAGAATCGGTCGAATGAATGGGTCCCCAAATTATCCACACTTTTTAATTAGAGCAACGCCAATTGCTGTCAGTAAATTTCCAGTGAAGTAAATTCCAGTAAAGACCTATTTTCGAGGTGATTTTTGAGAATCAAATTTAGAAAAAAAGTTAAATCTACATTTCACAATTATATTTTTTAAGTATATATATGTAAATGTTCAAAGTAACATCTTAATTTTTTTCAAAACATTTTAGTTCAAATTGTACATGATATTTGATGTTGCGCTGGTCATGTCGCGAAATTTTTTTATCGTCGGACGTTGTGGTTGTGGCCGACTTTGTCATCAGAAACAAACGATTTTTTAAATTATATTCTTTACACAGAGGAAAAACCAATTGAATCAAAAAAATATATTGGTTGATCCAAATAAATGTGCTGCTGCAGAGTGTCACCGATATATGAGATTGTTATAATACTATAAAATATTGGAAAATGTGACTGATGTAAATAACATATTATTTTATTTGAAAATGCTCTTCTGTTCTCTGAATATCTACATTAGCCTTCAAATAAAATTATATTCTCTTAAAATTATTCTATAAACAATCCGTAGATGTATGGATGAAATAATTAAGCGGTTGCTACAACATTTTTTATTTCGTAGAAAAATATAATCAATAGAATAGTTTTTCAATTTGTTTGAAATCTTAAATAAAAAATGAGCATTAGAATAATCATCCACGATAATCGTGGAGAGAATATCAGATATTCAACTGCTAAGAACAGATACTACACTTTGGTCTTAGCCACAAGCCAAGAAGGGATACCCTTTAGAGTTTCTCCGGCGTTTAAGTAGATTTTCGGTTCGCGTTACGCTTACGCAGAGGCGGTTTATACACTAGGCTCGCTAGGCCCGGGCCTAGGGCGCCGCGGTAAAGGGGGCGCCGCGCGTCGGCGGAATCCGCAAGTACGCGCGCCCCTTCTTATCTCGCCCCCTTATGATCACAGAGCGCACGGTCTTACATACAGGTCTTGAAACTCTGGTGGTGGGGGTATGTCCTCGGTTTGAAGCACCGGCCGTTTCGCCTAGTGACCACGAGTGTCGCTGCGATAGAGTGATGCAGGCTGTGCGAGAGAGATGGAAATCGATTCTTGACTCATAGGAACCTAACCTACCTGTACAATTGGCTGGTGAAGGCAAATTATGATATTCAATGTCAAAAATGCAAGATGGACCTAAATACAATTAAAAGTAACTTTATTGTAAACCTGAAAAAAAAACCAAAAGACTACAGTTATCCAAGTGGGTACAATGAATATGAATGTTTTTTATATAGGTGTCAATGCGAGCTCGTGTTGGTCGAGGGGTTCGGTGCAAGCTTCGTATGCTGCTTTCAGGGGTTCGATCCCCGTGCGCTCGATTTTTTAAAAACATGTTTTAGCTTTTATAAAACAAATAGGCTTTACGCGTTGTATTAATTGACCGGAAAATAAGTGGCAACTATTCCAGACCGAAGTGAAATCCAGACCGAAACACTTGCAGGATGTGTTTCTTGAAAATGAAACAAATACTTAACAAACAGTGCTTCTTTTGCAATTCTTTATTTCCTCTTCAAAAAATTTTGATGCATGTCCCAAGAAACATTTTCAATAATTTCTACTTTGCAATTTCCGAAACGGTTTGCGTTGGTAAATTTGAAAAAACACCTCTTTTCCGACCTTTAAGTGAAGGACTCACGAGTAAGATAAATTTAAATAATTCACTAACTTTGTTTTATGTTTTCCAGCCTGGAAAGTATTTATTGTGATGATCCCAATAATTTTTCATTTTTTACAGGTTCCCGGCTCCAACGCGAAAAAAATAATTTCAATCATTCCATAAATTGCAGGTTTTATTGTCCTTAAAAAATAGATTTTTTTCATTATCACCGTTTTTACAAGTTTACAAGTAGAGCACGTCGCGTGTGGTCGCGTGAATCAGCGGTTATGTTTCGGTTTTGTTTACTTTTCAAATCTATTTCCGTCTCTCTCACACAGCCTGCATCACTATATAGCAGCGATCCTCGTGGTCACGAGTTGAAACAGTCGGTGCTTCAATAAGAGGCCATCCCCCACCACTGAAATTTTGAGCGAGTTTGTTTGGGTTTACTCAATAGTAATGCATATTTACTCAATAGAAATGTTATCTGAATCAAACGAGCGAAATTCAATTTTTCTTGTGTACTCGAATCACCAATATTCATGTTATGACTTGAAACGCTTTTTTTGTTCGTCGCAGAAAATGCATTCTAAACTAAATAATTTGTTCGCCATAACTTTTTAGATAGTTTCAATAGTATTGTAGGAACTGTGTCATCGCGTGTGCAAAGGAATATATTAATATGCCGATAGTCCATTAATTAATATGTCCGTTTCAAAGAATATATGCACGACTCGTGCAAAGGCCGATGGCCGCCGAAAATAATTACAGACGACCAATCTGGTGGCACTAATTGCGAATTAAAACAAGGGAGGTTAATAACGGGGAGACGCAAAAAAATAAGAGAAAGACTACGACCTGCGAACTAAGCGGATGCTATATCTTTATCCTGTAATTGCCGAAATATATTTACTCTCGTTTTCTCATCCGTGCTTCCTTTTTCTTTCGATCCTGAATAACAAGTAAAACTAAGAGGTCTTGAAATAGGCCTATAATACATTGTTCTCGGCTAACAATATATCTTTTGAATGAAAAAAAAACTTGTAATTTTATCATGTTATTAAACTCAATAGCGTTTTGTTTGGACTAATAAATGCGATTATTTACACCAACAATGTTACGAAATTGAATCAACAAAATTTCATTAAATAACACCAATGATATTGGATAAATGATTTTTTTTTCAGTATATTTTTTTTACTTCCACCTTCGATATCACAACAACGAGCAACGGTAGGTGAAATATTCGTACGACCTAAATTGAAGAGCGTAAAAAAGCAACAAAACATATATTATCGCAATTTTCGTATCATGACGGAGAGCCGAGTTATCGCAAAAAAAACAGAGTTTACCTCTTTTTTCAAGATGGCGGAGAAAGCTCTTAGGAAATCTTTGTCGACAATTTGAAGTTAAGCTTTTCTAAGCCCCCCAAATAAAAAATCAGCCTCCTCGGTTCATTTGCATTTTCAAATGTATATAATGACTGAATTATGTATGGAAAATCAAGATCAATAAAGAACTTCCATCCGGTGCTTTTCATAATTAGAAAGGCTCCGTACACACTGCTCTATGAGATGTGACGATACCATCGTCTACACGTAACGGACGTAAATTTGCCCCATTGACGTATTGCCTGCGTCGCGCAGTTTTCTCGAAGTATGGATGATCGCTGCTTCGAACGTACCTTGTCCACTTATGTATCGACATTTTGATACGTTTGAGTGGGCTGCCATTACATAGACCGCTAACTTTGTCGTCTCCCGTAGAGGAGTGTCCGCATGCATTCGATTATCGAACCACCTCGTTTATCTTCAGTACCTCAATGGAAATGAATTGTTGCAAAGAAACAGTTTCGGGATAAGCAGTATTTTCGACTCGATGGGTGACTTGTATTATCAACGTTTCTGCGGTTGAAATCGCCATCAAAATGCAGCCTTTTTCAGTTATTAGCATCTAGTTCGATTGATTATTCAGTGTTTCAACAATATGGCTCGTTATTTTTCACCGCAATTTCTAGACATTTCGTTGACCAGGAAACTGCATCTTGTTCAACCAGCCTGAGATCGACGAATCGGATTTTCTATATCGATGGGCGGAATCGCCGTATTTACATGATAAAATCCCGTACTGACTACATCTTTAGAATTACACTCTAACGGTATCTCATCCGTTGGGCGAATTTAGACTCCTAAAATGTGTGTTGGCCCGCGGTATTTGTATTATTTCACGTTTGAATATGAGAGTATATCTACACACACACGCCCACGCCGAGTCGCCGAGTTCTTGGTCGTCAATCTCCTAAACAATCTACATTTTCGCAAGGAAGCTAAATGCGCGAAATGTTTGCTTCAGAGTGTTTCTGAGAAAAAAAAACGATAATATTGAACAGAAACCAGTTCCACAGGAGGCCGAAACACAGTTTAAATGGAAATTAATCATCAGCAAGTTCTTTTCGAGTCCCGGACATGCTGTATAAATAAACTCGGGAAAAATGACCGTCGAACAAAGGTTCGGAAAATAAATTAAAAAAAAAGTCGTCGATGCTCTTGGGGTTTTGCCAAAAACGCGAACATCCGTTGAATATATAATTATAGAGTTGAGTATATAATTATGGATTTGAGAACAAACAAAACGTCGCAGCCCGAGAGTGTGAGAAAACCATGAATCTATAAATTTAACTCGGAAACTCTCGCACATTCTGCAAAGTCGGTATGTAGTTCGTCTTGGAAGAAAAGCGTGTATCTAGATCAAACACGTGGCTAGATCATTACGGTTTCTCGCAGACACGCGCATTCTTACGGCCATTCATTCAGAGTTCTCACTGCGGTTACCCTCAACCCCGAACGCTCACGTTATGTTGCGTATGATTGGGTCACACGCGCGTAACAAATATGTATATGGTTGGTACAAAAATCTTGCAACACACAACACGAGTAAGAAAGAAAAATATTTTATTTCAACAATACACGATTATTCAGTAACGTAGGCTCCCTCTGCATCTACAACTCTTGCCCAACGCTCTGGTAGACTTTGCACGCCCGCAGACCAGAATTCTTTTGGTCGTAAATTAAGAAAGTCGTCTAATGCATTTTTGTGATCCGACAGATGATCAAATTTTTTATCCCGTAAATAGTTCTTCAAAGCTCGAAACATGTGATAGTCGGTAGGTGCTAAGTCTGGTGAACTCGGTGGGTGTGGTAGAACTTCCCATCCTAGCAGCGAAATAGTTTCTTGTGTCATCTTAGCGACGTGGGGTCGAGCATTGTCATGGAGAAGCTGAACTTGAAGACCTTTACACCTTTTCTGTTTCATAATTTTAGCCACCTTTTGCAGTTGTGCAGAATAAATCTCTGCCGGTATGGTGGTATTGGTTGGCAGAAATTCGTAATAAAGCATGCCCTCAGAATCCCACCAACAGAGTAAAACTTTCTTCATTTCACGGGGCCGTTTAGGGGTCGGTTCTGGTTTTTCCCCTTTCGGTAGCCACTGACGCTTGCGCGTGTGATTAACATACAACACCCAGCTTTCATCCCCAGTGACTATTTCCTGGAGAAAATCCTTTCTTTGCAGACGATGCAGGAGTGAAAGACAGATGGACATGCGTGTTGCTTTGTTTAATTCGCTGAGATTGTGCGGTATCCAAGACGAAACAACTTTCCTATATCCCATCTCTTGTAAATGTCGAAGGGTCGTAGGATGACTGAAGTTGAGTTTGTTGGCTAATTCTCGTGACGACATATTAGGCTTTGCCTTTATAAGTGCTCGCAGTTCTTCATCGTCTACAATCGATTCCCTGCCGGACCTAGGTTTGTCTTCAAAAGATGTATCGCCAGAATGAAAACGCTGATACCAATGGGAGACCGTTGAATAATTAACTACATTAGCCTTGAACGCACTGCACATATTACGGGCTGCGGCTCTTGCAGAATGTCCTTGCAAGAATTCGTAATATGCGACTGCTCGAAGTGCACGTTGATCCATCTTTGCTCATACTGACTCCACGGAACAACTGACTCGCTTATATATCCTGCGGCATGGAAGGTTTTAGACCATTCTTGTATTTCCTATTCTCGAATGTTCTCGAACTTCGTTATTAGGAAAAATATTTTAATTGAAAAAAAAGTGTTGCCAGATTTTTGTACCAACCCAATATATAAGGACTTACATAGATGTGTACGGGGCATGCGTTCCCCCGCCGATCTGATTCCGCATATTTGCACCGTTTATTATGGTGACTCACGATTGCTGAACGGAAGCCGCGAAATTCGGCCATGTTACGGAAATCCATTGGTACACGGTGAAGTATATTGCAGGTATGTAGATGTATCTGAAGTGAGAAATTCGGATCAAGAGACGCGACAGCATCTTGACACCAAGTGATAAACAAAAAGAACGTTTGCTCCACTGACGAATACCCCACTGACAAACACGCCGCATACTTTTTATACACTAATTGTGCGATGGGATTTTATCTGTCATTTTTTAACTTTGAATCGACGCTACGCAAGAACGCGTTTTCGAATCGAAAATCAGATGACATTTGACAAGTGTAATGTGATGTTTCCCTGTCGATTGGTTCATGTTATTTTTCGATCCGCCCACTCAATCCCGAGATCTTATAATTTTCTGCCGAATTTCCGAGTAATTTTTCCCCCAAAAAAGTGGATCCACAATCGCGGTTTAATTGAATCGTATAAGGTAAATCCGTCATGTCGTAAACATAGTACATACGCCCATTTGAGGGCCGATTAACAAGTGGTTTTGGTGAGGTTCCGAAACTCCCCCCCCCTCCCTCCCCCGATCGGGCTGAAATTTTGTACCAACCTGCCTTTTAATTTTTACGACAACCCCTAAAGGGATTTTTGGCGACGCGCAATAGTTTTTGGGTTTGGGTTTGTTTGGGTATTTTTGTTTGGGCAAAACGGAGAGCGCGATAACATATATAGGTCTGAATGGAAACGTAGCAGACGTAGATATAGTCGGTGAGCGTTAACAAAAAAACTCAAAAGTTCAACATCTCGAAAACTATTGCGAGTCGCCAAAAAATCCCTGTAGGGGTTGCCTAAACTTAGGGGTTGTCGAAATGAAATTTTGCGCAAATCTTCCTTTTAATATTTTAATATTAACCCTTTAACGGCCACGCCTATTTCTGGACGGCTCAAAATCATTTCCTCTAGTAGTATAGCTAAAAAAGGGTTAAATATGAACGTCCAACCACCATTTTGTTCATAAGGGCCTGGAAAGTAGTATTTTCGGACTGTAGGAAATTTGTTACTAACATATTCATCCGCTCGGTTCAAACTTTTATTCTAATTCAAGCAAAAATCTTCAAAGCCTAGTTCGTCCAGTGAAGCTTCCTGTACACAATTCTATAAAAAAATGTTTCAAGAATGTCCATTTACTTACTTTTTTGCACAAAAAACGGGCAGCAGATCGACTGCTGAGACAAGCGTCGTAAATTTTCACGACAACATTGTTGCCATATTAACATAATGTATATGTTTACGTTTGAAGTTCAAGCTGTCCCGGCATTTCTAGCTGCATCTAGCATAGATTGATGGAACTGTGAAGTAGCTTATCCGCTATAGCGTCCTTACGCTTTTACCGATGGGGTCAAAGTGAACGTGGCAAATTTGCTACAATGGCAGTTAAAGGGGTAAGAAGAAGATTTGTGCAAAATTTCAGCTCAATCGGAGAAGGGGTTTAGAACATTACCTCTTTTCTTCACCCTTTTCGCCACTACGTGGCATTGCTGTTGACGGATCTGCGACAACGACAGAATACCTTCCGTCTGTCTCTCTCACTCTCCTGATCGAGGCGCATGCGCCGTCGACCTCACCTCCTACCTAGTTCATGGCATATTTGATAGGGATAGGAATTCAACAAAAAACAAATGAATAAATAATAAGCTTACTGAACACCTAAATGATTGATAGACGCCATCTTAATTGCAGTTACCTGCCTGCCATTCCATAGAAACAAGCAGCTGTGATAAAAATAAACTATCTTTATGCCGAATTATGAAATCGGAGTTTGGCTAAATGCTTAGCGCCAAGTTTTTAAACCCCAACCTTCAGGGTTCATTTCGTGCACAAGATTCGATTGGTCGTCGTCAGAAAAAAAGGGCCCTTCTTTCGGCGAATAAAAAATTTAACGAAGGTACCCTGTGTCGCAAATTCACAATTCAAAGAATTAATCGAATACGAAGGACAAACGCCCCTTTTTAGGGCCAAACATGAATTTGACAACAATTCTTCGTGTCTCAAATTGAAACCTCAAAAAATTCTTCGCTATTGGGAATAGGACGACGAACAGTACATTGAGCTCATACTTTACACTGGAAAGAATAAAATGGCAAACACATGGAAGCGTTTTGCATTGAACATACGTGCGAAAAAATGTATATTTTCAGGTATGAAAAGCCTCTTTCAGGTACTGCTTTAAAAACTGAAGGCAATTTTCAGGCAATAAAAAATGTGAGAAATGAAAATTAACTTTTCATTGTTTCATAACAACGAAAACGTATCGCCATAGGTATCGAGGCGCTAAAAATATCGATTAGCCTCGCGTCAAGCGCAACGACTGAAGAAAGTCTGCAGATATTGCGACGTCAAATACGGATATGTTTTCTGGTTCACGGAAAAAACACATAACTTTAGATATCGCGAGGCCCAAATATCAATTCGTGTTGCATCGACCATACGCAATGAAAAATTCTGAACGCTTCAGGTGTCGAAAGGAAAAAAAAATATGAAGGTTTCTTGAGGCACAAAGAGAAAGCTGATTTGGAAATTGTCAGAATTTTTTTAGATGGCAAATATTTTGGAGAAAAGAATCATCTTTCACTTTTTTGTTAAAAAGATGGATTTCCTCGCAACGATCGGAGACATTGAAAAACTTATATTTCTCGGTATACAAGAGCCGATTCATGAAGTTTTCTCCGATCAATGGAAAGCGATAATAAAGTACAGTACTACCTCCCTAAGAGAGCGGTCTAGGGCGGTTAGGGGAAGTAATTCTCGAGAAATTCGTCGCCGAAGCCTTCCCCCACCGCTAGGTTAGCGCGCTCGAAAATCGCGCATGTGGTAGCGTGTATGTGTTTCTCCACTCGTCCTCTATGAGAGAGCGCGAACGAAAGTGTTGAGAAAACTGTAAACAAGTTGCGGAAAGTGTACTGGCGTTTCGTCGTTTCATGCGTAAGTATATCTCATTGAATATTGATGTGTAAATCTTTCTTTTTCTTCGCGTTTTTTTTATTCTGCTGTTTGGTATATTTTGTTGTTGCAATATTATAACACATATGAAGGAAACATTTGTAAAACTTTCAATAATTGTTGAATTATCTTATTGTTCGCAAAAATATACGTAGTATATTCGTTATCGAAACTCGAACATATACAGTAGAACCTCGATTATCCGAACCAATTGGGACCGAGACTAGTTCGGATAATCAAAAGTTCGGATAATCGTCTCTACGATTCTTGGGGACGTCAACAGGACTCTATACTCTGATGTATAGTATATATGTTATGATACATGCATATTGTATATGCTGTACGATATTTGCATTTATTACTATTACTCAAAAACATATCTCTAGTATAATGTAGCCTCGATAATTTTTATTAATATCAATAATATTCTATGCTGTGTTAATGTCTATTAAAATATTTTTTACTTGCATTAAATTACCACTTGAAATTTAATTATGGTGCATGTTTTTTTCTCCGACTTTACGGCTTAAACGTATATATTATATATATACGTATATATATACGTATATATATACGTATACGTATAATACGTATATATATATATATATATACACGTATATATACGTATATATATACGTATACGTATAATATACGTATATTATACGTATATTATAATATACGTATTGTAAGTTAAGTTGTATCGTTAACTTACAATATATATTATACGTATATATATATACGTATAATACGTATATATATATACGACATACGTATATATATATAATATACGTATATATTATATATAAACGTATATATTATATATATACGTATATATTATACAAAGGAATATTATCCATTTGACAATCGTGCGACGTGCGATTTTCTGAAATCGCTCGCGATCTCTTATCGAGGTGTCCGCGACAAACTCGAGAGGCCTCGGGTACACTGGACAGCTCGAGCTAGGTGGGGGAAGCCATAAAATGCGCTCAAGCGGAACGGCGGGGAAATTCTCTCTTAGGGAGGGCTCTCTTAGGGAGGTAGTACTGTATACCTCTACGGAGATCAATTTTTCATTGCCTTCCGTTTATGTGAGAAAAATTCATAGACTGGCTCTTGTATACCGAGAAATATCAATTTTTCATTGTCTCTGATCACTGCGCAGAAATCCGTTTTTTGTTTCGTAGACTCTAAAAATATCTAGGTTGTTTGATTTTAGTTAATGCAAGACAACCGATGAAACGGTAACAATATTAAGCACTGGGAAATCGAAAGTATATATTTGGCTTGCATTTATTAAAAACAGTCAACATTTTATGTCGGTAGAGACCTAGAAGCCAAAATATAGAGGAGCCTATGAATGTTTCTCACATCAACTGAAGGCAATGAAAAATGTTTATCCGTAAAGATATACATTTTTCAGTTCATTCCGTTGATTTGAAGAAAAAAATTATGAATTGGCTTCTGTTTGCCGAGAAATATCATTTTTTTAATGTCTCCTATCGCTGCAAAAAAGTCCATGTTTGGATTTGTTGTCTTCCAGTAACTAAAAACAATCACCATTTTCTACCTTGAGAGACTGCGACATAAAAATTAAGAATTTCTTCGCAGCGATCGGAGACACTGAAAACTTTAAATTTCTCTCGGCAAAAATATGTATTTGTCTTACAGTAACTAAAAACAATCAACCTTTTAAATCTTTAGCAACTGCGACACCGATATAATGGATTTCTTCGCTGCGATCGGAAACACTGAAAACCTCAAATTTGTAGATATTGAAGAGCCAGTCTCGGAATTATTTTCACATCAACCAGAGGCAATTAAAAATGTACATCAGTACAGATATACATTTTTCATTCCCTTCAGTTTATCGAAGAACATTTTATGATTTGGCTCCTGTATACCGAAAAATATACATTTTTCAATGTCTCCGATCGCTGCAAAGAAATTTATGTTTTTCGCTTCGCAGTCTCCAGAAATATAAAATTGTGATTGCATTTAGTTAACGAAAGACGAACAATGAAATGTTCATATCGATAGGCACTGGAAAGCAAAAATATGTATTTGTTTTACATTAACTAAAAACAATCAACATTTGATATGTTTAGAGATTGCGAAGCCAAAATCATGAACTTCTTCGCAGCGATCGGAGACGTTAAAAACCTCAAACTTCTTGATATAGAGAATCTAGTCTATGATTTTTTCTCACATGAAACTAAAGCAATATAAAATTATATTTCCATGGATATACAATTTTAATTGCCTTCGGTTGATATGAAAAAGATTTAAGAATTTGCTTCTGTATATCGAGGAATATAAATTCCTCAATGGCTCCGATCACTGCAAAGAAAACTTCGTTTTTAACTTTACAGTCTTTGAAGATGTGAAATGTTGATTGTTTTTAGTCGAAAAGCAAAAATATGTATTTGTTTTACAGTAATTAAAACTAATTAATATTGAATTCAACAGTTATTGTTTAATTAAATTGTTGTCTAATTCAATTGCTTACTTACAGTAATTGGAAACCATCAACAGTGAAATTGAAACTTTGGACCGAAGATAGAGGAAATAAGGAATTTTTCTCTTCCAAAAAATATGAAATTCCTTCCAAAACCTTTTGAAAAATAAAGAATGAACGCCAATTAATGAAAAAATCCTCTGAAAAACATTATTGCCTGCTTTACCTTATGAATAATTTTTTTGATTACCTTACCGTATAATTATTTTTTATTTTAATTCAAGCAATGCTTTAACCCATTAACGCCCAAGAATCGCGATTTTTTCCTTCAATTTCAAGCCAGATTTTTGTTATATAAAAAAATCATAAAAAATGAAGAGATACGTTCCCTAGTATTTTCGGGAGTGCTCTTTCAAAATCTGGGGTCAAAATCGGGTTTTGTCCATTAGGAAAAAAAATATGGCGGCTTTTAAACAAAAAAAAACAGGAAAAATCGATGGCATGAGAAGAGTTTGTGGCTTCCGGATGGAGGCCGTGTTGAGGATCAGCGTTGTGCCGACGTTTCGCAAACGTTACAGTCTGCATCATCAGGGCTGAGAGCTCCGATAGACTCGAGGACTCCAACACGTACAAGAAATTATCACGTGACCCCACATCGAGTGTAGAAAAGAAAACAACAACACTTCTAAAGAAGGCTGGTCTATCAGAAAACCTAACCAAAGCCCTAACACCCAAGGAATCCCTACCACCCAGGCTTTACGGTCTGCCAAAAATACACAAAAACAACATCCCACTAAGGCCCATTGTTAGCAACATAGGCAGTCCTACATATCATTTAGCACGTTTTCTCTGCAAACCTTTGCAGGAACTCGTAGGCCTCAACAACTCCCATATCCAAAACTCCCGGGATTTTGTGAACAAGATCCAGACTATCAAGGTACAACCAGAAGACATTTTAGTGAGTTTCGATGTTGTATCCCTGTTTACAAACGTCCCAACCAATGAAACCCTAAGCATAGTTAAAAATTCCAAAAAAGTTGCCCCTAACCTACTGCCCCTCATAGAACATTGCCTAAACTCTACATATTTCCAATTTCAATCCCAATTTTATGAACAAACTTCAGGCGCAGCCATGGGTTCCCCTATTTCTCCTATCATCGCCAACATCTTTATGGAGAACTTCGAGAACAGAATTCTGCAAGAAGCTTCCCTCAAACCCTCCACCTGGTTCCGATATGTCGATGACACCTTCGTCATTTGGAGTCACGGCAAAGAAAACCTCAATCATTTCTTAACCTTCCTCAACTCCCAGCACCCCAATATTCAATTCACCATGGAGATAGAACAGGAAAATCAAATCCCTTTTCTGGATGTACTGGTTCAACGGAAAAGTGATGGCACTTTGGGCCATAAAGTTTACCGGAAGCCAACGCATACGGATAGATACCTCCATGCTACGTCCCACCACCACCCTTCCCAAAAACAGTCGGTCATAAGCTCTCTGGTCTACAGAGCTCTAGCGATCTCCGAACCAGACTCCTTGGAGGTTGAACTAGAACACCTACGAAAAGCTTTAGGAGACAATGGCTACAAGCCAGGCAACATCGAAAGAACGATCAAAAATCTAAAAAGAAAAATAGCTGATCCGAAAACGGTTACAGCACCTGATAGGGAGAATGAAGGACAAATAACCGTAACAACTTCCCTTCCATACCTTCAGGGCATAACCGATCGCATAGGGAGGGTCCTTGGAAAACATAACGTGCGAGTCATCTTCAAACCTCAGAAGAAACTAGCACAAGTGATTCCGAGTGCAAAAGACCAAAGACCACCATTAAGTGCACCAGGAGTATACAAGATACCCTGCTCATGCGGTAAAGTGTACATAGGAGAAACCGGGAGGAAGATCAGTACACGGATCAAAGAACATCAACGGTGTATCAAATATGGCCATATTACACAATCAGCGCTGGCCGAACATTGGATGGAGACTGGTCATGCCATCCAGTTCGACAAAGCCCAAAGTCTGGCCCCATCAAACAGCTATTTTTCCAGGAAACACCGAGAAGGCTTGGAAATCCGAAAACATCCGGACAACCTAAACAGAGATGGAGGATATCACGTCAATCCTATTTGGCACACCGTCCTCCCGGTTTTTTAATTGACCAGCTGATCAATTAAAACATCTGATTGGCTGGTGCAGCGATCCGGAACGATGACTGCAACTATATAAGGAATACCTGAGACACGAGAGCTTCAGTATCGGAGCTCTCAGCCCTGATGATGCAGACTGTAACGTTTGCGAAACGTCGGCACAACGCTGATCCTCAACACGGCCTCCATCCGGAAGCCACAAACTCTTCTCATTACATAAAGAGCCGTGAAAGCCTTAAAACTAAAAGGAAAAATCGATGGCACTTTTTTTTCAAAATTTTTTTTCACCTCGAAGCCGTTGAAAAGTCCGGTTTTTTGTCAACCATGGGTGCATAGAATAGTGACGATTGAACAATCAATTTTTTTAATTCGTCGTTGTCAACATTTTCACCCCCAAAATTGCGCTTTTCACCCCCTGAGTGACACGAAAAATTTCACGCTCGGTGTCCCAAATGAAAAGTAGTTGGATTTGGACTAAAATTAGTACTCGGAGGTTTTTGAGGTCGCTGATTACGATTCTGTTCTCAAAATTCCGAAATTAAAAATGGCCGATCCAATATGGCGGACACAAATGCAAAAGTTCATTTGGATTGGATAAAACATGGCACTCGGGGGTTTTCGAGATCGCTGATTATGATTCTGCTCTCAAAATTCCGAAATTAAAAATGGCGGATCCAATATGGCGGACACAAATGCAAAAGTTCATTTGAATTGGATAAAACGTGGCACTCGGGGGTTTTCGAGGTCGCTGATTATGATTCTGCTCTCAAAATTCCGAAATTCAAAATGGCGGATCCAATATGGCGGACACAAATGCAAAAGTTCATTTGAATTGGATAAAACGTGGCACTCGGGGGTTTTCGAGGTCGCTGATTATGATTCTGCTCTCAAAATTCCGAAATTCAAAATGGCGGATGCAATGTGGCGGACACAAATGCAAAAGTTCATTTGAATTGGATAAAACGTGGCACTCGGAGGTTTTCGAGGTCGCTGATTATGATTCTGCTCCCAAAGTTCCGAAATTAAAAATGGCGGATCCAATATGGCGGACGAAAATGCAAAAGTTCATTTGTATCGGATGGAATGTGGCACTCGGGGATTTGCGAGGTCGCTGATTATGATTCTGCTCTCAAAATTCCGAAATTAAAAATGGCGGATCCAATATGGCGGACACAAATGCAAAAGTTCATTTGAATTGGATAAAACGTGGCACTCGGGGGTTTTCGAGGTCGCTGATTATGATTCTGCTCTCAAAATTTGAAAGCCTTTGGGTGTTCAAATACCTGAAAATACCAGGTATTTAAATACCCAAAGGCTTTCGAATTTTGAGAGCAGAATCATAATCAGCGACCTCGAAAACCCCCGAGTGCCACGTTTTATCCAATTCAAATGAACTTTTGCATTTGTGTCCGCCATATTGGATCCGCCATTTTTAATTTCGGAATTTTGAGAGCAGAATCATAATCAGCGACCTCGAAAACCCCCGAGGGCCACGTTTTATTCAATTCAAATGAACGTTTGCATTTGTGTCCACCATATTGGATCGGCCATTTTGAATTTCGGAATTTTGAGAACAGAATCGTAATCAGCGACCTCAAAAACCTCCGAGTACCAACTTTCGTCCAAATCCAACTACTTTTCATTTGGGACACCGAGCGAGAAATTTTTCGTGTCACTCAGGGGGTGAAAAGCGCCATTTTGGGGGTGAAAATGTTGACAACGACGAATTAAAAAAATTGATTGTTCAATCGTCACTATTCTATGCACCCATGGTTGAAAAAAAAACCGGACTTTTCAACGGCTTCGAGGTGAAACAAAATTTTGAAAAAAAAGTGTCATCGATTTTTCCTGATTTTTTTGTTTAAAAGCCACCATATTTTTTTTCCTAATGGACAAAACCCGATTTTGACCCCAGATTCTGAAAGAGCATCCCCGAAAATACTGGGGAACGTATCTCTTCATTTTTTATGATTTTTTTTATATAATAAAAATCTGGCTTGAAAATGAAGGAAAAAATCGCGATTCTTGGGCGTTAATGGGTTAAAAGTTTTTTAAATTAATAAAATGTACAAAAAAAGTGGGAACATTTTTTAGCTACTCAAGAATTTACCAGATATGTTGTACACAAAATTGTTTAATAAAATAATATTTTTTGAAATATTTTCTTTTCATTTAAAAACACCATATTACTATTGTAATATAAAATTCATATCACCATTATATAATCGTACAACGTATGTACCACACAAGTACACTTGGAATGCTGTGCAACGACTTGTCGTGCATGGTTAAGAAAAAAAGCTCAACTCTGAAGTAAAAAAAAATCTTAAAGTACCCGATGTCTCGATCTTAGGGATACGAGTTGATCAGATAGTAGTATTTCTCTATCGTATATAAAGCGTCGCAATTGCATCGTGCAAAAAATGAATTTTGCAGAAGTGTATTTTGCATGATTGGTTTCCAAAGACGAAATATTACCTACAATTTCCTCAGATAACCCTTTGTTACCCTTAATTTGTTATGCAAGTAGATATCAAATTCACGATTTTGCAAAGTAGGGATCAAATCCGTGATGTACTCCTAGACCAGTGGGTTTCAACCGGTGTGCGTTCAGCGCTTGTTAAAATCACAAAGTCAACAGGCTGCAAGTATTACCAAGACGATGACGATTCCCGAAAAGTGCCAAGAAGCAAGTTTTCTTGTCGCCGAGCTTGTGGCTAAAAAAATCAAACCACACACAATCGCTGAAAACTTGATACTACCTGCTTGTCGCGAGGTTGTAAAAACACTATTTGGTGTTGAAGCCGAAAAAGAGGTATTGAAAATTCCATTGTCTGACAATACCATCAGCAGGCGGATACGGCATATGTCTGAAGATATTGAGTTACAAGTATCTCAAAAACTAAGTCCTGTTCAAGCATTCGCTTTGCAAATGGACGAATCAACTGATATAAGTGGAAAAGCGCAACTTTTGGCTTTCATACGGATGGTTGACGATGATGACATCATTGAAAACTTTTTTTGCTGCAAAGAGCTGCTTGATACGACAAAAGGTGAAGACATCTTTAACGTTTTGGACAGCTATCAAAAATCCTTTGATTTATCATGGGTCAGCTGCATTGGAATATGTACCGACGGAGCACCTTCAATGACAGGTAGAATAAAGGGATTCGCTTCCTTGGTCAAGAGGATAAATCCGAATGTTATCTTGACCCACTGCTTTATTCATCGAGAAGCGCTCGTATCAAAATCTCTTGTAGGCGACTTGAAAATTGTTTTGGATCAAGTAGTAAAAATTATAAATTTTGTCAAAAGCCGCCCACTCAAGTCAAGACTATTTAAGAAGATATGCGAAAAATTGAATGCGGATCATTGCACGCTACTTTTACACAGCGAAGTAAGATGGCTTTCAAGAGGTCGTATTCTGTCGCGTGTTTACGAATTGAGAGAAGAATTACTTATATTTCTAACAGTGGAAGAGTCCGAATTTGTCAACTTACTGAGCGACGAAACTTGGTGCACGAAAATGGCTTTTTTGACTGATTTGTTCGAACATCTCAACAAATTGAATACAAGTATGCAGGGTCGCAATGAGAATGTTCTCACATCATCTGACAAAATGCAAGGATTTTCTGAAAAATTAATCCTGTGGAAAGAACGGATTAACCAAAGCAATCTGTCAATGTTCCCGCTTACTGCTTTGCGAAATATTAATTCAGAAACTGTATCTCTAATACGCGATACAGTCGAGCTGTTGCAAGAAAAAGTGGTCAGATACTTTCCTAATATTGCTGTCAAAGACTACGACTGGGTTAGAGATCCTTTTAGTATTTCTATCAGCGAACTAGTTGGCCTTGATCTGGCTTCAGAAGAACAACTATGCTTGCTAAAAAATGAGCAACACTGCAGATAAAACATAAGGAGACCAGCCTCAATAAATTCTGGATTTGCATTTCTAAAGAATATCCCGAATTGTCAGAAAAAGCACTTACCACTCTTCTACCATTTTCCACGTCATATCTGTGTGAACTAGGATTTTCAGCACTGGTGAATATAAAAAACAATAAAAGGGAAAGACTGCTTTCTGTAGAAGAGGAAATGAGGGTATCTTTGTCGACAATTCGATCGAGAATTAAATATCTGTGTAGCCTGCATCAAGCGCAAACTTCACATTGAATCTATGTAATTGGGTACTGTGTGTTTCTTTTATGTCGTTGTTTTGCTATTATATAATAAATATGTACTACCTACTTATGTTTCATTTTATTTATGGTTATTTGTAGTCCATTACGAAGGTGTGCCGTGAGAATTTTATAGAGGTTCAAGTGCGCCGCTTTATAAAAAAGGTTGGCAAACACTGTCCTAGACCATACGATACTTGAAATCTTATCTTATTTACATAATTTAAAAAGTCGTATGAAAATATAGACTTTATCGCATAACTATTAAACATTGCATGAAATATGTTTAATTACATAGACTTTGGCCGGCGTCTTGCTAGCAGAAAAACATGTCTCCGTTACACTGCTGACAGCTATCGCGCTATATTCGATGGTGTGAAACGATCACAGTCGAATATTTATTAGCAGTGGATATAATGTAGTTTCGGCACTGATAAGCGAATTGAGTGGTCCGACGTACACACCGATAACTACATCAATGTTACCCTATTCGAATCACACTAGCGTAAGAGACAAGAGATCTCATTTCTAATAACCCCAGTCAAAGTCATTCACGGTCATTCATGGTCATCCATTAAAATGAAATACAAATCTAAATATCTCGGATCACTACCAAATATTTGGTAGTGATCCGAGATATTTAGATGTGTATCATCGATACTGACCTTGAATGAACTTAAACGACTTTGACCCCCCTAATGTTTTGTATGCGGCTTGAGGTGCTCCACAAGATGGTTGACAAAAAATGTTCCATTCCATTGAAAAAAGTGGAGGTGAGCTTCACTGTGCATCAGCGCCTCCACCGACATAAAAAAAAAGATCGCATTTGATGGTCCCCTTCACACCGTACAACTTTTGCCTGGAACATTTTTTTGTGACGTCGATAATTACCGAGTTATTTCGGGTAGCGAGCTTTCTTTCCCGACCATGTACGCCAGTCGTTTAATAGCATTCCCGGTATACTTGTGTGGAACATACGTTGTACTGTTATACAGGGTGTCCCAAAACTCAACGATAATCTGAGACCGGATGAAAGGCCAAGTTATACCAGTTCTGGGAAAAATAAAAAAAAATCCATATCACTCAGTTCAGCGATAATAGACATTTAAAAAAAAAAAGTTGAAATTCGACACCCTTGGTCGCATTTTCAAGTCCTGTGATCACCAATGTCACAATTTCGCTGTGATTTTTTTAATTTCGTGATCTTCATTAACGATGCTATTAATCGCAACTACAAATTAATGCAAAAAACATTGTTAATTTAATAAAATAAGTTAAGTTTTAGTGAGTTCACAAAAATATTGTTACTTAATTTTGACACTTCATTTTGAAAAAAAAAGTACTACACTACCCTCGGCAAGTTATTTCAAAAGATGGCGCATTTAATCAAGATTTCAAAATGGTGCACCACTTGCCACTTTTCTTGCCATTAAAAATTTGATTTCTTATTTTTTTCAAATTGAGCTCATTTTGAACAACTCAACATTAGGAATTTTTGTTACTACAATTTGTTATTTTTTGTTTCTGGTCTGAAATAAATTTTAGTAACAAAAATTCCTAATGTTGAGTTGTTCAAAATGAGCTCAATTTGAAAAAAATAAGAAATAACATTTTTAATGGCAAGAAAAGTGGCAAGTGTTGCACCATTTTGAAATCTTGATTAAATGCGCCATCTTTTGAAATAACTTGCCAAGGGTAGTGTAGTACATTTTTTTTTCAAAATGAAGTGTCAAAGTTAAGTAACAATATTTTTGTGAACCATGACTCACTAAAACTTAACTTATTTTATTAAATTAACAATGTTTTTTGCATTAATTTGTAGTTGCGATTAATAGCATCGTTAATGAAGATCACGAAATTAAAAAAATCACAGCGAAATTGTGACACTGGTGATCACAGGACTTGAAAATGCGACCAAGGGTGTCGAATTTCAACTTTTTTTTTTAAATGTCTATTATCGCAGACCTGAGTGATATGGATTTTTTTTTATTTTTCCCAGAACTGGTATAACTAGGCCTTTCATCCGGTCTCAGATTATCGTTGAGTTTTGGGACACCCTGTATAATGGACATATCAATTTTATGTTATGATAGTAATATGATGTTTTTCAATGAAAATAAACTATTGGGTAAAAAATATTCTATTTAACAATGCTGTGTACAACATTGCTAGTAAACGGGCTGGGCTAGTTTAAAAAATGTTATCTCACTTTTTTGTACATTTGATTAATTTAAAAAATAAATTAAAACCATTGCTTGAATTACAATGAAAAATAATTATGGGGTAAATCAGAATGGTTTTATAATGTGACACAAGCGATAATGTTTTTGGGGAGATCTTTAAAATTAGTTGGTGTTCATTTTTTAATTTTATAAAGGTTTTTAAACGGGTTTCCTTTTACTTGAAGCCACACTACGCTACGATGAATAGAACTTCCGAAGAACGTACGTCTATCAAACTAGTATTTACCTATCTAGCAGGTATTTGTTTCATTTGAATAAGAAAGTGCATAGGGTTTATCATAGAGCTATGGCGCTATCGAAAAATCGTTACAAAATCGAATAAAAATGTTATTGCAATTCACTGCATTCTATTGTAGGTTCAAAGACAATGCTATCATTATCTTTATGGAATTATGACTTAGTATGGAAAAATATAGCGTCATTTTGTATTTTAACTAAGATCATTTCATCAACAAGGAACATCCCTCAGGTGACACCCTTCGTTTTTGTTGATATTTCGATATGTATAAAGCACCGAAAAGTAAGCGATACGTATTTTTTTATCGGCGGAAAAACGGTTTTAAGGGCTGGAACGCACCCTCGAAAATGGGGATGTTTTTCGTTTTTCGTCGATAACGTTTGAACGGTACGAGATATTAAAAAATTTCAAATTGCAACAATGTTTATTTATTTGTGCACTATACATTGTAGATGAGAACGATAACGTTATCGACGAAAAACGAAAAACACCCCTATTTTCGAGGGTCCGTTTCACCCCTTAAAAACGTTTTTCCGCCGATAAAAAAAAATACGTATCGCTTACTTTTTGGTGCTTTATAACATATCCAAATTTCAACAAAATCGAAAGGTGTTACCTGAGGGATGTTGCTTGCAAGTTGATCTCATTCCAATTACTTTTTGACACGAATGTATATGGCGCAAGATTTTACTTTTTTTTGCGATGTACAATTGATCCGTTTTCGATCGTTTCAGTTTTACACCCCCATCGTCCACTGAAAGGATGTATTTTGCTGCGCGGTAAGGGGAGCGGCGGGAGTGGGGTGGGCTTTGGACTCCCAATACGAAAAAGCCGGACCGGTTAACCATAGGAGTCTCGCGACTTGTCGGTCAACCAGTCTTTTTTTTCCAGCCTTATTTCTTCCCATTTGCTCACAACGTAGATATAGATCGTCGTCAAATAAGCTGCAAAATACGTAGAAAACGCAACAATAAAATTGAATGGCAGCTAAAATTATTTCGCGTCTCATAAAAACGTGTTCACCTTTGTGTACATAGTTTTATTGCAACGAACATCAGGGGGTCAAGTACACATTGTAACCCGATACGCAGAATTCGGACCGGTCGAGTATTGATGTCTCGCGACTCGTCGGTCATCCAGTATTTTATTTCCCAGCCTTATTTTTTGTAATTTTCTCACTACGTGGATAAAGATCTTCTTCAAATATGCTGCAAAATACGTTGAAAACGCGACATGAAAATTGTATGACAGCGAAAGCTATTTCGCGAGTCATAAAGAAGTTTTCTTCTTTGTGTACATAGTTTTATTGCAACGAACGTCGATGGGTCAAGGGCACATTGTAACTGCTGTCAGGGGTCATGCATAAAACACGTGGCGCAGTGGGGGGGGGGGGGCTAGGAAAATCATCACACCTTGCCACAGAAGGGCGAGAGGGGAATCGAGCAAAAGTCACGAAACGCTATAAACATATTAAATCTGGAAAAGGGTGATACTGAGACGCAGAAAATTTTCTGTCCCGCCCACCCAAAGTTCCGACGTCGAAAAAGTTGTAACTTCTCTGATATCAATAGACTCACCTAAAGCATCCTTGGGAACATATTGCATTTTAGGTACATCGTGAGAAAAGATTATTAAATTATTTATTATTGATGTTACAGAACATAAAGAATATATTTCCTACTACGTATAAATGATACGTATTTTTTAGTATTTTACTTGCTTCTTATTGTTGAAAAAAAAATGAGAGCAGAAGGGGGGGCGGGCTCCATGCCACGTAATTTCTAGGCGCGGCAGGGGGTCCACCGATGGGGCCACCGGCACCCGTCACGAACTGTCACAGAGGGGGGAGGGGGGTCGAATATTTATAAAATTTGCGTCACGTCTTTTATGAATAGTCCTTTAGTAAAATTATAATAGTCGGCAATATATAAAAGTTAATAAGAAAATGTATAAGGAAGTGAACTGTAGAAGATCCATATGCTAAATTATACCTTGCAAACAGGAAAAAGTATAAAAGAGAAAAAGCCCGTGTGTAGGTGCGTATGTGTGCGTGTACGTGTGTGTGTGTTCAATTCGGAATTACACTGACAAAAAATATCTATTCAAATCAACAAGATTCGTCCATTGGATTATTTTTTAAATTTATATCAACTATAATTTTTTTTGGAAAATCAAATTATTCTTTATTTAATTCTAAAGTTGATGACATTTATTGCAAACGTATTTATGTAAATCAATATCGATTTCAGATCGTTGAGTTATACAACATTTATTTGCTTCAATCATTCCGGTATTGCTAATCAATAGAAAAAAAAAACATATTTACTCGCATATTTACGAGCATCTATGACATTTTTTAATACAATTAAATAGGATGTGCGAGGCCACGAATATTTATCTCTTTGATTGTACAACTATTATGTGTCTATTTCAACACACTTTCTTTTGTGCGTCAATGTCCATTCAACATTACTTAGTAGTTTAATTTTCATTTTATCCTTAGTTTATTCGCTTTCCCGTGGAATTACCACGTTGCTGGAGACCAAACACTGCGGATCACAAAGTGCGATAAAATGTCTACATACACTGACCTTCAACACCTCTCGTGGGCTCACCTATCTGCTATTTCCTTCATACGTCGGCCCCCAAGCGTGCTACCGCTGCGCTCGATAGGCAGACACCCCCCGATGCTTGCCTATCCGGCGCACGGGTAGATATTTTATATACATACGAAATATATATAGCATATTACCTTCGAAAGACGGCAGTGCCACGCCTAATATTCGGGGCCGGGTTGAAATTCCGAACTTTGAATGGTCAGAACGCTCAAAACTCCGAAAGAATTTTACACGAAAGACCAAAACTCTGAAAATCTGAACACCGTCAAAATAATTCGGCTATGGAAGTTCTAAAAGTAACAAAATTTTCAATAAACCAACGAATTATTTCCAATTTTTTTATTAATTAAGCAATGATTTTACGTCAATTTTGAAATTTGTCTACACAATGTTATACGTTCCACATTATTTACAGTCAACTGTGTAGACTTTCGCTGGCAAGATCTTGACAAACCTTGTAATTTCGGAACATTAAAATTAGAAATTCTAAACCGTCGGCGCATTCGAAGTTCGGAATTTCAACCCGGCCGCCATGTCAAGATCATGCTAGCGAAAGTCTACACAGTTGACTGTAAATGATGTAAAACGTATAACATTGTCTGAAAAAATTTCAAAATTGACGCAAAATCTCTTCTTAATAAAAAAAAATCTTGAAATAATTCATCGATTTATTGGGAATTTTCAAACTTTTAAAACTTCCATAGCCGAATTATATAGACGGTGTTCAGCTTTTCGGAGTTTTGGTCTTTCGTCTAAAATTCTTTCAAAATTGACGCAAAATCTCTTCTTAATAAAAAAAAAATCTTGAAATAATTCATCGATTTATTGGAAATTTTGAAATTTTTAAAACTTCCATAGCCAAATTATTTAGACGGTGTTCAGATTTTCGGAGTTTTGATCTTTCGCGCTAGTATTCTTTCGGAGTTTTTAGCGTTCAGATAATTCAAAATTCGGATTTTCAACCCGGCCCCATCTTGAATTTCGGAACATTTAAATTCAGAATTTTAAACCGTCAGAGTATTCAAAGTTCGCAATTTCAACCCTGCCCCTAATATTCGTATTTTTGTCGACAGTTTGAAATGCCGAGCTTAGACTCCCGTATCTAGTCTTCAAGGGTAATACATATGTTCTCTGGGTAACTACATAACCGAGTTCCTATGATGTATCGATATACTTTTTTCGCGTGTTCTTCCTCGTGGTTGCTGTACTGCCTTCCGAGAGATTTCGATATTGCACATTTCGTAATACACGGGAAAGATAAACATTCTGTCATTTGCAAATGGTGGTAATACAGTATATTATTATCATTTGTTACTATCGAGAATTGTTATCAAGAAAGGTAAATCGATATTACTTATGAACGAAATATAATAAATTTGCTATTTTTAAATAAAAACATTATTGATTTGAATAATCTTTTTCATACACTACAACAATATACGCTACTGACCAAAAGTAAAGCAACAAAATATTTTCCACAATTTTTAAATTGTTCTATCTCCGCGAGAAGTTATCTTACGAGAAAATTAAAGTAAGCATTTTTGTGCTTGAAATCTCCAGTTTTTTACCTTCGACTTCTTTTTTGTTTTACTTTGTGCGACTTACGAATGAATGAAAAGAAAAATCGCGAAGGATAAGTTTTGGTATTTCTATTTTTTTTTTTAATTTTTTTTATTTTTTTTCAAAAAAGTCTACACTCACGACATTATTTTTTTTATCAATGACGTAATCAGTTCATTCATCTTTATTTCTTCCCCTTTAATTTGAACTTTGAAAGCGATCTGTATGAACATTTGTCGCACAGTTCTGGGCTATCGAAGCCGAACGACGCTTCTGACTTTGATAATAAATAACTCGCGAACCAATCATCGTACAGACAGCTGACGGGCAGTCCCGGCAAGCTGAAAGTATGCCCCTTAAGGGGTTATATGCAGTCAGGAGGCCCAAAAAGATCGATTTTTGAAGAATTTTTCTTGAAAAGACCTTTAAATCTATTAACGTTAAAATTTGTACACTTTTTATGGTCAATGTTAACTGTATTTTAACATTTTTTATTTGTAAAAATAATTATTTTGAAAGCTGCTATACCTGATCTCCGGGAGCAACGCTAAAAAAAGAGTCATTCGGTGAACACGATATCTCTGGACTTGATCATCTAAAATGAAAAAAACCAAAAATATTTTGTTAATATAATGGATTATCTTGTAATTGTTCGAAGGAATAAGCAAAATAATAACTTTTGATAAAATGGGGGCTACTCCACACAAAAAATCGATTTTTGACAAAAATTTAGGCCTTAAATTGTTTATAAAATGGAAAATATTTATCGGTGAGAAAAAACCTTCGATTGATTACTGCAAAATATACTTGAAAAGATTCTGTTAAAATTTGAGACTGATTAGTTCGGCCGTTTCCGATAAATCCTGCTCACCGACTTTAAGAACACAGTTTTGAGAAAAACGCGATTAAAGTTTCAAAAGCACTTCCGAACGCTGTGATACGTCATTACAAATGTGCGTGTAAGTTCGAGAATATTCGCCGGATTAACAAGACATTTTCTGTGTGTACATTACATGTACATTACAAAAAAATAAAATATAAAAATCGATATTTCGAAAATTTTAACTGTATATAACCTCTTAAGGGAAAACAGTCAACTCTTAGTTTTTTAAATGTGCGCCATGATACATCGATGTAAAAAAAGTAAAAAAGATGTTTCTTCCCTAAATTACAAAAGTTACGATATCTTTGCAGATAATCATCGCAACCATTACATTTAGGCATTTTTTCTAAGTTCATAGTATCCACAAAAAGTATTCAAGGCTTCAAGTTGCTCCGATTTTTTTATGCCGATAGCCCAAATGATCAATGATTGGAAGTTTTGTGAAAAAAGGTCATTATTAACCTTGCATCAAACGTCATTATTGTTTTTGACCATGATTAGTTCGTGTTTAGGTTTTAAAAATTGTTTTCGAGATTTACCAGTATTTTTGCTCATGTAAAGTGACAATCTGTAAGGAAAACATTTAATATGGTTTTTTTCATTTTTTTTCATTAATAAAAAATCTTTCTACTTTAAAAGATTTAGTTTTGTTAGTTTGCCAATTTCTCATTGAAAAATAACAATTGTACCCTCTCAAAGTAGAGACTTCTATTGCTCAACGCCTTTTTCTGTTTAAAAAATAACTTTGTTTTACAAGTTATGTACCCCCCCCCCCCCCCCCCTCTATTACGCGGTAACGGTAGTCGTCTTCAACCAGGGTTACAAAACGAGCAACTTCCGGCTCAGTCAAATGCCGTCGAGCCGTGATGAATTAAAAAATTAGAAATCTTTTTTATGTATACCCGCGTAGACATTTTGATGCGGCCCAAATCAGGGCCCGTTCAGGTTGCCCAACTGCCCTGGTAGGGCACTAATAAAGCAGTCTAAAGGGCCCAACTAGGAAATATAACGTTTTGTCAGATATGGGCCTGACCTGGTTGCCTGATGAAGCCCCTATCAGGTTGCCTGATCGGAAAGAAATATTTAATTTAAATAGAACTTTTTTAAATAGAATATGTTTTTTCCATGTCTCACGGCCTACAATGATCTTATTCGTTTCGGCTATTCTTTTTGAATATTAAATATATCCAAATTAAATGATTAAAGATTCGATTCGAATAAATCATTATTTGCTTACAATATACAATGTAAATCGAAGTGTCCTAAATGCATAAAATATTTCAAAAATCTAAATTGAAAACCACTTAATTTAGGATCCTACTACAATGATTTTGTATCATAATTCGTCATACCCTGGCCTGCTGAAATGATTTTGTTCGAAGAAAATATTTCGCCTACATGGGTATTGAACCTAGTACCTTCCTACCTATAGCTAGGCACGCTGCCCCTATGCTACCGAGTGCTTGCAACATCTTGGTCGCAGATATGGTATAAGAGACCAAATGAATTCCTAAAGTTATTTGTTGTATCACATTAAGTATATCAATTAGTAGATATTATTGTGATAATTAAAAAGTTCTATCGAATATCATACTCTTGATTTTTCAAACATATATATATATATATATATATATATATATATATATATATATATATATATTAAAATAATAATATATATATAAACTAATATATATAATATATATATAGTTTATATATAATATATATAATATATGTATAGTATAATATAAACTAATATATATATATATATATATAAACTAATATATATATTAGACTGATTCAAAAAAAAAATTTCCTTCTGGATTCTCGTGCTATTGTTGGGCACTGATAAAACAATATTTCTCTAAAAAGATGGGCGCGGTCACTCAATTTTTAGAGGTGGCTATCTCGACTTTTTTGTATTTGAATTTTTTTAACGAACGCATTGCATTTAAGCATAGTCATGGCTTCGGATTACGGATAAAAATGACATCCAGCAGCTTTTTCGTAACAAAAATAAACTCTAACAATTTGAAAAGGGTGCAATATTCACAATTCAAATCCAGGTAGATCAATAATGGCGTCTATACTACTCTCGTTATTCATGTAGATTTATTTATACGCATTAACATTTCGCACTTTTTACGAAAAATTAAATTATAAGCTTTTATTCATAAATCGTATATTTACATTTTCAAAATGCTACGCTTATATTATCTTCAAACTCATTTACATTTCTTCCCAGCCATTCTCAAGTTCGTTAACATTTTGGGCAGAACGAAAATGTGCAACGTTGAACAGTTTGTCCAAATCTCTCTTAAATTTACGCTCCTTCGATATTTGTGACGGCAAATTCTTTTTAACTCGATTTTTTTAAAGTTGTTTCCAGACTAGATGGAGTTTTATTGATTTCAAGATTGCGTTATTCAATCGACGCGTTGGAATTTTAGCACATTTCCATTGTTCGAAAATTTCTTTCATCGTTTCGTGTGCACTTCGACGTATGGTCAATTTTTCTCAGTTATGTTTGTAAAAGAACAAACTCAAAACTTTTCCGATTTTTATCCGTAATCCGAAGCCATGAATATGTTTAAGTGCAATACGTTCGTTAAAAAAAATTCAAATACAAAAAAGTCGAGATAGCCACCTCTAAAAATTGAGTGACCGCGCCCATCTTTTTAGAGAAATTTTGTTTTATCAGTGCCCAACAATAGCACGAGAATCCAGAAGGAATTTTTTTTTTAATCAGTATAATATATATATATATATATATATATATATATATATATATATATATAATTCCTCTCTCTCCGCCTTACAAACCTGCCAAAATCTTTTAACACGCATCCGAGTTGCATAACGTTTTTTGTCGTGACAGTCCATGATACCTTTTTTATAGAATTCAGGACTACATCGAAACTCCGAAGCTACGATGCTGTCAAATCAAAGTTTCCACGTGGAAAATAAGAGGTTGGTATCACTATATACCAATTTAGCAAAAAATAAATTTCGTATTAAAAAATCCATAGGAAATACAGAGGGGTATACAACTTTTAAAACAAAGTTGATTTTGAAACAGAAAAAAAGCGTTAGGCAATGGCATTTTTTACTTTGAAAGTAGTATAATTGTCTTTTTTCAATGAGAAATTGGTAAACAAATAGAATCACACGCTCAAAAATAAAATTAAAAACTTAATAAAAGTATAATAATCAAAAACATTTTTTTCTACCCATTGTCACTTTACGTGAGCAAAAATACGGGTAAATATCGAAAAAGAAATTTGTCTTACCTGGACAAAAAAGTTGGAGCAAACTAACGCTTTGCATACTTTTTGTGGATACTATGAACTTAGAAAAAATGTCTTAACATAACAGTTGCAATGGTTATCTGCTTAGGCGCAAGCCACATAGAAAAGACGTCTCTCCTGTATGGCCTGCGCCTAAGATATCGTAACTTTTGTAATTTAAGGAACAAACGCAATTTTTTACATGTTTTTCCATCGATATCTCGGATAAAAATTATTCAAAATGTGAAATTGATATTTTTCCCCTAAAGGGCATATTTACATCTTTCCGGAACTGCTCGTCAGCTTTCTGTATAATGATTGGTTCATAATATAGTGATTATCAAAGTTAAAAGCGTCATTTTGACTTTGATACTCCATAAAACTATGTAACAAATCATTGAACATACCTCTCTCCGAGCTCAAATTAAAGGTGAAAAATAAGGAAAAGAGATTTAACTGAATCATTAATGAAAAACAGGTTTTTTGTCAGCTGACCATCTTAAATAGAAAAAAAATTGAAACTTTTACCTCGCGATTGTTCTTTTGATTCATTAGTAACGAAGGGTCATAGAAAATTCGTGGTCCTGGCTCCAAAACTAGAGATTTCAAGCATTGAAATTTAATTTTCTCCTACAATGATTTTCCGCGGAGATAAAACAAATTGAAAGTTACCTGAAAAAATTCGGAAATTGTTTTGGTCCCTTCATTTTTGTCAGTAGTTTATTTGAATCGAAGACACATTTACTGTATGCAAATATAGATATTTTTCATTCAAATATATGTTCAGTGCATTGAAAACGAGAATGTATTCCAATCAAATTTTTTTTCTAAATTTAAGGTATATTTGACCCAAATAAAAAATGTATTAAAAACATATGGAGTCCTAGTTAGCTGTGAGGTATAAAAGAACATCATTTGACTTAAATAGATTCAAGTTAAGGGGTTACCCCCACTTGCGATTTTGAAAAAATCGATTTTTTTTATTGCATTTTTTTGAAGTATAAGTATCTGAGAATATGTCCTGAAAATTTCAAGTCGATCCGAACAAAATTGACTGAGATATGAGCATTGAAAGAGAAGAATCCGTTGTGTAAACGACCGGCTAGTCTGCCGTCTGGCGCGCTCGACCCTCCCTCCGACCTTCAATGCATTGTTCGATGAAAAGGGTTGTATACCTGGCATTCACAACATTCATATAATAGACTGGAATTTATAAAAACATATTTTCGTTGTCTGTTATGGTTTAAACTCGTCAGTGTAGCTCGAAAGTTCGACTTTATAAGACGTATATTCCGCCGTTCATAATATATCATAAGCGCAGTTTTTATTCATTTTACATTCAAAAATGGATCGAAAAAAAGGTTCGCGACAAACAAGAAGCAGTGATAATTTACGAAAATCTCAACCAAAAAAAAAAGGAAGGGTGTTTTTAACCCCAAACCGGCCGAAACGGAAACTGAAAGTTTCAGCACGTCTGCGAAGAAACTGAAAAATAATATTGATATGACTATGAATCAAAGTCCTAATATTGAATATCGGATTTTGAACTTTTGGGTTGTGTTTGCTGCTATTTCGAATTTAGTGAAGTGCAAAACGTGTAATGGAAATATTTCAGCTTCAACCAACTTATTTGGAATTTCGGCTTCAACCAACTTATTTGGAAAATCAGCCCAAAAATCGTCTCGAGTGGAGCAATCGTTGTAAATTTAGCAGCTTGTATTGCCGTTGGACTATTCAACGAAGGATGTGTCCTTTAAGATGGTACATTGATCGATTAAAAAAGTTTTGTAGTTTTTTTTTAATTCATGAAAAAGGCCTTTTTTGCGCTACAAGTGGGGGTAACGCCTTAACCCAAACAGACTCTCGAAAGTGTAATGAAATAGAGGTATCAGTATATCGATTGACAAAATAAAATAAAAATACATGTATTCGGACCATCAAATGGATCAGATATTGACCACAGTCGTAGGGTAAACCGACCAGTGAATGGATGGGGACTAGTGAATGGACAAAAGCTGATTTATATTCAAAATCTGCAAAGCATATGAAGTGTCGATAAAAACTCGAATCACTACAATTGGCAAAAAAAACTCACAGCTATTGTTGAAATCGATTTCTCAGTTTAATATCGAATTTTGACGCTACACGGAATTTTCCTCGTTTGTGGTACTTGCACACCGCGCAACGTAGTTACGATGCGGCTGTGCACAGTAGGTGTTCAAAACGCGAAAACAATAGATTTTTTAAGTTTTGACCGTAAGTACTTATTACTTGAGAAAGAATCACTCTTTCGTCTCTTGCAAAAATTTCAAAATAAATTCATAATAATAGGTCAGAATTATACATGTTTATGCTGGTGCTGAATTCTAACCCCTTTCCAGTGAATGCTCTATTCGGATAATTCTCAAATTAGAGTAAAAAATTTAGCTTATCTGCTGAAAATTGCTGAATTAATTATTGTTAAGATATGCCAATGTGCATTTCATAAAATGTCATAAAATCAATTCCTTCGGTTTTTTAATTATTTTTTGGAAGAACTTAATGTTCTATTTCTCTGTCGAAATAAACTTTGGTACTTTCTTTTTAAATTAAGATCCTTAAAAGCTTTGTGTATTTTCTACGAAATCGTAATAACAAATATACTACTTATATCCATAAGAATATTATCATTATTGTGCAACACAGTGAACGTCGAATCAAGCGTTTAATAAAAATAAATCGTTTGGCTTTGCTGCGTTCGTCTACACCACACGTTCATTTACTGGTAATTTCGTTAATTCACTGGCGATGAGGTCATTTCGCTACTTATCTATCAATTCCTTTAATATTGTTTGTTGCAAGTACTTCGAATATTTTTTCCTACCATCAGAATAATATCTTTTGGCAGCTATAGCCATTGAAAAATTCGTTTTCATAATATTTCCATTTACAGTTTATTTGACACCTACAGTGTCGTTTTTGTCCATTCACTGGTCGATTTACCCTAATAGGCGTACCTTTTTTTGGAGGTACACAATGTTACTTTGATCTACTGATTTTTCAGTACGCAGTGTTTTTGCACTTACATTGAGCTGGTGTAAACATTATATCAAACATGGCAATACGTACGATAATTTCTGCAGGCAAGTTATAATTTTTACATGTGACAGCAGTATAATGATGTAAATGAAGTCCGGAAGGCGACGAGACCATATTTTAAAAAACCACTTCGCCTGACCTGGAACGGACCAGATGAGTGTCACGTATATATACGCACAAACACAATAAAAGAATAACGATGACCCGGTATATTGAACGTCGAGGAAGATGAATAAGAGAGTAGGGAGTGAAAATAAAACGGTTTGCCCCCGCCTTCTCCCACTGAGGCCAGCATAACAGCAGCTGATGATAACGGTATAAAGTGCAGGTTCATGGCACTCAAACATTCTCTCGCGCCAGACAAGAGTGACTTCCGGAGCGGTGACGTGAATTTCAGAGGATCCCCTTCATCTCGCATTACGCGTTTCTACGATAATCCACAAAATCATCTGCTAAGCGTTGGTTGACGGATTGCCATGGTGTGGTCGTAAGTGTCTACTGTCGCCGGACCATGAAACTTCGGCTTCACATGGTGCATCCGTGGAAAATGTCTAAAAAAAAGTGTATACTTTTGGAAAATAAAATTTAGAAACTAATGTTCGAGCCTTTAATTACCTTGAACTGATTCAACGTCTGTTACGCCCTAGACACAGACATACGTCACCTTGCAACCCGTGTCATTGAGTAGCACTTTTCGGTATTCGCGAAGCCGGTCAAGCGACGCCCTCACGTTGACGTTCTCATTATTTGCCGACACACGTCACGCGTGAAACGCGTTTTTTTCTCTTTTTTTACAGGTCCATATCGCCGATCGGAAAATCTCCTTAAGACCAGAAAACGTGGCAAAGATTATAATCCCGAGAATGTATCGTTGAATGTATGGTGTGAAGTAAAAAATCGATAGCCATCTCTATCGCGTATACGTCCGAAAATCGGGCCAGTTGGAGGAAGGTGCACTTTTTTCGCAAACTATACGACGCATGTGCCATTCCACGGTACAAGAGATTGGGAAAAATATCAATTATAAAAACGTTTACGAACAGCCATACTTAAGTTAAATAAGTATTTATCTTCATTGATAAAATAACGAAAGCTAAGATTGAGAAAGTAGTTCTTGTTTTGATTGCCACGTTTTTATTGACTCGTTTTGCTTGTTATCTGTTTGTGTGTTCGGTACAAATTTTGCAATCAATGTTTTTTTTATCTTTAAACATCGACAGCCGATGAACATATCTCTCGCCTTGGTAGTGACCCACTTCGTCATACTCAAACAAGAGCGATGAAGACTACCGTTTGTTTGTCTGTTCGGTACAAATATTGCAATCGATTTTAAACTAATTTTCGGATAAGCTGGAGACCTGAAACTTTGAACATAGTTCAGATCTGGATGACAGACAACTAAACAGACAGGCAAGTTTGTCACAAAGAGAGAAAAAGAGAAACGAAATTGTGAAATAAATAACTAAATAAATGAAAAATATAGTTTACTGAAAGAGGAAAATATTTTTAAAAAATAACAAACATAATAATATTGATTGCGAATAGTGCATTAGGGATGCAGATCTAGAGACAGCCCCCCAATGCAAGCGTCGCCTAAAGAAGGAGCAGCAAAACTTCACGCACACAAGGCTAAAAAGCAAAAAATAAAATTATTAAAAGACATTTTTTTTCTAATCCACGTTTTAAAAACGGACTAAAAGGTATAAAATAATTTCCCCAAGCCCCATACTGATTGTCCCGAAAATTTGTGATTGGGAGTTTTTAATAGCTATGAAAATACTTGTAAGATTTAAAAGGAAAAACGTGGAGCTCATGCATAGATAATAGTAGGGAGTGCAGGGAGTAGCTGCTGTTGAGAAAACTCACCGAACAGTTCATATAATTGGCAGTGTAATAAAATTGTTAGTGACTTAGGTGAACTATTCATACATCAATTATTTATTACATGCTCCCCACGTTTTTCGTTTTAAATCTTACAAGTATTTTCATAGCTATTAAAAATGCACCATCACAAATTTTCAGGACCATCTGTATGGGGTTATAAATTTATATGGGGCTAGTAAAAATTATTTTACACTTTTGTCCGTTTTTTTGTCTCCATTCAGTACACGTATCATTCAGATCGAATTTACAACGTGCTCCAGTTGGATTTACGCATTATGATTACAATTCCGAAATGATTTATTCTCTCTTTTTAATTCATTATTAAATACTAGACTTGACGGGTGGTATATATGAGTCACTTCACAAAATAAAAATTATTTTTGGGCGCCACTGTCAGTGATCTCCTTGAAACTCCGTAAACCAAAAATGTATGAAAACGGCACATTTTTTTGAGCGATTGATGTATCCATGCCTGTATGGATCTTTTCTTTTTTTTGAGATTGATCGAATAATGGAAAATATTTTGTTTCGTGATAAAAAATCTGAACTAGATGGTACAAGAATTCGTTTCCCACGTAAAAATGTAGGAAGCTCATACGATTACGAGATAAATGAAATGAGGAATTTTTTTACCATTGCCCAAATTTGCCAGACAAATTTAATGTTTTTACAAAAAGCTGAGAGTCTTTTACCTGAAATTGATTTGGAACCTCGATTGCCTGATAAAAATTTCGATGATTAAATGGTCATCAATTTAAATAAAAAATAAAATCAACATGACGAAAGCCTTTACACGCTGAAAAAAACCAAGTTCAATGGCATGAGGGTTTGTGTTTTCTGTGTCCATTCGTAAAAATGATTTCGCACGTAGACGTTTTTGGCGTCTGAAGTCTTGAAGATATAGCATCAAAGGGGTTCAATATTTGGACACTTTTTTGTCGCTTAGTAATATAATATTCGATGCAGGTACTTTTGTCAACATCGGAATATTTAAGGGGTAAGGCCACAGTTGAATTTAAAAAAATCGATTTTTTCCACTAAAACGGTGCTTTATCATCATAAGAATAAGTTACTATTCGACTTATAGCAAGAAAAGTTGTTTTCACCGACTTGAGCGTATAACGTAAGCCCACCTCTGGCACGGCCATAGAGTACCTAAAACTTTAAACTCGTTTTTATCGAAACAGCGGTACATGCGGAATTTCTGATTACTCGAAAACTTTTCATTGTATGACCAGATTTATACGAAATTTTTCACTGAAAATTCATTCAAATACCTACAACTTTTGAATAAAACAATATTGATTAAATTCCCTACGTACTTCTCTAGGTATTCTAATGTAAATTGATGAGAATATTTATTTTTTGTTCTAGGTAAAAAATTGTGGTTGCTAAATGTCACGCCGCGGAGCGCCTAAAAAAAGATAACAAAAGAAAATATTAGTAGTCGGCCATTTTGTACATTCTATATACAGTAGAAACTCGATTGTCCGAACTAGTCTCGGTCCCAATTAGTTCGGATAATCAAAAGTTCGGATAATCGAAACATGGGTTTTTTGGGACGAGATCATAAACAACAATGTTGTTTATGATCTCGTTTCAAAAAACCCACGTTTCGATTATCTCAACTTTTGATTATCCGAGCTAATTGCGACCGAGCCTAGTTCGGATAATCGAGGTTCTACTGTATATATAATATATATTTTCTAAAAGCTAGATATTCATACTAAATAGATGTGTAATTAATTTTATGAGTGAATCACTTGTTCATACGAAAAAAAATGGTTAAATTCGCACATGATTTTATACGCGTTACTGTGGCCTAACGCCTTAAAAAAATATAATACACGTTTTTAAATACTAACGGATTTGCATTTTATTTACTCCCGTTTAAACTTACAGTATACGTGGCTTGAAGAGTACATATTGTTGACAAAAAATTCTCAGTTATCTGGGAAAAAACCAAGTTAATTAAGAAAATTTCGACAATAGTGGAAAAAATTTAGTTTAATCGCAATTTGTATAGCGGTTCGCCCTTTGTGGTTGAAAATACATTTTTGTATTGAAAAGATCGACATTATTCCACGCAAGACACAAATGAGAAACCGATGAAAGTGTCCATGTAAATGTGGAAAAACTAACGGATAAAATAATTAAAACTTCCACAGGCTCCGAATTTTAACTTTCATATCTATAACAAACATACGTAGTTTCAAAAAACTGCGAAAATGAAAACCGACGACAGCGAGAACCAAACAAAATCCTCAAATAAAACTTCGCATACATATCAATAATATCCCATTTTTAATGCACATCCCAAATACACCACGAAAATAGACTCGTACTTTAGCATAAAACATACAGAAATTATGGTACTCAAAATTTGTGTGAATGATACAAGTTCCGACTAATGTGATTATCAATGCGTGCAAATAAAATAACACCAGGCTAAATGTAATTTTCCTTTTGTAGTAAGTGATGAAAACACGTTGATCCGCCATTTTTGGTGTTACTCCTGCGTACGTCTGCGTCCGGCATTGCAGACACTCATGTTCCCAGTACACGAAGGTAATGAACTGGGATTGATATACGTCTATGCCTTGGTGATGCTAGCCGGCGGAGAGTCCTCAGCTTGTGAACGTGCAGAATTGTAATACGCGTTCATAATCTTAATCGCCTAAAATGTTTTTTTCTGAACACGGTCTTCCACTACAGGGCTGTTGATTCCTTTACCCTTACAGAGCTAATATTAAGACCGTACCGTACATCTCAATCGAACGTCCCTCTCAAAAACCGAAACCTTTTGGAGCAAGCAGATTCTATGGAAATCTTCATTTTCGCAACTTATTTGGTGCGTGCGTGTGAAGCGGAGCGACCTGGGTGGAAAGTTACGGCCCTGCAGGAAGACGAGAAAATAAAAAGAAGGCATTATTTTACTTGTAATTAATTTTACATTCAAGTATATAACAATTACACACGTACGCAGACAATTTAAATGTAGCGTATGCTCAAGCGGATGATGCTGATCACGACACATTATCGAACAGTCGTGTGACATGGAGAGACATTAATAATCAAAAAACGAGCACGATTGTCGAAGCATTGAGAAACACCACAAGCTTTGTGATATATCTGTTCGAAGATTGTTCGATGCTTCAAAACGCTTTAAATTCCTTTGTTGCTTCAATTCCCCTAAATATTTAAGGACAAAAGCAGAAAACTCGGATGAATTAGAAAAATGTTATACACATCGGTAAGTGTATGTGTCGAAATATAAATTCAGATATAGTAAAAAATCATTGTTTCTTATATTTTTTATGATATGTATTCCTCAGAGGTACGGGGTCCTCCCCCTTTTACCATCCCCTCCTTTAATCCTTCCATTCCTTCCGACATTCACAATCCTTCCAGAGTTCCCCCTCAGAGTGTTGACCGCAGCCACTCTTTCCTAATGCACTACTGTATCGCATTTGCACGAGGGCCCAGGGAAACTGCGGAAAACCTGGGCCGATACAGGCGGCTATATTTGGCTGAGTTTCAGGTGTATTACCATCAGAAACTCAGACAAACTGCCTCCCGCTCCAAGTATTGGCAGCGTCCAATGCTGCTTAACTTCAATGACCGCCGAACCCGCACACCGACCGCACGCCCACCTCTGTCGGTTATCATTGTTTCTTATATTTTGTTCGCTTTTCTGTGTGTGTGTGTGTGTTTTTTTAAAGAGGTTTAGGGGGAAAATGCCTCCGCACCGTAGCAAATAATTGCCGTGCGTCGGGCTTGCACCGACTAAAAACCCCCGTTCCTCTGTGGCCTTACAAATTCTCCCGCGGGACGACCGCTAGGTATTACATCGCGAGAGAGGCCTTAGCCGTAGCTCTTCCTGCAGTGTTGTCAGACGAGCCTACATCCCCCGTTCCACTCGAGATGGTATGAGTGGTTTAGAGGTTCGTGTCGCTGATTTCATCTATGACTGCTTGGTCTTCCGGCGTCGTCTTCTTCCTCGCGCGTTCTGCACGTCCCAACTCCTTCATTATTGCGGCAGCATAAGCTGATACCACTGTTCGTGCGTCTGCTGACTTTAGCATCAACTCAACCAGGTTGTCCGGGGTGATGCGTGTCTCCAGCTGATCCTCAACTATCGCGCGGGAGGCACTAAAACGTGGGCATTGGAACAATGCATGTTCAGCGTTCTCCTCGACTGCTACACATACATGGCAGTCCGGGGAATCTTCATAATTAAACTTATAGAGATAAGCCCGGAAACAGCCGTGTCCTGAGATCACTTGAGTGAGATAATAGTTGAGCTCTCCGTGTAGACGGTTCACGCACATCTCCACCTTCGGGATTAGTCGATGTGTCTACCTTCCCTTGGTAGAGGCATCCCACATCGTCTGCCACTGGTTGAAACTTGTTGCTCTCGCTTCTGTCCTTGTATAACTGGGGTTTCTAGTTCCCTTCTGCTGGTACATCGATCTACGCTCCTCGGCGAGCACCTCACAGGGCAGCATTGCCGCGATAACGTTGATAGCATCCTCGGAGACAGTGTGAAATGCACACGCTACCCTCAAGGCGCTGACGCGATACGTTGCTGCAGCCTTCCTGCAGTACTCCGGGATTTTCAGTGCATCAGCCCATATGGGTATGCCATAGGTGAGTACTGAGGTCGTCACTGATAACAGCAGTTTCCTCCCCTTCTGTCTGGGGCCACCAACATTAGGCATGGCTACCACACTGGCGCGACCAGTGTGGTAGCCACCCGAGCGGCCTTTCTGCTGATCTGCTCGGTTTGCTCTTTGAAGTTCACCCTCGCGTCGAGAATCACACCCACGTACCGAATGAACGGTTGGGATGTGATTTCGGCG